>CM062816.1:1420341912-1420941912 GCA_031772625.1 Pinus tabuliformis
AATGACCATGGGCAGCAGCACATGGACGATAGCATTGACAGGCAGCATATCACAAATGGATGGAGACTTCTTCATGGACCTGGATATGGCACATTAAATGATGGATAGAGATGGGCAAAGTTCTTAATCGAGTTGGAGGTGTGATGAGTGTTGAAGGAGACAACGAAGGCATGAGGAGGTGCATTCTCATGAGTTGAGCGTGGCAGTTGGACTGATCACCCAACTAGTTCAAGTTATGGGGGTCGATAGTGTACAGAGATGTGTTTGAGTTGAGTTGGAGTAGGGCAGCAACAGTTCACATGATGACGATACATGGTGGATTGGCACAATATGAGTTGCAGTGATACATTGAGACAAGTTGCGGCCAATGACCATGGATTGAGGAGTCTTTCCCACATAGAGTCATGGACTTTGATGGAGGTTCGTGTGATGGAGGTAGAGAGTTCATGCAGCAAGGAAGATTCACATTGGAGCTGGTGACACTTTGCAACATTTGGTCTTGACAATGGATTTTGCCAAGATGGTGTTGTCTAGGGCGACAACCTCTTTAAAGTGGGGGAGGATGTTAGGGCCTCGAGTTGGCAAGCGCCCGTGACTGCCCACTAACTCGAGGAGAGTTGAAAAACCAAACACACATAACCGGGGGTGAGTTGGACTGACAGGCAATGGGCACGTTTAACCGACGTGTGGGTGAGTCGGGAGGGCGTGCGCCTACACTAAGGTAAGGCGCCCAAACATGTTCAACCAATAAGTGTGCAACGGAGTATAGCGGTCAGCACGCCCATAGCGACGGGCACCCCCGCCCAACGTGCAAAAGGTGTGTGCGATGTGTAGTGACCGTGGAAGCAAGCGACTAGGTGAGCGGCATAGCGGGTGCGGGCACGGCATGTGGAAGGCAAGCAACCAAGACGAAGTGTGGATGAGCAGGTGTGTGGACTCAGAGAAGGGTGTCCACCGAACGCAAGTCGAGTCGACTTGTGTCAAAGGAAAACGAAGGGGTGCGTTCAACATGTCGGCTGGGCAAGTCGGCCAGCTTTCAGGTCAGCCCACATATTGAATAAATGCATCACTTGCGTTATTCATTTGGGCAAAGAGATAAATAAAGTGAAGGAGCAATCATCCAAGGCATCATCCATTCGACCAAGAATTATTTGCACAAGTCCAGAGCAAAGGCTAGGGCGAAGAAGTATAGGGTCGAGCAGAACCATTCAAGCAAGTTCAGGGCAGGCGTAGGGTGTCCGAAGGCAAGGCAGGTCGGTCGCGTGCAGAACAGTGCGACCTGGGCCATGCACCCATCCAGGGAAAGCAGGCAGATGAGTTCTGCACGGGTTGAGTCTAATTGACTGAAGTTCGAGGTTTCTTGAGAGTCGCAAGGCGTGGGCTGTTGCTGCACAACTGGAGGGCACGGGCTGCATGACTGGGGCCATTGCTAAACAAAGGTTGGTCCAATGCTACACGAGGGCGCGGGCTGCACAAGACGTTGGGTCGTTGTTGCACGATAGGCAGGGCACGCCCAGGCAAAAGTGCAGAATGTTGCACGAGTTTGATAAAGGGTGGGCAGGTCTACCGGCAGGTTGCACGCTGTTGTAAAAATTGTAACTTTGTAACATAAATTGAAGAAGTTGATTTTGATATATTTGGGTGAACTATTGGGAGTTGTCCCTCCCTTGATGTTTATGCGTACATTGATGGTTTATACATGTTATAATTGAAGATAAATTGAAGTTAATTCCACTACATATATAAGAAGAAGTGAACACTTAAGCAAAATACACTAAGTGTTGAAAGTAGACATAGTTCGTAAACTTGAGTAGTGGTGAAACGAAAAAGTTAGGCGGTGTCGCACGACTTTAACGGTGGACTAGAGTTGCCATTAGCGTGGGGGCATGACAAAAGGTCTTTCACTTCTTCCTTCTTTGACTTCTTTTCAAGTTCTTCTACTTCTTTGGTGATATGGGCTTCATTTCTTTCCTTTCTCTTCTTGTTGTCCTTCTTGAGTTTAGGACAATTCCTTTTGAAATGCCCATATTCATTACATTCATAGCATTGAATCTTAGACATGTCGATTTTCTTTTGAAATCTTTTTCGAGACTTCCCTTTCTTCCTTGCCATAGCTGCATATGCTTGAGTTTGTTCACTTGATCCAACGTCGTTCTTTGCCTTCAATCTGGTTTCTTCAATTTTGCATAATGACCATAGATCATTGAATGGGGTAGTTTCCTTCTTTCCATAGATACTTGATACAAAGTTGCCCCATTCATTTGGTAGTGCATTGAGCACAATGGTGGTCATCTCTCGATCAGACATTACTTCTCCTAGCTCTTGTAGTTGATCTCTTATTTGAGATACCCTCATAAGGTATGAGGCTACCCCTCCTCCTTTGATACCTTCATCTTGTATAGTTCAGTTCTTAACGATATAATTTCTCCTGCAGTGCTTACAGAGAATAATTCCACCAATTTTTCATAGATCTCTTTCATTGTCTTCAACTTTGCTACATAGGGAATGAGGGAATCCTTGATTGACTCAATAAGGATTCTTTGAGCTCTTACTTCTCCTTTCATATACTTTGATAGTGCTTGAGATTGCTCTTGAGAAGGTTTGGTGATTGAGCCCGTGACATATTCACTAACTTCATTTTCTAAGAGGATCAAATCTATTCTCTTGTTCCATGCAAGGTAATTCGATGTCCCAACAAGTTTGTTGTTCTCCTTGCAGAAAGAAGTCATTATAGATTGAGACATAAAATATAGAACACTTACTTGTCAAGTGGAGATGTTTCTTTGATGATGATGCCTCCTTGGTGATGATTGTTTGATGATCTTCTTCAAGAATGTTTGAGATGTGATCTTTTCTTCCAAAAGAAGGGGATTGCCTTGATTCCTTTGATGATGGAGTGTTCTTCTTGCTTCCTTTGGATGTAAGGTAGAATGTGAATACTTTAAGTGTGTAGAGTCTTTTGAGTGGAGGTGGGGTCCTTGAGGTCTTCTTCTTCTTCAAAGTGTTGTTCCTTTTAGATGCTATGATCCTTGTGATGAGATGGATAGTCCTCATTGATGCTTCTTAGTTCTGCTTATGCTTAGCCCTTATGTATCTCTCTTCAATTGGATGATCTTCAAGCTGCCTTTCCTTGATGTTGTCACCTTAGCTCTGAAACCATGTTGAGAAATCAAGGGCAGCCATATTAGAGTGATTTCTCTTACTTTGATAAATGTTTGTGATGTTCTTTTACTTTTATTTCTTATTAGCTTATGTTTTACTTATTATTATGTTGTTCTTATTATCAAACATCGACCAAAACATGAAGATCAGTAGTACACAAGGACACAAAATTAGGTTGCTACCAAAACCTCTCCTCTTGAGAGGAAAACCCACAAGAATTCTTCTTCTTCTTATAGAATATTCAAATGACGAATTCCAAGACCTAAGACCCAAGACAAAGATCCCTCCAAGACCAAGTCAACCTCTCCTTGATGAACTTGTCCTTCACAAAGTCAACCCAAGTCAAACACTTCTTTTGGCACAACTTTGACCTCTGCAACAAATTTCGGCTCCTTCATTTTTGCAACTTTTCGGCCTCCTAGACCTACAATTTTCGGCCCCTGTAGTTACTGCAACTTCACACGTGTGACTATTTTTAGGGCAGAATTGAGTCTTTTTCTTCTTCGTTGGGCTTGCTCTTCGCTTATAAGGTACTCGATCTCTTTCGTTGATCTTTTTGCTTCCAAACTTCGGATTCTTTTGAGGAGTCTGCAATTCAGTTTAGCTGCAACAATAATGATGCCCTAATCTTCACACGTGTGAGAGGTAATGGCCCCAAAACAGTCTTCAATCTTCAATCTTCCTTCTTTTAGTCCTTTCCTCCTTCGCTTGTCCTTCTTGTCCTTGTGATTGAACTTTAGTGTGTGAGCCTTTCAAATGAGGTCGATGGCACTCTTATATATACCTTCCAAGGAGCTTGAACAGCCCTTATGAGGCCGACTTATCTCTGCTTGGGCCAACTTGATCTTGGAGGGAAACATTTGACACAATTTTGACTTACAATAAATTCCTTTGACTTGATACAAAGTGCCTAATGGGGTCTTTCATATGTGACAATGACTCTATTGACTTCTTGACTCTATGACAAACTCTAGACGCATTCAATGGGTGCCTGACCTACAATTAAGTTGACCTTGAACATGAAACCCATGCTACAAAAATAATAATAATAATTTTTCTTTCTTTTTACAATATACAAGAATTAAGAGTACGTTTCATATTTATGAAGACCAAACCTAGTTATATATTTCAAAATCCTCATAGAAGTTTCTTTGGTGTTTGTGTTGAATTTTCTGGTCCTTACCTTTACTAGGGATGTATTTTGCATTCACTGGAGTCTGTTTCATATTTAGTAGGTAATCCTTGTTAGCCTATTAATAAGATGATAAGAATTAAGTTATTTCAATATTTTATTCATAGATTAAATTATGAATACGAGGGCACTGATTCACTAACTGTTTCTCTCCTATGTTTTATTGATTTAGAAAGGAACACCTCTAGTTACATTTAAGGAAAAGTTGCTTGTCAAAGTGTAACCATTCAGTATTTGGGTGCAGGAGAGAACATCCTACGTGCTACTCGAATACAAACCAATAGAAGAGAGAAAGATCGTTAAATCAATCATGTCAAAAGCAATTCAAATTTAGAAATACAGATAGTTCTCTTGTATATATATATATATATATATATATAAAGAATGTGATGATAAAGGGTCCACCCTCCCCATATTAACAATAAAACAAAAAGAAAAGAAAACTCCCTACTCCTCAATGACCCTTTTTTACTTACATAGGGTTTGCAGTCAGTGGAATGGAAATATATTCTAAAAAGGTTTGAGTTCCTTCGAAAAAAATCCTGCTGGCATCAAAGGGGGCCGAATTTTACGAATGAAATGCATACCTGGGAACAAGTTCAATATAACGTTCATAACCGAAAGTGTTTTTCCCATAGTCAATCTGCTTCTGTCTCTGGCTTAGTTTGTGGTGATCAGACTCATCTAGCCTCTGCTCCGTAACTACTGAAACAAAAGAACAAAGTAAAATAGCAAATATCAGAAGCAAGGCTTCAAAGCCAAGTTACATAATCCAAGTATTCTTGATTCAACCCCATATCGAAATACAAGATTCATTAGTTTCTAAATGTCCATTCAAAACTTTAAAATCACAAATGATGAAACCTACCTAATCTTTCATTTTTTTCAAATGGCACTTCATCATTAAATAGGACTAAAAACACTTACAGGATCATATATGGTGAAACTTATTTATCTTTTTTATTTTCAAATGACTTATTGTTAGATAGGAAGAACTGTCAGATTTGGCCATGCAGGAAAGGCCAACGGTTCAAAATGGATCAAATTATGTTAGGCTTAAATGTCACAATAATGGGACTGTTCTACCATATTTGTCCAAAACTTATACCTGATCCCAACTACATAACCGGGATTGGGAACAACCTTTTAAATTATAACCTGATAGATGGTTGAACAAGATATCACCCTTGAACCAAAACCCTATTGACAATCTACAGTGTTTTCTGAACCTTGGATATGTATTTTAGTATTTATCTTATGAATTTCCATGGCAGGTCTGCATTCTCGTGTGTTTCAGAACAGATAAACGGACCATTAACACGTTCATAATTATTTAGTATATGACGTAGATAGGACATCGAAGTTGGGCATGTTCTTTGTTTTACATTCCCCGTTCTGATTGCAGATTTTGTATAACCATTATATGGTACAGACTACTCTAAAATTTATAAAATAATGGACAGAAGCAAATGAAAATGAGCAGAACTCAACAAAAATATTTGATGAAGCACCCAGTCCAAAATACCCAAACATGTAAAAGGAAGATCAAAAACCAAATTACTCACACTGGGGCTCGCGGATCTTGAACTTGAGAGACACATCCAATGCAAATATTTCCCCTTGTCCTCTGTTTCATTTATATTGGCAAACCATTTGTCACTTACTTGAAAATCTTCATTCGCCTGGTTGCAGTCTTGGGCTTGAGTGACAAATGCTTTGTGAATCCTCTTAGGAGGAAAACTTGCAACAAAATCCACTCCTCTACACCCATTATCCGGACTAACATCTTTTGAAACTTCTTGAGATGATTTCTTCCTAGGCCAATCTGTGTATTCAGTACATAATCCATCCTGATCTAACTCTGCATAAAATGGGCCGGTGGCTGTCAACAGCCTCATTCCCAATCCCATTCCTATTAAACCATTCCAGAATATCAAATGGGTAGGGATAAAATTGCGATCTAGAGGCCGTGGAATGGCCTGCAAATACTTGAACTCGCCATTTATTCAGATGGTGATTGAAATTTCCGAACGTTTAATTGCAATGGCCAGTTTGAAATTTTCATTGAAATGGCGTATTTAAAGGGAACTAAGTACTAATCCACTAACCACCCAAAGCAAGGTATAACGCTAATATTTCTTCTAATTGCACAATTTAAGTGGTGTAAACATTGTTAATGAGGATTCATATGTTGCACCGGGCTCCTTTCAATGAACTTAGTTTCACATACAAATTAATGGGTGCGCATTTTCAACTTGTTTTGGTTTGGTAGGTAACAATCATCCTTGTCCTAACATAAATGATAGGAGAGGCTCTTTGTTTTAAAAAAATGAATGGTAATATAATGTGGTATTTATAAATATAATTTTTAGGTTTGGTTTTATTTGTTTATTTAAAATTTGGTTAAAAATTGTTGGAATAGTAAATTTGAGTTGTTAAACTTATATAGTTTAACAATTTTTTTTAAGGTTTTGAATTTTTTGGTGCATTTTAAGTAATCAAAAGTAATCATTTTCCGAAGCATTACATCATCATTTTAAGAAAAAAGCAAAAATATAGAACAATTAGATTTCACCTATTTTACATCAAATAATGTTTTGTAGATTGTATAATGTTATTGTGTGAAGGGTATTCATAAACTAGACACCGGATTTATTTGGAAAACATCATTCCAAGGAGAACAATGGGGGAAGGGATTAGACTTTTTTTTATTACATTAATAATAATTCTATTACATTCCACTCACTTCTTTTTACTCACGCCCTCTAAAAATAAATTTCATTACAATACAATGGGCCCAATACATGGACAATACCATGGGTTACTAATACAATGGGTGCATACAACTTTTACTTTGATTTGGTCTCACACCTAACAATCTCACACTTCAGACCAAATAGAAGCTTGAGTGAATATTTTTGACATTGTTTCTCTCTCCTTGTTACTAATCATTTCCCAAGATGTCTTTCATGATTTTTGCATTACTCCAATCATGCTTCTACAAAGCTTCTACTTATCACTTGGCAAAATGTTTGTTAACAAATCAGTTGGATTATTGTTAGTGTGTATTTTCTCCAATTCTAGCAGCCCATCATCTAACACTCAATAAATTGCTTTGTCTTAGAATGATATGCAAGATATTTTGCTAAATGAATGGCACTCTAATTGTCACAAAGCAACACATATTTGTCTTGTTTTATTCCCATCTCTCCTAAAAATCAAGGCATCCACGACATCTCTTTGCAGGCTTTTGTCGTGGCTATGTATTATGCCTCTATTGTGGGGAGGGCTACTGCGTTCTATAATCTAGACATCCAAGACACTATTGCACCTGCAAAAGTATATAAATAACTAGTGGTGGACTTTCTAGTATCCACATCTCCAGTCATATTTGTATCTGTATAAACTTCAAGAACAACATTATTATTACCAAAACATAAACAATAATTACCAGTACCCTTGAGATACCTCAAAAACCACTATATCGCTTATCAATGTTGTTTGTTTGGATGTGTAAGGAACCTGCTCACTACTCCCTATGAATGTGCAATATCTGGATGACATGGCATACATCAAGCTACCAACTACTGAAGCATAAGGGATTTTACTCATTTCCTCCTTCTTGTCATCATAAGGGCACAAATCAGCACTAAGTTTGAAGTGTGATGCTAGGGGTGTACTAATTGGTTTGGCATCCTTCATATTGAACCTGTCTAACACTTTCTTAATATATTTTTCTTATAACAACCACAACTTTTTATTCTTTCTATCATGTATAATGTGCATGCCTAATATTTGTTTTAATGGACCTAAATCTTTCAATTGAAAATTGACTACCCAAATATTTCTTCAACCTATTGATCATGTTCTTATCATGCCCAATAATTAGCATATCATCCACATACAAACAGTAATATAATATATTTTTCTTGGTCATACATCTTGATGTAGACACAATGATCAACCTCTAGTCTTTTGAAGCCATGCTCCAACATAAATGAATCAAATTTCTTGTACCATTGGTGAGGTGTCTGTTTTAGACCATAAAGACTCTTCTTCAACCTGCAGACAAGGTTATCTTTACCTTTTACATTGAATCCTTTTGGTTATTCATTTAAATTTCCTCCTTCAATTCTCCATGAAGGAAAGTTGTCTTTACATCTAATTGTTCACATTCCAAGTCTAAAGTAACAACAAGACCAAGGATAACTCTTATGGATGACATTTTAACAACAGGTGAAAAAATTCTATAAAGTCAATACCTTCTTTTTGGGAAAATCCCTTCACCACCAGCCTTCCTTTGTATCTTTTCTTCTTCTCCTCACCCTCATGTTTAATCATGTATACCCATTTGTTTTGTAAGGAATTTCTTCCTTTTGGAAGCTTCACTAACTCCCAAGTTTTGTTTTCCAATAGAGAGTCCATTTCTTCCTCCATTGATTTCTTCCACTTTTTGCTAGTTTCCACTTCACAAGCTTCTTAAAAACAATGAGGTTCACCTTCATCCATTAGAAAAATATAATTTGAGGGTGGATACCTTTGAACCAACTGTGGTGGTGTGTTTTCCGATTGAATCTCTTGTAATGGTTGTGGCAATTTTTCTTCTTGTCGTTGTCCATCTTGTTCTTGAATTGGTTGCCTATATTCTTGTAGTGGTGGGATGTCTTCTTGTTGTTATGTAAACATGTCGATAATTTTCTTGACCTCCATATCACTTGTAGGCCTTTTACACATCTCTAATTCAATCAATATTACATCCCTGCTTCTAACAATTTTATGATTAATTGGACCCCATAGACGATAACCAAACTTACCATCCACATATCCTAGAAAATTGCATTTCCTTGATTTATCATCTAATTTGATTCTCTGCTCTTTGGGAATATGCATAAATACTTCACATCCAAAAAAATCAGGTGAGAATAATTTACCTTCTTATCAATCCAAACTTCTTCAAAAATACCACCATCTAGGGCTATAGAAGGTGAGCAATTGATGAGATAGCAAGTTGTCCTTATTGCTTTTTCCTAGAGATGCTTTTGTAATCCAGAATTTGACAACATACTCCTCACTTATCCATGATAGTGTGATTCATCCTTTCTGCAATACCATTCTGCTGGGGAGTACAAAGGACATTCTTCTCATGTTTAATGCCAATCTTATTACAATAATTCCTTATAACATTGGAGCAATACTCTCCATCATTATCTTTCTTCAAACACTTGAGCAATTTGTTAGTCTCCCTTTCAACAACAACATGAAATTTTTGAAATATCTCAAACAATTCACCTTTACTTTTTATAAGGTAGGCTCAAACCTGCCTAGATGCATCATCTATGAATGAAACAAAATATTAGGCTCCTTATAGAGACTTAAGATTCACTCGCCCAAACACATCAAAGTGTATTAATTCCAATAAACTTGTTTTTCTTTCATGGTCACCTCTCATAAAAGAAACTCTTTGTTGCCTACCATAAATACAATGCCCACAAAGATCAAGTTCATGGGATCTCAAACTTGGAAATAGAGTTTTACCAACAAGAACTCTTAGGCCCTTTTCACTCATGTGGCCCAGGTGCTTATGCCATGTAAAAGCCTCGTCAAAAATCCATGTAAAAAATAATAAACATAAAATAAGACCTTGGTCATGGGACACGTCTTCCAAGCTGAATGTTGTGCAAAAACATAGTGATGGGGATCACTTGTGATTAATTAATGGCTAAGGAAATTGGCAAAGGCAATGGCAAAGGCTTTGGAAAGGCAAAGTGGCATTTATTGGCATTTTATTTATGAAAATAATGGAAATTATGAGAAAAGGGAGGTGAAAGGTCACAGGTTGCATGTGAGGAGGAAAATGAAGAAAATAGAGGCCTCATTGATAAAAAGGCTTCTGAGGATCAGTTTGTAACCTTTTGTCAGTTCAGTTTTGGAGCTCTCTCTCTATTCTCTCTCTCTCTCTCTCTCATACTCTTGGACACTTAAATTTTCTTGGAGCACTCTTGGAGGAGTGTGGCATACTTGGAGTTTTGGAGCAAGAAGGAAAAGGAAGAGCAGGAAAGTGTAAGAGGACATCAGGATCAACAGCTACAACGGGTTTTTCTTGTAGGTACCGAGTTGCATGTATGTTTTCCTCACTAGTTTTGGCATGCATGGCATATGCATGTGGTTTCTTGGTTATGATTTGTCATTGGCATGGAGGATT
Organism: Pinus tabuliformis; assembly: GCA_031772625.1. NCBI lineage: Eukaryota > Viridiplantae > Streptophyta > Pinopsida > Pinales > Pinaceae > Pinus > Pinus tabuliformis. The sequence goes on from CM062816.1 coordinate 1,420,352,469, forward strand.
TCCTGGATTGACAATGGATTTGCCTAGCCTTTCCATTTCCTGGATAGCCATGGTGTTGTGGGTTTTACTTTTGTTTTTTGGTTGGTTTTCTTGTGCCTTTGGCTGTGGGTTGAGTTATTAGTTCCTGGAAGCCCTGTAACATCTTGGGTTGAGTTACTAGTCCTGGAAGCCTTGGTTGGACAAACGCTCCGAAAGCCCTTGGTGGGTTGAGTTACTAGTCCTGGAAGCCTTGGTTGGACAAACGCTCCGAAAGCCCTTGGTGGGTTGAGTTACTAGTCCTGGAAGCCCTAGTTGGACAAATGCTAGAAGCCTGGCGACAACTATGGGTTGAGTTACTAGTCCTAAAAGCCCTGGTTAGAACAAACGCTCTGGAGCCCTGGACAACTTGGGTAGAGACCAATCTAGTGATGGTTAGTGATGTCTGACCGTGAGGTGGAATCATTGGTTAAGGGTTGAGGCAGTTTAGCCTTTGGAAGCCCTGGAAGTTTTGATTTATTTATTTTATGAGATCCCACATTCATGTTTGGAATATGGCACGAGGACCACTAGATGGAAGAAAGATTTGGTTCAACCTAGTCTACGGTCAGGTGGTTCGTGGAAGTCCCATACCTGGTCAGCTTATGCAATCATCAATAAGAGCTCTCTTTCTCCTTGGTATTTTATGGGTAAATATACTTGTTTATATGTGGCTTATATGGTTGTTATATCCTTGATATTTTTGTTGGTTATATGTTGGTTATGAATGAGTTTTATGACAGTGAAAATGTATGGCTCTCATCATGTTTTGGTTAATCACTAAATGTACAATGAATATATGGCTCAATAGATAGTAGTGTAGTTATTGTGACGTGGCATCAATTCTTCTTATTTATTCTCAGATAAGTATGAGACCCATATGCTCATATTTGTTCTTTAAACCTATAGATTGTGTCTTTGTGACATGTTTGACGAAATGTCGGCCATGGCTAGTAGGGGTTCAGTCAAGCCCTTGTTCAAGTAATTGCATTTGTATCGTTATTTCGTTGTTATCTTTCATTTTTCGAAGTGTGATGGAGTTCTTGGTAGTGAGTTGAATCCCGTCTCAAAAAGTGGCATGGAATTCAAATTTGCAGGCACAAAGCTACTTGTGAAGGTCCCCAGTCGCAGACATACCCACGTTGTCGGAGCGACTCGAAGGTCCTAGTCGCACTCACACCCATGTCATGGGAGCGACTGGAGGATTAATGCAGTAAAGGTTAGTTTGTCTTAGGGGCTAGTCACCAAGAAGGTTTGGATGGCTCCTGGGGGTTCTGCAGTATGTCTAGAAGGTCTATGTGGTGTGTTCTATTGGTTCCACTTCCTTAACTGACACATGGGGAGTTGAATCATATCGTAGTAACTCTTTGTCACATGTTTACCTTGGTTGGTTGGTTACTTGGGTAGATGTGGGAGGAGGGTGTTACAGAGTGGTATCAGAGCATGGTTCACCCCTTGAACTGGATGGGCGGTGTGTTGGTCATGCATTCATGTCAATTACATATGTTTTCCTTATGCTTGTGGTATATGTGCTTGTTGCATATGCATGGTGTTGGTCATGGTTGCATTGATGTCGCCATGTGAAGGTTGATGGTGTTGTTGTGGGATGTGTCGTCATGAGTGTATGATTGGTTATGCGTTGTTTATGCATGTCAAGTGCTTACATGTTGTCAAGTGTACATTGGTATGGTTGTTGTTGTCATGCATGAGGTCATGGTATGTGATTGATATGGTCATGCATTGATGACTGGACTATGGTTGGAATGATGTTTATATGTTATTTTATCTATATGCTACATATTTACACGCTATAGTGTTTATCCTTATACATGTATTACGTTGATTGGTTGATCTTGCACGAGATATCCTCCCCGCACGATGTTAAGGTACATTGGTTTGTTTATGATTTAGTTTATCTAACATAAGATGCCTTGCAGGAAAGAGATCAATATGACTAGCAGAATGGTAGACTACAGTTCACGAGATTCTCCTTATGGATCATATGAGCAACATGGTGTTGGGAATTCTTCTAACTTAGCAGACACATTGAGAAGCTTGAAGACAAAAATAATGAATTGCAAAGCAAACAATGAAAGAATCATACAGGCATGGGAGAAACAAGCAGAGGTTAATTGTAGTAATCCTTTAGAGGTCTCCTGGTGGGTATAGGTCGGATAGACATGACACGATCAAAGATGTCGGATTCTTGGACACTCCGGATAGGAGAGGTGATAGACACATGTACTATTCTAGTTCTAGTTCTGACATGCACTATGATCATCATCATTATCATCCTTATAGGAGGAGTGACAAGGGATATTTTCTAAATGATTTTAAGAAAGAAAAGCCACATACATTTGATGGAGAGATGAAGAAGTCACACGTTGCAAAATCATATTTGCTTGGAATGAATAAGTTCTTCAGATTACACGATTACTCAAAGAACACGAAGTCCATAATAGCTACATTCAATCTTAAAGGTAAAGCAAATATCTGGTGGGAAGATGTAAAGAACGTCAGGGATATTTATGAGGAGGAGTTAACTTGGAGTGAGTTCGAGAGGCTATTCTGGAAGAAGTATCTATCGGAGAGATACTATGATGACAGGGCAAAAGAATTCTATGAGCTGAATATGGGATCCATGACCGATGAGAAGTACACTAGCATATTCTTGGAGCTATTGAGGTATATGCCTTACCTCAAGGAGGAGAAGGCCAAGATTCAGAGATTCATTAGTGGGTTGTCAATAGCATTCAAAGACAAGATTGAGTTCGATGAGACTAAATCATTGGAGGAAGCCATCAAAAATATAAATCATTCTTATGAGCAATCGAAACGCAAATATGAGACTAAGTCAGAATCGAAAGGTAATGCAAAAAAAAAGGAAATTGGGACAAGAAGCGAGCAAGACCTCGAGGTACAAGTAATAAAGAGAATGTATCACCATCTAAGAAGTTCAATGGATTTGACAAAGGACAAGGAATTTGATCTGAGGAGTAGAATAAGGATGAAGGTTGGAATCCTTTGTAGTTTTGGACTTGTGGAGGAGAGCATCACAGGAGATATTTTCCACGGCATCAGGGTGGTAGACGACAAATCTATAATGCTCAGGAGGCACAGAGAGCGGGAGATGTTGGACAGAGGATTCCTAGGATCTATTCAGTGCTGGATAACAAGCAGGAAAATCACCAGGCGCCTATTATCGAGATGGACAGTAAGTTTTGTGATAAAGTTGTTTCTATTTTGATTAACCCTAGATCTAATTATAGTTATGTTAATCTTGACCTAGTGGGTAAGTGTGGTTTGGATAAAGAAGTACATGTAGAGTCTTGGATAGTGCAGTTGGGTAAGAGCTTGTGCATTTGATTTGAATGGTATGCCTACCTCAGCACATTTGAATGTATTGTCGTTAGGATCATACAGTATGTTGTTGGGTATGAATTGGTTGGATCTTTATAGGACCAAGGTGGATTGTTATGACAAGGCTATTGAGTGCCTGGATGAAAATGGGGACAAAGAGTCTTGCAGGGTAAGAAGAAAACAACATCAGTGAGAATGGTGACAGTTATGTAGGCCAAACGCAGTCATAGGAAAGGGCGTGTGTTATTTGTAGTGCATATTTCTAGTGACAAAAGTAAGGAAGCTGAGGATGCAAATGTTTTAAGCAGGTACCCAGTTCTACAACAGTTTCAGGATGTATTTTCCACATAGATTTCAGAGTTGCCATGTCACAAGGAAGTAGACCTTTATATTGAGTTGGTACCAGGCGCAACACCAGAATCTAAGGCACCTTACAGGATGAGCACACCGGAGTTGGTAGAGTTGAGGTTGTATTTGACAAGGGATACATTAGGCCAAGTGTATCACCATGGGGGGCACCGGTATTGTTTGTGAAGAAGAAGGATAGTACTAGCATTGATTACATGCAGTTGAACAAGGTGACCATTAAGAAGAGGTATCCATTGTCGAGGATTGATGATTTGTTCAATTAGTTGAAGGGAGCAGCAGCGTTCTTGAATATTGATCTAAGATCAGGATATCATCAGGTACGCATTAAAGAAGATGACATTCACAAGACAACTTTCTGGACCAGGTACAAACATTATGAGTTTGTTGTAGCTCCAATTGGTTTGACTAATGCTCCAACTACTTTTATGTGTTTGATGAATAGTGTGTTGCATCCTTCTTTGGACAAGTTTTTTATTATGTTCATTGATGATATATTGGTATATTCTAAAAATGAAGAAGAGCATGTCAAGCACTTAGCAGTAGTATTGAGATTGTTGAGAGAGCATCAATTGTATGCTAAGCTCAACAAGTTTAGTTTCATCCAGACTAAGGTACATTACTTGGGACATGTGGTTTCCAAGGAAGGCATAGCAGTGGACCCGGAAAAGGTAAGAGCTATCATGTAGTGGGCAGCTCCTAAGAACATGGATGAGGTGAGATCCTTCATGGGGTTAGCAGGGTATTACAGGAGGTTCATTAGGAACTTATCACAGATTTCTTATCCTATCACATCATTGCAAAGGAAAGGAAAGAGGTTTGAATGGACAGAGGAATGTGTAGCCAGTTTTGAGCAGTTAAATTAGTTGTTGACACATGCTCTAGTGTTAAAGATCGCAGATCCAGACAAAGAGTTTGTGGTATGTACATATGCTTGCAAGAGAGGGCTTGGTGGATTCCTTATGCAGGAAGGATAGGTAGTGTGCTATGAGTCATGAAAACTAAATGAGCATGAGTAGAACTATCCGACACATGATCTTGAGTTGGCAATGATCATTCATGCATTGAAGATGTGGAGGCACTATCTTCTTGGCAGACAATTTGTATTGATGAGTGATCACAGTGAATTGCGATATCTATTTGACCAACTGAATCTAAATGCCTGGCAAGCTAGATGGTTGGCCATGATCAGTGAGCTTGACTTTGAGAACAAGTATATTAAAGGTAAAGAGAACAGGTTCGCAGATGCTCTTAGCAAGCGGATAAAGGTGAACCATATAATAACTATGAGCTCTTATGGGACATATTTACAGGCTCAGATCTTACAGGCACGTAGCAGGATAACAAGTACATAGAGTTAAGGCATAAGTTACAACAAAGTACAAGTACAGGGATAGGTGCAGTTACAAGTGCACGGGATGTGGACTATTGTCTCATGGCAAATGGATTGGTCAGGTTTAGAGACATGATATATGTGACAGAAAACAATGAGCTCAAGAAGGCGATTTTTGGCAAGTTTCATATGAAACTATATTCAAGTCACCCAGGATATCAGAAGACACTGATGATGTTGAAGAAGGTTTACTATTGGCCGCATTTGAAGAGAGACGTGGCCAAGTTCGTAGTTAGGTGCTTGGATTGTCAGCAGGTGAAGGCAGAATGTAAGCACCCAGGTGGACTACTACAGTCGATTTTGATTCTAGAGTAGAAATGGGAGGTCATTTCCATGGAATTTATCACAGGTTTGTCGAGGACATATAGGAAACATGATTCCATCATGGTTGTGGTGGACAGGTTGACGAAGGTAACGCACTTCATTCTAGTGAAGTCTACATACTTAGCGAATGATGTAGCATAGGTCTTCATCAAAGATGTGGTGAGATTGCATGGTGTTTCGCAGAATATTGTGTCAGATAGGGATGCAAAGTTCACTTCCAAGTTTTGGAAGGAGTTTTTTGCAGGATTAGGTACAAAGTTGGCCTTCAGTACAACTTATCATTCGCAGACAGATGGACAGATGGAGAGGGTCAACAAGATATTGGAGAACATGTTAAGGATGTATGTGATGCATCAACAACGGAAGTGGGAAGAATATCTTTCATTGGTTGAGTTTGCTTACAATAATGGGTATTAGGAATCTTTGAGGATGAGTCTGTTTGAGGCACTTTATGGGCGAAGATGTAATACTCCTATTAGTTGGAGTGATCCAGTTAACAGGGTATTGATTGGACCATACATGCTAGCAGAAATGGAACAAGAAATGTAGGTAATCAAGAATAATCTGATAGCAGCACAAGATAGGCATAAGAACTATGCAGATCAGAACAGGTTGTTTAAGGATTTTCAAGTTGGAGAGCCAGTGTACTTATGCATCAAGTCAAAGAAGAGCTCCTTGCGGATTGGATCGTGTGCCAAGATGACACCTCGATTTTTTGGACCTTTCAGGATTCTTAAGAGGATTGGGCCAGTAGCCTATCGAGTTGCACTTCCTCTGACAATGAAAGTCCATGATGTTTTCCATGTGTCATTACTTAAGAAGTATGTTAAATATGTTGACCATGCGATTGACTAGTCTATATTGCAGGTGGATCTAGAAGGAGAATTTCAGCGGAAATTCATTGCATTTTACAGAGAAAGATGCTCATGCTCTGGAATCGAGCAATCGAGTAGGTTAAAGTGCAGTGGAAGCACTTTGGGCCCAATGAAGCTACATGGGAGATGGCGATCAGATGCGGGTTAGTATCCTTATATATTCATTGGTTGAGCGGATGTTTTGGTATATGTTTCGGTATATGTTTTGGTATGATGTTTTGGTATATCTTTTTGGTATATGTTTCGGTATATGTACATATGTATATGGATGTAAATACCGCCATGAGCTATGCTATAAATCTTCAATAAGCAATATGGGTGTCATGTCATTATGGTTGTCATGTTGGTTTACTTCTCAGTAGGTTGATCATTGTAAATATTGCAACGAGCTAAGTTATAAAGCTCCATGGGCAGTATGTTTTGTTTACAACAACTTTTTGGTTGTAGGTGTCGTTGAACACCGAGGATGGTGTTCCCCCAAGGGGGAGGGTTCTGTAACAACCCTAGTCAAAAATCCATGTAAAAATTAATAAAGGTAAAATAAGACCTTGGTCATGGGACACATATTCCAAGCTGAATGTAAGGAAAAAAACATAGGGATGGGGATCACTTGTGATTAATTAATGGCTAAGGAAATTGGCAAAGGAAATGGCAAAGGCTTTGGAAAGGCAAAGTAGAATTTATTGGCATTTTATTAATGAAAATAATGGAAATTAGGAGAAAAGGGAGGTGAAAGGTCACAGGTTGCATGTGAGGAGGAAAATGAAGGAAAATAATGGAAAATGAAGAAAATAGAGGCTTCATTGATAAAAAGGTTTCCGAGGATCAGTTTGTACCTTTTGTTAGTTCAGTTTTGGATATCTCTCTCTCTCTCATACTCTTGGACACTTAGAGTTTCTTGGAGCACTCTTGGAGGAGTGTGGCATACTTGGAGTTTTGGAGTAAGAAGGTAAAGGAAGAGCAGGAAAGCGCAAGAGGACATCGGGATCAACAACTACAACGGGTTTTTCTTGCAGGTACTGAGTTGCATGTATATTTTCCACACTAGATTTGGCATGGATGGCATATGCTTGTGGTTTCTTGGTTATGATCTATCAATGGTGTGGAAGATTTCCTTGATTGAAAGTAGATTTTCCTAGCACATATATGCACTCCCAAACACAACTCCACATACATGAAGGGGAACGACATCTAGATCTACTTCATCAATAAAATCATCACTAATAACAAATCTAAATTTACGTTGTTTTGTTACCTTCAACTCTGCATCCTTATGTACCCATCCCAGTGGATATGGGTTTGGATGATCATGAACTTCCAGCCCCAACTTCTTGACCAGATCTATTGCAATGAGATTTGCCTATGATCCTAAGTCAAATAAGGCATCAATCTTCGTCTTCTTGACCTGTATCTTTACATGGAAGAGTTTGGTCATTTCTTTCTCTTCATGTTGCTGAAGGCTACTCAAATTCACCTCCTTCTACATTGATGTACAGACGATCTTCTCATCCAAATTCGAGCTACTTTCAACTTGGTTGCTCGAATCAGTGGCCATGAGATTCTTCTTATTATTATCTTTCTTCTTATTCTTTGGGTTTAGCTTTGGATTCAAATTCCAACACTTCTCCTTTGTATGGCCATCAATGTTGCAGTGGTTGCAAGGATCTTTGCACTGGTGTGTTGTGGCTGCCGTATTTTTATCTTTTCCCCCTTTTTGCTTCTTCTTCCCATCCTTAGAAGCGTCTTGTTGCTCCTTTTTCTTTATTCCACTTAATTGTGCTCTTTTCAGGCCTATGTTCTCTAGGAACTGTTCCTGTACACATGCCTCGTCTGTCGTTTTGGGCTTGAAAAACATCACGTGCTCATGCAAATGGTGCTGCAAACCACCTAAATACTTGAGGAGCACATTTGGGTTCCTTGGAGAGATACTCAACATTATAGCCATCTTTCTGAATTTTGTGGTGTACTCCTGCACACTTGGCTCGACTTTTTCTTGAAGTAATGCCACCGGATTCACTGGTTCCATGTACCCAATGGGATAAAATTGTGACTTAATGAGGGTTTTGAAATCCTCCCACTTAGTCACTGGAGGTTCTCCCTCCAACCTCATGGTTTCCGTGTGGATTTCCCACCAAGTCAGTGCATGGCCCTCCAATTTCAGTCACGTGAATGAGATCTTCTACCCTTTTGATCTTATGGACGCTGAAATAAACTTATAGTTGCTACAACCAGTGTTTCAGCTTCAGAGCGTCGATTTCATCATGGTATGGCTTGATATCGAATTTTTCTTCCACTTTAAACAGGGATTGGTTCACGACACTCGAATTGGGTTGATATTTTCCGGGTTCTTTCTTCGGTTGGTTCTCTGCGTCTTCCCGATCTCCTGATCCCCCTTTTGATTTGTCCTCTACATTCTAATCCCCTTCTTCTCTAAACATCCCCAGCTTATTTCTTAGGGCTTCCATGAGGAGGTTTACATTGTGATTTATATCCATGACTTGTTCTTCGAGCTGTGAAAACCTCACCTCTGCAGGATCACGAGGTTGATTTACAGATTTGTCACCCATGATTAGGTTTTACGATTTTCGACCTCGCTGATCTAGATCCCTGAAATCTCCACAAAATACCTAAAGAAACCTACTCTAATACCAAATGATTTGTAAATTACTATGGATATTCCACTGGATAGTTCATCACAACAGATCTGATAATATTATATTAAAAAATCTGATATTCTACACTATTACAGTCTTATTTAATTTGTAGATCTTTATATTTTACTATAATTAGTGCATGCATGCGGATATAAATTATGAAGAAAAGTAGAGAACGAATAAAACAAGATCACACACACATAAGACACGAGATATGCTCTCTGGGAAACCCTTTCAGGAGAAAAACCAGCTGGAAGGTGAGGCCGCTTCACTCTCTTTCTCTGTTTGGAAATATGGCTGCAGGTACAAAGAAGTAATGCCCGTGGCCCGTGGGATGCTACAATGCACAGATCCTCTCTGTGTTCTCTACCTCCTATCTCTCCTGGCTATCTTTTCTTAGTTATGGAACAAAATTCTCTCGAAAGAATGGAATGCCTCTTCCTCCTAGTGGCCCGGTTATAACACAGCCCGATAGCCTACTAGTGGTCAAGTTTGACTACATCAACTCTTAACTCGTTTGACTACATCAACTCTTAACTAGAGTTACAAAATAGACTCTTCTAGAGCCTTTTACATAAAAAACATGTGGCTAACCACTTTTCCATGAATAATGGGCACTGACGCGACATCCTCCCAAACTATAGGTGTGAAAATAGGAAGGTCAACTTCTAAATAGCATAACTTTTTCATACGGACTCTGGTTGACGTGATTATTGCGCCGTTGGGAATATCTTTGTGTGTAGAATAGCACAAAAACGTTCTGCACATGAGCGGTAAAGTTTTACCCCCAAAAAACGTAGTTTGATGCCTCAAAACGCTCCCGGAACGTTTCAAACCTCGTTTCGCCAAACTAGGTCCCGCTGGTAAAAATGGTCTCGTTAGCTGATTCCTCCACATTTTCCACTCCAAATGCATCGAGATGGATGAAAAATAATATAATGATCTAATTCAAATCAAGGTGAATGGGGTTCATTGGATTTTACCAGGGATAAAAATTCCTCATTGTTTAACGAACCCGAATTCAGCTAAAAAGGACTAGAAGGCTTCTTGGGGGGACCTTTAATGTCTAAAAAGATGGGGGAGTGGTTTGAGATACCTCCCTCACATGTCCAATTTCTAACCAGGGGGAGAGAGTCCAGAAGAGATTCAACAATGAGAAACATGCCAATTCTCTTAGCAATCCAATCACCCCCCCCCCCCCCCGAATGTTGGTTCCTCCAAGTGGGAGATATATTTATAGGTTCCACATCTACCAAAAAACTGTGAGAAATGCTGCTCTTGAAGAAATCTACTTGCAGATTCAACCTAGCCTAGGGGTCCCATGATTCAGAAGGACCCAACGAGAAATTTAGATCACCACCAATGATGACATTTTTTGATCGAAAAAATGATTTGTAGAGAGACGATTCCCAGAACTCTATATGATTTTGAGATGGACCATACATGTTGATAAGTGAAAGAGATTGGCCCAGGACCAGAGAGGAAAACTCATACTTCATGATCCATACATTACAAGCAAGAATATGGTGTGGATTCCAACCCACTGCAATACCCCTAAAGTGGCCAACGAAATCTACCACCAAGAAAGTTCAGCCCCTTAGGAGGGATTCAAGGCACAAGGAAATATGTACACTGTTGCCAAGGGTTTCCTGAAGGAAGATAGTATCTGGTTCATTTACTTCAAAAAGTCTCTTTAAAGCTATTTTTTAAAGGGACAAGCAAGACCCCAATAATTGAAAGGCATTAATTTCATTTAGGGGACTCCAAGGGGGTTGGGCTTGCTTTAAGGATCCCTCTGATGGATAATTTCTTACCTGCAACAAGATCTACATGAGATTTTCCTTGGATTTCGAAAGGAAATATTTTCTCGTAGAAATCCCTTGTAGATTCAAACTGCTTATGTAATTTTCTAAACAAAAGACTTAAATATACTCTACTCATCAACGGAAACAATTAATCAATCAATAAATCACAACATAAACATGGTACAAGATTCAATCACATATGCTCAGAGATTTATCTAAGGGGAAAGAAACTACTCAAAACCCCTTCCTATATGTATTGTATTAGTCAGAAAATAGAGAAGAAATACAATGTGTGTTCAAGCCTGAACAATCTCTGCACAAGTATAATCTATCACATTGCTTCACAAGCTACCCCTAGTCAATACTTAACCAATTTCCTTCTTGCCCAAGTCCCTATTTCCTTGGGAATTAGCCCCTATTATTTAGGGAAATTCCTCATCCATACCTGCGCAATCCCTATAGTCCCTTCTCTGACTGTATGCACCACCTGTACAACTTGGATAATTATACAACTGATAGTACATTGCCCTTGAACTCCAATATCAGATGGGTAACTCAAATTTCATTCATGCATAAGTTAATTATGGATGATTATCAGTTAACTAGTTGAACATTGAAGTTGCAGCCGACTACTAGACCTTCTACTAGTTCCTTCAACAGTTAGAACTAGTTTAACTAACTTTAACTCAGTTTAACTAAACTAAATTATTAAAACTCAAATTAAAGTCATCCTAGACTCCTAAAATTTAGGAACCACTCTACATGACACAAGTTAAGCCCTCAAGTCTAATTAACTGAGCCAACTAAGTGAAATTAACTTAGTTAACACATTCTTGTTGTCTTGTGATGTGGAATTACAATTTTCTCCTAATTTAATTCAAGGGAAAATTAAATCAAGATTTTCTTGTTGCCATTTTCAACACTCCCTCTCAACAAGAAAGGGATTCACATCTACCCTGATCCAACACCTTTGGAATGTATTGCATGCAACACCTCTCATTGTTGTTGTTGTTACTGCAACATCTGCAACTAAGAATAAAAAATAAATACAAATAATCACTAAATCAATCTGCAATTGTATACTGGGAAAATTGTGTTGTTGCTGACTCTGCTACTGAGCCTCCTTCTCTTCTTCCAATTATGCTATGCACTCCTTAGTATTTGACTTACATTTATCCTCCTAATATTGAATACTATGGGCCCTCGTAGTAAGGTAATGATCCATGAGACAAAAACACCTCAATGGGCCCTACCCAAATTTTTGCAACTCTTGGGACTATTGCTTCACATCACCCCACCTCACTGTTACACTAAAATTTGTCACCATGACTATTTACAGTCAGTATGGCTCTATCAACTGTCATACTGTCCTCCTTGGCAAGTCTTACACCTCTGCTCCTCATGTCAAACCCCAAGAAAGAGAGAAAGTCCTTAAAAGTCAATATAACTCTGGTTACGCAGCTTCTCTTACCCTTACCTGCGTGTACGCACCTCAAGTTCATAATACCTGCGTACTTGTACGCTCTGTCTGTAAAGGGGTGGGTGCGTACTCCTGTAAAGGTCAAAAGGCGCGAGTTTTACTTCAAAAAAGTTACTTGTGGTCGATTCTAGAGCATTCTAGAAGATGGTTTGACGTGTATTGAGCGCCTCCAGATGGTTCATGCATCCCTATGAAAGAGGAACTTATCCCATCAAGAGGGGAGCTATCCCATTGAAAGAGTGGCTTATCCCATTGATGGTGGACCTGATTAACTTCCTCCAAAGCATTATAAATATAGGCATTGGGCCAGAGGGAGGGGAGGTTGAAAGCTGAACATTCCTAAGGGTAGATGCTGCTGAAATTAGGACTCCCTTATAGAGCTTGAGAGGAGAGATTCCCATCCTTTCTTAGCTTCATTTGGAAGTGGGTGAGCTGATCAAAGTAAAGGAGAACTCTTGCTGGACCCTGGGAGGGACCTGCACAACACCAAGGCACTGGTTGTAATGGTTTCTTTTGTTTCCAATTAATACAATTAAGTTCATTTTTCTCAACAAGTTGTTATATATAATTTGTTTCATAAACTCCTTGGTCTTTATGATGAATATGTTTTATTATATGAGTTATTCAGGTGCTATGTAGTCGTTTCCTTGTTAGTGAATGCAGGCTTCAAGGAGAAGGAGGAGCTCATCTGGATCGGAGAGGCTTGGCTGCTACAAACAACGTTGGACTAAAGGTATGCTTTAAACACCTGGTTGCTTGTATTTTAAATGCATATTTAGGGAAAGATAGTGCTTGATTGTCTTGTTTGTCACTAGAAAGCCTTAGCTTCTAGGGAGGTCAGTTTTGTCCGCAAAATTGACTCTTTCCGCATGACAAAATGGCGACTCCACTGGGGAATCCATGGATTTGATTGATTTCTCTTTTGATTGATACTTTGATTTGAGAAAAGTCGATTTCTTTCTGGTTTTTGACTGATTGACTGTGAATTTGGGTGGAATAGCTTAGGGTTAAGTTAGTTTTTATTTTTTTTGGTTTTGAGAGCAGTACGCACCCTCTGCGTTAAGCACAGTGCGTACCTGTACGCACTGCAGCTTTGTACACAGAGCGTGGCCGCACCTGTGCAAATAGGCTGCTTGCGTACCCTGTCAAAAGTCTAGAAATTTTCCATTTTTTCCTTTTTATCCATTAGATTTTGTTTATAATTTGTTTTTTGCTGCCCAGATCCACTAGTTACCTGTCAAAAGTTTTCATCTAAGCTTGTTTCATTAGCATCGAGGGATTTAGTGAAGTTCATAGAAATTATAACCCTAGGTTTCATTTTTGTATTGGTCTTGTAGTGACTTTGGCTTTAGAAGTTGTAAAAACCTTGGATATCCCTGGTCTTTTCAGTCTTCTTAAGAGTCGGACCTTTCGTAAAATCCACCTTTGTGAGAAACCTACCTTTGTGTTGTCTCTTTGTGGAATTTCGAGAGAGCTTGTTTGTTAAAGCTGTGAATTTCATTCTTAAGAAAAAGAACAAAAGATTTTTATTTTTGTTTTTGACTGGTTTATGATTTTGCATGAACTAGCCCTTGGTTGAATTGTAACTGAGTAAAACATCCTGGAATTATATTTTGTAGGCTTTTACCTCATTAGATTTGCTTTTAGGTAGATTTTTTATAGATATTAAAATTGATTTTTGTTAAGTAGTTTTACATGCTTTGTTAAAATAGGAAAAAATACAAAAATCTCTTTTGGGAAAAAGTTTGTTTTTGTAGTGTTTGAAGTCTTTGAAAAGAGAAAGGAATTTTCGTGAAATAATTAGTGGTCATGTGTTGTGTGATTTGGAAAAGATAAAGAGATTGTTTCTTTGATTTTCATTGCCAAGAAAGTTGTCTTTATAAATTTTGCATTCTCCAACTCTCTTAGCTAGGGAATTCATTGAAAAGGAAAAATAGTTTAAATCATCCTAGGTGCATCTTTTTAGTGGATTTGAGTCGAGTCTACACACCATCAGTTTCATCTCCACTACCTTTTGTCCTAAAGAAAGCCATAAAATTAACGCTTAAAGTAAAATTAACTTAGTAACTTTTTATTTACTAGGGCTCTGAAACACCAATATAGATCAGGCTAGTGTCTTGGAGTAGGAGAGTAATTAACTCTCCAAGACAGCAAAACCAAACAAGTAGCTCATCTTGTGGTAGGATAAATCCAACTGTTACATTTATGCTCTGGGAAAGCTCCTCTTAAAGTAGAAGCACGAGATCGTGTCCGAACCAGTGAGGGGATCAATCCTCCTTCATTGGGAACGACGCCAGATACGCACGTACTACAAACGGTAAATCTCGGATTGACCATTGTCGAGGAGCCTGGGGTCACTTGTCGGTAAACCTTGGATTATTGTCAAGGAGCCGGCAAGGGGATTGAGCTTGTTACTCTGCCCTTGCGTGCTATCGGATCGTAGACTGTTCCCCAGGTGTATTTGTTGTTGTTGGTAACCTTAGTGACTATTATCTTTAGGGTTCTACCCAAGGTGACGGTGGAGGGAAGATCCCACTGTACCTGGAGCAGACGTCGGCTAGACTCACTTGGATTTTCTGGGGGGTTCACTTCACTCGAGACGGTTAAAGTGGAGGAACTTGTGCCAGTCTATTCATTAAGCAGGTTGCCGAGGTAACTGTTCCACCCGCCACTTCTGTACTGAATTCTGCGATGTTGGATTTCATCACCAACTAGTGTTTTCGGTCCGGAAGGTTACTGTTTGTGTATGGTTTGACGCCCTAGATTCTTTAGGCGTGTGATTCGAATTTGTTTGGTTCTTTAGAGACTTTAGGCGGTTTGCTTTGAGATTTTACTTTGTTTGCGTGTGCAGTAGTTAAAAGTTTTAACTGTGGCTGAATTACCGAGACAGTCCCGTAGACTTCGGGGCCAGTCTCCTGAGGTTGTAACCGTGGCCGATTTGTTGAGGAAGTCCCGTAGACTTCGGGGCCAACCTCCTGAAGACGTCCCGGGTCATTACGAAGGTTTGAAAGTCCTCGTAACTCCTAGTGGCAGTAAAGTAGGTTCACCTGAAGAAGGAGAGTCTTCGTTGGTAGTTCATCCTGATTACCAAAGTCTAGAAACAGGTTATAATCCTGAAGCTATTGCAGTTTCCGAGCTTGCTGGTAGTTTTTCATCTACTAGTGATATAGGCGAAGAACCTGAGATATCTGAACCTGTTACTCCAACTTCTAGTGCTCCTGATTCACCTAGGGTAGAAAGAGTCATCACCGAAAATCTTCCTTCTGGTTTGATAGCTATTGAAGAACTTGCTCCAGAAGAAGAAATAGGCGTCCCTATCCCTGAAAATCAACCTACTATTGATCTAAGGGAGCGTGAATCCATTTTTTACAGTCCACCTAGAAGTACTACTTGGTATCTTTCTTTAACTAATTATTTGGACAACTCAGGGTTAAGTTTTTCTCCACCTCGTGCTCCTTATCCACCTGGAGGTATTTATACTCCTGTAAATATGTCTGGTCAGTCGTCCATGTTTACTCAATCGCCTGAATCCTTTTTGTACGACGGTCCTTCTGTTCCCTCTGGGTATCAGTCACTTTCTGGTACTTTTGCGGGAGCATCTCCTCAACCCATTGAACATGGGTTATTAACTGGAAACAATGGTAATAAACCGTTGAGCGTAGGAGACATTTATATGATGTCAGGTTCAATTCCCAGTTCTCAACCTCAAGGTGGCCAGTTACCGCCTAGGGGGCAGCCTCAATTAACGCCTGGGGGGCAACCTCAAGGTACACAAATTGTGTCTGGGGGGCAACCTCAAGGACAGTATGTACCGTGGTGCAGTACATTCCTCAAGGTCAACCCCAGCCTCAATATGTACCCCAAGGTCAACCTCAGTATCAATTTATACCTCAAGGTCAACCCCAGTATCAGTACCTACCTCAAGGGTATCTACCCCAAGGTCAGTACTCGAGTCAAGGTTTCCAGCCACCCCAAGGTCAATCTTATGTTCAAGGTAAGGGAAATGTACCTTTCAATTATCAATCCTACCCTCAATCTGGTTATGGATCTCAATATCCTCAACCTGTTATGGGTCAATACCCGGAATGAACATAGTGTGGGATCCATCGCAAATTCAACAGGTATTGCAGCCAAGTGTATAGTTGTCATCTCAAACTGGACAACCCCTAGTTTCTGGTTCACCCCAGCAACCAGTCCAGTCTAATATTCAAACTTCTGTACCTTCGGTAGTTTCTCAGTCTGGGCCTATTGCACCTAGTACTCCATCTCAAACGACTGCTGCAACTACCGCAACATCTGTTCAATCTACCCCACTTACTTCTGGAGTATCGACAGCTCCGGTTTCTACTGTCTCTGTAACTACTCCTCAGACATCTTTACCATCGTCTGGATCCACGATTCAAACTACGGTTCAGATGCCTGTAGGACAACCTGGTTTAAGTACGGTTGTCACAAGTCAACCACAATTCACTTATCAACCGTACCAGGGACAGTACCAATTCGGTCCTGCTGTCCAGCAGCCAGTTTACCAGTATCAACCGTATCCTGGGTACACTTATCAACAATCACAACAACCCCAGTACGGTCCGGTTAATGCTGGTTTTCCGGTAGGATACAATATCCCGAACGCGATTCCTATTCCTAGTTATCCTGGATATCCTCCTCCTGGGACTGGTCTCGTGACCCAGAGTTTTAGGGATCCTAATCGGCAGTTACCGTTTATTGCAACTTTGGATTTACCAGACTTGTCGCGCCTAACGAACGATCCAATAAATTATCTTCCGTTTTGGCCGCCAATGCCAAATAAGTTGCCCAATGACATTCCCAAGTTCGAAGGTAAGTCTGGAGAGGACCCGTTGAATCATGTGATGACTTACCACCTCTGGTGTGCCTCTAATTCCATCTCGGATGATTCGATCCGCTTACGTCTTTTCCAGCGTACTCTCATTGGTCTTGCGGCCAAGTGGTACATTGAGTTACCACGGGCCTCTTTTTATAATTTTAGCTAGTTAGCTACCTCGTTTTAACTCATTTTCAGTTGCCGGTCAGATATGATAATGGCACGGAGTTACTAACTTCATTAAAACAATCGACGTCCACTTATATTTCCGATCATATTCATGAATGGAGACGTCGAAGGCGGTTAGTGAAAGTTTTTATCCCGGACCAAATATTAGCTGAATGGTTTGTTAAATCATTGTTACCGAAGATTACTAAAGACGTAGCTAAGGCCGGAGTAGTTACTGAGGAGCAAGTGATTTCTCAAGCGCAGTACCTTGACTTAGTTTATACTCAGTCAGGTACGTTACACGAAAAGATCCCAGATCTTCCTAAGTCAAATCAAATCGCTGCTGCTCCTTCGGGGTCTCATGCCGCTGATGGTATGATTGGTACGGTGAACACTAAAAGTAAGAAGAAGTCTTCAAAGAATTCTTCTCCTATTATAACCTTACCTGATTCCCCGACAGGAGATTCTTCTACTGAAGTTTCCGCCGATATTCACGCTGTAGAGTCATCTACGGCTAAATCAAAATCCGGTGGGAAAAAGAAAGGCAAGAAGAAGAATAAAGCAGACAAAACTCCAAAGGAGAAAACTGAAAAGTCGGAAACCAATGACGAAAAGCGCAAACCTCGTTATCCTTGTCTTATTTGTGAAGAGGATCATTTTACAAGAGATTGCCCTCATCGGGCAGAGGTTGTGAAAATCGTCAAAGGTTCCCCAACTCCTGCTGTTTTGAAAGATCCATTTCCAAAGCAGGAGAGTAAGATGATAGGTTCTTCCTCGAGTGCGAGTGAAGAACCCATATTGATGATGTCTCATGTACGGATTGCGACTCGATCGCAAGATTATGGTAGTAAAAGTCCTGTTGATGGCAAAGAAGCAGAATCTTCTCATTCCAATCCATCAACCTCAGCTCCCGGTTCCTATCCACTACAGATCGAGAAACCTAACCCGGACTTAGTAATCAAACCGCCCGCCAAGGGTATACTTCGAAAGTCTGCTTTCAATCCACATGCGAGAGCGGCCCAGAATTATAACATTGTTGAGGACTTAGCTGTTTCACCCTCAGCAATGTCGGTTTTGGAAGTGCTGCAATCATGCCCAGCACAACACAAATTACTTTTGTCGACTATAGGAGCTGTTGATGTTCAGGACCCGAACCTAATAATCTTTGATCTAGAAAATAGTACACCGCGTTTGCCTCATCAAATGGCTTTCCAGATCCCAGTGATAGTAAAAAACAGGCCTATTCATCGGACTATAATTGATGAGGGAGCTTCCACGTGTATTATGTCGATACAGTGTTGGAGATCGCTTGGTTCTCCTTCACTAAATCAATCCCCGACAATTCTTAAGGCCTTTGATGGCCGTGGGTTCCATCCTTTTGGCATTCTTCAGGATTTGCCTATAGGGGTTGAAGGAAAAACCATTAGTCTAGATGTGGAGGTGGTTGATGCCCCTCTAGACTACAACCTTCTCTTGGGTCGAAGTTGGTCTTACGCTATGACAGCAGTCGTTTCATCGGTCTTTCGAGTAATAAAATTTCCACATAATGGTAAGATCGTAACAATAGACCAGCTGGCCTACTTTTCATCCGACCCAGCCTCTTCAGAGAGTATTCAGCATGTCGGTAAAATGACTATCCCTTATAAGGATGTTGGAGTAGGATTAGTTAAAGATGCCGGTTTACTGGGAACTTTTCCTTTTCCTCCAATCAACGCATTATCTTCATTTACATCCATTCATATGATTACATCAGACACTATTATTTATGATGATCCTTGGATCGTTCCTTCTGAATCTGAGATAGACTCATTTGGTGATGCTATGCCTTTGAGTCCATATGAAATTGCCTATGAAGCCGTGCAGTCTTTTACCGACCCGCGTTCAACCAAAATCGACCAAATGAATGTGGTCCGTGAGGAATCACTTTTCACATCAACCTCGGAGTTAATAGTGTTTCCCGAAGTTGTGTCCTCTGACAAGCAACTTCGTGAAGTCCTGTGTGTAGACGATTTACCATGGGAAGATCTCCATCACAGATCTTCGTTTTGAAAATGATTTGTCATCAATATTTACAGCTGAATATGTCAAAGAAGCTCAGAATCCAATGAAAAATCCTGATTCAGAGCTGAATTTGGGAAACATCTCTCAGACTATTCCCATTGACATTTCAGTCAAGCCCGGAATTGTTGAGCACATTCATATAGGTGCCTCGTGTTCAGATGACGAAATTCAGACATACAAGGCCCTATTTCAAGAATTCCGCGACGTGTTTGCCTGGTCCTATGAGGAAATGCCAGGAATTGATCCCGCGATTGTTGTTCATGAGATCAAGACTTACCCGGACGCTAAACCCGTCCGACAACGTTTGCGTCAGATTCACCCACGAAAAACGGTTGCAATTAAAGCAGAAGTTGAAAAGCTATTGAAAGCAGGTTTCATTTATCCGATCCCGTTAACGGATTGGGTATCGAATATTGTTCCGGTTAACAAAAAACAGGGAACAATAAGAATATGCATCGATTATAGGGACATTAATCGAGCTTGTCCAAAGGACAACTACCCAACACCCTATATCGATCAAATAATTGATGATTGTGCCGGCAGTGAAATATTTTCCTTTATGGACGGTTTTTCCGGTTACAATCAAATCAATATTCTACCTGTCGATCAACCAAAAACGGATTTCATTTGTCCATGGGGGACATTTGCTTATTGCAAATTACCTTTTGGGCTTAAGAATGCCGGAGCAACTTTTCAAAGGGCGATGTCTTATGCGTTTCATGACATCAAACACATTGTGCAACCGTATCTCGATGATTTGCCCGCTCATTCATTACATCGAGCTGATCACCTTGTCCATTTACGAGCAATTTTCATGAGGTGTAGGCATTATCGAATTCGGTTGAACCCACACAAATGTGTCTTCTGTATAGAAGTGGGACGATTGCTGGGATTTGTAGTTTCGAAAGCCGGCATTCGCGTCGATCCCTCGAAGGTAGAAGCTATCATCAAATTGCCTCCTCCTTCGAGTCTTCGCCAACTCCAAAGTTTGCAGGGGAAAGCAAACTTTTTACGACGATTCATTCCTAACTACGCCGAGGTTACAAAGGGTTTTACCCGGTTGTTGAAACAGAACGCTCAATTCTCTTGGGATGAGATAGCTCAGAAATCTTTTGATGCAGTCAAGCACGCGTTGACCCATGCACCTTTGCTGCATCCTCCCAACTACAACCAGGATTACTTTTTGTACCTCGCCGCCGCTCATTCCACCATTGGGATGGTCTTAGTTCAGGAAGATGAATTCGGAACGGAACATGTGATATATTACCTTAGTCGGACGTTAAACCCAACTGAGCTCAAATATTCACATGTGGAGAAATTGGCATTGGCAGCCGTTCAAGCTGTCCAACGTTTTCGTCACTACATTTTACTCCGTAAAACTACAGTCATTTCGGATTGCAACCCTATGATCTACATTTTGACTAAACAATTGCTAGGGGGCAAGTACTCTAAATGGATTGTTATCCCACAGGAGTTTGACTTGGAGTTTGAAAAATCTAAGTCTAAGAAATCTTTAGTTTTTGCAGAGTTAATGTGTGACTTCCCGCGTGCTGCCACGGAAACTGTGGCAGAGGAGCCCATTGCGGACGAATCTTTGTTTCTAATCAGCACTTTAGATCCGTGGTATGGGGATATCATCGTCTATCTCCAGACCCAATCCTTTCGGCCCGAAGTTTCAAAGTCGGAACGTCGAAAAATTCGATTCCAGTCCCAACAATACAAAATTATTGGAGATACTCTTTATCGTCGTGGGGCGGACTTGGTTTTTCGACGTTGCTTAACTCACGAAGAAGCTGAAAGGGTTCTGAATTACTGTCACTCTGGAGCATGTGGCGGTCATATGTCTGGGTATGCCACAACCCAAAAGATATTGCGCGCTGGCTACTTCTGGCCGTCCTTGTTTAAAGATTGTATTACTGCGGTCCGAAAATGCCACAACTGTCAAGTGTTTGATCGAAAGATGCGCGCTCCACCTACTCCTCTCCACCCTATAATTGCCGTTGGTCCTTTTTCCAAATGGGGTATCGATTTTATTACATGTAACCCTCACTCGGCCGGGGGGCATGCGTATATCATCCTTGCGGTAGATTATTTTACTAAGTGGGCCGAGGCGATGCCTACATTCGAGGCAGACGGCAAGACAGCTGCAATTTTCGTGTTCAATCACATAATTGCTAGGTTTGGTGTCCCACAAGCGATAATCACTGACCATGGACGCCATTTTCGAAACATTATGATGACAAAACTTACAGGCCAGCTTGGTTTGTGTCACGATAGTTCAACTCCTTATTATCCACAAGCGAATGGTCTGGTTGAGTCCATCAACAAAGTTTTAGTTATCATGATCCGACGAATCATTGGTATTCATCGGTCGAATTGGCACAACATGTTATTTTCAGCGCTTTGGGCGTGGTTCACTCCTTTCCAACTAGTTTATGGTTTGGAAGTTGTGTTACCCATTGAATGCGAAATCCCGTCACTGCAAATGGCCATCGAGTTACTTCCAGCTACTTCCGAAGAGGAAAAGCGTTTATTATACTTAGCTCAATTAGATGAGAATCGACGTGATGCTGCATTGGCGATCGAGACTCACGCAAAACGTATGAAAGCTCAGTATGATCGAAATGTGACCCCTCGAAATTTTTCGGAAGGAGACCTAGTGCTATTATATGATCAAGCTAATGATAAATTAGGTGCTGGAAAATTCGTTCCTATGTGGCATGGGCCCTATATTGTCAAGCGAAAGCTAGCAAAAGGGGCCTATGAGCTGGTAGACTTTGACGGGGACTCTTTGGGTAAACCCAGAAATGGACTTTACCTAAAGAGGTATTATGCTTAAATGATGGGTATGGAGATTTTAGTTAGGTTAGGTTTTTCTTTCTAGCTGGTGTGTTTGTTAGTTTAGACAGTGTGCTTAGCTTAGAGAGTGTGTTTTTCGTCGTTATTCTGCTTATCTTGGTTTTACTCTTGATGTTTGCAGATGTCGATGCCTCTCCAAACATACATTGGATTCGCTGATGGTGCTTGTCGTAGTACACAGAATATCTCTTCCGCAGCTTGGGTTATCTATTCGCCCTCTGACGAGTTAGTTTCTATGCATGGGGTGAGCCTCGGTCAAACAAAAAACAACATTGTCGAGTACAGTGCAATGATTGAGTTATTGTCTGAATCTATTTCATTTGGGATTCGGAGTTTGATAGAGTGTATGCCATTAGAAATCCAGTGTTATTAAGGTTATTTTTGAGAGTGCGTCTCTTGGAACGTGAGTTTGATTACATTGAATATCAGCATATTCCAAGGTCTTTAAACACATTAGCAGATGCAATTGCTTCTCGAATGTTAAATAGACATTTGCAATAATCATACATGTAAATTTAAAAACATTTCATCACACATGTTTAACAAGATAAGCCGGTAATAATGATATATATAGATAGGAGTGTGTCAAAAAATACATCGTCTTCGATCATAGGTTGAAAAACACCTTATGATCGGCAAAAATGATAAGTACAAAAAACCAAAATGTCACATGTGTCTACAAAAACAACCATCCAATCACTGGTGATGCTCTCTATATGACACCACTGCACGGGCTACCCTACACAAGAACCTTCTAAAAGGTCCTGGGACTGCGACTACATAGCGCTGAAGCCTGATAGGAATATCGTCTATAGTAGTCTCTGGTATATCTGCCGTTAGATGCTCTAGGTCTTGTTCCAACTCAGCTAAGGTCTCTGTGGCCTCGTCCTGTGGGGCCGGTGCCGCTGCAACTGGTAGTCTCCTCTCGAAAGGCCGGAGATTGGCTGGACGACGTGGGCCTACATCTGCATTTTGAAAATTATTACTATCAGTTTTGAGACGATATAAAAACAAACAAAAAAAATAGATAGTTTAAAAACTTGTGGAAAATGAAGTTACCTGTGTCATCCCATTGTTCTCCCGGTGGAAGAACCATGTCCGGATCTCCACGAAAATCAACTCCGGCATAAGGAAAATCCTGTATAGAAAAGACCTGGTCCTCTAACCAGTGAAAGTACTCCGGAGTAAATCGGACAACCTCCGTGCCCTCATCAGGATGACGGGCCATAACCGCAACCCATCGCATCAATTTGGGCTCTCAGGGAAGCCCAGCCTCAACAGTGAGCTGCTGTGGGATCAGCATCGGAACCCTCTCTAAGCCAAAACTCACAACTAAAGGCCCATAACCAAAAGTCTTTAGCTGTCCGTTTTTGGCTCTAGTCAGTTGGCCCTTTAAATTGGCCAACACAGCATCACACCAGTTGAAAATGGTACCTCGATAGCAATCAATCGCCATCCGCATCTGGGATCCAGTGGCAATGTGTAAAGCGGTAGCCCCGCAAAGTCTGGTAACTGTAAAAGCAATCACCATAAGTTCAGGGTGGGATATAGTTTTGATCTCTATCCCCTTCTCCTGAGACTGAGTGTTACACCACTCTAGTCGGAGACTAGCGATGGACTGGCCACCCGGCCTAGTCCCGAACAGAGTCAAGTGTTCGCCTCTCTTGGGCAAACCAGTGAGGAAGTAGATATATGAGGGCTCTATCTCGAGCTGGTGCCCTCCAATATAAAAACACTGGTCCTGAACGTTCCATCTCTCTACCAACCACTCTAGAAAGTGCACTTGGGCCCTCATGCCAGGTATGGCCCAGTATTTGTAAAGGCCGCATGCCTTCAAAGCATCAATGGACGGTTGATGACTAATGGCGGCCAAATCAACATCTTTGTGCTCTCTCTCGCGCCAATCAAGCATGGTGAACAATCTACACACCAGAAAACATCCATTAGAATCCATGAAATCAAAAATTGTTGGTCCAATTTGGAGAATTTGGGGTTTGTAAACCCTTTGCGTGGAGTACGCACCCCGCCTTTAGGAACAGAGCGTGCGTACGCAGGTTCCCTTAAGGCAAGGTGTGTACGCCCGGCATTTTCCCAACTGAGAAAATGTCGGGGTACGCGGGTCCCTAGTGTGGCACCTGCGTACCCCGAAAGGCGGATCTTGAAACCCCAAAGCCTCCAAAAAATGACATCTAGGGCCTAAAAACAAATTCTAAACGGATGAAAATGAAGAGGAGGATGTTGTAGAATACCTGAAAGAGACGGCGTTCGATTTCGACGGTCGGATTCTCCGCAATGTCCACGGGAAGTTTCTTGCCAAAAGCCCTTTTTCTCTCCTCAACAGTAAAATGGTAAAAATGAATTGGTAAAAGCCCCTTTTATAGGTTTTTTGGGTAAATAAATGGTAAATTTGTTTATTTTTCACCATGAAAAGGTATTTGTCAAAGTATTTTTATCTATCTTTAAACAAGTATGAGTAATGTGTTGGTTTTTGTGCAGGATAAAGGATTTTCAAGGAAAATTGTCATTTTTTACAAACAAAAACATCAGAGTCATCTTTAAGCCCTTTTCTGACTCCTAAAACATGAAAAGATTGCCGAGCATTTCTTTTACACTCGTTAAAATGGAATTAAAAGACGGTCCTCTTATAGCCCTTTTCTGATCGTAAAAACATGAAAAGATTGCCGGATTTTTGTCGTTTCAAATTCGATATTGGAAATAAAACGACGTGTCCTTGATCGCTTTTTACTTTTCAGGTCAAAGACACTAATTATGAAAGTACTCCTTGGTCGTAAAGATCAAGCGGTTCTCTCAAGTATTATTTTATACTTTTTCGGGCTTGGGAGACACAAATTTACGAAAAAGTTCAACCTTGGAGTCTTCTTAAGTTTTTTGAGACTCTCTAAAATTGAAAAACGCCGAGTTTCTCCTATACTGGACTCGTTAAAATTTCACAGTAAAGGACCTGTTCGATTACAAACAGGAACGGACCACTCCTTCTTAGGGTTCGAATCTAAACTAAGTTGGACTCATCCGAAGGATGAGCTTATAATCAAGCATATGTTATCCTCCTCAAGCTTGTAAAAAATAAAGAGGTACTTGCCAGAAATGGTGGGGGAAAAGAGAGAAAACTGAGCCTATTTGTTATCCTTTGTCAAAGAAAAACCTTATCACCACTCTTGAACACGACACTTTTCATTCACCTGGGTTGGGAAATCCTTTGCCTAACAGTTGATCAAACCACATTGAAAATATTCAGCCGGTTTCTGGGTATTAACTTTGGGTCAAATGTCACCAAGCCATCTGTTGTGTCGTTATGTGTTCAAGAGGTCACTGCAAATAAACCATTCATCTGCAAAATACCTGTCATCCATCTTGATCATCCCTGAGTCAGTCCTTAGAGCTACATTTCTTCAACTTGAACTATGATTTCGTGTTGTGGGCTTGCCTGCAACGGGTTGCTTTCTATCGACATCAGCACATTATCTAGAAAGATGACCTAGAAATCGTCAGTACCTTGAAATCTGCATGCATCAATGGCAGGTTTCTCGCCTTTGACGACAGTTTACATCATTGACTTTCGATCAAAGGATTCCATGACATGTTTGACATCAACACATTCATTCACATTTCATGGATTGTACTGGGTACTTTGGGAACCATTGACATCACTGGTGGTCTCTCTCACACTTGTTAATAGTTTACATCATCGACTGGTAATCAAGTGGTTTCTACCATGTTCGACATCAACTCATTTATTCGCATGGATACAATCGTACTATTTCGGGAAGTAGAAATGAAGACCCTGGATCTAGTTTCCACCATCCAGGCTGCGAGGAGTTTTGTATTCATTATACAGTAGACTAATCATAAACAGATGGCTGCGTCCATACTGTGTCTACATGAGTCTATGATTATGATGTACTGTGAAATCATTCCTATATCAGAGCAGTAGTTAGTTTGTTAGTTAAAGTTTTCAATCTGAGTATGGGAATGCCTACCTCAGCGATGATATGATCTTATATATGTATTTTGTGTTGAATATTTGCAGGTTCCAACTGGGCTCTCCACAAGATAATCCTTGAAATGATAAAGTGCTTCACGCTTCCTAGATGATATGAAACCCTAATCTACTACAGGCTTCGCACTTTAGGGGGCAATCTGTTACACTAAAATTTGTCACCATGACTATTTACAGTCAGTATGGCTCTATCAACTGTCATACTGTCCTCCTTGGCAAGTCTTATACCTCTGCTCCTCATGTCAAACCCCAAGAAAGAGAGAAAGTCCTTAAAAGTCAATATAACTCTGGTTACGCAGCTTCTCTTACCCTTACCTGCGTGTACGCACCTCAAGTTCATAATACCTGCGTACTTGTACGCTCTGTCTGTAAAGGGGTGGGTGCGTACTCCTGTAAAGGTCAAAAGGCGCGAGTTTTACTTCAAAAAAGTTACTTGTGGTCGATTCTAGAGCATTCTAGAAGATGGTTTGACGTGTATTGAGCGCCTCCAGATGGTTCATGCATCCCTATGAAAGAGGAACTTATCCCATCAAGAGGGGAGCTATCCCATTGAAATAGGGGCTTATCCCATTGATGGTGGACCTGATTAACTTCCTCCAAAGCATTATAAATACAGGCATTGGGCCAGAGGGAGGGGAGGTTGAAAGCTGAACATTCCTAAGGGTAGATGCTGCTGAAATTAGGACTCCCTTATAGAGCTTGAGAGGAGAGATTCCCATCCTTTCTTAGCTTCATTTGGAAGTGGGTGAGCTGATCAAAGTAAAGGAGAACTCTTGCTGGACCCTGGGAGGGACCTGCACAACACCAAGGCACTGGTTGTAATGGTTTCTTTTGTTTCCAATTAATACAATTAAGTTCATTTTTCTCAACAAGTTGTTATATATAATTTGTTTCATAAACTCCTTGGTCTTTATGATGAATATGTTTTATTATATGAGTTATTCAGGTGCTATGTAATCATTTGCTTGTTAGTGAATGCAGGCTTCAAGGAGAAGGAGGAGCTCATCTGGATCGGAGAGGCTTGGCTGCTACAAACAACATTGGACTAAAGGTATGCTTTAAACACCTGGTTGCTTGTATTTTAAATGCATATTTAGGGAAAGATAGTGCTTGATTGTCTTGTTTGTCACTAGAAAGCCTTAGCTTCTAGGGAGGTCGGTTTTGTCCGCAAAATTGACTCTTTCCGCATGACACTCACACTTGGAGGTATGGATGCATGTGCTCCCTCTGCCCACTTGGCTCGAAATTCCCCCCTACTGGAGGTCTCTGTTTGAGTGGATGTTTCCACGTTGTATCCTCTTTTCTTCTCCAATTGTGGTTGCTCCACAACTTGTTGAGGCTGCTTCTAAGGCTCCATTTTGAGAGATAAATTATGCTCCCTCTCAACCACCAAGTCTCTAACCTTTTCCTTTCTTCTCAAGGGTTTGCTTACATCTTCGATCTCAAGTTCATATAGGTTCTTGACTCGCACACTGATCTGCTTCACCTTTCTCGTGGCGATATGTCTAAGAAAAACCTTCCCTTTGCTAAATGTCACATCGTAGCCATGGTCTTCCAATATGGTGACATAAAAAATATTCTTCTTTAGTTTTGGAATAAACATCACATCCTTGAGTCTGAGAGGGGAGCCAAACTCCCTTTGAAAACTCACTGTACCAATATCAGTTGCGCTATACCTCCTGTCATCTCCAAACTCAATGTTCTTCTTGAGGTCTTTCTCCTCCAAGTCACTGAAGAGATCTCTATTCCCCATCATGTGGAACGAGGCACCACTATCCAGATACCACATGCTTCCCATTACTGTTCTTTCCATGCATGCAATGAGAGTAAAATAAAGCTCAAATTGTGAAGCTAGAGATTCACCTATTGCTGCTACTGTAGGCTCCTTCTTGCTTCCTTCTTCTGTGGACATTTCGTGGCATAGTGCTTGAATTCATGACAGTGAAAGCACTTGATATTGGACAAGTATTTCTTCTTTCCCTCCTCGCCTTGGGACTTCTTTCCCTTGGCTTTATTTCCTTTGCTGACTAATGCAAGGTCCTCTTCCTCTTCTTTGGATGAGGTCCCATCTCGGTTGTCCCGCCTTATTTCTTCCTACACTAGATCAGACCATAACCACTCCCAACTCAGTAGTTTGTCTCTACCATTCACGAAATCCTGATAATTGTGCCAGCTCTTGGGAAGACCCAACAGAGTTAGAGCTACCAAATATTCTTTAGGGACAGTCACATCAAACTCGCCAATTTCATCACGATATTGTGTAAACTTACTCAGGTACTACAGAATTTTTTCATTCTTTTGCATCTTGATGCTACAAAGGTTGTCCTTCAGTGCCAACTTCATGTGGTCACTGTTTTTCTCAAACAATTCAGTCATTGTTTTCCACATAGCGAATGGAGTTTCTTCCCTTGGAGATTCGAGACAATATGATCTCGAACTCTCTCCAATTTGATCCTCCTCGCTTTAGCTACATCCTTCTTCCACTGAGTGAGATCCTGGGCAACTACATCTGACTTGATGTAATATAGTAGCCTGTTATCATCTAATACTACGTCTTTACTGATCTTTCATGCCACAAAATTTGTGGTTCCTTCCAAATCATACTCGAGCCTAAGTCCTGTGGAAGTTACCTTCTAGTCCTAGAGAAAACATGCAACATTGATCTTGTAATTCGAACCTCCTGCACAAAATTTGATTCTCTTCTCTTCTATTGTGATTCCTACTTTGATACCATGTCGAAATTCCTTGTAGATTTAAACTTCTTATGTAATTTTCTAAAATAAAATACTTGAATCTACTCTACTCATCAACTAAATAATTAATCGATTGAGAAATCACAACATAAACATGAGACAAGATTCAATCACATATGCTCAAAGATTTATCTAAGGACAAAGAAACTACTAAAAACCCCTTCCTATCTGTATTGCATTAGTCAGAAAATAGAGAATAAATACAATGCTTGTTCAAGCCTGAACAATCTCAACACAAGTATAATCTATCTCACTCCTTCACAAGCTGCCTCTGGTCAATAATTAACCAATTTCCTACTTTCCCAATTCCCTATTTCCTTACGTTGTTTCCTTGGGAATTAGCCCCTATTATTTAGGGAAATTCCTCATCCATACCCGCGCAATCCCTATAGGCCCTTCTCTGACTGCATGCACCACCAATACAACTTGGATAATTATAGAAATGATAGTATGTTTCCCTTGAACTCCAATCTCAGTTGACTAACTCGAAATTCATGCCTGCATGAGTTAATTATGGTTTATTTATCAGTTAACTGGTTGAACATTGGAGTTGCACCCCAATGCTAGACCTCTACTAGTTCCTCCAACAGTTAGAACTAGTTTAACTAACTTTAATTGAATTATATTATTACAACTCAAATTAAACTCAACCTAGGCTCTTAAAATTTAGGAACCACTCACATGAATCAAGTTAGGCCCTCAAATTGAATTAACTAAACCAACTAAGTGAAATTAACTTAGTTAACACATTGTTGTTTTCTTGTGATGTGGAATTACAATTTTCTCCTAATTTAATTCAAGGGAAAATTAAATCAAGATTTTCTTGTTGGCATTCTCAACATTTCTACCATGGCTTCAACCCTCCATGGGAAACAGAGAAAGTTTTCCCAAGCCCAAAGTTATGACACTCCTCTGAGGAACCACAATCCAAGAGTGAAGGTTGTAAACAATATTATCATAAACATGGAACTCAAAAGAGGTAAAGGTAGAAGATGATGACAACAAGGACGTGTCACCCGGGGAAAAAGGAATGAGGCAAATAGTAAGGGAATGATGGGAGGATGGAAACCTTAAAGGGATGTAAGAACTAGCTAAATAGAAGCCCTTAGATATCATAGGAGAACAAACAAGATATTAAGAAAAAGAAATGAAAACATCAATGATACATGGATTTGAGGAGGAAAGGACTTAATACCTTTACAATCTAAAGTCGAGGGAGCAAGAGGATGGAAGCTTGTTCGAGATCCTTACGTTGACTTATTAACAACTTCGTTTGCAACATCGAGGCCCAAGGAGTCTAAACAAGATATAGAAACTAGCATCCTCTTGAGAATGGACCCCCAGTGCCTTCCCACCCACCTAAGTAGGACCATAGTCTTTTTTCACTCTATTGTGCCAGGGAAGCACACAATTTTCAAGAGGTTTCCATGTTTATGGCATCTTTGGCATGTGAAAGGGACTCCCTCATAGTCCAACTCAAGAGGGGAAATCCCTGAACCCATTTCAATTGCACCAGGGAGCCCATAGCGAAGGTCCACACTGATAAGAATTCAAGCCATGGACATATCAGCAGAGGAATGATAAGAGGATTCATGTTTCATGTAAACTTCCAATAGGTTGCCAATATCTATGAAAATAAGCTTATGCTACATATGGGCAAGAAGACTAGTAATTCTTACCCAAAGAGGGACAATGTTCATATGCTCTCGCCTTGAATCAAAAAGAGGGGACTACTATCTAAAAACGATAGGAGATGAGTCGATCTTCAAAAGCTTCCCCTCCATAATCTCCACCATTGCTTCATTCTAGAAGATCAGGTGCACCCATCCCTTGGCTAGGACCCTAACATAACAAGGGTTCTTTAACATAAGGTTCATCATAGACTTTTCCCAATATTTGAGATAGGGAAAACCAAATTTCCTTCCACGTGTCCTCCCAACCAATGACATGCAACACAAGGCCTTCTCCTATTGAATGACCACATCTAAACCTAGGGATAAGGGCATCAACACGTTCTCTAACAATTTAATAATGTGATATTTATTCCTTTCACCTTGGGTGACACCTTTTCCTTTGTTGGATGGACCCTCTTCTTACACCGTAGTATCCTCCTTGCTAGCATTCAACACTTCCTAACCATTGATGAAAGACTTCCCTTCCACCGCCTAAGAAACCAGATCTAAGAGACAGTTAGTCGAGGGAAAATTTGGGGGACTAAGAGAAAGAGAAATGGAGGAATAAGCCCCAGGGAAGAGGAGGCCCTCTATAAGACCCTAGCCCTCGAAGGAATTGGCAAGAGAAGCAGAAAGATTAGGACCAAATCCTAAATCCTAAGACTTAAAAAAATGTGGGTGCGACACGACAGGGGTTGGGAGACTTGAGCTCCAGGGGGATGAGTGGTAACCTTGAAAACTATCAATAGTGCAGGAATAATCCCCAATACCAAAAATCCAAATGGGATTAAGAGCGATATTTCTAGCAAAAGAAACAAATTCTGGAATATTAGGTTGAGAGGAAACAGACGGAGCAAAAACAGACACACCTACAGAGCAGATGCTAGACCCTCCATGAAAACTGTGACCAAAATGTGATTGTTGGGCCCATATACCTTGAAATTATGACATGTACTGATCATAATCAAGAGGTTCCTCATCACCATTATCAAGGGATAAGTCACATCCAGATCGGATAAGAGAACCCTAGTAGGGAGCCACTTGTAAAACAAAAATAGTTGTTGCATCTGCAATTAGGAAAGTCGCAAGGAATATGCAGTAATAGAGGAACCAAGACAAAACCTTCATAGAAAAAGAGGGAAGGTAGGAGAAAAATATGGTGATCAAAAGAAAATCATCACATTAACTGTAATTTAGATATTCCAGGCCCCAAGCATCACAAAACCTACTACTATGAACTCCATTTCCCCTGCCATGAGAGGTAGAACATACTCAAACACACATTCAATAAAATAAAAAATATTACAAAAATTTTAAAATAATAATAAAAATAATAATACCTCGATGGGGGTGACAACCGTCGGACTGGAGGCTCAATATATGGATATTAATGCCCCAACATGCATCATAAATATTTAACCAATTTGATGGGATCACTTCACCTAGCACAAGCATGCTAAAAATTCTAGAGAGTGTTTGGCTTATAATTGTGGTATGTGTGGTTGAGGTCTTCATTTATGAATTACGGGAGATGAAGGCGGTGGTTGTGGTGGGTAGTAGTGTTTCATATGCGCAAGGTGGATTACTCTTTATTCTAGGCCACGCTCATTGGTGTCGGTTTTTTATGTGTAGATTTTCTCTTTAGAGGAAGAGTGTGGTGTTGGTCTTGGAGGAGGTTTTGAAGGGAGACACATGGGACCCTAATTCATGGTGGCAGGAGGTGGCTTGCAGACTTATATGGAAATGAAAGTCTAGTGCAATGTCTATAAATAGGGTCATCTATAGTGGGGCTTAGGGGTGATCCAATTTCACAATTGTGCAGGTTTCTATAACTATGTATTTGTAGTCCCTTTGATTTGGAGTCTGGTGGTAGCTAGCTCCACCACACTCGTAGTAGAAGTGGCTGGGTGGAGTGATGTGGTGACTATTTTATTTGTTGTTGACAGGGCTAGGGGTCTTTTTGTGGGCGTCAGGCCTAAAAGCATGTTGCTTTGGGGGTGGCATATTAACCCCAATGCGTGGCAACGTGTTGTGGGGACCTGTTGGATTTGGTTGTGAGGGCAGCTATGAGTGATGAACGTGGGTCTAGTGTTTCTTGGTGTGAGGGGAGGGGGAGTAGATAGGGAGGTCAAGGCCGAGGTGGGGTAGGGGTTCGATGTTTGTGTATCACCGTTGATCTAGGGACTAGGATGACAACATTGTTATTTGGACATAGTCTGTGGGGTGGGGGTCTTGTGGACTTCGGGTAGAAAGGAGGCCTCGATAGGAGATGCAGAGGCAAAGAGGTCATGCACACAGGGGTGTCGGCCCTCAAGGCATCAGAGTGATACATCCAGTCGACCAGCAGGACCCGTGGGGGAGAAGTCAACCATCAAGCCAACTCTCCAAGAAGGGTGGACCTTCCTCCCCCATTTGACTCTATTGAGGCCTAACTACGTTAAGTTACTATGATGGTTGAGAAATTTGCTTGGGATTGGCACACCCATCGTAATGAACTCATAGCTTTCATGAACAATTTGCAACATAACCAGTGGCACATATTAGACAGGTTGGTTTCTCTCCAGCATGGGAAGGAGCATATTCAAGATAGGCAAGATCACTTGGAGGCCTGTCTAGCTCACATAGAGGCACATTTGCATGAGGCATTTCACCAACCTCCACTGCCAGGAGACGAACTAGATGCTCCATATTCGGGGAACATTGATGCTCAAGGATGATGGCCAGTGGTTTTTGTATCTTGGGTCAATTTTGCTTACTGTGGGTAGCATGCATGAGATACTCTAGTTTTATCTTACTTTTATCTTTGTGCTTTTGTCAATACCTCCAAGCCAAAAAGTCTAGGAGGAATGAGGCTAGAGGCATTTTGGCTTGGAATCAACCATGATGTAATATTTTGAGTAATTAATAGAAACTTTCGACTTACAACAACAATAGTAATAAATAAAACATATTATAAATTGTCAAGTCCCACTAGGACAACCAGTTGAGGATGAGCCTCGTTAGCAAGGTGACCTAATATCAAACCTCATGGGGGTGGTTGTATTTGTGCTAGGGGGAGGAGACATGCTAAAAAATCCAATCATCTTAGGACTGTTGTGGCCCAGGTCAGGTTCGATCCCCGGGTGACTTTGAAGGATTAGATGCCCCTGGGTCGTGGTTTATCAAGCCACGAGTCAAGCCTAGAGGATCACATACAACTTGACAATATATATATATATATATATATATATATAATATATATATAAATATACATTAAAAATATATATTAAAAAAGGGCTACAAAAAAAAGCATGAGGGGGTCAGGGAATCGATGCCCCGCCTCGCCTTAGTGCTAAAGGGTTGTAGGTAGGGTAGCTAGAGTGGTTGAGGAAGCGACGCCCTACCCTACCCATGACCCTTTGGTGCCAAGGTAGGGCATTAATTCCCGGAATCGATGACCCGCCCACAAATGCTACTCCAACCACCCTGCCTACAGCTCTTTGGTGGTCGGGTGGAGCGGGGAAAAATAACATTTTTTAGATTTTTTTAAATATATATATTTTTAATGTTATTTTGTTAAAATTGTTTTTTTTTATTTTTTTGGTTTATTACTTGTTTTTTTAATTGTTTAATTATTTTTAATTTTTGTCTTTTAGTTTTATTTTTATTAGTTAAATCTTAAAAAAAAATCATGCTTTTTAGCTAGACACTTTTTTGTTTTCCATTATTTTAATATGTTTCTATTTTTAGTTATTTATTTTATGTTTGAATTTTTCTCATTATGGGTTATTTTTTTGTTATGTTTTAAAACTTTTTATGGTTGAATTTTTTCGCGTTGTTGTGTGTGTTTTATTTTTATTTTTTTAAATTTTTGTTATGTTATGTTTTTTAATTTTTATTTATTTATCTATTTATTTTATTTTTACTTTTTGTTGTTGTTGTAAGGGTTGTGTCAATGATTGACTAGCAACTCAACCCATTATGTATCAATTTGATAGTTGATTTTTAAGTTTTTGTTACGATGAACCAAAGCCACGCTCACTCACTGTATGTCAATTTCATGGTTGATATTTAAGTTTTCATTGCAATGGGTCAAGTCTACCCCCACTGTGTATCAATTTGATGGTTGATTTTTAATTTTTCATTGCAATATGTCAAGTTGTCTTAGGCTAAGATTTTAAAATAGCTTTGCTTTTAGCATTTAAAAAAAATTACTCTTGGTATAATGACTTTAATTTAGGTGTTCATTTTAAAGGTTTTTTTAGTCATGATATTTGGTTTCAATTCCAGGGCTGAAAAATGTCAAAATTGTAAGGTCTTCCAAAGTCGTGATATTTTATCTTTAACATCATGGTTGAAAAATGTCAAAATTTTAAGATTTTTCGAAGTCATGATATTTATCTTTAACATGGTTGAAAATTATTGGAATTTTTAGGTTTTTTGGAGCTGTGATATTTTATCTTTAACGCTATCGTCGAAAAATATTGGAATTTTAAGGTTTTCCAAAGTCATGATATTTTATTTTTAATGTCATTGCTAGAAAAATGTTGGAATTTTAACCAAAAAAATTGTTGATGCAACATCAACACTTTTCGATAATGGGGTGTTTTTTCATGTTTATTGCACAAAATTTTTAGTTTTTAATGTCATTGTTTTAATAAAAGGAAAAATGATTTTAACCAAAAAAAATGTTAATGCAATATCAACTCTTTTCATTTTCAAGGTGTTTTTCCATGTTTAATGCATATATATTTTGGTTTATAATATTGTTGCTTAAAAAAATGAAATTTTAACCAAAAGCAAAAAGAAAGAAAGAAGAGAAAAAAAATGTTAGTACAACATCAAAAACTTTTGTATTGTTATAGTTATAGCCCCTCAAGAGGATTGTTTGAATAATCAATAACTTCTCATCCATAACCCTAAGTCTATCCCTAACCTAACATGTAGCATGATGCATTGGCTTCTCTATGATGATCACTTATTGTGATTTACTAATTTTTTTTAAGAAAAGAAACTCTATATATATATATATATATATATATATATATATGTTAAGCTTCGCAAGACCTTCCTTTTTCTATTTATAAAAGACAAGTTTACACCACATATGTGAGATAGGTGGCCTCAACTTGCCCAGTGGGAAACCAAGTCTGTTGGCCACCTATCCTCATTATAAGCCATCCAAAAATAATATAGTTTCAGGCGATCTACCCAAGCTATATATGTATCTGTATCATGATAAGAGTCTAAGTGTCTATCTATCATAAGCATGCATCAGTAAAAGTAAATGCTACCCGCAAGAAACCAAAAAAAAAACATCCTGGAACCTGACTAGTCCTGCTGATCTTCTGAGGCTGACTCCACCAGAGTCGGGTCTTTGGCAGAGTCTCCGGGTATGTCAGCCAGCTCGATAATACAAGGGATGTGCCTTTGAATACAATCTAGGCAGATGTCCTGCTTACACACCTGGAATTGAATGGTCTGCAAGTCTTTCTTATAGTTGGGCATGTCCTAGAGGGTCATGGCCATTGTATAAATTTTGAATAATTTAACACATATTCACAGAGATTATCATGATCATACAATTATAAGCGGAACATGTATAATAAATAATCTCCTCTACGTTGATCATCAATTTACAGAAGCAGAAACATTCACAGGCACACATAGAAGCATCAATCAAACTCATTAACACAGTATGTATTCCGAGGAAAGCATCTCGCTAAAAACCCCACACTATCTGTATATTATATTGATTGAATCATGTAACATTACAAAGTACAATGCTTATCACAAGCAATCCAGTACCAGCTCCACCTGTTACACACAATACAGCTCAGATCTGATCTCCAAATCTATTCCACTGCTTGCCTGCCTCCACTGCTCAATACCTGCTCAAGAACTGATGAGAATGGCTCACCAAACTCGTATTTCACCTCAAAATAATCACTCACACTTTGTTGGACGTGAGCAAAGGCTACAATACTGGGCAAATACGTGAGCAAACTCATTGGCATACTCAATCCCTTGATTGTGCAAGATCTGGTGCACAACTATAGTCACAACTGATAGCAATCTGATTCTCTACCACCTGTCCCTGTTGAACTGAACATGCACTGACATGCAACTGAGTTAACTGATGTATTCATTAGTTGCATCATGAGTTAATAGTTAGTTTAACAACTCATCATTAGTCTATCTGCAGTTAGACTAACTACAACTAGTTTAACCAAGTCAAACTGAACACAACTCCATCAACTCCACAATCAACTCCACCAAACTCAATTGATTGAGTTCTAACTGAAGTCATGCATGCAACAACTCAACTGACTCATAAGAAAAGCGTATTTCCTTCTGACAGCTGCATGTGCCACCTCTATAGCTCAAACTGAAGTGCTCCAAGAGAATAAGATCAAGTTTATAGTCCAAATATTATTATGAGACAATAATATTTGACTTTTCTATTTTTGACAGCCAGTCTAAAAATAGACTTTGATCACTCACATTGTGATCACTCACACTTTCATCAAAAATAGAAGTCCATCTATTTTTCCCAACTTGACCAATCATCCATAAACAACAACCTGCAATCCATAGACATGATCCATATGTCTATGAATAGACATAGTCTAAAAATAGACTTGCGCCAAAAATAGCCTGCGGGCCCACTTAGTGAAGGCGACTCTTTTCACTAAGCTCCATCATCTTGTTGCACTCTCAACAAGCATTTCTTGTTGCACACTTTTCAACACTCCCTCTCAACAAGAAAGGCTTCCTCTCAAACCCGATCCTGTAACTCTGGAATGTTCTCCATGCAACACATCTGGCCGGTCCACTTGCTCTGTCATCAAAGTCTCTGACTGTTATTGCCTCTGTCGACTGAAACTCTGCATCTTTGTGCTCTTCAGTATCTGACTGCTCTAGCCTCTGTCACTTTGATCTCTGACTGCATCCGTGCTGTTGTTGGTTCTATCTCCCAGCATTGCATCCGCACTGCACCTCCCAACTGACCTCCCTGTTGGGATAGAAACATCCTCTGATGCTGAAGCTCTACCTGCTGCTGACAAGTGCTCCCTCTCTGACATCTGCGCTACTGCAACATCTCCATGCATCTCACACCATTACACACCTCTCTGTGCCACCTAGCACTGTGCAAAACACTTGTGCCTCTCGCATTGCTACAGCCTGCTAGCTATGCGCTGTCTTGGGATTCCCTGCACTGTCGCTCTCTCTGCCGCTCCATCCGCATCTGTCTCTACCCAATCAGTCAGTTCCTGCTACTACACATCGGGGCTCTCGTAGCAAGGTCTCATCCAAGAGGTTGGGTACCTCAAGGATCATGCCCCTCCTCCTTGGGACAATCAATCCACATCACCCCACCTCCTACCTGGAGGTATGCCTGCATGCGATCCTTCAGCCCATCTGGCTCGAAGTTTCCCCCTACTGGAGGTCTCTGGATGAGTAGATGTCTCTGCTCTATCTCCTCTCAGCTTCCCTTGTTGTGGCTCCTCCACAACCTCCTGAAGCTGTTGCACCAATCGTGGCTCCTCCACAATCGTCTGAGACTTCTTCTGGCTCTGCATGTTGAGAGGTAATATACACTCCCTCTCAACCACCAATTCTCCATCAGTTGCCTCGCTGCT
Source organism: Pinus tabuliformis (assembly GCA_031772625.1). Lineage (NCBI taxonomy): Eukaryota > Viridiplantae > Streptophyta > Pinopsida > Pinales > Pinaceae > Pinus > Pinus tabuliformis. Next base: position 1,420,390,735 of record CM062816.1, read on the forward strand.
CAAGGCTTTGCATGCATCTTGAACCTCAAGAGCATACAGGTTCTTGACCCATGAACCAATCTGCTTCACCTGTCTAGTGATGATGTGTCTAAGGAAAACCTTTCCTTTACTAAAGACCACATCATAGCCTCTGTCTTCCAACATCGCGATCGACACCAAGTTTCTCTTCAGTCCTGGTACATACTTGACATCAGTCAAGGTAAGGCGAGCTCCATGCTCCCTCTGAAAAATAACCGTGCCTACACCTGAGACACTATACTTCTCATCATTACCCATCCCTATGAGTATCTGGAGATCTTTCTCCTCCAAAGTACTGAACAAACTTTTGTCACCGGTCATGTGGAAAGAAGCTCCACTGTCAAAAAACCAACCACTTCCCACCATGGATGAAACCATGCATGCGAAGAGTGTGAAGTCCAACTCAAACTGTGAAGCAAGTGAGGCTGCCTCACCTTCAAATCCTTCCCCGGATCCCTTCTTGGACTTCTTCTTTGGGCAATTAGTAGCATAATGACCCAACTCATGACAACGAAAGCATCTCACCTTCGCCTTGTCAACCTTCTTCCCATCATTGGAAGAATTGGATTCGGAAAGAGAAACCTTCTTCTTTCCCTTCTTCACCTTACTCGCTAAGGCACAGTTCTCCTCATCCTGCATGGATGAAGAACCGTCTCTGGTGCTCCGTCTAATCTCCTCCTGCACAAGATCTGACCAAAGTCTCTCCCATCCTGGCAGTTTCTCCCTTCCATTCACCGAGTCCTGGTAGCTATGCCAACTCTTAGGAAGGTCAAGGAGTCCTAGACTCACCATCCTCATCCGACAATCACCCCCACACTTCCGAGCTCATCCCGGCATTGGGTGAACTTCGTGAGGTACTTGGGCATACTGTCTCCATTCTCACACTGAATGTTTCTGAGTTTATCCTTGAGCGCCAACTTCCTCTAGTCGCTCTTGCTTTGGAATAAACGAATTCCACCAGCTCAAAACTCAACCGCTTCTGATCTAAAATTCGTGAGAACAAAGTATTTCTTGTACAGAGATCGACTGTATGGGCATTCACCGGATATCTCACCTTCCAAAAGAAGGATGAATCCAAAGGCTACCTGGCCCGATTACAGACTCTGCCTGAAGAAATAAAATGTAAAAACTTTCTAAATAATAGATCCGATGATCAATCCTCGCTTGATATCCTGTAGAACTTTTTCTACAAATCAAAGAGCTCCGATACCATGTAGAAACTTTTTCTACAAATCATCTAACTCTGATACCATGTAGAAATTTTGAATAATTTAACACATATTCATAGAGATTATCCTGATCATACAATTATAAGCGGAACATGTATAATACATAATCTCCTCTACGTTGATCATTAATTTACAGAAGCAGAAACATTCACAGGCACACATAGAAGCATCAATCAAACTCATTAACACAATATGTATCCCGGGGAAAGCAACTCACTAAAAACCCCACACTATCTGTATATTATATTGATTGAATCATGTAACATTACAAAGTACAATGCTTATCACAAGCAATCCAGTACCATCTCCACCTGTTACACACAATACAGCTCAGATCTAATCTCCAAATCTATTCCACTGCTTGCCTGCCTCCACTGCTCAATACCTGCTCAAGAACTGATGAGAATGGCTCACCAAACTCGTATTTCACCTCAAAATAATCATTCACACTTTGTTGGACGTGAGAAAAAGCTACAATACTGGGAAAATACGTGAGCAAACTCATTGGCATACTCAATCCCTTGATTGTGCAAGATCTGGTGCACAACTATAGTCACAACTGATAGCAATCTGATTCTTTACCACCTGTCCCTGTTGAACTGAACATGCACTGACATGCAACTGAGTTAACTGATGTATTCATTAGTTGCATCATGAGTTAATAATTAGTTTAACAACTCATCATTAGTCTATCTGCAGTTAGACTAACTACAACTAGTTTAACCAAGTCAAACTGAACACAACTCCATCAACTCCACAATCAACTCCACCAAACTCAACTAATTGAGTTCTAACTGAAGTCATGCATGCAACAACTCAACTGACTCATAAGAAAAGCGTATTTCCTTCTAACAGTTGCATGTGCCACCTCTGTAGCTCAAACTGAAGTGCTCCAAGAGAATAAGATCAAGTTTATAGTCCAAATATTATTATGAGACAATAATATTTGACTTTTCTATTTTTGACAGCCAGTCTAAAAATAGACTTTGATCACTCACACTGTGATCACTCACACTTTCATCAAAAATAGAAGTCCATCTATTTTTCCCAACTTGACCAATCATCCATAAACAACAACCTGCAATCCATAGACATGATCCATATGTCTATGAATAGACATAGTCTAAAAATAGACTTGCGCCAAAAATAGCCTGCGGGCCCACTTAGTGAAGGCGACTCTTTTCACTAAGCTCCATCATCTTGTTGCACTCTCAACAAGCATTTCTTGTTGCACACTTTTCAACAGCCATCCCCACTAACATTTGCTCCATGGCCTTCCCCATAAGGCTCTTCATGAGCTAGTACAGATATAGTGTCTGCTTAAACTGCGTGAGTCTACCCCTAGTGTTCCCAGGATCCAGGATTACCTCCCACCAATTCTCCATTTCCTCTTCAAACTCCTCCTCCTACTTTATCTTTTCCTCCCATTCTTTTGAAATCTTGAGGATGCCTGCATCTGTTCCTTCCCTGTACGCTACGGTCGCTTCATTGATGAGCCATTCTACCAGCTTCCTACCACGCCTAGGTTTCGAGGTGCTCAGGTCTGCTGCTCTAGGCAGCTCCCTCCCCCTTTTGCCTTGTCCTCTTTCACGTGTTGGTCTGGCCATCACTTCTTTTTTCCGAGCCTGTTCACACACAATACGCGTTAGTTCACAGGGCATGGATTCGTGCCTTTCCAGATTGATGTTGGTTCCCCTCCCCTCACATCCCCAGCCACAATTGCCTCTTCCCAGGTACCCCTCTGCCCCAAGATGTGGTGCCTCTCCTCTGCTTGAAGTGTATGCACCCCTCACCTGCCTTGTGGTAGCCTCTCCGCCTCCCTGATTTTGACATATCTCTCGCCTACTCCCGAGGGTAATGTCCCGGTGCCAGACTCGAATTATGCTTACGACACTCACCGCCAACCCATCGAGCCAGGTTACCTTCACTCCCACTCGCATAACCTTCCCTCGCCCCTCTATCCTGTGCTGCTTTCTCTCATCTCTACTGTTAGGGTCCCACCCTAACCCCCTTATTTATGTCATGGGATCATGTCATAGTCAAGAGTCAATAAAGCCCATATTAATAATTGTAAGTGGTTAAACCGCAATTAATGACGGGACCACAGTTAGTTGCAAATGGGCCGTAGTATTAGATAGATGGTATTAATAAAACCCACGGTATTGGCCCGTGGTATTGCATGTATGAGTCATATATAAAGGCTAGAGACTCCCTGCGAGGAGCATTGTGTCTTGTTTTTTGTAATCGAGCTCTGCTCTATTGGAGGTTGCCCCCTCGAAGAGGCATGTGAACATTGCTCTCTGAATAATAAAATCATTGCTATTCTGTGTTCTGGGTATCTTTTCTTCGCATATTCTGTATTTGGGTATTATTTTGCAGGTTAAGAGCATAACAAGTGGTATCAGAGCACTTTCCAGGGCTCGGTGGGATCTCCAATTTTTAGAAAAAAAAAATTTGGCTAGAGACGTGTTCCGACATCTTTAAACCACGGGATCTGTCGTTAAGCGCATAAACCTACGAATTTGGGGAGGCATGCACGCAGGAAATACAAGAGGTGGTCACGTCTGTTGGACTCCCTTGTAACCCCTGTGGGTACCCCTTCGAGTAGTAGCGCATTAGACAGAACCGCGCACGGACTGTCTTCCACGTACCCTTTGGGTATATAGGAAGCCCCCTAGGCTCCCTTGAAACCTCGCCATAGATAAACCTTCGGCCGTCTTGTGGCTACAGTACACCGAGAACTGCACTCGGAGAGATTACTCGCCCGTACGATAGGGTAGTCGGGTTGTATGGCTAAGGGTACGATGGATCCTCCTTAGTTAGAGCCCTGAAACATTGGGCCGAGTACTACTGTCAGACCCTTATGTATATTGCGATCTGTAGCACCTGACACTCCTCTAGACCATAGTTCCCTTTTCTATCGGGGGATCACACATCATCTATTCCAGATCCGCGTGTGCAAAGACGTGCCGCAGCAGCAGACATCAGTCCCGCAGCTCTATCAAATCCGCAACAACAATTGTTCCACCATTCAGATCTCTCAGATCCACCAGATCGGAGTTGTTGTAAAGGGTTCCTATACCGGGGTCTACTTTTAGCAGGAATTTTGGCAGCATTGACATTTTGAGGATTTGGCGACTGCAGTATTGATAAAGAAGGAATAAAACTCCGTTAGGAGTTTTCCAAAAAAAAAAAAAAGAGTCTGAGATCTTCCGGGGTGCTTATTGGTGATCTAGCCCATCAGAATCAGGACGGCGAGTTGAGCAAGGTGGTACCATTCAATTTATTAGAAAAAAAAATTTAGGCGGTCCCAATTTTTCATCCGGTTGGTGTATGGTAGAAACTAGAGCTCAAGCGATGGCCAATGAAAGGATGGAAAAACTTGAAGGCACTGTGAACACCATCCAAACTATGATGAACTCCCTCCAACGTGAGATTAGCGGACTAAGTCTCCAGGTACAGGAAGCACTCTCGAAGGGCAAGGAACCAGCCCACGAGGAGGCGTATAAGGGCCATGAATACCATGAGGGTGAGTCGAGCCACTCTCCTCACGTCTGGCACACCCATCCACCAACCAGTCAGCGACCTCCCAAGTTGGATATGCATAAATTTGACAGTTCTCACACGTCAACATGGCTAGCACAAATGGAGCAGTATTTCAAATTGAATCATATCCTAGATGATTGGACTAAGCTTATGGTGGGGACCATGTACTTGGACAATGAACGATGGCAATGGGGGGAATGGCATCAGCGTTGCAATGGACCTTTTCAGAATTGGGACCAATTTACCAAAGCTCTTCGAAATCGCTTTGAACAGGAAGACTCTTTTTTGGGGCGTCTCACTAAGCTCCGACAGACGGTTACAGTGGATGAATATATTACCGCTTTTGAAGCCTTAGCCTTCCGCACTAAGGGTCTCACAGATGAGTTCTACACGCAATGTTTTATCAGCGGTCTTAAAGAAGCCATCAAAGCTCAAGTTCTACTCCACCACCCTCCCACGTGGATAGAGGCTTGCCAGGTAGCTCGTAAGGTGGAACGTGCATTAGCAGCCCAATACAGCCGCCCCAATTTCCCCTCTAAAGGTCGTCCCCCACAGGTTCCCAACACGACTCAGACACTTAAGATTCAAAAGGTGTCACCTGCGGAAATGGCCGAAAGAAGGAAGCAAGGACTATGTTACTGCTGTGATGAAAAATATTCCCCGGGTCATAAATGCAAGGAGCCCAAGTTTTTTCAAATAGATGCCACTGACTACAGCTCCACCGAGGAAGATCCACCACTTGAGGAACCGGAGGCGATCGAAGAAGACAACCAAAAGGAGATTGTATCGGACGAACCAGTTATTTCGCTAAATGCGTTGGCAGGAATTTCTTCCCCTCAAACTCTCAAAATCAGGGGTTTTCTTAAACATCGCCCAGTAGTAGTCTTGATTGATAGTGGAAGTACCCATAATTTCATCCATCAAAAAATCGCAGAAGCAGTGCATTGTTTTGTACGGGCAGTCTCTAACTTCCAAGTCCAAATTGCAGATGGGGGCACAATGAAATGTGAAGGCCACTGTGAAAATGTCAAACTTCAAATGGGGGATTATCAGTTGAAAACCCACATGTTTGCCATACACATGGGGGGTTGCGACATTGTCCTAGGCGCTGAATGGCTCCGCACTCTTGGGCCAATCACAAGGGATTTCCAGGAGTTATATATGAGTTTTAAGCAGAACAACTCCACACATACCCTCCGTGGACTCCAGACGGGAGCCCCCTCAATCATCAGCTCGCATAGGATGGAAAAATTGTTAAAAAAGGGCCATCATGGAGTGGTCGCTCAATTTAATGCCATCCAGGTAGTCGAAACCCTGTCTCAGCCAATTCATCCTGAGATGCAACAGATTTTAAATAACCATAGGAGGGTCGTTGACAAGCCTCATGAGCTTCCACCCTCGCGAGGGGAACATGATCATAGCATCACCTTGGTTCCAGGGGCCCAACCCCCAAATGTGCGGCCATATAGATATCCGTTCACCCAAAAGAATGAAATAGAAAAAATCATCAAGGAATTGTTGGAAGCAGTGTCATTCGTCCCAACATTAGTCCTTATTCATCCCCAGTGGTCATGGTCCTCAAGAAAGATGGGGAGTGGCAGATGTGTCCCGACTTCAGAGCCCTCAATAAGTTGACAGTCAAAGATAAATTTCCCATCCCGGTGGTTGACGATTTGCTGGACGAACTCAATGGGGCTCAATTCTTCACTAAGTTGGATCTTCGCTCAGGCTACCACCAAATTCGCATGAAGGAAGTCGACATTCCCAAGACGGCTTTCAGAACTCATGAAGGCCATTATGAGTTCCTGGTCATGCCATTTGGTCTCTGTAATGCCCTCTCTACTTTTCAGAGCCTTATGAATCACATTCTCAAACCATATCTCAGAAAATTTGTCCTTGTCTTCTTCGATGACATCCTCATCTATAGTGGCACTTGGGCGGCACATCTTCAGCATGTAGATCTACTCTTGCAACTGCTCCACAAGCATAAATTATTTTTCAAGATGTCTAAGTGTTCATTTGGCATGGAAGAAGTTGAGTATTTGGGCCACATTGTGGGGCGCGAAGGTGTCAAGGTGGACCCCAAAAAGATCCAGGCAATGCAAGAATGGCCTCAACCTAAGACCTTGAAGAGCTTGAGAGGATTTTTGGGTCTCACAGGCTATTATCGTAAATTTGTCCGCAACTATGGCCGCATAGCGAAGCCCCTCACTCAACTCCTCAAGAAAAATTCCTTCTTCTGGAACGAGGAAGCACAACAGGCATTTACTGCTCTCAAAAACGCCATGTGTTCCACTCCAGTCTTAGCCCTACTTGACTTCACCAAATCCTTTGTCATTGAATGTGATGCTTCGGGTACAGGTATTGGGGCGGTCTTAATGCAGGAAGGGCGACCATTGGCCTTCACAAGACAACAACTCAGTGGGAGGAATCTGGGCCAATCTACCTACGAGAAGGAAATGATGGCCATCTTACATGCAGTCGAGACCTGGCGACCTTACTTATTGGGGCGACGTTTCCAAATCTGCACAGATCATCACAGTCTTAAATATTTTTTGGAGCAACGCCTATCCTCCCCACAACAAAATAAATGGTTAGCCAAAATGTTGGGATATGATTATGAGATCATTTACAAGAAAGGGAAAGACAACAGTGTAGCAGATGCATTATCTCGCCAATTTGAGGAGGAAAGTACTCTACTTGCAATCTCCCTCCCCATTCCAGATTGGATTGAAGAGGCTCGCAGGGAATGGTTTTCACACCCCGGGCTCTCCCAACTCATTTCTCAATTGCAGGTCGATCCTAATTCCAGCAAGGGCTACTCGTGGCAGAATGATATTCTTCGCTACAAGGACAGAGTTGTAATATCACCAACATCCACCCTCAAAAGTCGCATTTTGGCAGAATTGCACTCATCTCCCATTGCAGGACATTCAGGCTTTCAGAAGACGTATGCTCGCACCAGAAGATCATTTTTTTGGACAGGCATGAAACAGGACATCCTTACTTTCGTAGCAGAATGTGATGTCTGGCAACGCCACAAAGGGGAAACAGTTAACACACCAGGCTCATTACAACCATTGCCCATTCCGGCATCAATTTGGACGGAGGTTTCTATGGATTTCATTACAGGTCTTCCAAAGTCAGGGAAAAAGTCAGTCATCATGGTGGTTGTGGACTGACTGTCAAAGTATGCTCATTTCTACGCCCTACCCCACCCGTTTACACCAACTTTGGTTGCTCAAACTTTCATGGATCAGATCTTCAAATTACATGGCATGCCCACTTCTATTGTGTCCGACCGCGACCCGATCTTCACCAGTAATTTTTGGCAGGAACTCTTCAGAATACAAGGCACTCAACTCAAACTCAGTACTTCATATCATCCACAAACAGATGGTCAAACCGAAGCCGTCAACAAATGTCTAGAAACCTACCTTAGGTGTTTCACTTAAGAAAAGGAACACCTTTGGGTACAGTGGTTACCTCTGGCTGAATGGTGGTATAACACCAACTATCATGCCACCACCAAAATGACTCCCTATGAAGCAGTCTATGGTCAACTTCCGTCTTCCCCTACTTCTTATCTCAAGGGGTGCTCCAAAGTACAAGCAGTGGATCAACTCCTACAACACCGCACAACCATGCTCGCCCATCTTCGAGAGAATCTTCATTAAGCTCAGAACCGTATGAAGCAACAGGCCGACCAACATCGCTCAGAGCGCCAATTTCAAGAAGGGGATCAGGTCTTTTTGAGGCTGCAACCATATAAGCAAACATCACTCAAAGACAAGGGTTGTCAAAAGCTCTCTCCAAAATTCTACGGACCATTCCAAGTACTTCAGCGCATTGGAGAAGTGGCTTACAAGTTGGCTTTGCCACCTACGGCAAAAATCCATCCAGTTTTCCATGTATCGTGCCTCAAGAAAGTGATTGGGAACAATTGCCGAGTCCAAACCAGTCTACCGGAATTGGACGAAGAAGGGTCAATCTGGCTTCAACCCGAACAGGTTCTAGATACAAGAGACAAGCACCTGCGCGGCCGCATGATTAAGGAAGTCCTTGTCAAATGGAAAGACACCTCTCCGGAAGATGCAACTTGGGAACCAGCCACTATTCTTCAACAGTTTCCGCAGCTTCAGCCTTGAGGACAAGGCTAGTCTTAATGGGGAGGGCATGTTAGGGTCCCACCCTAACCCCCTTATTTATGTCATGGGATCACGTCATAGTCAAGAGTCAATAAAGCCCATATTAATAATTGTAAGTGGTTAAACCGCAATTAATGACGGGACCACAATTAGTTGAAAATGGGCCGTAGTATTAGATAGATGGTATTAATAAAACCCACGGTCTTGGCCCGTGGTATTGCATGTATGAGTCATATATAAAGGCTAGAGACTCCCTGCGAGGAGCATTGTGTCTTGTTTTTGTAATTGAGCTCTGCTCTATTGGAGGTTGCCCCCTCGAAGAGGCATGTGAACATTGCTCTCTGAATAATAAAATCATTGCTATTCTCTGTTCTGGGTATCTTTTCTTCGCATATTCTGTATTTGGGTATTATTTTGCAGGTTAAGAGCATAACATCTACCAAGACGAGTTGCCTTCCCTCGCGCATGCTTATCTACAGTCTCCCCTCCCTCCCTAGTAACCCAGCTATCTTGCTTAATCGCAGGTGGTTTTTCAAGGTCCCACTAAGATGGGTAGCTACCTTAGAAACAAACAATCAAAGCCTTTCGATAGTTCCCTTAAGTGTGATAGATTAGAGGGAAGAAAAGAGGACCAACCTAGATCTCTCGTTTGGATCCTTGCTTGATTTCTCTCTCCCTTGATAGAATTTGCCACTCCTCTCCTACTTGTCCCGCTTCAAAGAGTACCTGTAGAGTCAAAGTAACAGAAAACCATCAAAGCATCTCCATCTAAAACATCATAAACAATGCGGAATCAGAAACACATTGACCATACAATTGCATTCATAAACAATAAGATTCATAAACACACGATTATATGGAGGAAAACTCAAAGAACTTTATTAATAGTGAAAGAGAGGATTACAACCCAGCTGTCTGATCCAGCATCATCCTCCCAGTGTAGAAGCCCTCTTCACCTCATGAATAAGCAAATCACCCAACAATGCAATGTCTCTTCTCACAGATAAACCAACAACACTTCCTTACAAATTACAAAATTCCAGCCTCCAGATCTCTCAGATGAGGGATCCATTTATAGATGCCTTGCAAGGGTGTGAGTTAGCTATGGGTTTTTTATTAGTGTCATTCCACTGATAGTTCTTAGTTCCACTTGGAGATTTCATTGATCTCTTACTCATCCCTGGGTGAATTCAGAGAGGCAAGTGTCAAAGGAGAAGTTTCTGGAAGATTCCATGATCATCCACTTATCAAACTATCTCCGCCATTTGTCTATTCTCGCTCATCGCACCCCACAGAAGGCCATTTCAATATGCATCACACCTGGCTAGTGTAGCAGCGAGTATGCATCGCACATTGACCATGGAGCAGTCAGTATGGTCCAGTTTTGGCCAATTTTGAGTAGTTTTTCAGGTGGAACTTCTGGGAAATGATGTAATCAATTGACCATGATCCTTTAGGGTATTAAACAACACTTTTAGGGACTAGAGAGCCCTTTGTTTATGGACATATGAGTTTGGGGTTGCAGTGCCCAAATATGTCTATAACAGCTGCCCCCTAAAGCATGAGGTCGTAAGTCTTCTGATGTCAGGTGGAATGCTTTATCATGAGGATCCGAGGCATTCAAACTGGAAGGTGAGCTGTATAAGATACAATACAATACATCATCATCATATTATTTTCATGATCTAGCTGAGGCGGACATTCCCATGCTCAACTTTATAAATTCATTTTCATGTACATAGGACAGACAATCGTCTGTTGTTGTAGACTAGTGATTCTTCGCATGAAGAGTCATCTTCTTTTGCTTAGATGACTATTTGTGTAGATTCTATGCACATTCGATGTCTTTATGTTCCTGAATATATCGCAGCCCAGATAGATGAAACTAGATCCGGGGTCTTCAAAACTCGTTCAATATTCGCTCGATGTACAAGTCGATCCATGTGAAAAGATGTTCTGAAGTCGAACATGGAAAGACATCACCTGATTCCCAGCAAATAATGTAAGTTGTTAACAGACGCGAGAGGAGTCACCGATAATGATGATGACCCTCAAGGTACTACAGTACAATTCACGTGGTGTGAATATATGAGCTGATGTCAAACACCACACAAAATCTTTCGGTCGAAGGTCATTGATGTAAACTTGTCGTCGGAAGTGAGAAACTTGCCATTGAGGCATGCAAACTTCAAAGTACTGAAAGGGTTGTTTCTAAGTCAACTTCTTGGATAATGAGTTGATGTCGATAAGAAGTGACCTATTGTAGGAGGGCCTTGATGTATCCCACATCTACGATGCGAAATGGAGCAAATGATTTTTCTGGAGGTGAAAACGATCTGATGATATAAGGTTCAGGAATGGCGGTCATGAAAAATGAAGGGTGGAGGTATTGCAGTGGATGAGGCATTTGCTGGATGGTGAATTCTCTGAATGACTTCTCTTGAACATGTCGGCGACACTAATATGGACTGGTAGCATTAACCCCATGGATGGTACGGAGGACCAATGGTGATAGTGAACGAAAAAACCCAACCCAACTCAATCATGGTGATGGAGTGAAAGTGTCATGTTCAAGAGCGACCTGCTACCAATAAAATTCTTCAAGTTTTCTTCCCTTTTTCCCCAGTCATTGCTGACCAATACCTCTTTATTTTTGTCAAGCTTGAGGAGGATAACATATGCTTGGTCTATAATTTTCCCTTCGGGCAAACCTGTTGCTCTGTTTTTAGCGAGCCTAGCGTCAGTGAGACTCATTCTTGTCTGGGTGGACAAGTTCATCGCTATTGTTTTAACGAGTTTAACGACAAAGATAACTTGGTCCTTTTCATGTTTAGAGAGTTTGAAAAGGGACGAAAAGGAAACTCCAACAGTCCTTTTTCGTGGCATAATCCCTTAATTCCGAAAAAGTATAAAATAATACGAAAGGGATGACTTTTCGATCGCTTTAACGAGCCGACAAAGACAAGCGCTCGATCTTTTTGTTTAATAATCCCTCAGGTCCAAAAAGATTAAAATATATGGGAGGGATGGCGTTCCCTTTACTTTAACGAGCTGGAAAGGCCAATGGTTCGACAATCTTTTTATATTTAACGAGCCTAAAAAGAGTTTAAAAGGGACTCCGTTTTTTTAGGAACGAGTGATATTTTCGAGTAGCAACCAGTTCCAGGTAAGTTTGGAACTTCTCAAAACATGGCAGTGTGAAGAGGGTGGCAATCAGAATCACTCATCGCAGCTGTTCCTCAAAAGGGTAAACAATCAAGTGGAAGCGTATGGTCGGCCAAATGAATGGAGGTGACGGTAGGAACACAACCAAGGTTCAAAAGGGTTGATAGCAAGGTGATCACAAAGGTTATTTACCAAAGGTGGTTTCATTTTTTAATGAGCTTGAACCAGGAGAAACTATGCTCAGTGGCAGGTTTATTTTTTAATGAGCTTGAACCTTATGGGAACATTGCTCTTACTAGTCTTTTGAAGATGTCTCTTGGTAGATTTATTTTTAATGAGCTTGAACACTACTATAACATGTGCTCATTGCCTTTTTATGTAGGTTAGAAACGACCAAGCTACGAGGTTAAAGGGTTGAGAACCTACAAACTAAAAAAAATCAAAGGTCGTTTTTCACTTGCATACAAAGGTTTGCATGCCCCCAGGTGTTTCAGAAAAGGAGAGTTTCTAGGTTACCAAATGGAAGTCCTTGCGGTTAGGCAGGATTGTTTTTGTTGGCAGACAAAACTCTTCCTTTGCTTTGTCTATCAAAATAGACGAAGGTGAATGGTGTGAGATTCCAATCACATAACGTACAAGGAAATATTTGTTTCAGACTGATCACATAACCTACATGGGAATGTTTCTTCAGTCCAATCATTATGACCTTTCAAGAAAGTCTCTCTTTTACTCTGGGTTCGCCCGCCGAAGCAGACCAGGTTGCATGCCCCCTAAACTTCATCACACTCACCAAACTACTCGCGGTAATTAGGTGGATGGAATGAAGGTTGAAGAGACATTGTTGACACGAAGAGACCATTTAGGGATGATGATTGATTCATAGCTGTGTTTGAATCAGGAAATGAAAGCTAGTCGAGAAGCTGTACCAGTTTGCCTTCGTGTGGAAAACACATCACTCGAAAGAATGTGGAAACAATAGCTTCCATGCTATATATATAGTCACGTCCAAGGAGTAGATTGTAATCTAGTGGCCCTTGGACTACCATCACGTTCAAATGAACAGTTTTCTTTCTCAAAGTTATCGATAACTTTGGAAGGATCCCTAATGGTTGATTGGTTCCTTTGTTGAAGCCTGACAAATTTTGTTTTTCAGGCAAAAGCGATGGCGAACCAAGCACTTTCCAAGCAATTGAGGAAAGGATACTCACTGAAGCCCCTTCATCTATGATAGTGCCAGACACGATCATTTTGTAAACTTGTACTATGATTTGGAATGGTACATTAGATGGAAGGCGAGGTTTTGCTAGTTGATTCCAATCAAAGAAAACGACTAGACTGCTCGGAGGAGGTACCGGATAGATGTCCGGATAAATCTCATGAACTGGGGGGGTCTCTTCCTGTTGTAAAGGAATGGGTGGATTGCCCCCAAGTTCATTAGACTCTGTATCGACAAAAAGAATTTGAACAGTGTCGTTCTCATTCTCTTTGGAAATTGTATCATCCGAAGGTGGGCCTTCTGAAGGCAAGACTGGGTCGACTGCCATCTCGACCAATTGACTTTGGTCAGATATGGACTCAGAAGGTTCTCTTTCAATGATAGCTGATTCGATTGACAATTGAGTTATGTCAATCAAATTTTCAACTAGTGAAGGACTTGGCAAGAGTCTCCTGTATCCAAGTGGAAGTCTCTACGGTGAAGCAGGACGGTTATCCAAAATGCTTTTGGCTTCATCCAGAAAAGGACAACGGTGAAGAGTATGATCACCTTCACATAACCTACATGGAAATCTGAATTTTCCTTTAACTTTGTTTTCACTAGCTGAGGGTATGCTATCAACTTGACTGCTAGAGGTTGATGACACCGAAATGGGGAGACCATTCTCTTAAGATCCGCGGAATGCAAGGGCAATCTCGATGGTAGTGGTCTCCCTTGCAAATTGCGCATGGAGATTTTGGTTTGGAAAGTTTAGTGTGCGGATTTTCACCGGATGATGCATGGTTGCCTCCTTGTTTAGCTGGCTTCTTCTTCTTCTCCTTCCCTTTCTTTTTCTTCTCAGCTACTTGGTTTTTAGTGTCACTAGTTTCACCAAGCGAAGAGGAAGAAGGGGAAGGAGAAACAAACGAAGTAGAAGGTGAAGGGGTAACTTCAGTATCATCTGGTTGCTGATTAGATTGTTGAGGAATTACGGTGTTTTGAACGATAGAGGTCGAGAAAAGCCATACCGGCAGGCCGATTGTGATTCCTGGAAGGGACAATGTAGCCATATATGGAGAACCAATATCTCCCCAAGAGGAGAAAGGACTAGGATTCCCTCCAAGAGGGATTCCTTGATTGGTGGATTCCATTATCTCAACCTCAGATCAACGAAGGAACAAGGATGTTATTCCGATTTAAATAAATTTTAAGACACTTTGATGCAACTTCTTTTTCAATTTTTAAGAGTTGAGAAAAAGCTAAAGGTGACTCTAGTTGCCTTCGATTTTTAATGAGCCTGAAGTGACAAGTGCTCAGATGGACATTTTCTTTTAAGGAGTCGAAAAGGAACGAAAGTGACTACTCTGGAAATCTAGACAGAGGGATTACCAAACCAATCGCAAAACTGAAAAATACACCTTGGTGATAAATGATAGAGAAATTACCAAGGACTTATGTACAACAGTCAATCTTCCCAAATGTTGTGTTCAGTGCATTGCGATCGATAGGGCAGCAGACACGACTTCCTAAGGATAAAGGATATCAGCCTATTGTGGTCTCCCAATATATACTCGACGGTATGGGGAGCACAAGTCTGTACTGGCACTTGTCGTATCAAAGAGGAGGAATCATCCAACCTTCGATGAAAACGATAGTTACCAGGTTTTACGACGCCGGAACACGTCTCTAGCCTAGACTTCTAGATGTGTTGCATTAGGTTCCAAAGCATTTTTATGTTCATTGAGATTTATTTTAGAGTTGATCTTGCTTAGAAGTTTGTCTTTCAAGGCTCACTGCACGATGTAGATGTAAAATTCCTAAATATGCAATCTAAAATGATAAACAATTGTTTATTTTCTTTTAGCAATGAAAATCCTAGCTACAAAGGAAAGAAGATTATGATTTTTTCTTTCAACAGAGAGCATAGAGCACACACTAAATGCACTTTCCTAAATCAAATTTCGCATGCAGTCAAAATATAAATGCACATGCATGTATTTGTTTTCCGCTTCCTTAATGTATGAATGCCAAAAAGGAAAGCTAAGTACATATCTGAATTATTTTCTTTTAAAGCAATATTACTAACAATTTCTTTCAAAACGAAAGGAAGACTATGACGACACTTTTCGATTTCGAATTGAAAACTGTTTTCGACACTTCAAATACTAATAACTCAAATCAAGTACAATGACAAAAGTACAATCAACTATCTAGAAGAGGAAGACTTTACGACACTCTTCTTTTGATTCAAAATGACAATTACGACACTTGTATCAAAAACGACATTTCGATTAAGCTACTTTCGACAAAGGAAGACTGTAAATGATTCACAAATACACAAAAAAATTACAATTCCTAACTAATGGAGGTTGAAATATGTGAATGAAGAACGTTTCAGCAAGAAGATACTGATCATGAACAACAAAATTATTGAATAAAGCTGAAAACAAGGAGAAAAAAACCAAATTTCAATGAAAGAAATAGTATCACTCAATCATCACACCTGCAACACAGAGAAACAGGGATGCATCTCACCCGCAACACACGGGAGGTGCGATGCATACAGGTTGCACAGTTACAGACAGTGAGATGGACCAAGGAGCGAAACTGAGCAGGTTTTTGCTCAAAATTTGCAGCTAAGTTCAGTGATTTAGGCTGAATTATGATGGACAGTAAAAAACAAAGTATAGGGATGAGATCTTATGAGGTTATGAGCTACACAAGGGAACTTAGAATGCTTTGTAAGTTAGATGTTCAGTTCATAAACTAATCCGGAGATTGACTGAAGCAGCATTCATCTACTTCGCAATTGCATAGCAAAGGCGTTTCAAAGGCTAGCTGGCTAACTTCAGGCTCCGTCTGTAGTTTATAAAGTAAACAATAAACAAACAAAACAAACTATTCGATCCCCAGCAGAGTCGCCATTTTGTTTCAGGGAAAACTAGTGTCGATTCAAACTGCTAGTCCCACTAAGATGGGTAGCTATCTTAGAAACAAACAATCAAAGCCTTTCAAGAGTTCCTTTAAGTGTGATAGATTAGAGGGAAGAAAAGAGGACCAACCTGGATCTCTCGCTTGGATCCTTGCTTGATTTCTCTCTCCCTTGATAGAATTTGCCACTCCTCTCCTACTTGTCCTGCTTCAAAGAGTACCTGTAGAGTCAAAGTAACAGAAAACCATCAAAGAATCTCCATCTAAAACATCATAAACAATGCGAAATCAGAAACACATTGACCATACAATTGCATTCATAAACAATAAGATTCATAAACACACGATTATATGGAGGAAAACTCAAAGAAATTTATTAATAGTGAAAGAGAGGATTACAACCCAGCTGTCTGATCCAGCATCATCCTCCCAGTGTAGAAGCCCTCTTCACCTCATGAATAATCAAATCACCCAACAATGCAATGTCTCTTCTTACAGATAAACCAACAACACTTCCTTACAAATTACAAAATTCCAGCCTCTAGATATCTCAGATGAGGGATCCATTTATAGATGTCTTGCAGAGTCAGCTCTAGGTTTTTGATTAGTGTCATTCCACTGATAGTTCTTGGTTCCACTTGGAGATTTCATTGATCTCTTACTCATTCCTGGGCAAATTCAAAGAGGCAAGTGTCATAGGAGAAGTTTCTGGAAGATTCCATGATCATCCACTTAGCAAACTGTCTCTGCCATTTGTCTATTCTTGCTCATCGCACCCCACAGAAGGCCATTTCAGTATGCATCGCACCTGGCTAGTGTGGCAGCCAGTATGCATCGCACCTTGACCATGGAGCAGTCAGTATGGTCCAGTTTTGGCCAGTTCTGAGTAGTTTTTCAGGTGGAACTTCTAGGAAATGATGTAATTAGTTGACCATGATCCTTTAGGGTATGAAACAACACTTTTAGGGACTAAAGAGCCCTTAGTTTATGGACATATGAGTTTGGGGTTGCAGTGCCCAAATATGTCTATAACAGTCCCATCCTCGAATTTCTCTCCCGGCACCACCCTCTGGCTCAAACCTTATCATCGTCCCTCCCATATTACATTGGTCTCCCGAGCCTTTACCTCAATTCCCCTCCCTGATCTTCTCCCTCACCCACCAACCATGGAATAGCACAATAAACACAGCAATGGGCGTGTAAGGCCAGTGAACATACCCAGAGATGCTTCATGGAGGTCTTTGTTGGTTGCTTCCCTGTCTTGCGCCTTCGCTCCTCCTTCCTCCCGTATCGACTATACTCTTCCCTCCATCTTCCCTTCCTTCATAATCCCCTTCCACCTTCCTCTATCCCATCACCCGTCCTCGCTTATCCTTCTCACATCCTTCACTACCCTGGCCTTGACTACCACTTCTCCCCTGTCTTTAGTCAGTTACCATGCGAAAGGCCATCGCACCCATCGCCATGAGCGTGTGGGGGGCGATGGGTGATACCCTTCCTTTATGTAACCTGACTACCATAACTGGTCGACGTACTCGAGCACACACCCCGATCGGGGGGAAACTATATTTTATATTATTATAAAGAAGCATTTGATTAAAAACACTAAACTTAAATAATTTAATTAAATATTATCATCCTAATAAGTTTCTAATAATAATTAATTAATAATACTTATTACTTGTTTGTTAGGTAAGGTGAGTCTTAAGATGACTGATATGCCTAATCTGTGGTTTAGGTAACGTAGCCTAGGGGCATCTAAGCTATCAAAACCACACAGGGATTGCACCTAATTTGGGCCACACCAACCCTTAGCATGACTGAAATTTTTTCCCATGGAATTTTGAATCGATGAACTTTTCACCACAAAGCGTCTTAATAAAACATCCTATCACTATATCTATTACACGCCCTATAAACTAATAATACTTATTATTTGAAAAAAAATCCAAAATAATTACTATATATATTCTATGCCCTATAAACTAATAATACTTTTGTTTGAAAAAAAATCCAAAATAATAGTACTTGTTGGCTAATAATACTTATTGTTTTAAAAACATAATCCAAAATGATTCGTCCACTTTCTTCTTATTGGATAGTATTCTATATTTTTAGTATTGATGAAAATATGACAAACATATTTTATAATTTAAATAAATATATTTATGAATATTTTGAATTTGTTCCCCGGATGCGGGTGATTGACAGCGCCGTCAAGGTGCTGAACATCTGGGCGGGCAAGTGGTATGGCCACATGGCCTCCCGCACTGCCAACGAGACGCCCACCGCCATTATTAATGGCGTTTTAATGAAGCCAGACAAGAAAAAACCATTAATGGAGGGAGAGAGCCAAGGCCACCTACTTCTGGTTCTGGACCTTAATATGGAGAATAATCCACGACCTCCCCCTGCTCTGCCTCCTCTCGCCTGCAATTGCTCTCTTGCAGTGGCTTAGCCAAGCTCTAGAACAACTACGGGGCGATGATGTTAGCTTCTCTGCTACATCGAGTTAATTGACGATGCCCATTTCTCCATAACCCGCTCTACTATTACAAAATTGTTGTTCCAGGCCTCAATTCCGCCACTGGCACCCATTTTCCTCACTCCCGTATCTTCTCAAGCCACTCTACCCCATTTCCAGCCCCTCCAAGCACCTAGTGCACTGTAATTCACCCTGTCAATATGCCCCACCTCCGGCACAGAATGCGAAGCCGCCGGGGAAGCAGTCGAGGGAGAGCAATTAACCCTCCCTCAGGGTCCCTGTCTAACTCAGCTCAGGCAGATTCATCCTCGCCTTCGACTGCTTCTCAAAGCAGGGGTCTATCCCAACACTCGAAGTGGAAGAGGGCAAGCCCAGAGAGTAGGCCAAAGGCATTTGGAGGAAACCTAGTACCCTCAAACCGACACCGAGCCAATGTTGAACCCCTCGCACTCCACCCAATTCCATTTTAGATGCACCCTGGACCACCCCTGTATAATCACCACCATCTCTGTTACCTTTAGGGAGAAGCCTCAAAGCACCATTGCCCTGGCTAGAATCACTCGGAACAGGATGGGCGAAAGCAGGCGGGACAACTCGCAGGCGGACCAGCCTGGAACAGCTTGGAACAGAATGGAAGCTGGCAGAACTAGCTAGAACAGAGCGGAAGTCCCTCGCTCCAGCCCGGAAGATGGTCAAGGGAAGGTGGCAACAGGAACGAACAGTCCAAACGGCAACGAGAAGCAGGATGCCACGACCAGTGGCCAGTAGCATACCAACGACGACGACCCATATGCCTATGGGTGTCCCATCGTGGAGGAGACACCGCCACCTACTGACACCTAGCAGGCTTCATTTCTCTTTCCAGGTGCCTAGTCATCAGGTCCTCTTTGGTCTTTTTGTGGTCAGGTTCCTAGTCATCAGGTCCTCTGCTACATGGTTTTTTTGGGTTTTGTTTAGCTGGAAAACTCTTAAACATGATTATTATAAGCTGGTTTCCCCTGCGTGGGCAGCTTTCTCCTTCTTTGGACTGGTTTCCCCGCGTGGGCAGTCTAATTTTTCAGTCACTGTTTGATAACGCACAATAATTTCTCTGAGACAGTTTCTGCAGAGGCCAGCGCCTCCTTGTAACACTATTTTTTTGTATCTATAATAGATTTAGTCTTACTTAGAAAAAAAAAATATTTTGAATTTGTTTATAATATTTTTTAATAAAAATTAATTCATGTGAAAATTAATTTTAATAGTTTAGAATATATAGTTTTAATTTAAAGATTATATTTTTAACTTAAAATGATAAGATAAATATATTTTCATAAAATAATTAATTAAACAATTATATTGAAAATAATTTGATATTTTATTTAAGAAAAAATACATTAATATTAAATTATTATTATTATTAAATTTTATATTACCATTTTACCAATATGATTCCAAAGATATGTTTAATGCTCGAAGTTGATATTGTTTCTTATAAATAATGTTATTACAACTATATCGATATAATTAATAATTATTAAATGTTTTTAAGATTATAAAAAAGACCATAAGATCGATGACTCGAAGGTGATATTAACCATTATAAATAAAATTACTACAACAAATGCCAATGGGATTAAGGGAAGCTAGGCACACATGATTCTTTATGCATATCCAATCTTGGTCTCAAAATCCAGTAGAGAAAATGATTTATAGTTTTTGTCCTCCCTGCTAAAAAAAATGATTGATTTTAATTGTGTTTCATTCATGGAGTAAAGTGCCAAAATGTAATAGTTGTATTATGGCTTTCCCATGTGTACCATAATAACGTGGGGTAGTACTAGTCATTGTCTTCATAGCATATAATCATCTCATTGGTCAACTAGCTTGAAAGGGTAAGAGTCCAATAACCATATCTTCAATAATAAAATTAAAGTGGATTTTTATAATGAAAGACATCTGTAATAAAATAAAATGCAATGTAGGAAGGAAATGGAAAACATATAGCATATGCATAAAACGGTAAGGATGAATACTAAATATTAATAAAATTAAAGTTCATTGTATTAAGTGACATGCTGAAAATAAAACAAAATATATTAGAAGAAGAGAAAAGATAAAATTAAATTGGATTATATCAAGGGAAGGAATCTGTAATAAAATAAAATGCATCTTATAAAAGAAATGTATATGGAATATGAAACAAAGTTATAATTCATCGAAATGCATATGGAATATGAAATAAAGTTATAATGATGAATGTTATTTTTTTATAATTTATAAATGTGTTTAAAAGAAAATATATGATAAGTTTATACGATGCAAACATGTTTAATATGTTGTTGGTGGTTCACCATACTCCATAATCTCATACTTTGTTTTCAAATATTTTCTAAGAAATTTATAATTTATTTACTTAGGTTTTAATATATTTCATCAACCCCTTATGATATTTTAAGTTTTGGTGAACTAGAGCATTAACAAATATGAACTACTTTGTGTAGCTTCACTATCCTTTGATATCTAGCATACTATCAATCCATTACGTGTGTTTGGTCTAAATAATATGAGCTTATTATTTATATTAACATGTGATTCAACTTGTCACTTCAAAGACAATTTGTTTGTGCATATTAACAATATTTTATAGCTCAAAAGACTTGGTGAAATTAGATTAATTAAATGCATGCCCTAATTAACCCGATTCTAAAGATCTAATATATAATTAGAACCAAATAAAGTGAATAAAATCAATTATATTTATTAATATATTTGACTCTCCTATATATATATATAACTCAATTCTATAAATCAAGAATGTAATTATATCCAAGCATATGCATAAAATTAATTATTAAAATTCCACAAATTGATTCTCATGATCAAAAATATAATTGCATCCAAACTTTGTGTATAAAATTAATTATTAAACATTATCTTTATTAATACATTTTCGGTCTTCATATATATATATATACTAAAAATCAAAGATCTAATTATTTTTAAACATTCTACTTAAAATAAATAATTAGATTTTTTTATTTTTTATTTTTTATTTTTACAGAAACGGGTAGTGGATATATTAGAAACTTGGCCTTAATGCCAAAGAGCAGATTACAAAAGGTGAGTCTAATTCTAGAAGTGCCGTACAACCTTGCAAGACTGTGACATTTATGTTTAGCTCACATCTCTTTTTAGCTGCTACTATGAAGTCAATTTCCGAGATTTTCCCAAGATTGTGGATACAAACAAACTGATTTAATAGTAGGCAATAAAACATGACAACTTTCTAAATTAAGGAATTGGTTCCCATATTTCCTGTTCGCCTCTGAGCAGGGCTCCAGCCGTAAGAAGAGCTGCTTTGTTAGCTTCGTTGTCCGCCTCCTTATTATTGGCTCTCAACACGTGATAGAAATTCAAATTCTGGAAAGAGACTCCAAGGTCTGTAATTCTGTGAATCAACCTTGCTAGCCTTAGGTCCATTGGCTTAGAATGAGTCACCATAGTGTTAATGATAACCTGAGAGTCTCCGATAACATTAGCTCCCTGATGTTAAGCACTTTCAGAATCTTGAGTCCTTGGAAAAGAGCCAAAGCCTCAGCTTGAATGCTGAAAGTGATGCCCAAACCCCAGGCGAAACTGTGGATCCTAAAGTCAGCTGGATTCAAAATGACTCCTCCAGCTCCAGCTCTTCCAGGATTGCCCTTTGCAACCCAATCCAAAAATAGAAAGTGTCTATGACGGTTTGCAATCCATCCCTGGAACTCTTCTGCTGTAGCCCTTATTTTCCATACTTTTGGGAGGGAGATACTATTTGCAATTTTTTGGAACTGAAGATCGAGAGAGGAACCCCAATTTATATCTTGTTGGCTGAGACTTAAGTCATCTTTATGGTCTCTCAGGCACTCTTTTAACTGGCATTTAATTTTAACTACCACTAGCTTGGCGTCCTGTTCGCAGTTTCTGAAAATCCTTCTGTTTCGCTCAAGCCAAACCTGCCAACAGATAATTTTAGGGAGAAAAGACCAAGCAGCTCTGATAATTTTGTTTTTTGGAGGAGGACCAGGATACCTTTGCAGCCATTTATAAAAAAAAATAGGAATGAAGGAAGGCAAGGCGAAGCTGGAACTCAAAGGTTCCAGCAGCTCGATCCAAATCTGCAAAGTGAAGGAACATTCAAGCATTAGATGAGAAACGCTTTCCTGGTTTACCTTGCAAAGTCTGCACCTTGAAGGGCCGTGGAAACCTCGCTTCTGAAGATTATCGTCTGTCAAAATTTTGGAGTGGCATAACAGCCAGTTGAAGAAGTCGATTTTTGGTAAGGAGGGATAATGCCATATCCCTTTCCATGGCTCTGGATTCGTGGCCACATGGGGGCGCTCACACAGCTTGGCGTATCCTTGAGCAACGGAATAACCACCAGCCTGCACACCCCAACCTCTTGAATCCCTGCTTCGCATCCGCGTTGGAGCCAATCCGTGAAGCTTGGAGAGCAGGACCTCTCGTTCCATAGACAAATCTGGGGGCATTTCAAGGTTCCAGCCAGCCCAACGTGAGTCCTGCCAAACTGAAATGTCCCACAGGGAACCCAATCCAGCATCGTTCATCCATCTGCGCATCACTTGGAGAGAGCGAAAGTCTCCCATCGGCTCATTGTTCATAATTCTGTCTATCCAAAGGTTGATCCTTTTTCCATTGCTGGGAATCCAACAGGCATGAGCGTTAATAAGCGGACAGGCTTTGTTGCAGAGCTTCAGAAAGGGTGAATTAGGGAGCGGCAGAGGGTGATCTAGGCAGTGTGAGCACTGGCCTTTGAAGTATTTTTTCCAAAGAGCTAATTGTGCCCAGCCAGGGTTAGGTGTAATAATTCTACAAATGAGCTTAGCTCCCATTGCAATATTATGATATCCAAGATTTTTGAAGTTCAAGCCTCCTTCCAAGAGCGATTTGGAGATGGATTCCCAATTGACTAACGAAATTTTATTCTCATTTTGCTTGCCCCCCTTCCAAATTTTTTTTCGAATGATCTCCTCCATTTTTCTGACGATTCCAGTGGGAGTGAGAAGGACAGAAAACTGAAATAAGGGAAGATTGTTAAGGACTGATTTTATGAGAACAGATTTACCAGCAATGTTAAGCCAGGAAAAGCCCCAGGCAAGCAACTTGTTCTTGAATTTCTCCAATTGAGGGAGCCAATCTCTGCTGAAGGCTCTTTTAAGAAATACAGGTAGGCCTAAGTACTTGAAGGAAGTCTAGTTTGAGGAGGCTGCGAAACCAAAGGTTCTGGAAATGGAATTGAGCAAGCTGGAAGTGGTGTTCTAGCAATAGATATGGCATTTGCCATTGTTTAGTCTGCTTCCCGAAACCAAACAAAATTCGTCCAGAACTCCTTTAAATCTGGAGGCTATAAGCACAAAGGCAGCTCCCAATAACAAGGTGTCATCCGCAAAGAGGGCATGATTTATGTTTTTAACACCTCTTGCTATACAAAGCCCAACAATTTCCTGATCCATCATTTTTTTGTCTAAATAAAAACTGAGGACAGAGGCTTGAAGAACAAATAGAAGGGGTGAGAGAGGGCACCCCTACCTGAGCCCTCTCGTGGCTTTGAAGAAGTCAACAGCTCTGCCATTTACTAATGGAGCAATCCAAGGCTCTGAAATGCAGGCCCAAATCCAATTTATAAATTTCTCACCAAATCCAAGCTTATGTAAGACTTTCAGCAGAAAACTATGCTTAACTCTATCAAAAGCATTTGCTAAATCAAGTTTGACAACCATACCTTTTTCATTGCGACTCAGGCTTGAGTGAATTGCCTCTTGGACCAGAATGAAATTGTCCACTATCTGTCTACCTTGAATGAATCCTCCTTGGCTTTCCGGAATGACTTTAGGGAGGATGAGTTTGAGTCTGTTAGTGATGACTTTGGTAATCAGTTTGTAGCCAATATTACATAGCGAAATCGGGCGAAACCTGTTGAAGGTGTTGGCTCCTTTCTCTTTGGGGATGAAATCAAGAAAAGCAGAGTTCGTGCTGCCTCTAATTTTTTGGCAAGCTTGGGACTTAATAACCATTTTGTACAAATCTTTTTCCACAATCGACTAGCAAGATTGGAGAAATCTGGCTGAAAAGCCATCCGGCCCAGGGGCTTTGTTTGGGTCCATGGAAAAGAGGGCATCCTTGACTTCTTTCTTGGTGACTTTAGCTTCAAGAAGGTGATTCATTTCATCAGTAATCAGGGAGGGGACCACGTCCATCATATCAGAGTTTTGATCCAGATTTATATCTTCACTATACAGGTTTTTAAAGTGAAGGGAGGCAGATTTTTTGATGCTTGCATTGTCTTTGTGAATGATGGGGCCATCTTTGATTTTGGAAATGGCGTTGGAATATTTCCTTGCCTTAGCTTGTTTGTGGAAGAAGGAAGAGTTCCTGTCACCTGCTTTGAGCCAAAGGCTGCGAGACTTAAGTCTCCATTACTCTTCCTCAACTAGACAAGCCTTGTGATAGTTTTGTTGGAGTTGGGCTTCTTCGTCTAGAATCTCTTTTATTATGTCAGCTATTTCAGCATGGAGATGATGATTTTCTAGAGTGCATTGGATTTTTTTTCCTTTCATTCACTGGATTGGGCAGAGATTTGGCCCATCTTTTCAAAACCCTTTTCACTCTTTTGAGCTTCTCCTCCTAGATGAAAAAGGGTGAGCCTTTGACCGGCTGCATCTAGATGTCCTTAACTAATTGCATGAAGTCTGATTCCTTAGCCCAGAGCAGGCTAAATATGAAGGGAATTGGTCCGAGGTCAAGATGAAACACCAGTTCTAGCTTGATGGGTTTATGATCAGAAGTGTTGCATGGGAGAATATGAACTCTAGCCTCTAATCCAAGCAGAAGAAAAGAACTTTGAAGTAAGAATCTGTCCAATCTAGCAGCAATGTGGCTAAGACCAATTCTTTTATTAGACCGAGTATACTTACCAGAGATTGGCTTGATGTCCAGCAGATCCCAGTCCTGCATAAGGTCCTCTGCCCATTCCCTTGCCAGATCTCGAACAATGCTGCCTCCTCTCTTGTCTGCTGATAAGAGAGTGAGGTTTAGATCTCCTGCAATGATGGTATTCTCTAGATTAACGAGAACTGCTTGGTTTCTTATGGATTCCCAGCAGGCCTTTTTTTCCCCAGCGTTCACAGGGATGTACACGTTGAAGAGACTAATAATCTCTTTTGAGTCTAGATGCTGCAGTTTTAAGAGCAGCCAGTGAGTGTTGAGGGTCTCAGAAACGACTGAGAATTTGCTAGCATTCCAAAGAGTGCCCAACCCACCGGAAGCCCCACGGGCAGAGATTGCTTTCGCCTCACATTTGTTCCAGAGTTTCTTACTAGCCTGAAGGAAGACAAAGTCTTCCAGCTTGGTCTCCTAGATGAGGAGTATGTCAGGAGCTTCTGTTCTTATTAAACTTCTAATGGCTTCTTCTTTGATTCTGCTCCCCATACCTCTACAGTTCCAGGAGACTATCTTCATCATTTGTATTTCTGGTTGGCTCCATTGGAGCCTTGGTGTTGGTTTCTCGCCATATTTGTTTTTGATGCTAACAGCTTCTCAAGGGTTGGCTGGCTACCTTGGAGCTTATCTTTGAAATTTTCCTGCTCTCTTTTTTCCTGATCTGTTTTGCGGCCTCTTGTGGATCTCCTTATCGAAGCTTGGGATTCTCCTATTTCCCCTTCTTCCTCCGAGCCATCCGATTCATGCTCATCTTCCTCTACTTTGACCGTATTTCCTTTGGAACTCTCAGCAAGGCTTGCCCCCTTGGGAGAAGAGGGGGTACCTTTAGAGGGTGGGGTTTATTTTTGGTTGTCTGGATCCTATGGTTCCTCTATTTGCGAGCTTAGAGGAGCGAATTTATTTTCTTGATCCATTCTGGAAGGGGGCTGCTGAGGAGGGGCCTAGAAGGGACCTCTTCCGTTTGGACCAACCTGCTTTTGGGTTTTCTTGGCGCACTTGACCTAGTTCTAGCCTTCTTCTTTACCCTTGTCTGGTTCCACATTGGTTGGGCATCCTCTAGCGAAGTGACCGTAGACATGGCACTTTCGGCATTTGAAAGGCAACTGCTCGTAATCTAGCTTCTGCAAATGAGTCCAGTTTCCTACTTTGATTTTGATGGCTTCCGGGAGACCCACCTCTAGATCTACTTCTACGCAGATACGAGCATAGTCATATTGATCTTTGTTATTTGCCCAATCTATGAATTTCCCAAGGGCGTTTCCAATGTGCTTCAACGAGTCCCAGTTCCAACAATGCACTGGAAGGTTAGGGAGTTTGACCCACACAGGGACAACTGTAGGAACATCGACTATAGGGTCCAAATCCGGCGTCCATCTGTTGAGATACAGGCCCTGGGGGCCCATGAAATAGGGGCCATTCTGAAAGATTAGGTCCTTGTCGTCCTTTGAGGTGAATTCGAAGAGGAAGAACCCTTGTCCTAAGAAGTAAGAGGTGACGCTACTCTTAATCAGAGGAGCCCAGTTCTTGTTGACCCAGGTCTCAATGGTCTTAGGAGAAGGCCATAGACCAGTGAACTGGCCAACAAGAGCCCACTCAACCAAGGAGAGGGCGACTTGAATCAGAGTCTTTGGCGGTAGGGAAATTTTAGGAATGTCTTCAAGTCTCTTGACAAACTTGGTTGCTTCACTCTTTTTCTTCTGTGCCAAACTGGCCAAGAGCCGAGAGAAGGCTTCGACAGAAGAAGGCAGGGGGGGGGGAGGGGGCCTGCTTGGGGTGAGCCCGGGACCTCCATGGGGGCGAGCCCCGCCCAACAGCAGACGAGCGCACAGAGACGCGGGAATTCAAGAGGGGAATGCAGGAACGACGCAAGAGGGCAGACGACCCAAAGCCACGGGTTGCAGAGCAGAGGGATCAAGGGCGCAGAGGCGCCGAAGTGCAGGCTACAGCTTCATGGCAACACTCCAGGTCTCGATCAAAAAATAAATAAAATTAGATATTATTTTTATTGATACATTTATATATATAAACATTCTACCTAAAATGAATAATACAAACATTTTACCTAAAATAGATAATTAGATATTATCCTTATATATATATATATGATTATGATATTAAATTAAATTATTATTTTTTTATTTTATTTTATATATATTAAGAATTATAATATTATTTTTATTCTTTTCGGGTGAGGAGAATTAATAATTTGTTCAAATAACTTGAAATAAATTAAGAATCAAATTCACTATAATCTAAAAATATACAAAGGACAATCTTACACGTAACCCTACAAAGTAAACAATATAAATTTCACAAAGTATATATTTTAGGCGGTTTGTGATGTTATAAAGCTTAGGTGGTTTGTGATGTTATAGAGCTTTGTACCTAACTCCCTACTTTATTGTAATGCAAGGACAATCTTACTGGTAAGAATATAAAGTAAACCCTATAAAATTCAAAAAGTTACGTAGTTGGTGATGTTATAAAGCTTTATACCCACTACTTATAAAACTCCCATTCCCACTGCGCAACGAAGTTTTTATATCATTGTAAGTTCCCCCACCCAATTATGTTCAAGTTTGTGTTGCTTTACCTACTTTAAAGTACATTTTACCTAAGTTTTAGGTTTCCTCTACCATAATAATGTGGTGTGTAATAATGGGCAGATGATTGCTTATTTACAATTAGTTGATTGATAAGCTACTAATCCCACAAAGAGCATATGAGAAAAGAGCATGTTACACTTGGGAAGGAAATTCACCAACCACCCAAAAAAGTATAGGATGGTTTTGGTATAATGTGATATATAACATACGAGAAAAGAGCATATGAGAAAAGAGCATGTTACACTTGGGAAGGAAATTCACCAACCACCCAAAAAAAAGAAAAGAGTATAGGATGGTTTTGGTATAATGTGATATGTGTTATAGTATTGTATAAGTTGTTGGTTAGTAATGAGATATTATTATTTTTATTTAGTTTTAAATTTTACGGAAAGATATTTTTAGTTCGTTGTAATAAGGGTTAAGGAGTAGGTTCCCCCATTTTCATGGAGTTCTCATTCTTGATAAGTCATAAATTCCTGGTATATTATCTTATGGGCTATTAGACATACTCTTGGTGTTATAGTGGTAGTCGTTAGGTTTGATCTCGAGGTTCAAGGAAGAGGCTCTCCCACCCTCATGGA
The DNA here is from genome assembly GCA_031772625.1 of Pinus tabuliformis. Classification (NCBI taxonomy): domain Eukaryota; kingdom Viridiplantae; phylum Streptophyta; class Pinopsida; order Pinales; family Pinaceae; genus Pinus; species Pinus tabuliformis. The sequence continues at coordinate 1,420,419,617 of CM062816.1, forward strand.
ATCTCAACTCTTGCTAGGCCAAAAATTCCCTGTATATCTAGCTTATGGGCTATTGGATATGCTATTGGTGTTATAGTGATAGCTATTAGGTTTAATCTTGAGCATCGCCTAAATTACTCCAACAGGTTATCGATTCACCATCGTTGAAAAACGAAAAAAAAAAATGTTTTCTTTTTTGCTAGGTTATGTGAGTCTTGAGATCACTAGCACGCTTAACATGTGGCTTGATGTCCTTGAATCGTCAAAATCACCCGGGAATCGCACCCAGCGTGGGCCATCAAGATTTTTTCCCACAGAGTTTCAAACTAGTGACCTTAACAACATGAAATGTCTTAACTGAACACTCTTTTACCCTCTACACTATACCTCATGGGTGGAAAAATTATTTATTGATTATAGTTTAGAACATATTTTATATTCAATCAAATTTTAATAAAATATTATTTTAGAATATAAATTTTATATATATATATATATATATATAAATAAATCTATATATTTTTAGTTTAATTTATTATTTATAAATAAATAAAATTATATATTTTAATTAATTTTAATAAAATATTATTTTAGAATATAAATTATATATATATATATATATATATAAATAAATCTATATATTTTTAGTTTAATTTATTATTTATAAATAAATAAAATTATATATTTTAATTTTAATTTATTTATGTGATGGATAAAATTATAGACTATACATAATTTTTAAGTATAATTTTGATCATATAAGTAATAATATAAATTATATGAATTTAATTTATATATATATATAAAATAAAAAAATAAATAATTAAATTTATATATTTTTACTTTAATTTATTATTTATAAAAAAATAAAATTATATATTTTAATTTTACTTTTTGATCATATAAGTAATAATATAAATTATATGAATTTAATTAATATATATATATATAATAAAAAAATTTAATTAAATTATATATTTTTACTCTAATTTATTATTTATAAAAAAAATAAAATTATATATTTTAATTTTACTTTATTTATATAATGGATAAAATTATAGACTATACATACTTTTTAGTATAATTTTGATCGTACAAGTCTACGATAAAGATAATTTTTTTAACAAACAATTATATATATTTTTTCTTATGGATAGGATTTTTTTATTATAGATAGTTGAATGTAATGTTTTTGTTTTAAAGAAAAATTCATTAGAAAATTTAAAGGATGTTATTATATATTGATGGATGATACTTTTATGAAACATGTTGGTGCATGATTTGAAATAAATTATTATTGGCATGAAACTCGCTAAATATTTTATAATATTGGTGACAAATAATTAAACTAACCTTTTGGGTTATAATTGTTGTTTATAATGTTATGTAAACAATGTCTTTTATTTAGAATCTGCATTCAAGTTTGAAGACCCTAACAAATGTTTATATTATGAATTTTTCGCTATAGTAATATAAGTCTCTTTCAAGAGTGGTGGGTATGGTTGAGGAAGTGGGGGATTATTTATAACCTTAAACAAAACAAAGAAATTGAATATGTTTAGGAGATAATTGTTGCCACAAACAATGAGGTAGAGGCTGTAACAACACTACAAGGACTATCCATATAGAAGAATTCATGAAATGATGATAATTGACAACTCCATAATCATTATAAAGGAACTTCAACAATATAAAATTCCACACAACCTGCAACTCTTTAAGCTTTCTCAATGAGTGCTTACCATGAAGAGAATTTTAATTCCCTAGAAAATTTCCATGTCTATCACTACCTCAACATGGAGATGGATATACCCGGATGCGGGTGCCACGAAGGAGAAGGACGGTTCGCCACCTGGGAACCATGGGCGGCCTCAAGTTTGGAAGGGTCATTAACTGCACTCGCCACCCTGGATGGCAAGCGTGAGAGCAGAGGCGCGAGAGGACGACAATTCATTGCCGGGTCTGAGCTCCATTAACTGTTTCAGAGGGGAGTTATGGCATACCAGGATCGAGGCAGACCAATGCAGCATAAATATGATAAGAATTGGGAATGTTATGCATCGGATCAAGTTCGAATTGTGGAATTGGGTTTCTGGACGTCAGGTCTCCGAGCACAGGCTCAAGAGCTCCCTTTGGCAATTGGAGGTGGACACAGGGCAGCAAGGGTGGGTGAAGGCGGTTTCACACCCTCCATATCCTTCTCCCCTGCTCTGTTACGCTCATCGGACATCAAGGAAAGCATGGTTCCGCCAAGACAGCGGCTCATTAGCCGTCGAGGCACTGGAAGAGGTGGAACCACACGCCCCTCGGTTGCCAATCCACCTTCAAGCTGCTGCCGTTGTCTGTGCCACCAAGTGGCTGAGGCACACCCCATTCAGTCGAACCAGTTTATGGACGCCAGGACTCCAGATTCGAGCTCTGCCCCGCTACCTGCGTTTGGAACAACGGTATTCTCCTTCAGCAGCGCCCAGGGCAATTCTAACGTTAATGCTCATGTCTCGGTCCTATTCCTGGAGGAACCGAAAGAGGAGGTTAGGGAGCAACCCAACGCCCAAGTTCATCTTGCTTAAAGCTCCAGGGCTGCTGAGGAAAAGGCAGAGGTACAACCTGAACCGGAGGTCGTTCCACCATCGACTCAACTGGCGCCCGCTTCAGGCAAGGCCAAGGTTGATTGGGGACCTCCCCCGGAAGGCGAGTACTGGATTTATGAGGAAGATTCAGACGAATAGGAGTCCGCTCAATCAAGCTCATGCCCTCAGACAATGCTCAGGTTTTTTTGTGAACTGTTACTCTTATCACAAGTGCTCAATGTATGTCGTGAATGTCTCTGTTTGGCTTGATAATTACGTAGTTCTGTGCTTGACTACGCCCTCGCGAGGGATATTGATGAAGAACTTCCTTTTCTCTCTTTTGCCCCTGCGTGGGATAGATAATTTTGCTTTTTCTGTTCCCCAAAGGTCTACAGCCCCTGCGTGGGTAACCCATCTCAGTCATGGTGCCCTTGCATGGGTATTTGGTCTCAATGGTGTTGCCCCTGCATGGGCGTTTAGTATCGATGAGGATTCCCCTGCGCGGGTAGTTTTTTGTGAGCACTATCAATCCAGAATGCCATCCTTGGCCTCTGGCGACATGAACTCCTGGCTGTAACTGTTTTCTCTTGTTAATGTAAATAATAGAAATAGCATAGTTTTAACGATAAAAAAAAACATGGAGATGGATATCTAATTTAATTAAGGAACTTGACTAGGAGAAGGGGTGGTGTATAAAAGGAAGAGGGCATAACTAATACCTTTATATGCACCCATCACCCCAATTAAATTAAGGGAAGAAGATATGGGTATCAACACATGTCATATCATGTGCACTCAAGTGAGAAGAATAACTATTATTCATAACCTAGATTATTCATTCCACCCTTCATTCACATAGAGTTATTTATGAGAAATATGTGAATATTTCAAAACTAAATTCCTATTGTAGCAACTGGAATTAATTCTTCTAATTGTTAATTAATTTATCATTTTATTTGCTAAGGAAAATACCAAATTAATCACATCTCAACCTTCACAAATAAAACTGCATAAATAAATAGAGATGAAAACTAAGAAAATACTAGCACACACACAATAAAATTTTGACACAGTTATTTTTGGACAAATGTCCTCGAAAAAACCGAATGCGGGAAAACCAGTACAACAGTTGAGGGTTTTTATTATTATGCAGCAGTGAATTCTGATTACAATGTATGGATGTCCAACTGGCAATCCAAACAACAAGAAAATCTGGGGAAAATTATCTAAGGGAATTAACCTTCTTCCACAAGTAACCACGACACAACTTCCCTTCATAAACTTGTCCTCCTAAACCCTTTGCGTTAACCTTTACGCTGGTTCTGCGCAGAACCTATGATGTCTAAGCCTAGAATTGCCTATAATGAAGTTGGTATTCCTGTCTCTACTGAGCAAATTGATTCTCTGGCCCTCTGGAATACTTTCTTGGCCTCTAAAAACTGAATCGATTTTTCCTCTAGTAAAATCGAGTTTCTCTTATGAAGAAATCGTGCAACTTTGGTGTTGCATCCATGTTGCTACTGACAATGCTATACTGCTACCAACTCTACATCTGCATTGCAACTCCCTCTCATATGTTGTTGCTGCATCTGCAACTACTACAACTGAGAAGCATCCAAAATACTGAATCAATTGTGTTCAGTATGATGCATCTGTCTCTCGAGTCTCTGACTATTACTAGCCTCTGCACTATCATTGAAGAATATGCGTTGTTGTTAACTCTGCAATGAGCTCCTCAGCATCTGATTGCTACTAGTCTTCAACTATCACTCTGGTACTGACTGCATCAACTATCATTGATCCATCCTGCTACTGAATATTGTGGGTCCACATAGCCAAGTAATGATCCATGAAGTGGACTCCTCAAGGATCCTACCCATATCTGTAGCTTTCTTTTGGCTGCAACACCAAGTCACCCCACCTCACTCATGGAGGTATATTTGCGAACATAATGAAATTTGATCTAATCATATTATTATTGCTATTGCTCTGCTAATGTTTCCGCACTGTTGTTGCAACTCCTACAATAATGAGTCTGATCTCCCCATATCTTGAAGCATTAGCTGCGATAGGGTTGTTTCCTTTGAAGCTACACTCCCTTTGAGTCTTGATTATCCTATGGGAAATCTCTCTGCTCCCTCTTGGCAACTCGCACAGTCCTCTTGTACTGGAAACTAGACTGTGAAACTTTGCGCTAGGAGTCTTCTGGTTGGAACTACACTTGCATATTGCAACTGGGCAATTCACACTACTTGTGTCACTGCATCTAGCTTTGCAACTGTCTTGCAAGCATTGACTGCAACTATATTTGCAACTGTCTAATGACAAATTGTGTATGCTAACACTAAACCTGCTACTATGATACTGTGGGCACCTCTAGAAAAGGTGATCGTCCCACTGCAATAATCCAAAACTGATCTAACTGATCTCCTTGTTACAACTGCGTTGGACCCTGCCCAATATGGAACATTAGAGTCTTATACTCCTCCTCCTATTGGATCTGGTGCCCCACTATCTCCTTTCAAACCTAGTTCCTGGTTGGGACCCTTCCTTTCTTTGCAACTCACACTAGACAACTCGCACTTCCTTTGGCATCTGCCTCTGACAACCGGAAGTCGATATGCTTCCCATATCTGAATTTTGGCTAACTTGCACGACCTTCTCTGGAAATCTCGTACATCCATCCATGCAAAGTTGTAAAATATGGAAACTCAAAACTGGAGAAATAAACCTAAAAATATCCCTCCTTCCCTTTGCTTGGTTACTGAATCTTCTACTTACACTCCCTTTTGGAGTGAGAAAATATGCTCACAACAACTGCTAATATGTAATGGAAAATCAAACTTCTGAAACTCGAAGTTCCCTGAGAAAAATCTTCCCTTTGTTGTGTGTGGCTTCTTCTTTCACCCGACGTTGATTCCACTACTGCAAAACCCTCTGCGTCCAACCTAAGAATCTTCTCAACGAAAATATGAGTTTTTACTGCTCCCTATGACTGCTAGAATCACTGTCCCAGGCAACTCGACTTTTCTGCTAACCTATAACTAAAAATCGAATTTTTACCCCAACAATTCGACCTTCTTGTCAATGAATTGTGTAGCCTCTAGGAATTTTTGCCTGTTGTTCCCATTGAACAAGGAAATTCCCTTCTCCACTTCTGAGCTTCTCGACTGATCACTCACACTCTGATACCATGTGAAAATTTCAAAACTGAACTCTTATTGCAACAACTGGAATTAGTTCTTCCAAATGTTAATTAATTTAACAATTTATTTGCTACGGAAAATACCAAATTAATCATAGTGCAACCTTCAAAAATAAAATTGTGGAAATAAATAGCGCTGGAAACTAAGAAAATACTGGCACATACACAATAAAATTCGGACACTGTTATTTTTGGACAAATGTCCCTAGAAAAGCCCAATGCGGGAAAACTGGTGCAGTAGCTGAGGGTTTTTATTATTATGCAGAAGTGAATTCTGCGTACAATCTATGGATGCCCAACTAGAAATCCAAACAACAAGAAAATTGGGAAAAATTATTTAAGGGAATTATACCCTTCTTCCACAAGCAACCCGTGCAATATTTCCCTTCAGAAACTTGCCCTCCTAGACCCTCTGCGTCAACCTCTATGTTGGATTTGCATAGACCTTATGACGTCAAAGCTAGAACTGCCTCTAATGAAGTTATTATTTCTGTCTTTTCTGAGTAAATTGATTCTTCGAGCCTCTGGAAGAATTTCTTTGCCTCTGGAAGCTGAATCGATTTTTCATCCATCCAAATCGAGTTGCTCTTCTGAAGCAACTACGAATCATCTGTGTTGCCTCACTAGGAATAACTCAACCCCTTCCTGCTGCCTCTTCGGATCTGGAAAAATTCCTCTAGATCATTTTCTCTACCCCTCATTGTCTATGCTTCGATCTTTGGCTCTCTAACAATTATTGCTGCTCTCTGGAAATCTATCTGCTAAGGAAATCAAACTTCTGGTGTCTTCTCCATAACCACATCGATCCCTTCTTATATCTTCCTGTTGGGACTCCAATGGCAAAGTTTAAATCTTAATCAATGAGTTAGATCATTTCAAGATCGATCTGTGTGATTTTCTAGACAATTCTCACGTTGACTTAATTAATCTGGATTAATTAACCAGTTTTCCTAAGTTTAGACTTAGGAAACATTAAAAAAATGGTTAATAATCTAATTAAGTCATCTCTAGGTGGAATTTCCATAAACAATTTCTAGGTTTTTGAGATCTCTTGTATTCCATTCTCTCCACCAAATTTCATGGCTAGAACACATCTAATGCTACAAAAACTAACACAATATGATGTTGGAACAAGTTCCTATGTGCAAGACAAACTAGTGATTTAGGGGTTTAATTATCGAATATAAGGCTCAAGAATGCATTGTGCATGTGAAGGATTACAAGTTCTCTCCGTAATTAGCTATATTTGTCTCTTACAAGGGGGTGTAGGGTCATCCATGACCTTGAAGGAAACAAAGAAATTGAATATACTTGGGGGACAAATATTCCCACAAACAATGAGATGGAAGATTTAGTAGTGCTACAAGGGTTATCAATCCTCCAAAATGAAAGTTTTTGTAAATACATGGTAATTGGTGAACTCGTGATCATTGTAAACGAACTTGACCATTTAAATATTTCTCCCAACATTCAACTCTCTAAGCTTTATCAAGAGTGATTTTTAGTAGAAAGATTTTTGACTCATTAGAAATTTTCTATGTATATGACAAACTCAACATGGAGGCGATTTCCAAGCTAATCCAGAAACAAATTAGGAGAAGGGGTCATGAGAAAAAAGGAGTAAGGTATAATCAACAACTTTATGTTCCCCCTCTCTCCCATGATCACGTTAATGGAAGAAGATATAGGCATTGACAGATGTCATATCACGTTCCTTCAAGTTAGAGGAATAACCATCCACCATCACCCTACTTTATTCATTCCTTCCTTCATTTACATAAGTTACTATTTTATGAGTAGTATGATGTTGAAATGGGATCCTACATGTGGGATGGATTGGTGGCTTGGGGGCTTAATTATGGAATGGAAGGCTCAAGAAGGTATTGTGCATTTAAAGGAATAGAGTTTCACTCCATAACAAACTTTGTGCATAGCTTACGTAGGCATTCCTCCACATTGTGTGAGTATTCCCATGGTGTAGTGTGACCATAGGTTGTCTCCTATATGACCTAAACTACTTTAACAGGGGGTTAAGGGAACATGATAAAGATATAATAGTAAATAGTGGGAGCGCAATATATTTGACATTATAGTGAAATAAATGGAATGACAACTTTGAGAAGTAGTTGAAAGAACATAATAAAATTAAGGATCAATGTAATATTGACACCAAAGAACACATCTTAATCTTGTATGAAAGGGAGGAGTCTTGAGCCCTAATGATAGTGATTCGATGTAAACAGGTATATATGACTTCCAACATTACATTCATTCAATGTTTATTGGAGTGCAAGTGGTCCATCTAAACCTTCCATTCACATTCCTAACTTCTCATCACCCATTCCATATAAATACCTTTATGGACTTTGCATCCTATAACCCACCCAATACTTCTTGGAATGTACTACTCACATAGTATAATTCACTAGAATCCAACCCACCCATTTAGTTGCATATATTGCTATAACTATAGATTTGAAGACCAAACTACAGAATTAGACCATGAGATAGATGCCTTATTTGGGAAAATTTAATATTTTATGTTTTCTTTAAATGCTTTGTTATTTTTTGTGCTTATTTGCACAATTTGTATGACAATACACTTATGAAATCTTTCTCAAGTGCTTTTGGAACATATGTTATGCTTCTGATTATATGGATTTATGGTAATGAAAGAACTAGGGGTATGGCCCTAAGGACTACCCTCCATATTGTAAATTTGTTAGCTATATGGTTTGGCCAAGGCCTTTTATAATACAAATCCCTAATTCTTGTTGTGCTTAGACACATATATATCTTTTTTCTCATCATGGTAAATTTCAACAAAAAATGATGCAAATGCTAGCCTACCTTCTTAAAAATGGGAGAACTACTCTGGGAAGTTATCTTAATTGTTATCTCACAATAATGTCAATCTCAACTTCAATGGATGGATGAGATGGTAAACAAAATGTGGTATCCTAATATCTACTCCAAGTTTTAATTGTCAATAGAACATCAACTTCAACATCATATCTTAGCAAATGAGAGAACTACCCCAAATAAACATCTTAATCATTATCTCACAATAATACATATCTCTACTTCAATGGATAGATGAGATGGAAAAGCAAAATGTGGCATTCTAATATCCACTCTAAACTTTAAGTTTTAGCACACTATCAACTTCACCATCATATCTTAAGAAAGAAAAAACTAACTCAAACAAAAGTCTTAATCATTATCTCACACACCTCTCTCTACATCAATGGACAAATGAAATAGAAAAACAAATATAACATCTCAATGTCTACTCAAAACTTTAACTGTTAACACAATAACAACTTCAAACATCATATTCCAATAACCACTCTAATAAAAATTAAATAAAATTCCATTAAACTAAATAATTAATAAACAAACATAAATACCCATGGACTTTTCCTTCATGGTTAACTTTGCTAAACTTACTATCACATAAATAATTGATGCAAATAACTAACACCTTCTTTGTGAAGTCAACATCAATTTAACTAGTGACAAAGAATGTCCTCCACATTCACTTTTTTTTATTGTTAATATCTTGCTATTGGGTAGAGTTCTATATTTAATCATTTAAAGAAAAAGACATATAAGCTAATAGTTCCATCTCACATAGATCTAACATGATCGTCCTTTGGAATCACATTAAACAAATAATATCATTGAGCATAATGACAAATTTTGCACTATTTTGAATAGTTCAAGCATATCTTGTATTTAAATTTCTTCTAACTCAATATTAAATTAATTCGGATTATTATTTATGAATATCTGGCATGATCCAAGAACCCATTATAGAAAATACTTTGCAAAATATTATAAAATATCACTATCATGTTTGATTGTCTAATTAAAAATGGCTTGATGGTTAGTGTTTGCATCGTGGAGTAAAGTGCCATAATGTAGTTGTTATAACATTTGCTTTGCCATGTGTACCATAATATGGTGGGGTCATATCATTATTGATCACTCAGGTGGAGAGTGGGTTTTTTATATGTTTGGATGTATTAATTGTTAAAGTATATAATTTAAGTGGAGAGTGGATTTTTTATACTTCTGTATATATTAATTGTTAAATTATATAACTTAAATGGAAAATATTCAAAATCCATGTGCTCATTAATATATAAATTGCATGTGTCTATATCAATGGTTTTAATAATATGTACCTCCACCGGAAAACATGCAAATCCCCATGTGCCCAATAATAGATTAATTGCCCTGACTAAAGAAGGGACTTTGTGTGACAAAGTGTCGAGGATAAGAGTTAATGTTTTACTTTTTATTAGTCCCTACCCTAGGAGGAGTATAAAAATCGATTTTAGCCAATATTTCCAATAAATGTACTTCACTTTTAAAAAATTCGTGAATGTCTTATAGTTGATAGTTTATTTTTTTTGTAAGCTGAGGTGGGACTCTCTGATTTACATGTCCATTATGTACCCCTCTATGGGGGAGGGGTAGCCCAAGATTTGAACCCAAGACTTCCGGTTCGGTGAGACTTCATTTCCACGGCCCTTGCCGCTTGAGCTACCCCATGTGGACCTTATAGTTGATAGTTTATTAGAGTGTTATGTAAAATGCAATAATTATGGGAATATTGTAAATAAAATAATTATTTTTATTTTTATTTTTTTAAATAAAAATTTAATTTTTTTTATGTTATAAAATATTTGAAAAGACTAATTATTTGTAGTTAAATATGATAGAATAAATAAATAAATAATGCCTAACTATTAAAAATAAAATTTATTGATAAAATTACACTATCAAATCTCACTACTGATTTGCAATCGGATTTACGTTGTTAGAAAGTGGTAGTTTCAAATCAAAATTTAAATAAATCATTTTTAATTAAAAAACTCGAATTTAATTGGATAGTGGTAGTTTCAAATCAAAATTTAATTAAATCAATTTTTAATTAAAAAACTTGAATTTAATTGGATTTACGTTGTCAAAAGGGGCACTTCACTTCACTTCAGGCATGAGAGTAAAGATCAAAATTTAATTAAATAAAATGTATTCTAGCTATTTAAGAATATTTATAATAAAATCTCACTGTTATTTTGCAGCAGTGTTCATGTTGTCAAAAAGTGGCAAGCATAAGGGACACTTCAATTTAGGCCCGAGTCATTGCAATAACAAAGAAGACAAATAATAATTTATTACCTCTTCTTGATTTATTCACCGCGACTTTATTATTTATCATTTACACCCAAGTCTAAATGCCCGAATTGCTTTCCCAACACAATTATAAATTAAATGTTCCTTTTGGCCCCACCTTGTACAAAAACTTACCCTTTTACCTTACATGCTTTACCTCCACACATACTTTTCTTCCACACAGATCTTAGCTCTACACATGCCTTGCTTCCATACAGACTTTAGCTCCGCACATATCTTATATCCACCATTTTTAGACTTCGTAAGATTTTTTCAAGTGGGTGTCTTGTCACACAGACCTATAAAGATTAATATATGCACATACATATTTTTGTGAATGGAATTAATTAATCTTGTTTTCAAAATTAAACTTTTATCTCGTAAGTATAAATTCCTCTCCAATCTTACCAAGTAAAAACACGAGAATTACATTTGGACATACTATCTTCTTTTATACACAAAATAACTCTAGCCCACAAAAAATGTAGGGTAAAACATAAATATTTCCACTAAAAGAGGGAGAGTGTGATTACCCATTTTATGCTAAATTTTCATATAAATACCATTGAAAAACATTTACGTGGACTATATCAAGCTTAATAAATTCGACGAATTAAATAATTAATGTGAATTTAAACCCAATTAGTTGTTTTGGGCTCTATATTTGTCTTATACACACATTGTAGTAGCTTCACTTTTCTCCACATAGCCCAAAAATGAATTATATGACTGGATAAATCATATTACCATGATATTTATTAATTCCTTAACATATTCATAATATGTCTTAATTTATCCCAATATATTAGGTGTGAGACCAAATCGGGTCAAAAAAAAAAAAAAAAAAAACAACAACAACAACAACAACAACAAACAAACAAACAAATATTCATTTATTTCCTCTTCTTAATTTATTCACCACATCTTTATTATTTATCATTTACACCCAAGTCTAAATACGTGGGATGCTTTCCCAACATGATTATAAATTAAATATTTCATTTTGGCCCCACCTTGTGTGGAGCATGCTTTACCTTTACACATGCCTTGCTTCCACTAGTTCTAGACTTAGTAAGATTTTTCAAGTGGGGAGATTTATCACACATGTCTATAACATTAATGTATGCAAATATAAGGTGGAGTATGCTTTACCTTTACACATGCCTTGCTTCCACTAGTTCTAGACTTAGTAAGATTTTTCAAGTGGGGAGATTTATCACACATGTCTATAACATTAATGTATGCAAATATATAGTTTTCTTAATGGAATTAATAAATCTTGTTTCAAGAATTAAAATTTTATCTCATAAGTCTAAATTCTCCTCCAATTCTTACCAAGTAAAAACACGAAAATTACATTTGGACATAGTATCTTCTGTGACACATGGAATAATTCTAGCCTACCAAAAATATAGGGGAAAAATGAAAGATTTCCACCAAATAAAGTAGAGTGTCATTACTCACTTTATGCTTAATTTCCATATAAATATTGGATTACTCTAACTTATAGATGAAATCAATTTTTCACCGTAATTCGACAATACAATCTCAAACAAGATTGTGTTTTTGTTGTTGTTTAAAATACACATTTGAATGCATAAATAGATTCAATACCATGAAAAACCCTTAAGACACTTGAATTTTACAAATTAAACAACTTAAACTCAAGTTTTTAAAAATCTCTATTGGTTTTCCATTAAATGGCGTTGTCTAACTTATAGATGAAATAGCCTTTTTCATCAGAATACAATAGAATTTCAAGCAAAACGTGATTTTTTTTTTTTTTAAATACATTTTGAATGCATAAATGGATTCAGCACCCTAAAAACCTCTAGGGCACTCAAATTGTACAAATTAAACAACTTAAACTCAAGTATTTAAAATTCTCTGTTAGATTTTGATTAAAATTAACCAAAAAATGTTGTGAAAAAGACCATTTCGTCTATAAGTTAGACTATGCCGATCAAAATTAACCAGAAAAAAATGCTCAAAAAAAGCTCATTTCATCTATAAGTTAAACTACAACTATAAATACCATTGGAATTTTTTCTACATGGACTATATCAAATTTAATAAATTCTTCCAATTAAATGATTAATATGAATTTGAACCAAATTTACTACTCTAGGCTCTATATTTGTCTTGCATGCATTGAAGTAGTTTCATTTCTCTCCATGTAACCCAAAAATGAATTCTATGACTAGAGAAATCATATAAGCATGATATTTATTAATTCGTTAACATATCTATAATATGCCTTAACTTCTCCCAATATATTAGGTGTGAGACCAAATCAAGTAAAATAAAACATAAAATATTCTAACGACTTCATGCTTCTAGAAGGAGTCAAATTATACTTACCCTTTTACCTTCACACATACTTTACTTGCACACAAAATTTAGCTCCACACATGCCTTGCTTTCACACAGTCTTTAACTCCGCACATGTCTTACTTCCACCAATTTTAGGCTTATAAGATTTTCAAGCAGGTAAACTTATCACACAAGCCTATAGACACTAATATATGCGCATACATATTTTTGTTATTGGAATTAATAAATCTTGTTTCCAGGACCAGTTGCTTTGCAACTATTACCCTTGTTCTGGTTTGAAACTTTTAACAAGGGAGTATAAATATCAGGATTGAGAAAGGAGAAGGACCTTCTTACACTTATGCATTTTCTTCAACTTTAGCTCATTCATTTCTCATATTTGATTTTAGTTTATTCATTTTCTTATATTTTATTTTCTTTTGGGTATTTTAATATAATTGAGATATAAATATTTTTAGATAGGTTTATATAATTTTTGAAGAAAGAAATCATTTTTCTCGAAGCCCAAGTGTTAGAGCGAGGTTTTCAGTACTAAGCCAGCTCATAGATATACTTAAGGGTTTACAATGTCCAAAGCCAATTCAACAAATTTCATAACCATGAAGCCATTACAACAATATTTAGCAAGGCAACATAGCTCATCATGTCACTGGTGGGGATTTGAATCTGACTGGGGAAGATAATAGTCATTCCATCCAACCACCCGAGATAACCCCAATAACATTAGATGTTTATATATATATATATATATATATATATATATATATATATAGATATAGATATAATATTAATGGATTTGATTTGTTCGATTATATATAAAAGACTTACATATTTAAATTACATTGAAGTATATTAATATAATGCATGATCTTCATTGTATTTCAATGTAATTTACATATTTCTAGCTTAACCAATATGTTAACATGTAATTTAGTATGTGATTTCAACGATAACTAACATGAGAAATATAAATATGAAGATTAAGAAAGGATATCTCATGGGGCATCCTAGATGTTATTATGATTAGGGTCAAGTAACATTACTTCATGCGAACTTGAGACTATAACAATGTGTCATTGTGATGCACACAATGTTAATCCCATAATCATTAAAAATAACTTGCCCACAAAATAAGCAAATATAATTTGGAGGAGGCACTTATTTGGTTATGATGTCTCTTAAATTTTGGGGCTAAAATCTGGAAAATGTCTCAATAGAATTTAGTGGATCCCAAGCACAGGTGGATGCAAAGATATTGGAGGTCAATTAAAAGCTTCAAGAAGACATTTCAAAGTTGAAAGGAAGACTCATAAACTTAAAATTATAATCCTAAACCCCTCCCCCTCCAGTAATTCCCCACCGATGCAGAAGCTAGGTGCTAAGGAGGATACAAAGGTATCCCAGAGTCCCACTCTAGCTCCCAATTAACAAAAGTTATTGAGTTGGATTCACACCCAAGCTTACCCTCCTCAACTTTTGAACACAAGAAGATCCTTAACATCACCATGGACATCTAAAAGGTACATTACTAGGTTGCATTCCAAAGAAGCTACCAATCAAATATGAGGAATAGTTGTTTTTGCCTAGAAACGCCCTTAGTTTTAGAGGTAGAAAATCAGATATAACACGTGAAAAGTAAGAGGTAAAGTAGGAATTTACTTCAAGAAATCAACTCGCAATACCTATAGTCCTTACCAAAATGACCCCCAAGAAGGTTCCTGAATGACAGTAATATCTCACAATGTGAGAGGTTTGGGGATGATCTCAAAATAATGATCCTTATGTAGGCTCATTTAGAAACATAAACCCCATGCCTTAATGCTTCAAGGAACCATGTGCTTGGATCTAGAAGTGATGAAATACCTAGAGAGATGTCCATGAACTTTTTCAGGAAGTATGGGGGTTTATCTCTAAAATAGAATCCTTTGATGGATTCACACTTCCATAAGCTCTTAATCTTGTATCCTTGTTATCCTTTTTCACCAAATTCTAAATTGTGAAGGAGATCTCCTCAACCTAGATGCCCCCTCAACAATTTAAAGGTTTTTTGGATGAATTAGATTAATACAACTCCATAAAATTTCCCCACCTCATACTGGGGGTGACCTAAATTTTACCTTCCATTGTAGTGAATCCTGATGAGATCTAGCTTAGACAAACCTGTTATCTAATTACCTTCCAAATATCCTAGATATGAACCACCTTATGGATGTTGATAATTTTTAATTGAGGATGTCATGGAAAAATAAGAGAGTTATCCCTTAACACATTTCAACATTTCTTGATCACTTTCTCTTTAAGGAATAACTTCTCATAACCCTCATTCCCCAATTAAATAGGACTTAACCATGGTGGTTGGAAGCCTCCTTCGCCATTCAAGTTTATTCCCCATTGGATTCTTTATGATTAATTCACCACCCTCATTAGAGCAACTTGGATGCTCTAAACTCTAGACACTAAGAGACAACTATTATTTCCCTACAAAGGAACCTCGCCCTCAACAAATCACTCGCAAAAGAATGTATGAAAGACAGCTCTTAGCATCATGATTATGATCTCCTTGTAGTGGAAATATAAATATTTTATCTTATGGAAAATTACACAAAACTAGGCATTGATTAAGAGACTTTAAAGGAAATTAATACTTTAGAAAAGGAGAAGGCCAAACGCCTTTCATGGAATCAAGCAAAGCAGAAAATGAAAAGTAGGGCCACCTAGCTCATTGAGGGAGATGATAATATGAAATATTGTTATAGACAAGTAATGGGCCACAAGTCCATCAACATTATTTTAAGAATAAAATACTTAGTAGGAGCATATGTGCATATTTAAAATTTATTTCCAAAGTAATAGTCCTATATTATAAAGGTTTGTACATCGAGATAAGGTCTTACTTTCTTTACAAGTGATTAATGTTACCAAGCCATATGGTTGCATTGCATAATTATTTATTTGGTTTGGAATTTTCGTGTAATGGACCTAATATCAGTTGTGGAAGAATAAAAAGTTGTAGGGAAACTCCATCCACCCTTAGATTCCACTTCCATTGCAAACATCTTGAAAGGGGAATTCCCACATGGTTTGACCACTACCACCCAATCTCATTTTGTACTTTTGTCTATAAAATTATTTCCAAGGTTATCACTATCATATTTAATCCCATCTTATCTTAAAATATCACCCTAAAATAATTTGGCTTCCTACATGGTAAGGCCATACATCATGATGCCTTTATAGTTTCCCCAAAACTCTACACACTAACAAAGCAAAAGTATGGTCAACCTTCATGCTCAATATCAACCTGTCCATTTCGTTCAACTAGGTCTCTAGTTAATTTTAACTCAAGTAGGATTCTCTAAGCCTTTCACCAATTAAATAGAATATTGTTTTTTTAGTTATTATCACATGTCATATCAAGAAATTACTCAACCTCATCCTTTTTTCACCCAACTAGGGGGATTATTTATGGTTGTCCTTGTCCACCCCTCCTTTGCTTGATTATTGCAAAGGATCTTAGCATAGACATAAATTTGTAGCAAAGAAATGTCGACTTCAAGGGTCTCAATATTGATGTGAACCTCCACTACATCAATCAAATCTTGCTTGTAGATAACATTCTAATATTTGGGAATACCACAATCTAGGAAGCCAAATGCCTACATTGCATCTTAAAACTATTTCGTCTTCAAAAAACATAGAATAAAACTCAAAAAGTCCTCAATATTTGTATTCCATATCCCTTAGGCCATTAGCATAATGATCCTCAACTTTCTCCCTTACACCATCACCCCTACCAAAGGTTACTTCAATATTTGGGTTTTATGATGAAGGCAAATGACTATTGCATTCAATACTGGCAATGGTTATTCCAAAAAATAAAATGGAGGATTGGCCTCTAGTACAATTGTTAGTTTTTGATGATTAGTTCTCATGAAGAATATCCTAGAATACATCCTAGTTTATTGGTTGGGTCCTTACATTCATACCAAATATGATGTTGAATAAGATAAAAATTGTGCCTAAACTCTTTATAGTTTGGCAATATGGAAAAAAATAATTGTCCCCTCATAAAATGGGATCTCATTTCATGCCCCAAAAGTGTTGTTCAATGGAGACTCAAGGACTTGCATCTCTTCTCCCAAGCATTAGCAACAAAGGGTGTTTGACAACTTATAATACAGGACAAACTTGCAATAGTGTTTAGCACAAAAATTCATCAAACCTCTTCACATTATTTATTGGATCCAAAATATTTTCGAACCACATGTAAGTGGCTCCATGTTCTAAGTTTCAACATAGTTAAGCAACATTTGACCAGGGATTTGGGTGATGATTGCAAAAGTCACATAAGATCAAATGTAGTTATGTATATTGGATAAATATTTTCTCCTTGTAGAGGTTATTGATCAATTGAAAAGAAATAGTACACATTCCTCGTATATTTCTTCAATAAGCATAATAGAGGAATATATGGCTATTGGAATGGAAATCAACAAAGGATTTTCACTAAGATGGACATGATGCCTTTTTATGGGCATAATCTAGATAAGGTTTGGTATCAAATGGGATCTCCCTTTTGAATGATATCAATACGTTGACATGGGCAAAAAACATAATAACAAGCTCATACAAAGTAAAGTTGGGATAGAAACTCTTCTTTGTTGGTGGATTACAGTGAAAACCCATGGTGGTGGAAAGGAATACATTTAAACTACAAGTGCCTCCAACGCCAAAGATATTCATATGGTTGGCCCTTAATAATATAATATTGACATGGCATAACCTTCTTCAAAGAGAGAAGGAGGGGATAAACATGTGTTTCCTTTACAAGGTACATGATAAAAGTATTTATCATGTTCTAGTATCTTACCAATTCAAAATATAAGTCCAGAGAGCTACTAGGACTTTGGATATTTTTCCAACATGGGAGGCCCAATCTATGCAAGATGTATGGAGAAACTAGTTTGAGGCTAGAAGCACCAAAATCCCTTATTATTCTTCCTTTGAATGTTATATGGGGCATGTAGATCACTCATAACATTACCATGTTCATATCCATGCATATAGATCCATATCATAACATTATATATACATGTTCATACTATCATACCATACCTAGACATGATTATAAACAAAATGAGTTCCCATGACCTTATGATGTTTTAGATGAAAACAATAAAAGAGGTCCCAACCTTTGAGTTTGATCATGTCGACCTAGACTGTATTTATGATGGGGCATTTGGGGGTGATATGGGGCCAAGTGGAGTAGGAGGTATCATTTATCATAGTTATAGTAAAACTATTAATTTTCAAAGAGCTATAGGCATTCAAATAAACAATCAAGGAAAGAAACGAGGCATATTTATTTCCTTAATGAACATCCTAAAATTTGATGTCCACACTTTATTGTTGTATTTTTTTGGGATTTAAATATTATTGTGGGTTGCATGAACAATAAAGCATGTACACACTTATGTTGGCCTGCATATTAGATGAGATGAAGGCATTGATACTGGGCTTCACCAACATCAACTTCAAGCACATTTTCAAAGAGAATAATGTTGAGGAAAAACAACTAGCCAAAGCAGCTTGTAACTTGTAAGAAGGTAATATAATTCTCTCCCACATGGAAAATCTGTATAACAGTTGTATGAGGAAGCCATTACATATAATCACACTTTTTTTTCTTTCACTTTAACAAGTGTAAGAAAGTTTGGCATAAAACATAGGATCCTCCTGGTGTGTATGAACAACCAATGGAGGATTGAAATATGTATTGTAATAGACACTTCCTTTGAGGTCAAGGTGAGAGTGCCTCCTTGATTTTTGGGACTTTTTTGGATTTTCCAAAACTATGCCTTATAGAGGACATATATACATATGAGTCTAGGTGTCGGGTAGATGAAGACAACCCCCCAAGGATTATAATAATTGTAACTTTAAACCTTCAACTGGAATAAATTTATCAACATTTATTCCTAAAAAAAATTGATGCTCTTCTAAAATACACATGCACATGTATGTGTGTGTATTTACATATATGTAAATGTGTGTGTCACATATGTAAATAAATGCATACATGTATGTATGCATAAATATATACATTGTTTGTGCACTTGTGCAGATATACATATACATTTATTTATTTATTATTTATGGTTACAAGGGTTAGCTTGAGAAATTAAACCATCTACCCAAAGCATGTTGTCAAGGGGGAGGTCACAAGTATAGGTGTGATCAAGTTTCGTGGGAATATGATATTATATGTTGCTTTACAATTCCAAGAAAACTATCCTTTATGAAATCTATAAGATAGTTTATACATGTATTTTACTTTAAGACAACTACATATAGATGATCAAGTTGTAGTAATACAAGTAGATATAGATGCTTGATTGGTGGTTGTTAAAATTGGCAACCAGGGAAAAACTTCATTTGGGTCATCTTATTCATGGCTAATAATATTTTTATTAGATTCCTCTCGTTGAGAGGTGTAGGATTGATATAAAGATCATCTGATTCCGATAAGTATTCATGGAGCTATGAATTTATTTTGATTATGGAATTATTATCAAGCCGACCTACAACTCATGTAGGCTCAGAGCCCAACAGTCGCATCTATTCAAACACCAATGTTGTGTATAAATATAAGAGGACTTTTCCTCATTTGCACTCACTCATCTCATCACATCTCTCTCTCTCTCTACTATGCAGAAATGAATCTCTTCTCTACTGTGCAGAAAAGGGTCTCTCTCTCACACATGTGAAGCTGGAAACTGTTGAAACTAAAGCTGCAACTGCAGAAGTAAAGATTGACCTGCGTGGCCTAGAAGATCTCCTCTTTGAAACTGCACTGTAGGTTCATCTAAACCTCCTCTGAAAGCCACAACTTTTGGTGGTGGAATGAAGTCAATCCGATGAACGATTTGCAAGATATCGACTGCCCTAGTTTGAAGCCCGAAACTGCTGAAACTGAAGCTGCAACTGCAGAAGTAAAGATTGACCTACGTGGCCTAGAAGATCTCCTCATCTGAACTGCGCTATAGGTTCATCTGAACCTCCTCTAGAAGCCGCAACTTTTGGTGGTGGAATGAAGTCAATCCGACGGTTGGTTTGTGAGATATCGTCTACCCTAGTTTGATAATGAAGCCGCTAATGATGATGCTGCTGATCTAGGGTTTGCTACTGCTGATATGAATCAAATTTATTGTACTATTTCTCTCTGCTGAATTATTGAAGATAAAAGAAGATTTGATCAAAGGGTTTCCCCACACATTATGGGGTTTGTCCCTGCTAGCCGCCACATCTTGTGTCTCTTGTCTTGGCTTGTTTATCGTCGATCGTTTAATGCTCTATCTGCACTTTAATTTATGTACATGTGATTGCTAATCTGTGGAATATAATAAGAAAAAGAAATAAATTGTTATAAGCATAGAACATACCATAACTTAACAGTGGTAGGACAACTACATAGAGATGGTTGATAGTAAAATGATTAAAAGTAAGCAAAATCTGAGTGAAAAAAACAAATACTTCTTGTCATTTGTTGAGTAATGGTGATTTCAATGAGAAGGTTTTTATTCCTTGCATCATTATTTCATTAATGGGATTTGACGATAGAGCAGATGTTGCTACTTAGACAATTAAAGTATGAGGTTGAGAAGTTAGTTCTCGTTTTTCTATGTGATCCTTTTATTGGTGTAAAGATAGGAGTTACTGTAAGATAAGGACTATGATATTTGCTTTCGGTATATAACAAGCATTACTAAAGAAAAATTTAATTAATCTTTATTATAAATGAAAAAAGAAAAAAATATACTACTATAGTGAGAAAATTATAGTATAACTTATTATATCAAGATATTTAATTATGATTTTTTAATTCAAATGAAAGACATTGTCCACATAACATTAGAAATAGTTATAGCCCCAAGGGTTACCTCAATTGGTGGAGTCCCCATCGTTAAAGCACCTTTCCTATTGAGAGGTCATAGGTTTAGTTATCTTGACACCCTAGAGGTTAGGCTCTGTTGTTGAGGCAACAAGAAGTGATCCCTTCAATTGGATCTACCTGGTACAAATATTTTGTGGACATAGTGGTCACTGATCCCTGGGGTTTGCGAACCACATAGAAATAAAATAAAATAAAATAAAGTTTTGCAATAATATAATTTAGCAATTAATCGTTCAAACATCTACTTCTATATGAATCTTTTTTTCTCCTAAATAAAAATGTAATTTTTAATCCTAAACAAAATGGAAATTACATTGTTCATGTGCATAAGCACTTTTAATTAGAGATCTTCTTATAAGATGTTATAAACATGAGCATCTAACTTACAACTAATAGCTCATCCAATGTTTTTTCAAAGGGATGACAAAAAAATATGTTTATCACATCCTATTATTCAACATCCTATTACAACGTTATGGAAAAAAAAAATATTGAATAGTTGTTTGACGAACCAATATCAAGTTATATGCAAAAACTAAGTAAAACTATGTTGAACTTGGACAAACAACCACAACATATACTTGATATATGTTGAATAGTCACAATAGTGACCTCATCTTTAATTACCATTAGTCATCTAGCCTTCATCTTGTCTTTGTCATTTCTTAGACAATGAGTCTACGCCTATATTTAGTTCCCTAAATACATAAGGAAATTTAGTGATAACCTCAAAATCTATGCATTAATAAAGTTATGATTTCTCTCAATGCTCTAAGCATCATATTGTGTGGTAGAGAAGTCCCATTAATCCAATTTGTTGCCAAATTCAAATCCTTGAAAACTTGAATTCTTGTGATGTTTCTATGAAGTTCACATCTCAACCATAATTTTAATGTTTATAAGTTGTCACATGAAAATTGAGCAGTGATTACATCTAGGGTTTTGGTTTTCTCTGTTATTCACTCTCTTGTTGACACTGCCATGAGCCTGGAACTATTTTGTATTTCTACATATGGGCCATGATGCGGTACCATTTTCTCTGACTTCTCATCTCGTGGGGTATATTTCTTATTCTAGGTCTCATCTTCATCCTTTTGCACCTTCATGTGCAATGTGGTTCCTCTCCCCATATTAGAAGTTGGATGGTAGGGGAGGAACATTTTTGGAGGGCCAATAGGAGGTCCCTGTGCAATGTCATGGATGCAGACTACTTCAAGCATCATTCATTCCTCTAGAAGCATAGATAGTAGGACTGTAGGAACTCTTATAGTTTCATATAGTGAGGGTGAAATATTTAAGTTTGGCTCCTCTTTTTTATTTATATATCTGTCATCCCATATTACACTCTTAGATTGAATATGGATCAAGGGACTTTGGGGTTTGAACACCCCCTATTTTCTTCAACAAGTCTTCCTTTATTTTTGACAAACCAGTTAAAGGAGGCATCTCCTTCCCTCCGGGTAGTGTAGGAGAAGGACTCACAATTTTAGATTTTTATAAGGTACATGGGTGGGAAATCCATTGTCATTTGGGAAAAACTATTTCATTTTGTCTCATCCCTTAAAGAGACTATTGTAGAAAAATGGGTTATTCACAAAAATTTCCAGAGCCTGCATTATGAAGGGAAAGTCATTAATGATTTCTCCCTACTCAAGGACACAATTATAATAATGAGTTAAACTATTATACTGAACTCCAGGTTATGTGGGGGTGCTCCAGGTCCTAGGTTAATAAATGGGACAACTATTTATTTTAAAGATGTTGTCCAAGGGAGGGTTTTCAGAACTACAACACAAGGGAAGACAACAACTCTGGCAGGAAACAAAATCAAAATATTTTAGGACCATATATTGTCGATCAAATGGAAAAAGGTCCAACAATGGATGTAAATCTCCCAGAGGTATCTTCCATTTTCTCTGTTCTTCAATCTAAAATTGTCATTTGCATGCTTAATGGCTTATGGCCAAAAACAAAAGCTTTAATTAAATGGATTTTTTCATTATGGACTCCAATCTGTGACATATATTTATGCTCAAAAGGATTTTTTATAGTCCAGTTTGAAACACAAAAGGAACTTGATTATGCACTAAATGAAGGGCCTTGGTTCTTGGATAGAGTTTGGTTATTTATCACCCTATTTTTCCCTGAATTCAATGCCAATATTATGGTGGTTTCTACAATGGCGATCTGGGTGAGGCTCCAAAACCTCCCCCTTCTTTTTTGGCATCATAAATTACTTGAAGTTATTGGAAATACTTTAGGCAGATCCAAAAAGACAGATCTAGAATGATCAGAAAATGGAATCTTCACATATGCCAAAATATGCGTGGATATTGATCTTAGCAAAGGGGTCCCATATCATATAATTTTAAAACACAAAAAAATCCATTAAAATCAAGTTATTTATTATGAGAACATGACATTCTGATGTTGTATATGTTTCTAAACAATTCATGTATAGAAAAATTGTTCACAGGCAAAGAAGAATCCTAAGAAGAAGAAGAGGCAATCTGATAGATCAAGATAATGGTAGTTCACTAAACAATATCCTTCTGAGGATGAATATGAAGATAACAAGGAATGCCAAACTGAAAAAGAAGTGAATGATATGGTCCATCAAGGAGACACATTGAAAGAGGAAGTTATGGTTCAGCCATAGATAATGAGCATTCAACATAATGGAATAGTTATGGAGGTCTTTCTGACATTCGATGGAATAGGTGGAACTAAACAAGCTCATGTCTCTGAAAGCTCAAATTTTGATAAAGAATTCCCCCAAGCAAGACATGCATTTTCTTTGGTTCTTGTCGAACAAAATCTTGATGGCTAGCAAAAAGTGCAAAAAAGAAAAAAAAATCTAGTTCTAGTTGTTGATCATAACCTTTGCTCTTGTGTTGTTATTTTTCATGGTCATACTTAGTGTTTCTTAGCTATCAAAAGAACCTTTATGTTGTCTTCTATATTTTTTTGCTTTGTGATGTAATTTATATTTTTATTTGCATACACATGATGTGTGTCTACAAAATGTATTTTTAGTCATGTTGGAGGAGTTATCTATTTCATAAATGCACATGAAATTAAGTATAAAGATAGACTTGGTGTAGGCATAGATAAGTCAATGAAATTATTGGCATTAAAACTATGGTTTTTTTTTAACCCTAACCTCTTTGATAAGCTCCATCAAAGAAATCCTAACCAGTAAACTTGTTAATGAATAGCTAAAATATCTGACTTTAGCTGTTATGTAAGTCCTTAGTTAAACAACATTGTGTTATAACTAAAATTTGTGCATATACCTAAGGTATGGATGCGTCCTTACATATGATAGATTTTCTAGCGAACCAAACAGCCCCATAATACCATACAAGGAATTACATTATTTTATTAGTTATTTTAATAAACCAGTTTTGAGGCATTCATGAATTGCATTGACATTCCATATGTTTTCAATTACTTGTAAGGCCTTTTACTTCCTTTGACAAGGATTATGTATACAAACACTAAATAAAAAAATGTACAACAGTTTCACCACTATATCACACAACATACAAATGGTCGCACCATGTTTATTTTTCATTTTCGTCTTAAATCCCAAGTCAAATCTCGATCATTCGAGCTAATCAAAGAAAAATTTTAAATTTATTTCATGCTCTTAATTTTTATAAGTATTTCCACCACTAACAATGCTTTTTATTGATTATTTCAAATATGGTTTATATCCTAATTTAGCAATGAATTCACCCCAACTTTATTCTTGACTCTGACTCATGCCAAAGAATCAAGTTCATCCTTCAATCTGGCATGACCCTTTCTAAGACAAAATTACCATTCCAATCACTTTCCTATCCACCTTCCAAACCCAAAATGTCAATTTTGTCTTATCCTTGTTGCTAAATATTTGTTATGCCTCCATCCACAACAACTTGATTTAGCATGAAGATACCCATTTGATGAAGCGTATTCATTGTATTTTATATCATTAAAAAATTGTCTTTATATCGTAGAATAGAATTAATATTAAATTTTACCTTTTCATCCGCTCCAACTTTCCAACCTCACTGATTACCATTGATTGGAAAAGATTGAACCAAGGCTTTCTATTCATTTGAAATATTCTTGATAATTTTCCTTAAATTCTTATAATAATATGTTTATCTATTAAGTTTATCTAAACAAAATTATTATTAACTTTTCAAAGTAACATATAAAATACCCACGGGGGTAACTCAATTGGTGATCATTATGATATTAAGTATTATGTCAACAAAGATATTCAAGGTTTATATCCTCATCAGTCAAGTCGACCAAAAAAAAAAAAAATCATATATCTTTACTAATTTATCAAATATACATATAATCAAACATGAAAAATATAATTCATAAACAAAATTATCAATGTTTTTAAAAATAAATGTAATATAAAACTTCATTGATTTATCAAATATAATTATAATCAAATTTGAGAAATATAGTGTACAAAAGAAAATGCATAAACAAAATTATCAACATTTTAAAAAGTGCTACTTATTTGTTAAATAATACTTATAACCAAAATTAAGAAATATAAATAAAGTTTTTAGTTTTTAAATCTATTTATTTAATTATAGTTAGTCGAACTATTTTATAAATAGAATAAAAAAAATGTATTATCTTATTTATATATCGGCATAGATCTAATTAACCCCGAATCTATTAAGCATCGTGAGGGATCAAATCTCTCAATGTGCAAACCTCTTTTTTGAGTGCAAAGCTTGAAGAAAGGTTTGCACCTCAAGAGATTTGATCCCTCTTGGCGCTTGATATATCTGAGGTTAAGATGGATCTAGGTTGGTTTCAATCGTGTGTGGCTAGGGAAAATTTGTTGAACATCTAATTATTATAATCAATTTAAATATGCTTGTCTAAGATTAATCTGATCATTTTAATTTTAAATTTTGCTCAGTTACCTCAGTTTGTTGAGATGATAGAAACTGTTAATAACTTAAATGATGACATAGAAATTTTGAATACAAAGCGACAATGCAACATTATTGAATGATAGAAACTGTGAATAATAAGAATGTAGTAAATTATCAGTAGTCTTCATTATGATCAATCTCAAACTATTTTCTTCTACTATTCTTATTGACACACTTGTTAATTTTTCCATCTTTTCATATGGATCATGTGAAAAGGGCAATTGAAATTGTAGATCATTCAAATCTTTAACTTGAGCTATTGAAGTAAACATCATACCTTGTCTCTCTTGCTCTCTAATATTATTAGTAGTTTTCTCCAAAGTTAATCATTGTGACTTATGGAGTGTTAAACCCCAAGTCTCAATAGTAGTTGTTTTCTATCACCTTGTTTGAATGAAAAGTGACTAACAATATTGAATGATGGAAAATGGGAATAATAAGAATGTATTCAAATTACAAATAGTTTGCAAATTCGAGAAGCAAGCGTTTTAGGTAAGTGAACATTTGATTTAAGATGAGTATTTTATTTATGGTTGAAATATTGTAACACAAAAATCAATGCATGTCGTGAATATTTTTTTTTGTGTTTAGATTGAAATCAATACACACTATTAATCTAATTAATTTTAAATTAATATACATTATACATATAGTTACATCAAATAAAAAATTAGTATCTCCACTAAAATAAATGCATCTAGTGCACGCATTCAAATAGAATTAGAAGTCAAGATTTACATTGAAATAAATGCATCCAGGGAAAGCAATCAAATAGGATTAGAAATAAAGATATACGCTCAGATCAATGCATCTAGTGCAAGCAATCAAATAATATTTGAGATCAACAACTGCACTAAAATTAATGCATCTGGTGCAATTAATCAATGCATCTGTTTCAGTGAATAACTCTCTCTCTCTCTCTCTCTCTCTCTCTCTCTCTCTCTCTCTCTCTCTCTCTCTCTCTCTCTATATATATAATATATATAATATATATATATATAGATATATATCCTTCTTTGTCTCTCTATCATAATCCCCAAAACACACATGCTCTCTCTCTCCATATCTATCTATCTCTCCCTCCCTCCCTCTCTTTGTCTCTCTATCAAACCCCCCAAACATACTCTCTCTCTCTCTCTCCATTGTCACTCCCTCTCTCCCCAAATTTCTCTCTCTATATATATTTATTCTTCCCTCCCCCTCCAACTCCATATATCTCCCTCCCTCTCTCCTTCTCTCTTTCAAGTCCTCTCTCTCTTCCTTCATCTCCCTCCCTTCCTTTGTCTCCCTCTCTCTCCTCCCGCCATCTATATCTTTATCTCCCTCTATCTCTCCTCCTTTTCCTCTCTATCTAAACCCCCCAAACACGCACACACTCTCTCTCCATATCTATCTATCTCTCCCTCCTCCCTCTCTTCTTCCATCTCTCCCAATTGAAAATGTAACTAGTTTCAGTATTCATAATTGTTGTTGTACTCATTTCAATATGTATCCTATGTAACAAACAAAATAAGAAAAGAAAATCTTATTGTTATTAAAGCATAGGTTGCATGCTTCTTATTGATGGTATTCTAGGTAAAAGCATGTTCTTCGTGCTTCTAGGGTTTGTTAGGTCTTAGGATTTATTGTCATGGGTCAAAGGAGTCAACATCAGGTTTATAAGACCCTTCTGGACAAAATCCAATTGGAAAATATTTTATTTTGAGTCTAGAAAGTCCTAGAAACTCCAAAAGTACAAGTCGGCCCTAGCAACTTCAAGCCGTCCTAAAGGAGGGAATTCCACCCCTTGGAAAGGCTATATAAAGAAGCAATTCAATCTTATTTAACACTCATTCACGAAGAAGTTTGATCTCTCAAGAATTTGATATGTAGTTGGGAAGTTGGAAAAAGGAAGAGAGAAGGTTTAGAAGGCAAGAGGAATCCAAGGAAGAAGCGAAATTTTTGTTTTTGGGCTACATCTCTCTCACACGTGTGAAATCTAGGGTTTTTGCAGCTTCCAAGAAGAGTCAAAATTGCAGGACTATGTTGCAGTAAGATGAAGTGTAGTATATTGTTGCTGGGGGGAAGAATACTCTCTATCTTGGCCTCATTGACCTTGGGAGGAGTTATCTTTCTCTCAGAAGGTCTCAAGAGAAATTTGAATTAGGGTTTCTATAGTAGGAACAAGGGTTGGGTTGCAGGATGAAATTGAAGGTTGAGTTGCAGTATTGAAGCTGGCAGGTCAAAGTTGTAGTGTTGAAGCCAGTTGGAGCAAGTTTGAGGAAGGACTCGTTGTAAGGGCTAATTTGGTACTTAAAGAAGGAATTGTTCTAGGATTAGGTCTTTGTATCTCATTTGAATTAGATTCTATAAGAAGAGAAGATTTTTTTTTTTAGGTTTTCCCCTTGGAGGGGTTTTTCCTTGGATGAGAGCCTAAATTTTGTGTCCTCTATAGTTACTGTTTCATTCTTGATATTTTTTTGATGAAAATATCTAACTAAAGAACAAAATAACATTAACTAAGTGGACACAAATAAGGCCTTTATTGTCAAGGGGAATCATTTGTGGAATACCTATAGATCTAGAAGGATGTTTTATACATTGAAGAAGATCAATACTAAATCAAAGCTCTCATCAAGGAAGGATTGAGAGGAAAACTACAAGAAAGGGTTATCTCTTGAGAGAGGGAGACCTATTTAAAGGCTCATTGAAAGGCATCTTTGAAGGAAATATAAAAAAGGGTCATGGTATCATTCATCACTCTTGAAATTTGTTTCAAGGACATCATTAACATTTCTTCAAAGGTCTTGAAGACATCAAGAAAGGTTGAAGACGTCATTAAGGAAGAAGAGAATCTTGGTTATCAAGTAAGTATTACTTTATGTCCGAATCTATTAATCATATGGGTTTTTTTTGCAAAGATAGCAATAAGCTCGTTAGAGCATAAAATTACCTTGCATAGAAGAAAATGATATACTTGGCACTTATAGAGCATGAGATAATGGAATATGTAACTGCAGAAATCATTTAACCTAGCAAAGACAAGACTCAAGAACTAGCAAAGCATAAGAAAGGGGAAGTAAGTGCACAAAGGATCATAGTTGAATCAATCAAGGATCCTCTTGTTCCATTTGTTGCAAATTTGAAAAATTCCAAGGATATGTATGACAAGCTAGTGAACTTGTACTCTTTGAGTACATCAGGACAAAATAAGTCTTTGCGGAATAAACTATACAAGATGAAGAAATCAAAGGATGAGGACATGCCATCCTTTCTGATAAATAAATCTCAATTAAGAGATCACTTGCATGGGCTTGGAGAGACAATTTCTAATTCAAAAATGACCATATGTGTATTAAATTCATTGTCATCAAAATGGAGCAACTTTGAAACAAGCATCTACTCTAAGAAATATTCAACTCCTTTTGATGAGTTGTGGGCACAATGCATTTTGGAAGAATCAAGGATCAAGGTAAAAATGACATTGTATCAGATGGGTAGTCTCAAGGATTTCTAGCTCGAGTCAAGAAGTTGAAGAAAGAAAAGTTAGGGAAGTCTAAGAAGAAATATGTGTCCAAGGTTCAATGCTTTAAGTGCAATGAATATGGACTCTATAAAAGGGACTGTCCAAGCCAACAAAATAACAAGAGAAAGGAAAGAAGCGAGGTTCACATAGTTGAGGATGTGGGAGAACTCGAGAAGAAGTCGAAGAAAGAAGAAGTGAAAGATATTTACTATTGAAGAAGGCATCCTGTTTGTCAGGTTCTTGGTAAAGTTAGTCTTTCCTTTAAGTCTATAGCATGCATTGCTGTTTACTTTCTGAAGAGTTTTTAATTTTCATAACATCATAGAGAGAAGCATGTGATAGTAGCATATGGAGAGTCTACTTGGTTAAGTTGCTTTGCATGAATCATCTAGTCTTTAAGATGATATATAGACCATTTTTCATATTGTTCATATGAGCATTATCTAGCATTATGTTAGAGGTAGTCATCTTGCTAAAAGTGGATCATCGTGATCATGTAAGAACCATCGTTTTGAAGGTTCTTAGGAGAAGAATTATGACAAGGTTAGTATACATTCCATATAGTATGGAAACAATACTTTTGAAGAGGATGAAGGAATGAAATGGGTCAGGTTGTGGGATAATTATGAGACATATAGCTAGATGATGGAATAAGAGACATACTAATTGGAAATGACTCTGGGTAAAAGATTCATGTGTGCAAAATATTGTAACATGCTTAGTATGATTGTATGATGTTTAAAAGAAAAAAAGTCGACTTATGTAAGCATGTATTAAAGATTAAGACTTTCTCTAGAATACATAAGATAATAATTGGCATCCAGTATAATCTTTGGAAGAAAAAGTTGTAACTTTGTAATCAAGTTCGATCCTTGGGCACTCTTATGCATGAAGGAAGATTCATATGGAGATGGGCCATGAGGATGTTGATGGAATGAGAAGGTCATCAGGATGAGGTAATTCTGATTTTCATTATTTTTGGTTATTTGGATAACATATTATATTGTTGCTTGGAAGGATGTTATAGGAATACATTATGACGGTTGAGGCAAGTTCAATTGCATGAATGAAAACGTATGAAGAATGTTGAAAAAAGCTCAATATATGGTACTTGGCAACTGTGAAGTCGAGATGTGTCCATCTTGGGATTGAAAGGTAGAAGTGCAAGAAGATAACTTGAAGCTCAAAGGAGATCACTTTCATGAGGAAGTTATTATCAACTTGAAGTTTGGAAAGGTTCCATGCAATGCCTTCATCTATGATGTCAAAGATGAAAGTGATGAGCAAAAGAATTGACTTTGATCTTGTCACAAGATTGAAGAGGGAAGATGGCCCCATGATACCTCGAAAGGAAGCAAGCTCAATACAATGAGATGTGAAGGAAAGAGGGAGCCATGTAGCTATGAAGAACAAGTAGTTGACACTCTTATGAAGACAAGCTATAAGGATTGTAGTGTTGAATTCCCAAGTATAAAGACGTTTGGAATCTTCTATGGTCTTGAGAAGGAAGCGAAGGAGTATCCTTGAACAAGAGCAAGGATTTATTCCCTGGGAAAGAGGGAATAGGGATATCCTCTCTGGTTGAGAGGGAGTGATGTTAGACATCAAATGTGCATTCTCACCTTCATATGTTAAGCAATTGACCAAGACTAACAGTCATAAGTCTAAGTGAAGTCCTTGGAGAGAGAATGGTGGAGGATTGGATAAGCATATGTGGTTTCCTTAGAGATATAACATCCAAGAAAGGAAAGGGACCGACACTCTTTGAGGATAGGATAGGTATCCAAGAGAAGAGTGGTCGAAGAGGACCAATATTCTTTGAGGACTCGGGATTGGAGATCCAAGATAAGAATAGTCCTAAAAGGACATACCTTGTGAACATTTGGATGGGGTATGTGCCTTGCAGAGGTAGTGTGGTATCACACGTAAATCCTCCTAGCAGAATGCTCTCAAATAGTTGAGCTTTTCAAGTTAGGCCTCAGTGATAGTGTTAGTTATAATGATGATGCTTACAGTTTGGCTTATCAATCTAACTCTTCTTATGAGAACTCTTTAGTTTGAGAATTATGTTGTACTAGTTGTACAATTATGAATACCTCCCTAGTTAAGAGGGAGTGTTGAAAATGTAACTAGTTTCGGTCTTCATAATTGTTGTTGTACTCATTTCAATATATATCCTATGTAACAAATAAAAGAAGAAAATAAAAAGTTATTATTATTAAAGCATGGGTTTGATGCTTCATATTAATGGTGTTCTAGGTAAAAGCATGCTCTTCATGCTTCTAGGGTTTGTTAGGTCTTAGGATTTATTTTTGTGGGTCAAAGAATTCAACATCATGTTTATAAGACCCTTCCAGACAAAATGTAATTGGAAAAATAATTAATTTTGAGTCTAGAAAGTCTTAGAAACTCCAAAAGTACAAGTCGGCCCTAGTAACTTCAAGTTGTCCCAAAGGAGGGAATTCAACCCCTTGGAAAGGTTATATAAAGAAGCAATTTGACCTTATTTGACACACACTCACCAAGAAGTTCGATCTCATAGGGAAGAATCTGATTTGTAGCTAGGGAGCTAGAAAAAGGAAGATCGAAGGTCCAAAAGGCAAGAGGAATCCAAGGAGGAAGCGAAATTTCTATTTTGGGGCTCCATCTCTGTCACACGTGCAAAATATAAGGTTTTTGCAACTTCCAAGAAGGGTCAAAATTGCATAACTATGTTACAGTAAGACGAAGTGTAGTGTCTTTGTTGATATGAGGAAGAATAATCTATCTTGACCTCGTTGACCTTAGAAGGAGTTGTCTTGATCTAGGAAGGTCTCAAGAGGAAGTTGAACTAGGGTTTCTGTGGTAGCAGCAAGGGCTGACGTTGCAGGACGAAATTGCAGGTCGAGTTGCAGTATTGAAGCTAACAGGTCGAAGATGTTGCTATTGAAGTTGGTTGGAGCAAGATCAAGGACTTCTTGGAAGGGTTGACGTGGTACATGGAGAAGGACTTGTTTTGGGATTGGGTCTTTGTGTCTCATTTGAAGCAGATTCTATAAGAAGTGAAGAGTTTTACGGATTTTCCCCTTGGAGGGGTTTTTCCCTAACTGAGAGCCTAATTTTTGTGTCCTCTATTGTTACCGTTTCATTCTTGATATTTGTTTGATGAAGATCTAACTAAAAAACAGAAAAATATTAACTAAGTTCACAAGCAAATATTAAGGTTAAGGAAAATTGATATAATAAGTTGCCACTTTGAATTTTCCAAAACTCCCCCTCCATCTATATATCTCTCTTTCTTTCTCTATTTCACCCTAAACATACACACTCTCTCCATATCTATATTTAATATTATATAAAATTATATTAATAACTATAATTTTGAATCATAATATTCATGCATTATATAATACAATAATATATTATATTATATTAAAGTTCTTTATCTTAATATGTTTTTTTTTTTTTTTTTTAACACGGTCGGTTACTTTTGTATTACTAAAATAGGAAGGACTAAGTCCTATTACATTCCGAGAGCAATTGGTCTTTGCTAGAGGTACAAAATGGGAATGCAGTCCCTACCTCATCTTGTGAGACCTTGTTTCTAAAGTACTGGAAATTTATGAAAACATACTGTCTGACAAACTGCCCAAGTAGCATACAATATTTACAAAGCATTGATTGTTGATTACATGATGTTTACCAAAATTTGTTCACTAATTCTTCAGGTTGCTGTCCTCCAAATGCTTGCATTTGTCCTTCAGCCCTTCTATTTCTTCTCTTTGCTTATCTATTTCATTTTGTTTATAATTGTTGATACTCCTCATCTCTAAGCGCAAGTCTTTGAGGGTTTGAATAAATCGGCCAATCATGAATCTATTTGCTCGGCACAAAGCACAACTCTCATTCTTTTCCACTTTTTCCAATGGATTACAAGACATCTTTGTTGATCTGTGATTTAGCTGAGAGCTTCTTTGATTTTTGCTTTGATGGCCTCCTGAATTGGTTCTTTGATTTCTTTTCTTGACTGCTTTGTTATTCCTGTTTGGATGCCTGTGCTGCTGTTTCTTCTTATTGGTGCAGAGAGCTTTGATGATCTGCTTCTGAGTAATGGGAGCAGGAAGACTTGAGGGCTCAGAGCATATAGGCTGAATTGAACTACTGGAGGTAATGCATAGGTGACTGGCATAAACCAAAAGTGCCAACAACAGATGCAACGAGGTGATTTCTCTAGATTTTTGCAAATGCCCGAGAGCACAAATTTGGGAGCTGGAGATTGCTGGGATTAAGTCAGATCTATTAGAGAGGTCAAATTGAGGGTGAGTACAAAGGCCAGGAGCTCTGTTCGAAAGGGACTGATTCTGCTCAGTAAGAAGAGGGTCGAGGATTTTGGCAGAAAGAGGTCTGGAGAAGGAGAAAAACGAGATGATATGGATTTCTAATCTGCTGGTAATGGAATATAGGAACATGACAACTGAAAGCAGTTGCCTGTAGATTCTTTTGCAAAAAATCAAAGCTTCCCTGCAGTTAGTATCAACGTGGAGAACAAAGCATATTTCTCGATGATTAAAACCTCTAATAACATTAACAGCTCGATTACCTCTATTCTGAACCTGAATAGTGAAATTATTCCTCAGCTTGCAGTCCTCTCTTGACACACCTCCCACATGATCCCGATATCCTCGCTTTGGCTCGAAATGCTCTTTATGATTGACTGAACTTTGCTCACTAGCGCAAACCTCCCAGTGCTTTCTCAGACAATGAAGGCTACTCTGCTTATGGCTCCTTTTATAGATGAAACTGTTCTTCTTAAACTCATGACTCTGATCAGCCTTCACGAGATTCTTCCCCATACCGCCTTGCTTGCTCGCTCCCCTATTCGGATATGGATCAGTGCGTTCCCTGCATTGGGCACACCTAAAGTGACCTTTGGCTACTGTGTTCTGATCATGAGGACGATTTCTGGCCTGAGACCATTCACAATGCGACCTTTTTCTCATGATGGGGATTTTCTTCATTGAACGGAGTGGATTGTTTTTGATTTTGCTGATTGTCTTGTGCAGGTGTATCTCCTGCTCCTGGATACTATCGTGCTTCATTTTTCCTGTTGATTTGTTGTGGATTTCTCTTCTTTGAGCTACAGACCAGTCCTCCTGTGAGGACAAATTATAGATTTTCTTCATTGCACGAGAAAGATTGACTGTGATTTTGCTGCCTGTTGTATGCAGGTGTATCTCCTGCTGGTTGATCGTATTTTGATTCCTTGCTTCTGTTGATTTGATGTGATAAACTCTTCTTTGAGCCTCATACCAGCCCTCCAGAGGGGACAAATTATGGGATAGCTTCTTCATAGATGCTTTGATTTTCTTTCACCGTTCCAGCTCGCCGATCCACTGCCTTATTGGCCAGTGAGTCAGCCTCCTTATTTTGAGTTCTAAGGACATGTTTAAAAACAACTTTCCCCATATTCTTTGTGTTGTCCAAAATTCGCTGTCTGATTTTATTTAAGGCTTCATTTTTGAAATCTCTCCCTGCTTCCATTGCTGCTATAATAATCGCCGAGTCGCCGATTATTATAGGGTCTTTTATCTGATTTTTTTTTTAGGATCTTGGTACCTATTAACAAACTGTAAGCCTCTGCCCTATTATTTGTCATTGTTACTAGACCCCATTCATATGTTGCTTTTGTCTCGCCTTTCGGATCCAGGATTAATCCGCCTGCCCCTACTCTTCCTGGATTGTTCTTTGAAGCTCCATCGAAGAAAAGAATGTGTTTTCTTTGATTTTTAATCCATTCCTCCATTTCCAAGTCATTCCAACGAAGCTTCCAGTCTCTGATTTTTCCTCCTACCTTATTTAGATTTTGGCTCCTCGCTGAGCCTTCAATGAGGGCTTTGTTGTACCAATCCTTTTCTTCTTGCTGCAGTCTGTTTTGATCTATGCTTGAAGCTCCATTTGCACTTATCATTTCCGAGACTTGACCCCATGTCTTAGCTAGAATGGTCCCTATATTTGGCTTTTGGCCTTTGAAGATACACTTATTCCTGGCTAGCCATAGGTGCCAGCAAAGAGTAGAGGGAAGACACTTCCAAATACGACTTATGACTGTTTTTTTTCTTTGCATATGGGTAGCTTTGAGCCCAATTTTTGTTTAGAGTTGTCAGCTGCTCTATTGTGTCAATGTTCAATTCTAATGGACTGATAATTTGCTTCCAGCATTGTCTTGCAATAATGCAATTCAAGAATAAATGCTGAATACTTTCTTCTTCTCTTTGACACATGACGCATATGGAGGGGCCTTGGAAGCCTTTTTTCCTTAAATTTTCCGTCGTAAGAATCTTTCCTTTCAGTAAAGTCCACACATTTTTTTTTATTTTGGGTAGGCATTCATTCTTCCATACAGTTGTCCATAGGTTCCAATTGTCATAATTGTTGTATTTTTGTAGGAAGTTGTAGCCTGATTTTACTGTAAATTTTCCTCCATTTGGATCCCATATATAATTATCTTGGCTCTCTTTATTTATGGGGGTTGCTCCTACTAATAGGAGCTTCAATTCTTCTCACTGATTTTTCAGCCTATCTGGGAGTGACTGCACTCTCCAAGCTATCCAACTATTTTGTTCCCATTCAGATATGGAATATAAAGAAGTTATACCTTTCTCCTCCATCCATTCTTTCAATCCTCTTAAATTTTGCTGATGGTTCAGAGGGCTTCTCCCATGATTCTGTCATCCCAGATAGAGATAGATTTCCCATTCCCCGGATTTTTGGAAATTTGGTCTCTAATTTGTGGAATAATTTTTTTTATAAGTTTCCAAACTTGAGTACAAGGCCGGTCTGGAATTATTTCGGTGAGCATCTTTGACTGATGACAATTGAGGTATTTCCTTGATAGTGCTTCGCTCCACCATTCTTCCTTCCCATTTAACATTCTCCAAACTAACTTGATCCCAAGTGCATTGTTTGTCAAGCCTGGTATCCTGATTGAGATACCTCCTTTTTCAAATGGGAGAGTTACTTGTTCCCATCGAACAAGGCTGAATTTTTTGGTTTCTTGTTTTCCTCCTTGCCATAGAAAGCCTCTAGTAATTAATTCCATTTGTTTGTGTGCGCTTGCCGGTGCCATAATTATGGCATACTGATGTATTGGCAATGCTGAGAGGAGTAGCCACGTCATTCCCCAACTTTGAATTTTCCCCCTCATTTTTTCTATTTGTTTATTCCATACTTCTGCCTTGACCACTTCTTTTGCCAATGGTAATCCAAGATATGTAAAATGGCTCCATTTTAATTGAACCAAGATTTCCATTATTTGTGAGATCCTCTGCATTATGTTGATTGGAACGTTCCAACTGTAAATTCTACATTTCTTATTGTTTAAAAGTCCTCCTGAAACATAAAGGAAATCATCTAGAACTTTTTTAAACCGTCTGGCTATTATGCTAGAAGCTCCCCCAATGAGAAGAGTGTCATCTGCAAAGAGAGAGTGGTTTATTTCTTTGACCCCTCTAGCGATTCTAATACCTGTAATTTTTCTTTTTTCCCTTTGATTTTCTAGCTGAATACTCAACGTTTCAGCCATTATAATGTAGAGGAAAGGGGAAAGCGGGCACCCTTGTCTCAGTCCTCTTGTGCTTCAGAAATAACTACTTGGCCTCCCATTGATCAATGGTGCTATCCAGGGGGTGGAGATGCATGCCATAACAATATCTATGAACTTGGAAGAAATGCCAAACTTTTGAAGGACAACCACAAGAAATTTATGGTTAACTCTGTCGAAAGCATTGACCATATCCAGCTTTATGACCATGCCCTTTTTCTTTCTTTGTATACCACTGTGTATGGCCTCCTGCACTATAATTAAATTGTTTATAATTTGTCTTTTTGGGACAAAACCACCTTGATTTTCTGAGATGATGCAAGACGTATTTCTTTTTAGTCTATTTGCCAAGATTTTTGTGATGATTTTGTAGGAGGAGTTGCATAGAGAGATTGGCCTGTATCTATCAAAGGAGATAGGATTTGATTCTTTAGGGATGAGAGCCAAGTGTGATGCTTTGGTATTTTCTCCCACTTTATTTTTTTTGAAAACATTTTTGATCATTCTCACCAAGTCTTTTTTGATTGTTACCCAATGGTTCTTGTAGAAGGCAATTGTGAAACCGTCTGGCCCTAACGCTTTTTCTGGGTGCATACTCCATATCGCTTTTCTTATTTCCTCTTTTGTGACCTCTTTCTCTAAATCTTTGTTTTGCTGTTCACTGATTTTGTTGCTAGTTTGCCGAAGAAAGTCTTCGCTGTCCACTTGCTGGTCCCCTACGGAGAGGAGGTTTTTATAATAGTTATGTGCTGCCTTTTTAATTTCTTCCATTCCTCAATTTCTTACCCTTCCACTTGTATTTTTTCAATCTGATTACCTGCTCTTCTTATCTTTAAATTGTTATGGAAGAGGTGGTGTTTTTATCCCCCGCTTTTAGCCATAAACATCTTGACTTTTGCCTGCTTTCCTCCTCCTCTTGCCTATTTTGCTTGTATAGGTCCAAGAAAATTTCTTTTTCATGTGCATACTCTTGCTCGCTATCTTGCTTATTTTCTTTTTCCTTGCTCATATTTTCAAGTTTCTCTTGCAGTTCTATTTTTTTATTTTTTTTCCTTGAGAGCATTTTCTCTTGCCCATGCTTTTAGTAGAAGTCTTAAATTTTTCAGCTTAGTTTCCCATACATAATGGGGAGAGCCTATTACAGTGTTTTTCCAGCTTTCCCTTATTAGCTTGCCGAAGTCTTCCTTGCTGTCCCACATTTTGTTGTATTTGAAAGGGATCGGTCCTTGATTCTCCAGCCTATCCAAGGTCAAAACCACTGGCTTATGGTCGGAAGCTGAAGCATGCACAATTTTTCTTTTCACAATGGAAAAGGCTGCTGCTATATTTTCTTGAATCAGTATTCTATCTAATCTTTCCTTTATGTTGTGTGCTCTCGTTCTTTTATTGCTCCAGGTATATTTTCCATTACTTGGAGGTATATCAAGTAGTTTGTTCTCTTGAGGGATCGCTGAAATAATTGCCTCCCAGCTTCTCATCTATATTTCTAATCAGATTTAGATCCCCTCCTATAATTAATTTGCCTCTTTGCCCTTCTTGAACTTCTTCTTTCACTGATTTCCAACATTGAGCTTTATCTCTATAGTGGTTTGGAGAGTATATATTTATGAAGCTAAACTCTTCGTTTGTACTCTTATTTTTTAGATCTGTTCTTACCCAATAATTATTGAGTTTTTGTTTGGCAAGTTCCCATTTCCATTTGTTCCACAATGTACATATACTGCCCGAGGCTCCATTAGAGTCTATGGTTGTTCCTTCAATTTTTATTTTTTATTTATTTATTTTTTTTATGATCCTTTTTGAACTTCTTGCTTGCTAATTTTGGTCTCTTGGATCATAAAAATGTCTGGCTATTTTTGTTTTATTATGTCCCGAACTGCGTTGATTTTAAATGCGGATCCCAGACCCTTGCTATTCCAAGAGACCGTAATCATTATTTACTGGATTTGTGGTGAGTCCCTCCCTTTTCCTTTTGTTGATTTTTTTCTCCACTTCCCTTCTGTTTGCCAAGGAAGGAGTCCATTGGCTATTGAGTGCCTATGGCCATTTCCTTTGCTGCTGCCTCATCCTTTATTTCATTGTTGGATTTCCTTCCAACTTTTTTTGGCTGATCCCAAGTTTGGTTGCTTTCTTTTACTTTGTTTCTTGTTTGTATTCGGTCAACTGTGGGTGGAGGGGAGGTTGGACTCTGTGTGGGGGATGGAACAATGGCTAATGCTTGGGATGGTGAGCGAGGGGATGGCAAGTCTTCTCCTAGAAGTTCGAATGGGTTTGAGGAAGGGTTTGCTGGAGGGGTCGTATTTATTGGGGGAATAGAGGTTGTTGCGTTGTTTTCATGAGGCTGAGAGGAGTTTGGTGCAACTTGTTTATTATGGGGTTTCTTTCTTTTTACTTGTTCCCAAGTATCTTCTTGAGCTTCAGCATTCTCAACATTCTCTACTTCTTTTAGCTTACTACACCTATTTGCAAAATGACCGTATTCATGGCATACCTTGCATTTGAATGGGATTTGTTCGTAGTCTAGCTGCTGGATGTGTGTCCATTGATCCACTTTGATTTTTATAGCCTCCGGTAAACCTTTTCCCAGATCTACTTCCACGCAAATTCTAGCACAAGCATGCATATTATCTTTGGGTTCACATCTGTCTATGTATTTGCCTACCGCATTTCCGATAGCTTTCACCGATTCATCGCCCCAACAGTGAAGGGGAAGATGAGGCAACCTTACCCAAACCGGAACAGCGCTTGGAATATCCATCTCTGGATCAAAATCTGGTGACCATCTATTTAGATATAAGCCTCTTGAGTCCATAAAATAGGGTCCATTTCTGAATATTAAGTTCCTATCTTCCTTAGTTTCAAATAAGAATGTAAAATATCCCCTTCCACAGAAATGTATGGCTATTTTTCCTTGTATATTTGCACTCTAGTTTCTCTCTACCCATTTTTGGACTGCTCTGGGAGAAGGCCACAACCCTGTAAATTGTCCCACCAAACCACGTTCTGCTAATGAGATAGCTGCTTTTCTGGGGAGTGTTGGAGGTAATGAGATCTCTGGTATGTCTGCTAGCTTCTTCACAAATTTACTAGTAGTTGGCCTGGCTTTTGGAGCTCCATTTTCTGCTATTAGAGATGCAAATGCTGCTTCATGATCATCAATCCCTTGATGGGAGGAAGAATCTCCCCCTGCTGAAAGGGGCATGGTATGGAAGATCTCAGCAGCAGGAGGCTGCCGAGAAAAGAATGGAAAGTGGAAGGCTGTGTAGGTTGGAGGCACGCATCGGTTTAGAGAGGCCAAACTGTGCTCACGGGAGCTCAGTAGCAGAAGGCTACCAATCGGAAAAGCTGTAGGAGGCGGCGATGGTTGCTAGGTCAAGCCTGTTGCGCGCACGTTCTAAAACATTTGATATTAGAATGTTTCTTTATCTTAATATGTTAATGTATAATATATATATATATAGATATTAATTTTATGATCTTAATGTATTAATGTATATCATAATATATCAAATTTAGTATTATATTATATTATATATACACATATATATATATATATTATTATTATCTTAATATGTTATATAATATTAAAGTTCTTTATCTTAATATGTTAAGATATAATATATGTAGATATTAATTTTATGATCTTAATGTATTAGTGTATATCATAATATATCTAATTTAGTATTATATTATATAATATTATATATATATATATATATTTTTATCTTAATATGTTAATGTATAATCTATATAGATATTGATTTTATGATATTAATATATATCTTAATATATTTATAATATATCAAATTTTTGGGTATAAAATTTATTAGATTTAATATAATATTAAATCTTTAATATTAATATTATATTAAATTTCACTTTTTCCAGGCTATATTATTAATATATATTAAATTTGATGTTGTGATTAAATAGGCTAGGGTTGGGAAAAAATAGTAAAAATAGGTAAAAATGGATAAAATTAAAAAAATACAAAAATCAGGATTTTTATTTTTATTTATTTATTTTTTGGGAAAATGAAATCTAGATTAAATCACATTTTTATCAAAATGAAAAAATGTCTATTTATGACCCATTTAATAGTTTTAGTAAAAAATAAATTGCTATTTTTACATATATTAGATTTAATGTATTATAAAGTAGAGTAATTTAGGAAGATATCAATTAGTTATCTAGTTTTCTTAAACCCTATTAAGCTCAATAATAATAATATATATGTATATATTTAATATATTGGAAATTATTATTAACGTATTAATGCAAAGTAAACTATAAAGTCATTATTTCAGAGTAATTTCTTAGTAGTTTAAATTGTCTATCTGCAAGCACTTTCTCGTTCATCACATGATGTTGTAATATATGACACTGCCATTGAAATGCATTCATCTCTGAGAATAATTCTATTAACAATTTGTAACCAAACTAGGGTTATAATAATGCGAAAACCATTAATGTGAATGCTCAGAGATATTAATATTTGGATTTGAAGAAATTTGTTATTCTCTCTTTCTAACCTATTTTAAGCTATCGATTTCTCTTTGTAATCTAGTCCTATTCACATTATGGCAGATAGAGAATTCACATTATCTTAAACTCATAATAATGTGAATATCGATGTCCGTGAGATAATTAATTTATGGATCTTAATCTTTCAAGCCGAGAGAGAATAACAAATATATTGATATAAATATAGGCTTATTCTCTCTCTGCCTACACCTAATTTTGAAAACCATTAATGGTCACAACAACGTGGCATTTTAATAAATTTATAAACTTTATAAATCTATGGTCACAACAACGTCGCTAACGAATTAAATAACTGATGGATGACATCACCGAGATACATTTTCAATTCGAAACTTACAGCGAAGCCATGTTTATTACACAGTTTATTCATTGATTTGATTATTATAAATATATTGAGTTTATATTGTTTTAGTATATTGAGTTTGTTAAAGGTTAAATATTTATTTTATATATTTTTAAATTTAAAGTTAAAATAGATCTAAATTGATATTTTTGAATTTTATAATAGTTTTTTTTTGTAATTTTTGTATTTTATAATGGATGAATTAGATATATTTTCTGTACTCTTGTATTTTATAATAGATTTCTTCAAGTTTTTAGATATAGTTGATCATAACAAATACAGTGTACTTGTAAACTGTTATATAACACTGTTATAATGTTATAGTTTAATTTAACTTTATAATTTTATAGTTAAAATTAAAATTTATTATTTATTATTTTTATAATTTTAAATTTCAAAAGATTTCCATTTTTTTTTTACCAAGTGAAAATGTTTATGTTCACATTACAATATCATCACCTTATTGAGTTGCAGGAAACCCGCACACTAAATATCAAATATAAAATTATTTGTCTGGCTGGCACACTAAATATCAAATTATTTGTCCCTAAATGCAAAATTAGGAGCAGACAAATTCAAGAGAATGTAAGTCATCGGAAAAAACAAAAAGGATAGCAGTTGATACAATTTCTCTGTTGCCCCAATATTTGAACTTACATCAGACATAAATCTTGCGCACTGAATAATTTTAGTCCAACAAATAAACATTGTTGCCAACAAAAACTTCAATTTAGGTACAGTGAATAATTTCAATAAAGGTATTTTGTTTGTGTTTCTTATTAAAAAGCTAATGATCATGAATAATATTGTTAAATCATGATGACATAAATCATTTACTATGGAAAAAAATCTAAGTGAGATTTCTACATTAATTTTTTAATTTTCATGTATACTAAGATTAGTGCAGGTAATGCGCTCTGAGAAGATGGATAGCAGCCCCCCCTGGTTTCGCCCCTGATCTCTCGAGCTCGCCGCGCCTGGCAGCCTTGCTGCTGGGCCGCAGCCCCTGCTCTAGTTTCGGCCTGAGCCTCCTGCTCCCCCGAGCTTCGGGCTTTCGATCTTGTTGAGCCTCCTGCCCTCCCCGCGGCAGCCCAGCGGCTGTCTGCGCCCCCTGTTAACCTTTCTCCTTCTCAAGACATTCCGCCATCTTCTCCTTCGAACCGCCAGTTCCCCCAGCTGCCCTCTTGTGCCTCTGAGTGGAATCATGGTTCAGCCTTCTCAAGAGCAAGCTGAAATGGAGAAAGCCTTCGCCTCGCTCATTCCTGAGACCAATAAGGAAAGGATCCGTCCCACAGCTTCAAAGTTTATTAAAAAGTTGGATGAAATCCCGGAGATCCCTCTTCCTTCAGCACTTCCAAGAAGAGCTGCTGTAGCTCTGGCAGATCGTGGATTAGTCGGACAGTTCACAGGGTTATGGCCTTCCCCTCGCACGGTGCAAAGATGGGTGGAAAGAAACTGGAATGCGATGGTCCAAGGGAAAATCGCTATAAGATTTTGTGGAAGGGGATTCTATACCTTCCTATTTGAATCAGTGGAAGATCGCAATCTCATATTTAGAAACGGACCCTACTTCATGGACACCAGAGGACTTTATCTCAATCGATGGACTCCTGACTTCGATCCAGAAATGGATGTCCCTAACGCGGTCCCGGTATGGGTTCGTCTGCCACATCTCCCTCTCCATTGCTGGGGAGATGAATCCGTTCGCGCTATCGGAAACGCAGTTGGGAAATATGTAGACAGATCGGAACCAAAGGAGAATATGTATGCTTGTGCGAGGATATGCGTAGAAGTGGACCTAGGCAAAGGCTTACCAGAGGCAGTCAAACTCAAAGTAGACCAGTGGACGCACATTCAGCAAGTGGACTACGAGCAGCTCCCTTTCAAATGCAAGGTATGTCATGAATATGGTCATTTTGCTAAC
Source organism: Pinus tabuliformis (assembly GCA_031772625.1). Classification (NCBI taxonomy): domain Eukaryota; kingdom Viridiplantae; phylum Streptophyta; class Pinopsida; order Pinales; family Pinaceae; genus Pinus; species Pinus tabuliformis. The sequence continues at coordinate 1,420,463,697 of CM062816.1, forward strand.
AGATGCAGCAAATCTAGAACAGAAGACAATAGCAGCAAAGAAGCTCCTGAGGAAGCATGGGAAATAGTCCGGAAAAAAAAAAAAGCAAACCCTCCGCAAGATCCAGCTGAGCCCTCATCGAAAACACCCTCCTCCTCCATGCACCCATCCAGTTCGGGACCTCCACCCCCCTCCTCTCAGCAAGTAACTCCTCCTTCTCCCCCTTCCCCTCCACGGTCCTCTGACCCCTCCATCCCCCCATCCCCAAACCCTTTTGCAACCCTATCCGAGGAAGACCCCATTCAAGAACCTGAGCAACATATCACTTCACCCCCTCATACCTCTCAGCCTTCCCCGGATAACACTTCAACCAGAATCACAAGAAGCCTATCAAAGGATCTAGGAGTATCTAGTGAGATTCAGAAAAAACATGGACCAGGAAGGAAGTCGGCAAAACAACATAGAGAAGAAAGTGCGCAAAAGGACATAGCAATGGGATCACAGACACCGATTGAAACCTTCATACTAGGAATTTCGGACAAGGAAAACAACCTCAAAGGCAAAGAGAGGCGAGCACCTCTGCATACCACAGGTAAATAATGATGAAAGTGCTGTCTTGGAACAGCAGGGGGCTAGGGCACCCCTCCAAAAAAGCTGCCCTCATGGAGTTAATCCACAGCGAAAAGCCAGATATCTTACTTGTACAAGAAACAAAACTAAGTCAGCCGGAAATCAACAGGCTTATTGATCAACAAAAGCAGTACGAGGGTTGTACCAGTGAAGCTAGAGGAGCTTCAGGGGGTATACTAACAATGTGGAATGTCAACAAATGGAGCTGTAGTGTGGTCAAAACAAAGCAGCATTGGATAAGCATTAAACTGGAAAACAAGGACAATGGCACAGAAGTAAAAATCTACAACATCTATTCTCCCAACCACTTTAGGGAAAAAAAAGTCTGCTGGACCACCTTAGAGGAAGAACTAGATGGAGATAGTGATAACAACCTCATCCTAGCAGGGGACCTAAATCTGATCTTGCACTCAAATGAAAAAAGGGGAGGAAACTTCACTGCTGACCACTGTCGAAACCGGCTGGAACGCATTATGCAAGAAAAAGATTTGGTGGATTTAAAGCCCAAGAACCGCAAATATACATGGAGCAATAGGCGGTTGGGGGCAGGTAATATTATGGAGCGTCTTGACCGCTTCCTTGTCAATATCGCCTTTCTTTCCTCTTTCTCTAACGGGCAGTCTGACATCCTCAACTCATCCGCCTCGGATCACTTCCCCATCACTCTTACCCTGCAAAGTCAAAGCCATCTTGGCGCCCTCCCTTTCAGATTCTCCTCCCTTTGGAATCAAATATCAGCAGCCTGTGACATAGTCAAGCAGGCATGGTCACAGCACGTGGAAGGCTCCCCCATATTCATTTGGGAATCAAAACTGAAGCAAACAAGGCAGGTGCTGAAGGCATGGGCAAAAACCAATTACAAGGAACCCGAGACAGCTAAAAAAGAAATCAAACAGAACCTAGAAAAACTACAGCAAAGTATTGAAGCGGAAGGACTCACTCAGCAAGCAAGGCAAAACGAGATCAGATTGTATGCAGCGTTAACCCAAACTGTTAGAGCCGAAGAAATCAAATGGAGATTAAAATCTCGGCAGACCTGGTTGCATGAAGGTGACAAAAACACCTCTTACTTTCACAAACAAGCCACAATCAGAAAGACAAGAAACACAGTGAATACAATCAGAGACGGAGAAGGGAACATACATGAAACTCAAGACTCTATCAAGGATGCTGCAACCGCCCACTTCAAATTTCTCTTGACCGAGGACAACAATGAGGAGGACTTCTCAAACTTCCTCCAACACATGAGCAGAGAAGTCACTCAAGAAATGAATATCAGTCTCACACAAGAAGTCGACGAGGAGGAAGTTAAAAAGGCGATATGGAGCCTTCATCCGGATAAGGCCCCAGGCCCAGATGGGTTCCCAATCAGCTTCTATAGAGAATTTTGGTCATTGATTAAAAAGGACATTCTCAAGATGATACGCTGGGTCCTCAGGAAAGGCAAACTAGGCGGCTATACCAATTCAACCTTTTTAGCCCTAATCCCAAAAGAGAATTGGCCAACCTCCTTCTCTAGATTCCGGCCAATATCCCTGTGCAACTCTGCTTACAAAATAATCACAAAAATCCTATCCACAAGACTTAAGCCTCTCCTCCCTTCCTTAATTTCGGAAAATCAGGGTGGTTTTTTAGCAAACAGGCACATCTCGGACTCTATCCTTCTGGTACAAGAAGCTATTCACTCTAGCCTTAGCCGAAAGGAAAAGGGCTTTATCCTTAAACTTGATCTAGCAAATGCTTTCGATAGAGTCCGACACTCCTTCCTTTATGCTGTTTTGAGCAAACTAGGATTCAATGCTACCTTCATTAACATGGTCAAAGCCTGTATCTCTAATCCTTGGATCTCGCCTCTTGTGAATGGAAGACCCTGCACAGCCTTTCAATCCTCCCGAGGACTTAGGCAAGGTTTCCCCCTCTCCCCCTACCTTTTCATTCTCATAGCCGAATCCCTCAGCAAAGCACTGGATTACAATCGAAGAGCAGGACTAATAACAGGTATCAAATTCGAGCAGGGCACAAAGAACATCAACCACTCCCAATTTGCTGATGACACCCTTCTGATGGGTGGTGCTTCGACTATCATTGCTAGGCGCTTCAAAAGGATCCTGGATCAATTTATGGACTGTTCTGGAGGAAGAGTCAGCCAAGACAAAAGCTGCATATACGGATGGAATACATCGGCTCACACCATTCAAAGTATTGCAAATATCTTAGAGGTCTCTTACAAGGTCGATTGGAATCATTTCACTTATCTAGGAATGCCAGTGAGCAAAGGCCCTCTGAAGATCGAAACTTGGAACACAATTCTTGATAAAATCAAAAGGAAAATTCAACATTGGGGAACCATGTGGCTGAACCCAGCAGGCCGTCTTGTTCTTCTCAAATCAGGTTTGACCTCTCTCCCCATCTATCGTTTTACTTTGTTACAAGCGCCAATGAACTTCCATCACAAATTGGAAAAGGCCCTTCGATTTTTCCTCTGGCAAGGAGGGAAATCAGAGAAAAAAAAATTCAATCTGGTTGGTTGGAAAAGTGTCGTTCAGCCCCAAGAAAAAGGAGGTCTCGGAATAAGGTCTCCATATCTCTTGAATTTAGCTCTCGGGGCTAAAATTGTTTGGAGATTAATCACGGGGAACTCTGCCTGGTGGAAATCGGTCTTAGAAGCCAAGTATCTCAGCACTTCTAGGCACAAGCTCCTGGAGGTAAACATACCCAATAGAGACAGCTCCAACATCTGGAAGTTGTGCAAGAAAATTATCCCAATCATGGCCCAGCACGTCTCCAAAGTACCTGGAGAAGGAAGCAACATCAGCATTTCTAAAGATAGAATCCTTGGCCAGAGCCCCATAGAATCCAAAACAGAAGTAATCCCAGCTTTAAACTGGTTACAAAACAAAGGAATCTGGAATCTAGCTCAAATCTCCAAGTGGGGAAATTCCTCCCAAGCATGGACTGGCTGGGATTTGCCGAACTACCCAAGGGATCTGGAATCAAGTTTCATCGCTCTTAAAGACCAATTGCATAGCAAGGCCCCTATTCAGAAGGGTGTCAGAGACAGCTTTCGATGGGACCCCTCAGGCACTGAATACACAACCAAAGTAGGATACCAACATCTATGCGCCAATACCTTTCCACAGGACACATGGAGCTATTGGAGACTGGTTTGGAAAACAGAAGCCCCTCCTAAAGTTAAATTCTTTTGCTGGCTCCTCCTGAAAGGAAAGATTTTAACAGCTGAAAATCTCAAAAAGAGGGGCATCCTAGGCCCTTCCAGGTGTCCAATCTGTCTTCAAGCAGAAGAGACTATACAACATCTGTTTATGGACTGTCAAGTGGCGGCAAATTGTTGGAAAGATCTAGCTTCTGTAGGAGGAGTAGAATGGAATCCTAACCCAAACATAGCAGAGGCAATCAAAAATTGGAAGAAACTTTGCCCATGGAAGAGTAAGAAGATCAAATTATCTCAGAGAATATGGAGCACTTTACCTTTAACACTGCTCTGGAGCATTTGGATAGCCAGAAACAAGAAGGTGTTCCAAGATAAAAACCACAACTCTAGATATATGTGTCACAAAGCTATAAGTTTAGCTGTAGAAGCTGTGACCATTCGCTCCCACAGCAAAATCAATCTCAGCAGCGTCAGTGCTGAAGAGAGAAACCTGATCAATTATGGCTGCCTAATCAGTACCTATGAACAAGAAAAGGACAACTCAAAATCAAAAGAGACAGCTACAGCATGGAAGCTGAGACCTAAGGAAGAGGAATTCGCCCTCTGGCTGAGCAACTGCAACAAATATTGTCTCTTCTTCGATGGGGCTTCAAAATCCAATCCTGGTCTCGCAGGCGCCGGAGGTGTTATATGCAATGCAAATGGCAAAACTATTTTGTATTTTGAATGGGGATTGGGTGACCTATCCAACAATCGGGCTGAAGGGCTGGCTTTATACCAAGGATTAAATCAGGTCATCAAACTGGGCATAAAGAAAGTGAATGTCTTTGGTGACTCAGCAATTATCATTCGGCTTATGGAGCAAAAGCGAACTTCACCAAATACTCTACTGCAACAAATCAACAATAGAAATCAAAATTTACACAAAATGTTGGAAGAAGCCCACTATTTTCACATCTTAAGGGGTCTCAATAAAAAGGCGGACCACCACGCCAACCAAGCATGTAACCAACCCAAAGGTCAGCTCCGCTGCAATGATTGCGTATCCACCCAATCGCTGCCATGAAACACAAATATCTAATCGAAATGTGCGGTATCCCATCCAGCAGAACCTGCCACAGCAACCAATTCAAAGGATCACAGGTCAGAGCAGATAAGAATGACAGCAATGGTATCAGCAGACAGCATAGAAGCACAATCCAACGCAGAGGAATTAAGATCCGCAGCCCAGGAAATCGTCCTTGTCACAGGGCAAGGGATCCCAACCAAGATATGCGCAGAAGAATTCAAAGGAGCATCGGGATGAGGAGACCCCTCTCCCGCCAGTATAGCCGGAGAAACTCCTTAAGTACCCCTTCAGCACATACGCTCCAACTCACATCTGGAAAATCCCATTGCAACTTCGAGAGTGAAGCCGGTTATGAAGGCCATCTAAGTAAGAAGAATATAAGCAAGATTGGAGAGCGTTTTAGAAACTCTGCTCTCACTCTGTTACACAGTGGGAGCGTCGTTGATATTCATCAAATCTCAAAGGGTATCAGTGGCAGTCTCAGGCACCCTTCGTGCGGTCTCTTAAGAGCTCCCATCGCCGCAGAGAGTCTCAGCAGAAACCATATCAGTAACCAAGAGAATCGACACAGCCAAGGGAAAAAGCAAGAGAATACAGTAAACACTCAGCCAAAGGAAAATATGGAGCGCCCAGAGGATTGCTTTCACTGCCGCGATCTGAACATGGAGTTCAATGAAGTTCGAGCCCAGCAAAGAGCACTGGAGGACCTGGTCCGCAGCATGGAGAACAGAATGGAGGACAAAGTCCGCATTCTGGAGAATAGGCTGGAGGAACAAGTCAAGATCCTCCATGACAAATATAGAGCAGAAATGAATCTCTTTCTGCACAGGGTCCACACCCTCCATGAACAATACAGTGATCTGCACAACAGATGCATCCATGCTGAAGAAAGATGCATCCATGCTGAAGAAAAGATTGATGCACTCAAGAAATTGCTGGAAAAGAAAGAAGCCACCTCCTCCTCAAGTGTCAAGCCCATTGAAGTCGATCTGGACCCAGAAGGATCAACAGCAAGAAAAATGAGTCACATTGAGATCGACTAATCATGCTTTGTAAATGTAAATTTTGGGGACAGCAGTATGTTAATATCTATAGTAGCTTAAGTAGCACTAGTAGCAGTCTAGTTAAGGCAAGGACCAAGGAAAAATCCCTTTTTGTAATTCCTTGGCCCAACAATGCTCCAGAAGCAACCTATGTAAGGCTCTAGCCTCATCTTTTTTCAGTTAATGAACAGCAACCGAACTTTGTCTAAAAAAAAGATTAGTGCAGGTATATAAATTAAATGTTGGATAAATACCAATAGACATCAATCCATGTTAAGCATCAAAACACTTATTAATAAATAAAATTATAAAAATTATAACTTTATTATTATTATTTATAAAAATAACTAATATATGAATTGAATATATAAACATTTTTAAAAACATGTATTCATAGAGATTCACCCCATATTAGATGCTATAGAGTTGTCAACCCTACTAAGTCAATTTTCATGTCTACAAAGAGGGCATGTGACTTGCATTTTCACGTTTTGTTTATTTTAGTCAGCAAATCAAACAAAATTAGTAGATGAGAAGTTGAATCAAAATAAATGAATCTCTCCCCATTATTTAACAATATGATGTAATAGAAAGATAGAGTCGAAGAGACAAACCGAATTTTAATTGAGAATTCATTATACAATGCCCATGTTCGATGTGGGATTCAGTAACATATTCACATTTTCCTTTACGTGTTACAAAATAAAAGAAGCTTAAACGAGGCATTACATGCACCCAAAGTTTATTACCAAAGTCTTTAACAGTTGATCTCCAACGATGAAATCAAAGTTAGATTAAATTTTATATAAATTAATTGGTTTATATTCTATGCAAGGTATTACATGCACTAAAATTAAGTTTAATGAGGAGTGAGATTTATTTTATAATCTAGTATAAGATGGATATGTAAGTTTATCTATTTTTATATTCTCTTTAAAATAAAATTATGTTCTAAATAGAAAAATAATCTCTATAATAATAAAAAATGAATATATTGTAAAGTAATTAAAAGTAAAAAAAATGTGAGTAAGATATTTAAATCTTATAATTTGGTTATTGATAAAATATTTTAATACAAATTAATATTGATATATATTAAAAAGAAAATATGTTAATAATAAAAAATCATTTTAATGTGCTTCATATATATTTGCATGTACATGTTATGTAAAATATTTTAATGTCAATTGTCTATACATTATATATAATGTTAGGAAAATTATACATATATATATATATATATATATATATAAAACATAAGTTTTTATGGTTAAAAATTTTATTTGGTTAAAAGGTTTATTTGGTCTCATATATATTCTATTTAACATTCAAAAATACAATTTCAACAATAAAAAATAATACATTGTATTTTACACTTTGAAAAAATTTACAGAAGACTAAATCCAAATTTAAAATAAATTTATACTAATTACAAAAATATTTAACCATTAATCTCCAACCATAAAATCAAAATTAAATTAAATTTTATATAAATTAATTAATTTATATCTCAAAAAAGGTGTCAATCTAATTGTAAGGAAATAAATTATTTCATGAAAAATTTAAGTGTGAATAACTTTTGCACAATACTGATAATTGATAACAATATAGTAATGTGGAACCTCTGAACTCTACAGTGATACTCACTATATTTTCTTTGGGAGCTACTTCGTTACATGATGTTAATCCCTTCTTACCCTTACCATGGCGGAAGGTGGGCACCTTTTGCAGAAGATGAGAACTTTGAAAATAATTAAACAAAAAATTAACGCTTATTTTTAATAAAATTCAATTCTGTTTTTTCCTTGTAAAAGAAAACTAACTATTTTAATTAATATATAAATCAAAGTATATATGAAGCATGGCACTGATCGTGAGAGTTGTTCATGAATGGAAGAGATGTTGATCCATTTCTATTGAGAATTTCCATATTCAGGAATGCAAGATATGCAACCTCAAAATCAGCTTTTAAAAATGGTGATTTTTCTGTAATCTTGATCTGCTATTTAATGTGCTTCAATTGCATTGTTTCACCTAGTAGTTGAACATTATTTAGTTTTACTACTCTAATATTATTACTATGGAGTATTTAGTTTTACTACTCTAATATTATTACTATGGAGTGAATAAGATGAGCAGTTTATTCAATTTGGAGTGGATAAGATTTTGAGCATCTTATTTAATTTGGAATTATGGATAAAGAAAAGTAAATAACCAAAAGGCAATGCCAAAAGGATAAGTAGAGAGAATGTGGAAGGAAATAATCAAGGGAAATATATGGACAATGAAATACAATCGAAATTTGAGTTTGTATATATCTTCTAAAGAATGTAGCAGGAAGTTAAATTCAATAAGTTAAACTAACATAAATGTCCCAGGACAATAGCAATCCTTGCAGGCACAAGGTACATAGCAAAGAAGTTCAATTTGTTTGGGTTTTTTTGAAATGACATGAAATAAAATTTGAACATGGAAATTATGAGGTATCTATCAGGTAAAGATATCATTAGCACTTGGAAGAAACTACTTCTATCAACAAGTTGTTGTTAAGATGAGCAAAAATCAGACTACAAATGGAATCGTTGTATCAGTGAATGTTGTGAAAGCACTTGTGAAAAGCTCTATGATCGAGACAACAACGTTTGTGAAAGCACTTGTGAAAAACTATATGATGTGGACAAAGTCATGCCTTTTAAGAAAGATTACTTTAACATCTCTGTGAAAAGGTCGTTGGATGCATATGCCATTTATATACAACAATCCTTTGCAAAAGGATTGAAATATTAGTTGAGATGACTCTCCTGGAATCCACAAATGGTTCATCATATTTAACAAGTAAGAAATGAAGCACTTACTCAATTAAATCTATCTCCAAACATTAGGGTGCACACTTTTATATTTTGTACTCTTAGTTTGAAGCTAAGTTGCACGAAACACCGAAACATTTCAGAGTTTCTGAAATGGGTATGTTTAGAAACGTCACCTGCCAGAAATGGAAATGTCAGCTTAAACGTCGTTGAAACATCATATATGTTTATATATATATATATATAAATTTATAGATAAGTGAATAACATAATATTTCGCAAGAAAAAAGAGAATAAGATCCATAGATGACAATTTATAAGGAAAACCAAGTCTAGATGATTACATTATGGTCGAGTTTCGGGTGTAGGTACGTCCCGAAATGACTAGTTCCTAAAAGTCTAGTGCAACATAGGTTTGAAGAAACAATTTTGTGGCATATCTCCTTATGTCATTTATGTTGTGTGGTGTTCCTTTCATGGAAACATAATATTTACAACAAAATGCACTGAAATATTGTGCGAAAAGAAAATTAACAAATTTGAAACTTAAATTTTGTATAATATTTTTAGAGAGAATTTAGATAGAAAAATTAATGTTTTGTTTGTTTTTTTTAAATTTCAGTTATCAAAACTAAATTTAATTAATGAATATATTTAAAAAATTTCGACTAACATATTTAATTATTAAAAAAAACCAACCATTGATGCTATGTGATTCATTTCACTAGTTTCAATCCCACTTCTTCACCCCTGTGAGCATCACCCGATGCAATGAGTGCTAAGTGAACTATTCAAAAATCATGAGAAATTAGTCAGTTATGACTACCTCTCATGGAAATGGTCATAGGTGAATGACTTACTTAACGCACTTAACGCAGTTGAATCCCAAAATGATATCTAATCCCAAAATGATATCTAATATAATGCATTGCGTAAACCCCCATACTTAAAAACCAACCAATTAAACAAAAAATTAACTAACTACTTAATGATTATTATTAACATATTAACATTTTAAATTGTATCATTTTATAGTAGAAAAGCTTATTATTATTCTTCTGATCAAATATTTCTAGTTAATAACCAAAAAATATTTTAATGAATGTTCTCTTATTTATTTAGTCCAATTTATAAATATTATGTTAATCTCATTGCTCTATTGGTTGTTCTTTCTTTTTACTATGTGGTCAAAGATTAATAATTGTATCCCATCATCAATAATTTTAGGTCAAAAATCTCCTAACCATATACATTTTTTCTTTTTTTATTAAAATTGCTTACTAATCACATTAACATCACTTCATTATATCTTCCTTTATAACCATCCCAAAACTCTTTTTCAATATACTATGTTTTGGTTGAGTCTTTATTGATGGGTGGTGAGACCACTTGAAATGTGGGGCAACTCTAAGCTGCAAAGAGCATATATCTAGAAAACATACTTGCTTGTTTTTTTTTAATTAATATGTTTAAATGTTATGATTTCCATATTGAAACCATAACATTAACATTTCAAAATTGATTATAAAATCATTATGTATCGATGATGAACCATATTATTGGTTTGAAAAATCCACCCAAAATTACTCATTATGATTTATCTAGAAGAACTACATCAAAGAATCATTTTTAAATTTAAATTTATTTAACTATTTAAAAAAGATTTAACTAATCTATTTAGTTATAATAAAAGATAATTAAACTACTCAGTTGTTATGACTTCTTTATGACAAGATAATATTAACATTTCATTAATTATAAAATCATTTTTAAAATTGATTATAGAATTACTTTTAAATTATAATTTCCAAAATTACTTTTAAATTATGATTCTCATTTTGTAACATAATGTTAAGATTTTGTTGAGTATCAAATCACATTCATAGTTTATAAAATCAATTTTAAATTTAACTTTTATATAAGAGTTTTAAAATGAATAAGAAAATTAAGATAAAAAAAGTTATATAAATATATTTCAACTATTTGAACCTGATATATTTGAATATATTTAAAAAATAAATAATTAATTTATTTAATCATTAAAAACATTCAAATAATCTAGTTAATTGTTAAATAATTTAGCTAATCTACTTAATCATAATTTATATTGTAATCATAAGACATAATTATATTTAACTGAAATTTTATGAAATGTTTTTAAAATAATTATAAAAAATAAATTGTTTTTCTTATTTATTTATTTTGGTTGGTTTGACTCATGGAGAATTTGAACTTTCAATCCCTAATTTACATAATACTTCATAACAGAGTGATTTCCATTTGATGATCAATGAATTTTTTTTCCCTCAATTATTAAAAATTTCAATTATCTTAAGTATATTTAATTAACAAATATATCTAAAAACATTCAACTAATTTACCTAATTATTAAAAAAATCAACTATTCTATTTAATTAAACTAAGAAATTTCAATTATAATTTAATATTTAAAAATCAATTTTATAATTTAATATTTCAAAATCAATTATAAAATTATTTCCAAATTTATATTTTATATAATACTTTAAGAATAAATAGTAATCTTATTCATCCAACTACGTGTCCTTCATGGATGCTGCTGGAGTCAATCATGAAAGTTTTTTTTTTTTATTCCCATTAGCAATCTCCATATGGCTGGATGGAGAAGTTATGTTGCATCTGATTGGGTTTTGGAAACCAAAAAAGCAATGTGGAAGGAATAGTCTGGCATCTGGATCATGCACTCCCCATACCCAAAAAGTATTTACACCTGGAACCAAATGTTGTTGAAGAAAAGAAGTAAATAGTAAATCTTGTTCAAAGAGGTCGAAGTGCTTTGGAAGGGAAAGAGCTTGGTACTTAAAACTTGACTTTACGAAAAAACAACGAAATATATATTGCTTTAGAAAACTTGTCTAATTCAGAGGCTCGCCATGGATGGATCATACTTTGTGTATATATATATATATATATATATATATATATATATATAGGGGGGAACTTGCTTGACAAGGCATGGGTAGAGCTAAATTTTGGTTCAGAATTTGTATAGTAGTGAAAACATATATATATATATGAGGAACCTGCTTGGTAAGGCATGGGCAGAGCTCAATTTTCAGTTCAAAGACATACTAGATCTTTTTAGTAAGCATATTGATTGTTTGATTCACTCTCTCTTTTGGTAAGTGAGTAAAGTCAGTCTAATGAAAGAAGAAAGTGGTACTCAGTCTAGCGACTTAGATTAGAGAATAAGAAAGTGTTAGTTATGTTCCTCATAGTCAAGTCTTGCCTATATAAAAGGAAGAAAAGTTAAAGTGTTGTGAGTGAAGCTCAAGCTCAAGTTCAGTCACAATTCACTTAAAGTCAAGTTCCAGCTGCTTAGCTTAGAGAAAGCTTCTTTTTGGGAACATAATATTTCCCTTTCATATGCTAAGTAGTGTTGGCTCTAAAGTGAAGCTCTTTAAAGCTTTGTAAACCAGTTATCCTTAAAAAAATCACATAGGCATTGAATTTCTTATATTTAAAAAGGCGCTTAAAGCTTAGTTTTCGCTCAGTAGAGATAGATTCGACTTTAGGCTTTTGAGCAACCACTTTCGGTTTTGGATTTCAGAGACAACTAAAAGAAGGTTTTGTCTTTCAGTTACGGGTAGAGCTCAATTTTTAGTTCAAAGACATACTAGATCATGTCTAGATATAGGGCAAGTTCAAAGGGCACTACAAATCCAGGTGAGGGAAATTTTAATTCAATTGTTGTGAATTCTCAAGTGAAAAAAAGGTTGTAATTGGTGTGCAAAGTGTTCGAGTTCCCTCAATGGCTATCGAGGAGGGTTTAAAAAAATTCCCAGCATTGGAATTTGATTGATTTAGTGTGATAGGAGGAAGAGGATTTGTGGCTCATCACGATGCTCAGAAACTTCTGGAATCCATATGAACCCCAATGATATGCTCGATATTTTCAACATCAGTCATTTGATTCATTGGCAATCAAATTTCTTGAATGAACAATAATTTTTGTTCAAACAACTAAACCCATGTCTTGTTGATCGAACCACGAGATAAGACTCGGGTCATCCAAAGAAGTCCGCAAAACTAGCCATGACCACTGGATGTGATATGCATAGTGATAGATTTGACATATAGATCCAACTCAAAGTGCACGAGCAAGATTCCTAAATTCATTCAAGCAAGATTGCAAAGTCTTCAGATGCTTTTGCATGACTTGGCGTTCATTCCTAAGAAGGTCCACAACACCAGGTGGAACAAAGATATCCATAAATGTTTCATTAGTCACAGTAAATAGCTCCACTCCCAGTGCCACTAGTAATTTATCTCAAGAAGGAGTTAGGAAGCCAGCATGGAGACAACTGTGAGACAATCTAGGGGTTTTTTCCACCTCCTTAACTCCCTAAACTTGGCTTGGGATCAACATATCCTCTCTCACTAGTTTGAGTTAATTGACGATAGAGTGACTCTTAGTCCAAGTAAATATCAAGAAGGACAAGATCTGCCATTTTCGAGGTCAAGGAGGGAACCATTCCTACTTTCAAGGGAGTTTCTTTAGCTACCCTTTTGTATAAATAAACTAGAAGAAGAGCTCATTAGGATTCAATTTTTTTGTTCAGCTAGGTGTAGCTATTGAGCTCCAAGCTTGACATTTTTATTTTCAACTTTAATGTGATGTATTAGACCTGCACTTTTTGATAATGAGAAGTTGGATTTTAATTTGCATTTGAGTTAGTTTCAAAGGGCTGAGACTCTTGGGTTTGCGCACAAGCCAGAGGCTTTGGTCCCTCTTCTTATACTTATGTTTCTTCTTGATTCCAAGCATTTCATAGTTTCTTTCATTTCAGTAGAAATTAACCTATAAAATCATGTGGTTGCAACCTCTACATCACCTCTCTTGTGGGAGAATGAGTGGAAGGATTCACAACCACAACCCAAAAAGATTGTGTTTATGATTTCTTGGAAATAGATTAGTGTTAGTTGTCATGTTTTACATTTTCTTTATGTAGTTTAGAAGTTAGTTTAGTGATTGGATCAGTGGTATTACATGAATTAGATGTCATTTAAATTCAACTCATCTTTTCCATCATAAGTTATTTCATTTTGTAAATGATAAATGGATGCATGCATGTGATTGATTACAATGTTGATTGATCTGCAGGGAAGGGAACCTTCACCACTTCCATCCTGAGCTCTTTCATTTTCTCCTTCCACCTCCAAACTCTGTCCCAAAAACCCGGTTTTATAAGCTATTCTTCCTAGGCCACCTCCAAGCCTAATGAATCTGCCAATTTGATAAGGTATCGATTCGACCTACCTAATTTTTAAAACCATCTTATTAATTTCACAAGTAAAATGGTTGGTAGCTTTATAAACCACACAAAAAATAAAAAGACTAAGCTTGCTTTTTAGGGCACAAAATGGAATCAAACCCTAGATAGATCCAAATTTTAGATTGTTATCCTTTTTCATGTCATCTGAAAATGAATTAAATGTCCCTTTGAAACCTAGACATGGAAAGGGCTAATACGTTCTAACCATTTTAGGTTGGGGTAAGCGATACCAATGCAAGATATCACCTAGAAATTATAGTATATCAAAGAAATTATTTTCAAAACTATGTAAAACTTTGATAATTGGTTTTAAAGCTACGAAGACCCAAATTATACCCAGTTAATAGGGTTTGCATGGCCACACTGTGAGGGATAATATGTTATTTACTTGGGTATGAGATACATTGAACAAAATTGAAAAATTCAATCTCCTGATAGACATGATTCAACTAGTCTTCCTTGAAGATTAAAAGAACAAAAAAATGTTCATGTCAATACAGAGCTTTTGAAACATGTTTACTATAGTCCCATTTACCACTTTTGGTCCCTCGTAAGCATTCAAATTTAATAGCAATGTCAATTTATCGCATTTAGTTCTACCCATAATGGAAAATAATTCTTTCCATCTTAAACATTACAAACTTAAGCTACATGTGGATCAAATCTTAAGTTGGAATGAATGCCATTCCCCTTGATTTGAACCCTTATCAGATCCAAAATTAGAATTGTCCAAGTAGTAGAACATAAGCTCTAAAAGGGATTAATATTTCCTACCTTATTCCTTATTGAGTTCAATTAGTCCAATGATAAGGGACTTGGGACCTAGAAATCTTAATTACTCAAAGAAATATATGATTTCATACAATAATGTATGGCACAAAAATAAACCACCTCGAAAACACTTATTCATATGCCTAAGAGATCATCCTTAGCATTAAAAACTCAAAACAAGTTTAATTTTTTTTCAATTTTGGAAGAGGAAAATATTGATTTTCCTTGATTGGCCTTTGAGAAATGCACACGAGGTCCACTTATATTCATTAAATAAGGAAATTGAAACTACAACTATGTCATTTTCCACCCTAACCACAAAACCCATATCTTGGAATTTTCTATATCATCGCCAAATGCACATAGCTAATATGCCAACTCAACATTTTCAGTGTTTTGATAAAATTGGATCAATGTCACCAAAATGAAAACAATACCTTCTAGGAGGTCCAAATTAAATCCTTTCAATTACTAATTCTTATTCTCATCACTTTGAAATTGAATTTTTTTTGTTATGCAAAAAGAAGACAAATCTTGCAAAATGCAGACTGCCAAATTAGGTTGAGTGCCTTACCAAAATGCATGTTGGCCTTGTCAAATTGCTTGCTCAAAAAATTAAAACTTAAAATCCTGTATTCCTTCAAGTTGTGCACAAAACCCAGATGTTAGTTTTCACCAGACTCTCACGCTCTATAAGATTCATAAATTCCAAAATAGTTTGACCAGTAATTCTGCAGTTTTTATGACATAAATCTGCAACCACTAACACTCTAGGATCTGATGGTTAGCTCAAATCCAATTCTGTAAATTGTTTAGTCTTAATCATGATGTACTCGATTCTCTCATATGATTAGATTCCAATATCACACCCTAAAAGTCTTATGTTCATAAGTTTCATATTTGAATTCAAGCTTTTGTGATCCATAATTTATTAATTTATGAATATTTTCGAAAAAAATCACATTGCCAATATTGACCGAATATTGGTAATGTGTTTTTTTTTATAGAAAATCTTCATAAATTAATAAGTTTTATATTTACTGCAAACAATAGAGTAAATGCAAACTAGATTTGGCAATAATGCACTCCTTGAGCAAGTTAAACCCGTTGAAGCTTGTTGGTTGTTACTGAAGACTTATATTAACACAGAAGATATTCATAAATGTGTGAAATATAGTTTTCAAGACCGGATGCTTCTACATCAATGAATGGACAACATCACACTTCAGACTCTTTGTTTAAACTTTGATGTAGCTTTTAACAAATAAAGGATGTTTATCCTTTGTTAAAGCTCTAGAATGGTTCAATTTTGAAAACAAAATGTGGTATCTATGTGAATCAGATCAATGATAGAGAATCAAGAATGAATTATAAAAGTGATGATCATTTAATTTCTTATTTGTAGTGGGAGAGAAGCCAAAGCAAGTGATAACAATTGTTTCCAGGTTTTTTCTTTGACAATTTTCAAGGGAGAGAATTGAGTACATGGTAGTAATGACCATTTGATTTTTGATATATAGAGTGAGACAAATCCTGGAGCAAAGGAAAATGTCATTTTCTAGACTCTGAAACCCTTGGTTGGCATTCCTTATTATATATATGGAATGGTCACATCTTAAAAGTAATGGTTGAGGGCCTGTCTAAGTTTGTAGTACAATGGAGTTCTAAGGCTTTCATGGATGGCACAAATAATCCTAAAATTTAAACTTCAGTGTATGCTGATGAAGAGTTTTTGTGCCCAAATAACACATTCGAGTTGGAATTTTTAGGCTCCTTGTTTTGACCTACATGAGAATTAGATACCAATGGCATTTTCCTCTTCCGCCCTCCCAATTCAACTCCAATACGCCCACTGGCAATTCCGTATTCCTTTTTCTTTGTTGCACTGATCTCACTGCTTGGTTGATTCGACGAAGGTGTCTCAGGGACAATCAATTGACTTTCTCTAAGTGGATCTCTTGAATCAGACCCTTTGTTTGGTGTTGCTTGTAGGTGCCTTGGCGGAGCAACATTCTCATGTTCCTCATCCAATCCCTCTTCTTGGGGACATCCTAGATCTTCAGAAAGGTCCATAAACATTGGAGCAGACAATTGAACCTGTATATTGTGGTTGATGCTCCAAATCCAAAAAATCCATTTCCCATGTTGTATTCTGGCCTATAAACCTGAGAATAAGGACTTGTCACCGAGTCCAAATGATGCCTCACAAGCTCCTTGCATTTATTTGTCAAATTTTGGATGAAATGGTCATAGGCCCACCTCAAAGTAGCATGAAAAGCAATATAGCCTCCATCCCAAGCAGTGGTTCTTCTCTCATAATCATAAGAGTCTTCAATTCTTGTGTGCTTAATTGCAAGTTCAAATTTAAAAACAACAACAATTGTACGCCTCAAAGTAGGATCAACTGCACGAATTGTGTCCAACCAAAGTGAAGAGCACCACTCCACACTACTTTGTTGAAGGAATATAAGTAAACGATGTTGCCAATGCCTTTACCATAGCTAAAATATCATCTAGTGTACTTTCTGGTTCACCCTTCTTTGCCTCGAGAACGAATCCAGGGGTATCAATGATTGTCAAATTTGGGCAGTAGGCATACTCTGCACGCATCACAATAGGCTTCGCAGAAAATGCAACTCACATTTTCTTAAAATGCTCCTATGTTTTGCTTCTGATGGCATCAGAAATAGCATAAGACAATGCAATTAGAGCTTCATAGTCATCAGAATCCTCATCCCGAAACTAGCAGCGGAGTTCTAGAGCTAAAGGGTCGTGCACAATTTGCAGCATCAACGACTTGCGTGTTCCCATTTCGAAATTTCTGACATTAAATCTGAAGCCCAGTAGAGCTTCTAGTAGAGAAAATTTTCCATCATACTAGCCATTGAGGGAAACGATCTCGGGAATTAGGAGCTTCTCACCAAATGCCACAGTTAGACTTCGAATCGAGATCAAACATCCGACGATGCATAGAAGCTGTCAACATATCTACTCTGTTGAGATTGAGAGTGAGATTCTTGCCTCTGGATTTGGCTGGGTGTTGTCATGGATGCCTTTGTCTCGAGTGTGCTGCACTAATGAATTGAATCCCTCAACTCAATTGAAAAAATGTGAGGGGATCAAAGCTTTTTCGCTAAGAGAACTTCAACTATAAACTCCTGTAGCTTCAGGGACTTTAATGTTGAACCCTCCTCGACTAGGTGTTGATGTCAGCAACAAGGTGGTGTTGGATAAAGGTTAGGATGAAGAATGCACTGGTTGGAGGTGAAGGTTCTTTAAAGTTCATCAACACTGAAACCACCATGACTACTAGGGGATGCCTTCTCTACGCAAATGGGCCTGTGTAGTGCAAAAATAGGTTGAAAGAGACAACTTTAGATGTCAGATGAGGTGTCAGATATCAATTGGATAGGTGTTATATATTAATTGGACATGTGTCAGATTTTAATTAGCTTGAACGATGAAAAAAAAAGCTTTTTATTTGTTGGGGTGAACAATGTTAGCTCACCCTAAGCCTGCAAAGAAAACACCTTTCGACGTAAATATTTTATTTATGGTTGAGAATGAGAATGGAATATTTTTACCACTTCTCCTTAGTATGGCAACTGATAGTGAGATTATTGATGTTTTATAATACTTTCAATTAAAAAAAACAAACATGTATACTCAATTTTTTATTTTTTATATATATGATGCGAAATATTTTATTTATAGTTGAGAGTGAGAGTGAAATATTTTTACCACTTCTTCTTAGTATGGCCACTAATATTGAGATTATTGATGTTTTATAATACTTTTAATTAAACAAATTAAACACGTATATTCATTTTTTATTACTATTATATTAGATGTTATATATATATAATTTTAAAGGGACATGTGTCAACTCCAAGTTGAGCATAGACGGAATTACACATCTCCTTCATACTGGTTGTAGAATGGGACTTAACCAGAATTGTGGTTGTGATTGCAAGGTGATCAATATTGAACCAACAGTCCATTTAGAGTAGACATTATCACGTGAGTCTTAATTGACTTCCTTCTATAATTGCAATATCTCGCCCAATATCATTTTGAGATTTATCATCATTGTTGATATCTACAAGCAATTTTTAAAGAAGACTTTGGAGGTAGTTCGAATTGTAGGTTTTAACCCTATACAGAAATTAGCTGCATACGAATTCTAAAACACAGAAAATAAACAATAGCGAGAGCATAACACATAAAACACATATACACGGAGGTTTTGCCCTGGATCCCAAAATTGGGACTACCAGCTTGATTTTTCATTATGTTCCTTTCAATGTTACAATACATGCCGAAGCATTCAATACCATGGACCGAAAAACCATCGCGTCCAAAACCATGGACTGAAAACCATAGGTAGGTTCGCCCAACCTAATATAGGGTCAAATTTTTCTTTTCCTCGAGGCGCTGCCCCAAACCCCATAGATGGACTATCTGCCCCCCTCAAACCCCCTGAATAGGGGGTGCTGCCACCTCCCCTGTGACCCCCCAATTGTGCAATCGATGCAACAAAGGGGGGGCTCTACCCCCCTCTAACATTCTCCCACTTGTTGTTTTCTTTCCATAGGGGGCCACAAGAGAGCTTAGTCATTTTTCCAGCCCCCGAAACGCCCATTGTTTCCCTACACCAAGAGAACTTCTCAGAGCTCACAGATTTTGTCAATGTATCTGTAGTATTCTTCAAAGTGTCCACCTTTACCAGCAACACCTTTTTGTCTTCTATCATATCCCTCACAAAGTGATACTAAACATCAATGTGCTTTGTCTTTGAATGATAAGCTGGGTTCTTTGCCAAGAAAATTGCACTTTGCCTGTCACAGTCTATCCTTATAGCTCCCTGTACTAACCCCATACTTGAACACAATCTCTGCAACCAAAATGTTTCCTTGCTTGCATGAGTGGCTGCCATGTATTCTGCCTCCGTAGTTGATAGTGCCACTACAGATTGTTTCTTACTCATCCAACTGATTGCACCTCCAAATAGGTTAAACACATAACCACTTGTAGATCTTCTCTGATCCAAATCTCTAGCCCAGTCTGCATCAACAAAGCCACGTATATCTGAAACTTTGTCCAATCCTGGTCTTCCTTGGTAGCACAAACCATAATCACTAGTGCCACGCAAATACCTGAAAACCCGCTTCATTGTTGTCCAATGCTCCTTCCCTGGTTTTTACATAAACCTGCTCAATACTCCCACTGCATGTGCAATGTTTGGTCTAGTACGGACCCTTGCATACATCAGGCTACTGACTGCACTTGCATATGGAACACGGGACATATCCTCTTCCTCTTCTTGTGTCTTGGGACACTGTTCAACAGATAAATTTACACATATAGGAATAGGAACCTTCACCGATTTACTATCATGCATATTAAACCTCTGCAGTATTGTCTCGACATACTTCCTCTGGTTTAACTAGAGCTTCCTCTTTGCTCGATCTCTTTTAATTTCCATGCCCAAAATATTGTTTGCAGCACCAAGATATTTCATGTCAAATTTGGAGGACAATTGGGTCTTCAAATCCTGGATAATTTCTTTGTCATTTCCAACCAACAACATATCATCCACATCCTTGGTGAATGTTTTAACGCATACAGAGACTTCTTTAACTTGCATACCAATTCTTTCTTACCCTTCACCACAAAGCCTTTAGGTTGCTTCATGTAGATCTCCTCTTCCAGATCCCCGTGAAGAAATGATGTCTTCACATCCATCTGTTCTACCTCAAAATCAAAATCAGCAGCAACAGATAAAAGTAATCTAATAGAAGTTACCTTGGCAACAGGAGAAAAAATATCACCAAAATCAATTCCTGGCACCTGGGAATAACCTTTTGCTGCCAACCGAGCTTTGTATTTCTCCACCTTTCCTTCTGCATTTGTCTTCTTCTTGAACACCCATTTGCTACCAATGGGTTTCCTTCCAGCCGGCAACTCCACCAGATCCCAAGCCTCACTTTTGTGCAAAGATGCCATTTCATCAACCATGGCCTCTTTCCAGAGTTTTCCATCCTCTGAATCTATTGCTTCCTTCACAGTTCTGGGATCATCATCAGTAATAGATAAAGCAAAATTTGAACAGAAAGCAGATGGACTATACCTTTCTAGCTGCCTTCTTTCTCGAACTGATCTTCTTATACCCGGAGTTTGTGGCTCTTCATCTTCAGATTCCTCCTCTATTGTAGAGTCTGATTCTTCCTCCTTCTGCTCAAACTCTATCTTCTCAGGTTCCTTTGGTTGGACTTCATGTTTAATAATATCTTTCACCTCTCTGAACACCACATCTCGGTTGTACACAACCTTCCTTGTTGCTGGGTTCCAAAGCTTATAACCCTTTAAACCATCCTTATATCCAATAAAGATGCACTTTTCAGATTTACTATCCAACTTGGTTCGTTTCTCCTTTGGAACATGTACATATGCATCACATCCAAATACCCTCAGACATGAAAGAGAGGGTTTCTTACCAGTCCATACCTCTTGTGGAGTCTTATCCTCCAACACTGATGAAGGTGATCTGTTGACCAAGCAACATGTTGTCTCCACTGCCTCTGCCCAAAATTCTTGTCCTAAGCCGGCACCACTGAGTATGCTTCTTTCCCTTTCCATCAACGTCTTGTTCATTCTTTCTGCAACTCCATTTTGCTAAGGGGTATATGGAGTAATCTTCTACTATGCTATACCACACTTCTTATATAATTCTTCAATTTCCTTACTGCATAACTCTCCACCGTTATCTGTCATCAGTACCTTTATCTTCTTCTCTGTCTGGTTTTCCACCAGAGCCTTAAATTCTTTAAACCTGTCAAAGACTTCAGATTTCTTCTTATGGAAATATATCCATGTATTCCTTGAGAAGTCATCTATAAATGATACATAGTACACAGACTTACCCAGTGATGGAACCTTCACAGGTCTAAGCACATCACTGTGCACAAACTCTAATATTTGTTTCGCCCTCTTACCGCCAGAGGGGAAACTCACCCAATTCTGCTTCCCATATACACAATTTTCACAGAAATCAAAATCCAGAGATTTATTACTCACACCTTCTACCATACCTTTACCATGAAGTATTTGAAGGCCCTTCTCTCCAATATGTCCAAGCATTTGGTGCCACAACATCGTCTTCTCTCTAGAGACCACTAGATTTTTTGCTCCACTTTTAGGAACCATAGAACTGTTGCACCCATCAACAACCGTGCTACCTTGCAGCTTGTACAGAGTTCCAAACCGAACTCCCCGCATCAATACTAGTGCTTCCCGAACCATCTTGCAGGTATCCTTCTCGAACACTATTTTTACACCTGCATCATCTAGCCTGCTTACAGAAATATGATTTCTGGCCAATGTAGGAATATGTAGGACACCCGAAAGTGTTCTAACCTTTCCACCTTGCAACTTCAACTTTACTTTTCTGCTACCAGCGATTCTAGCCTTCCTATCATCCCCTAAGAAGACATCACCACCATCGTATTTCTCATACTCGTAGAACCACTCTCTATGGGGAGTGAAGTGAAAGGATGCACCTGAGTCAATCAACCATTCCTCATGATCTACATGTGTACTTGAAGAAGCCAAGTACACATCCCCACCTTCATCTGAGGTGGTTTTCGCCTCTACAGAAGGAGCGTCATTAGATCCCTTTCCTTTATCAGGAGCTTTAGATTTACAGTCCCTTTTGAAGTGCCCTTCCTTTCCGCATTTCCAGCATACCACCTTTACAGGTTTTCCTAGAGATTTAGATCTCCCTCTAGATTTAGATCTCCCACTCGATGACTTATTTTGTTTATGTTCTGGGACCATCCTCGTACAGACAAGGCATCACCATTCTGGCTCTCCATATTTTTCCGTCTCATCTCCTCCATCAACAAGGATGAGACTATTTCATCAAACTGTAAGGCAGTTGCATTGCTGCCTATTGCAATAACCAGACTATCCCACGAATATGGTAGAGAACACAACAGACTAATGAACTTATCTTCATCTGAAATTTTGATATCAACAGATGATAACTGACTTACCATAGTATTAAACGCATTCAGATGCTCTGTCAATGAGTCTTCATCTTTCATCCTCACATTATACAACTTTTTCCGTAGGAATAGTTTATTCACCAGAGAATTAGATTGGTACAAAGTCTCTAACTTGTCCCACAAAGCCTTTGCCATAGCTTCCCCTGATACATTCAACAATACTGAATTTGAGACACACAATTGTATTGTGCTCTTTTCCTTTCAATCCAACTTCTTCCATTCTTCATCGGTTACCCATGTTGGTTTAGTACCCGAATCTACTGCGATCCACTGATCTTTATCCACCAATAGATCCTCCATCTTGAGTTTCCACAACTCAAAACTCTGACCATTAAATTTACCGATCTCTATCTTTCCATTGCTCGCCATCTTCTTTTACCACTAGAATCGATCTCGCAGATCTCCCACTGAATAGGGTCTAGCACAGGTCCGAGCGAAACACCTCAACAACAAAGGCATCCCCTTGAAGCCAAAACAAATCTGATACCAAATGTAGGTTTTAACCCTGTACAAAAATTAGCTGCATACGAATTCTAAAACACAGAAAATAAACAATAGCGAGAGCATAACACATAAAACACATATACATAGAGATTTTCCCCTGGATCCCAAAACCGGGACAACCAGCTTGATTTTTCATTATGTTCCTTTCAATGTTACAATACATATTTATACATGCTGAAGCATTCAATACCATGGACTGAAAAACCATCGCGTCCAAAACCATGGACTGAAAACCATAGGTAGGTTCGCCCAACCTAATATAGGGTCCAATTTATTTTTTTTTTCCCGGGGCGTTGCCCCGGACCCCCTAGAGGGGGACTACCCACCCCCCTAAAACCCCCTGGATATGGGGGGTTGCCGCCCCCCTTGTGACCCCCCTGTTGCGCAATCGACACAACAAAGGCGGGGCTCCGCCCCGCCTCTAACCCCCTGATTCACTACATAGGTTAGTCGTGGAAAGAATATAACACAACCCAACACGAATGCCAATATAATCTAATCCATTTAATGCTCGAACAACAAGCTCATAGTCTTCTCCTGGTCTAATCTGGATATATTTATTTATTTTTTTTGCTTGTTAAGACTAACCTACGTACCCACGGGGATTTGAACCGGTAACCTATCGCAAGGAGTGCCTTAACAGCGCACCCATTCACCGTCAATCCAAAGCCCCGTGGGCTGTCTAATCTGGATATTAAAGCATAAGCCTAAAATGGTATTTTAAATTTGCATGGTATTTGTGGGCAGAGAGCGAAATTTAAGTTAGTGGTGATACTAATAAAGACGGTGCAACGAAAAGGCCAATGTTGAAGTGTTTAGGGAGCTTAGTGTTCAAATGGAGCGTTAATTCTTTCAAAAAGAAGAGGTGATAGAAATACAATAGAAATATCATTTTTGCAATACCATACCCTTGTATGCAATAGTGACATAATCCTCGAACTCATAAATTCATTGTTCATTGTTTCAAATTTTTCTTGTATGGCAGTAGCCAAATTTTATTTTCTATATGTGTTAATGGCTACCGCTTTCATGCTTGAGGAAAAATAAAATGTTATATTCGACTTCCCTCACATTTTTCCAAGTAAAATTTACCAGTTAGGTTTTGGGCCTATTAATTTTTCTTAGGGCTATATTATTCTTTGCTTTAGATAATTGCATTTCTTCATTTACACATTAACTTCACCCCATAACATTAGATCATTATTCATATTTACAACATTATTCAACAACATATGCAATTACATAGAAATAAAAACATCACCATCAATGGAATGGAACATAAAGGAACAAATAGAAGAAAAGAATTCACACATATAGACATCGAGATTGGTTGGAGACCAGTGCAAAACCCACTATGGGGAAAACCCTTTCAAATTCTTCTTCTTATTAGATTTTCATTGAATGATTCAACAAAAGAGAGTACAATGATCCATATATTCATCCATACTACTATCCATCCAAAATAAACTAAACAATATCATGAGATGAACCCAACAATGCCAATAATCAAAACCCTGATTCAAAATCTTGCAATCAATTTTTATTTTCCGCAGTCAACTGTCAAACCTTGCGGTCAACGGATGAAATTTATGGTTAACAGCAAAAACCAAACCCTAGGTACCAACTGCATGCAAAGAGTATCATTTGTACTGATGTAACCCTTCAACCACGCGCATAGGCCTACATGCCTATAGTTATAACCAAAAAACGCCTATTTCATGCCCACAATCGGAAACCAAAAAACCTAGACACGTGTGTGAGCTTCGAACCCTGTAATTTGGACCTGTGCGAACCAATTTTTGTGAACTCCCTCAGAAATGTGCGAGTCAAAACAAAATAAGAGAATATAATAATGTCATGAGATTGAGGTCACTTGTATTATAGATTTCCAAGGGGGTCCAATTTGCTTTTGGGCCGACCTGATCCAATGTGCACATGTGGGATTTAATTCAAAAAGACACTTTCCCTTGTCCAAATTGAGCACTTCAATGGTCAAAATTGGTCCTCTCAAAAAGAGGAATTTAATCCCATGATTGGAATTTGTGACTAACTTTCCAAAAATTAACACTCACTCTCAGCTAAGGAAAAATTCTAATCATGTCATTATATCATGACCCATCTCAATAATCTTGTCATCCAATGTCATCACTGGTTCATCTTTACTTATCCCTACTCATCTATTTCTTGTCACTGCTCATATGTTGAACATTCTTGAATCTAAAAGAAGAATAATTTGACATTGGAGGGGAGCTCAATCTACCACCCTCTATCCATCGAGGAGCCACTGCTACCACCCAGAATCACTTCCAGTGGGGAGCCCAATGCTACCACCTGGGAAACTTTGCCAGTGTGGAGTCAATCTTGCAACCCGAGAAACTTTGCCAGCGGGTAGCTAATGTTATGACCTGGGAAAATATTCCAGAAGAGAGCCAAAGCTACAACTCGGGAAACTTTTCGAGGAGCCAATGCTACGACCCGAGAAACTCTGCCAGTGGGGAGCTAATGTTACAACCCGAGAAACTCTGCCAGCGAGGAGCCAATGCTACAACCTGGGAAACCTCTATTGATATTCCCAACGTGAACCTTAAAAGTTAGTGGTAGAACACCCGCATCTCTAGCTTGAGCTAGATGCCACTTACCATGAATAGTAAGGATCACGCCTAACTCAAGCCACCAACACCCATTGGTCAGATGGGTGGGAAAGACAGATGCTAACTCAGGTATAGTTTGCATAGACCAAGATATGGGAGAAAAATCTATGACCCTATGGGTAACATATAGGGGTGATACCCTATTGTCCAGAGATCCCTCAAGCCTAGGAGCCCTTCATCTCAATTCCTCACCTTAGGAGCTCAAACAGGGGGGAAGAGTCATCTCAGTGTACTCGATTAGTGGAGACCATTACTTCAGGAGGGTCACATCCATCAATCCATGTTTCTCTTTGTAGATCAGAAATATATCAACGTGATCACATTTGGTACCAACTTTATCGAAGAGTTTCCTCAAATGTCACCAAGAGCAACAGTCTTTTGTTTTCCTTGGACCAATGTAGAGGTTTGGATTGGTACTACTTCTAGGCTTCGGTAATTGTCTATCGAGGTTTGGGGAGCTTGATACAAACCTTACAATTATTTCTTAGAAACGTCCCTACTCATAGAAATCTTCCATCATCTACTCCATGTCTATAGGTTAATCAGACTCCTAGTGTACTCATGATCTCATGCATAAGACTTCAGATTTTGTGACCTGTAGGCACAACCGCACACAGAGGCCTTCTTTTGTGCAGTTGTGAGGCTTATAACCTCAAACTTAAGCTTTCTTCCATGTGGTTGCGGTTCAAACTAGGAGAACCCTTTTTGCTTAGATCAGAACCTGCAAAAAATTCTTCAACGACATCATATGCTCATTCATGTCCAGAATCCTTCCTTCAACATTCGGAGCTAGATGATAAAATCTCACAAAGTGTTTCTCCCTCTGAATGAGAAGTCTCTTCAATCATCAATATAAACCTACCTGTCATAACATTGTCATGCTAC
The DNA here is from genome assembly GCA_031772625.1 of Pinus tabuliformis. Lineage (NCBI taxonomy): Eukaryota > Viridiplantae > Streptophyta > Pinopsida > Pinales > Pinaceae > Pinus > Pinus tabuliformis. The sequence continues at coordinate 1,420,490,589 of CM062816.1, forward strand.
AACAAAACTATTAGATCACAAACTATATTAGGTTCTTAGACATATATCATAACAAGTCATCATCATAACAAGTCATCATCATATCATTAAACATTCATCAAGGGTTAGTTTCATATAAGAGTAGCTTCATACGTTAATAATCAAATCAGGGCTTCCAACAAAACCTTGTAGAAATTCCTTGTACATTCAAACTGCTTATGTAATATGCTAAAACAAAATACTTGAATCTACTCTACTCATCAACGGAAACAATTAATTAATCGAGAAATCATGAAGCATATAAGAGAAAGAATTCAATCAACACATTACACAATGATTTCTTGGGGAAATCCACAACTAAAAACCCCTGTTGTCTATATATTGCATTAGTCATGAAATATGAGAAGATTACAATGCTTTGCTCAAGCCCGTTCAACCTTTGCACTATCTCTGTTTGTCTCACATTGCTTCCTAGATAAGCCTTAGCCAATACTTAACCAATTTTCTGCTCGCCCAAGTCCCTATTTCCTTGCGTTGTTTCCTTGGGAATTAGCCCTTATTAATTATGGAAATTCTTCAATTGGAATTGCTCAATCCGTCATAGTCATTCCTCTCAGATTTGACATGCATTAGTTATTTATGAGTGAATCATTAGTTAACTAGTTGAACACATGAAGCAACACGCCACTTTTTGACCTCCTACTAGTTTCTCGATCAGTTGGAACTGGTTTAACTGGCTTTAACTCAGTTAAACTAAATTAATTAATTACAACTCAAAATAAACTCAACCAGGGATCCTATAAAGTAGGAGACACTCTACATGACTCATGTTAAACCCTCAACTCAAATTAACTAAGCCAACTAAGTCAAATTAACTTAGTTAGCTCGTACAGGTTGTCTTGTGATGGGGAATTACAATTTTATTCCTAATTTAATTCAAGGACAAAATTAAATTAGGATTTTCTTGTTGCATTTTCAACCAAACAAGAAAGGGATTATCAGATACCCTAATCCTGCCTCTATGGAACTCAAATTTTCCTCTTGACAGTGCCTTAGTCAAGATGTCTACATCATGTTCCTCTGTAGGAATGTACTCCAGCAACATGATTCCCTTCTTCACACAATCTCGTAGATGGTGATATTGGATGTCGATATGCTTGGACCAATCATGAAAAACTAAATTCTCAAAGAGTTTGATACAACTTTTATTTTCATAGTAAATCACTGTAGGATGCATTTGCTAACCAAATAACTCAATAAGGATATTCCTCATCCAGATACCCTCACAAGCTACTTAACTAGTAGCCATGTACTCTGCTTCTATTGAACTGAGTGCAACTGATCTCTGGTTCCTGTTCTACCAAGAAAATGTTGTTGACCCAATACTGAATATTCCCCGTAATGTGCTCTTCCTATTTGATGAAAACCCTACCCAATCTGCATCTGTGAAACCTTGCAGCTTTACTCCCTTTGTTTTTTTGTACCTGTTGATGGTGCAGGACCCGCCAAAATTCAGGGGATCTCCCCAGTATGAAGTCCCAACTAGACCTCACACTGTTTGGTGTAGGAGTCCCATCTAGTACAATGGCCCGGTCGCCAATATCTTAGAGATTTGCCTTAGCTCTTGTTGTTCATCACATGAGAGTGTTATGCTTGTAACTTCAAGAAAGCGAGGTGAGTATGCCTGGTGAGTGCGTAATGTAACTCTGTGTCTAGGTTCTCTTACTTTCAAAGGGGAAAGTGAAGTGAGCCTCTTGATGAGGTGGAATAGTCCCAACCCAGGAAGAAACACACTTGAAGAACAACAAGGGTCTATCCAACATCCAACAAAATAGTCCACAACGGATGTGGTAGTCGTGAAAACCAAAGTTCAAGGGAAAACACGTACATTTTCTAGTGAAGTAGTCCACACGGGGGTGGAGGTCATTAAAACCAAGAAAACACATGAATGGTTTGTCTAGTGTTCGACAAAGTAGTCCACACGGGTGAGATAGTAGTGATAAACAATACAACACATCTTCAACAATGTAAGTACCAAACTAACTAAAGTAGTTCAACTATCTTAGTACAGGTTAAAAAAACATGCATTACAAACGTTTAAAGAATAGTCTTACAAATGGATGCAAAACATGCGTGAAAACATGTTGACCTGAGACAAGCTTCTGAATTAAACAAAAGTTCCAAGACACATCTGTACACCATGAATCACTAGCCCCAATAGTGGGACATTGGAGCCACTCCTCGCTCCTCAAAGAACATACTACAGACTCTCAAGGATATGTGGGAGGAGCCAAGGTGAAAAGCCCTTTGCTCATACAGTGAAGGGGTATATATAGCCAAGGAGGATAACTGACCCTTGTGACCCTTCAACTTCCCTCATGACTGTTTGACTTAATATGACTTTTCAACTAATGTGTCCCTTCAAATTCGTATGTGCCTCTTGGACTTTCACATTACATTACATTTGATTACAACAAGTATGACCCATAGTAGTGATGTGGCCAAGACAACTCATGACACAAATCGACGTGACACTACTGACATGTATTGGCTAATTGTGGTGTCCGTGTCCAGTTGCTATGCTACTGAGTGATAGGTGTGCTCTTGGTGTAACATTGCTTCACCTCCGCATGGAAAAATACGCTGGGCCTTTGATGGTCTTGGTATTTACTTGATGGTGCATGTGTATGTGTCCCTTTTGCTCACTGCTCGATGTGCTTCAGACGTTCGTTCAATTGCGAGAAAGTCTTCTAGCATGCATTCCTTCTCCATCCTGTTCATCATCGAGCCATGTTTCATCAATGTACCTATTCTTGCAATCAGTCATGACAAGATGACATCAAATCCAAAATTATCCTAGTCTAACATGATGCATTATTTTTTGTTTTGGTGTAGGTGATCAGGAGAGGGATAAGGCACTGAAACTGCACAAAGCACAGCTTAGGTTGAGATGTGAGGCTCTGGAGCACTGTCAATAAAAACTGCGTAGATGTCACTGGGAGGCATATTTGCACAACCCAGCACATTAGTTACAACTGTGAGGTAAAACCTAGCTAGGAGGAAAAATTTCACAATTTCCAGGAGGAAGACAAGGAAGGGTGTTGGGGAACTATTGGGAAATTCTATGCATTTTTCAAGGTAAGGACTGAGCAGGTCATCCAGGGGTCCAGCTAGGGATTTGGGCAGTTTCTCCTAGGAAGACAAAGTCGGTAGCAGGAGGCACTAACAGACATTTCTGCGCAGTTTTCAAGAGCAGGGCTGGATCGGGCTGCGGGGAGTTGCTGGTCAGAACTGCGAATTTATGAGAGACAGTGTCGAGCAATCAGTTATGTGTAGTTTCTAGGATGAGTGCAGAGTGGGGCAACAAAGAGGTTTCTAGTCAATATTGCATAATTTTCAGAGGGATACCAGAGCAAGCCAGCGGGGGGGGCTGCTAGTCAAATCTACAATTCTCAGGAACAATGCAGTGATAGGTAGCATAGGCCTGACTCACAAGCTCTATGCAGTTTCTATAGATAGTGCAAGGCAGGAAGCTAGGCAACTTCTACGCAGATTTAGGGAGCAGTGCAGCCCCAGGTGACAGTACAGTTCAGGTTTTCCAGAACACTAGAGGGAGGCTAGATAGATGATCTCGCGAGAAGCGTAGAGTGGATCAGACTTGAGAGCAACTTTTGCGCACTTCTGGGAGAGAGTGGGATGGCTCACTTCCAAGATTACGGAGTACACATTGCCCTGGAGGAAAGCCTCAAGCTCTTCATAGTTATGGGCAACATAGTAGGGTCATTGAGATTGGGTTTTAGTTGAAGGAGGGTTGTCCGATCGACAAATTTTCAGGAAAAATGACTAAGTGTGAAAGCAAGTGAACTTGTGCATACATGACATTGTGATTACACACTTAGCATGACTCGATGACAAGACACCTAAAACCAACAAGACAAACATGTGCTCAATGAGACTGACTCAAAGGTTAAGTGCGACAAGTGTGACACTTGAGATAGATCTTCGAATGAACGTGACGACACTTGCACGGCAGTGTTTATAAATTTGTGTGTGAGTACAACCGATGTTATCAGAGCAAAAACAACTCATGCAAAAAAGGGTGTAAAGACTTGAAAAGATCTCATGGGATGAGCCCGAGTGTTTGCAAACATCAAGGGGAAAAACCAAGGAAGGCTCTGAAATTTGGATGCAGGCCAAAATTTTGGAGGGTGTTGTAGAGGCTACAACACTTGGCGACACACTGGTTGAATACTAGCTTCTCTGTTTTGGTTCATTTTCAGCACAGGGCCTTGGCCTTTCAGGGAGTATTGATTCGTTGCGTAGGTTACTTGGTCTTCCTCACTTATCCCATGGAAATACGTGGTTCACCTTGTACCAACTCAGTCAAACACCAAAATTTTCAGCTAAATCACAATGTTTCAAAATCGGGAAGGGTAGTTTGGTTCGTGAGCTTAAGACTTTTAGAGTATAAGTTTTCATCTCTAGTGTTTCTCCACTGCCAGTAGGTTTGGACAATACCCCAACTGAGTCACGCAATAATGCAAGCATTTCTTCACTGCCTTTAAACCTAGTCAGTACCTTGGTGGAGTTGCCTGCTTCACCTCTCTGTGCAGAAAGCCTTTCTCTTCTTTTGCCTACGTATTTTTTTGAAAGAGGATTGTGCATATGCACTTATTTATTTTTGGGTGGAAGTGGGATCCTGACTTATTGAGAGCAGAAGAGGTTTTTCCTTCAGAGAAGCATGTAATAACTATGATTTATGTTTGCTCGTTTAGATTTTCCCCTTCTTCGTTTTTACTAGTTGGATAAGCTTGATCACACAGAGTAGAAGATTGAGTACAGGCATGGGGTTTCCCAGTTTGGACACAAGTTCATGGTTTTTCCAGAGCTTCCCTTACAGACGGATCATATTTTCCATCCAAGCTTCATCGGCCAAAAGTTACAACCAAGCACAGAGAAGACGAACACAGGACTGGCCAAGTGCTGCAGTGTCACAAGACTCTTTAAATTTAGCCACATACTTATTCAAAATCCAAAACACAATATAGGACAACAATTATTTACAAAACAAAAATGACAAGACAATCAAAACAAAGCAAAGCGAAGTGAAGCAAAAACAACAAAGTAAAACAACAGAAAAAAAAATAAGCATGCTATGTACATAGGGCGAGGCGCGGCCCCAGATCATTGAAAATAACATTTTAAATCTTCGCCATTGACAGGAAGGTTGTCAATCCTCCCATCAAGTGATTGTAAGCGATATGTGTGTTGGCCAAGTTTTTCATGAACTATGTATGGACCAATTCACAAGGACTGGAACTTCGTATGTTTGCCTTTGTCTTCATGGGGTTTATCCCACTTCAAGACTAAGTCACCCACAATGAAGCTGACGTTCCCTGCAGAATTTTGATTGAACCATCTCTTGATACGGTTCTGGTGGAGTAAATTTTTTTCTTTTTCTTTCATCCATTCTTCCTGTAACTTGTGTAATGTGTCCATCCTACGTTGAACCAATAGACAAGGCTTTCCTCGAGATTCTTGGGACAATTGTAGAGCACACAAGTATATATTTGGTGGAAGGATGGTTTCTTTTCCATATACAAGGAAGTATGGAGATGTGTTCATAGAGGGCTTCGGTGTAACTTGGTCAATCCAAAGTGCATTCACCAGATCAGAATGCTAGTTTTGTTGCTCAGAGTAAATGGTCCTTTTTATGATGCGAATGAGATTCTTGTTTGTAGGTTCGGCAAGACAATTTCCCTACGGGTAGTAGTTAGCTAAATGCTTAAGGAAAATACCATATTACAATGCAAAATCATAAAGTTTCAACGAAGAGAAGTAAGTTGCATTGTAAAAAACAAGTGATATAGGAATGCCAAACCTCGAAATGATGTTTTTATGAAGGAAGCTAATGACTTCCTGGTTGTTCATTTGTTTGAGCAGAACTACTTTTTTCCACCGCGTGAAGTAATCTATAGCAATCAGGATGTAGCGGTGCTGCTTTGATGAATGTGGGAATATTTCCCCAATGATGTCTAAGCCCCATTATTGCAATGGTTCGTCCACTACAAGAGGCCGCAGCGGCGTTGCTAACCTTGGAGTTTTGTCGGCATATTTTTGACAGACCAGGCACTTGTGGGCATAAGAGTGTGCATATTTAAGTAATGTGGGATAGTAGAAACTAGCTCTCATGACTTTGTGCACAGTTGTGTTACCCACGAAGTGAAATCCGACTAGTTCGTCATGCATATCACGTAACACTCTCTCTGAATCTTGTGCCTCCAGGAACTTGACCAAATTCCGTTGTTGTGCTTTTTGTAAAGCTTCGTGCACCAACTGGTAAGGTAAGGCTTTAAATCAAAGTGCCCTCTTCTGCTGCATGGAGAAGTGACAGGGCATGGTGTCATTCTCAAGGTATTGGCACACTTCTTTGCACCAAGATTTGTTGTGCGAAGTGGGTGGTGCTCGCTCTACATTTTACATGTTGATTTCTTGCTCCCAACCAACGATCTCTTCTTCTTCCTCTTGCACGTGTACCACTTCTGCTACTAGTCTGTAGAGACTGTGATCCTTGATAGTGTGATCTGACTTGATGTCAAGATCATACTCTTGTAGTCTTGTCATCCTGTTCGCACGTCTTTCACCTAGCTCTTGTTGAACAAGCAATGATTTGACTGCTAGGTGCGGTACAAAGACTATGCAATGATTTTTTAGCAGGTAGGGTTTGAAATGTTTCACCGACTTGTAAACAACATATTATTTTTTACCTAAGGTGGCATAGTTGAGCTCAGGTCCCTGCATGCTCTCACTCATGAAGGATATGGGATGTTCGTTGTTCATATCATCCTTCTGTGTGAGCACTGTAGTGAGTGAATTTTTGGAAGAGAATGTATAAAGCAATAAATCTTTATTGAAATCTAAGTTGTATAGCGTAGGTGCATCTGCAATCACCTACTTGATACGAGAAAATGTGTCCTTTTCCTTCTTCCCCTAGTTGTAGACTGCATCCTTCTTGATCATGTCTTGGATAGGTTTAACAATTTACGCATAATCTGAGATGAACTTCTGGAGGAAGTTGATCTTTCCCAAGAAGGACTGCATAGCTTTCTTGTTGACTGGGTGAGGAATCTATGTGATAGTCCAAACTCGGTCTAGATCAACCTTGATGCCACTCTTGGTGATGATATGCCCAAGTAGGTTCCCCTTAGACACTGCAAATACACTCTTCTTGGGATTCAATGATATCCCGTACTTTCAACGTCGCTCAAAGATCATTTTAAGATGGTGTAGGTGGTCTAAACGTTTTCTGGAAAAGGCTTTCATGTCATCAAGGTACACCACCACGCTCTGTCCAATGAGCCCATGGAAGGCGATGTCCATAGCGCACTGAAAGTTTGCGCTTGCATTTACAAACCCAAATGGCATTCTTCGATAAGCGAATGTACCCCAATTGGTACAGAAAGTAGTTTTAAGTTTGCCAGGTTCTGCTATCAGAACCTAGTTATATCTAGAAAAATCGTCAAGGAGAGAAAACATTTATGCTCCAGATATTGTCTGCAAGATGTGCTCCATAGACGGAACAGGGTAGTTGTCTTTGTTCGAGGTCTGATTCAGATTTCGAAGATATACACACAAGTAGATTTCCCCAGACTTCTTCCTTACAGGAACTAAGTTTGAAACCCAAGTAGAATGACAAACCTTGTAATTGATCTGAGCATCCAACAACTTAGTAAATTCTTTCTGTATGCAGGGTTCAAGTGACAGATGGACTTTTCTGAGCTTCTGCTGAAATGGCTTGAACCCTTCTTTGATCAGAATGATGTGTTGGATTATTCATGTTTCATATGTTTTCAAGACATTGTATGTCCACACGAATACATCATGGTACTGTTTGAACAGGCGAACAAAGGCTTGTCGCTCTTTTGGTGTGCAATAGGTGCCGAGATTTACGAACTCCAGATCTCTTTATGTTCCCAAGTTAATTTGTTTATGCATCAGTGTGGAACTGTGGGTTTTAGTGTTCTGCAAGTCATATAGTTTCTCGAGTGAAATCACACCCTTGGGGATGAGGTTTCCTTTGTTTTCATCAAGTGTGTCTTGCAGAGCCTGCTTGTGCACGTCTTCATCAATCGATGCATCTTTTAAGATGTCAGTGTTAGCCATGAAATGCAATATTTGTTCATCATCATAAAAAACATGCAAATTAGTGATGTTTTCAGGGATAGATGGCTTATACAAAATTTCAATAGTAAATCTATCCCTAAGCAGTGTCATCCTAGCAGTTGCATTTTCCAGAGCATCTGTAGCTGCATTGCACATTCTTGGTATAGAGATGATATTAAAAGCTTGGAAATTAGAGATAAGCCGCCATACCTCTTGTTGGTAACTCTTAAGACAAGGTGAGACATAGTGTATGGTGTTACGTACTTGTCATACCACAATCTCTGAATCACCTACCACTTTCAACATAGCAACGTTGAGGCTGAGGGCTTTCTGTAAACCCAAGATGAGTGCTTCATATTTGACAGTATTTTTCATGCACTCGAACTCCAAGTGGCTTGAGACTAAGTGTTTTCTTTTCCTTGGGTCGATCAAAACACACCTAGCTCCAGATCCATCCTGTGTTTTGGATCCATCAAAATAAAAGGTCCACAAGTCATCTGTACAAGGACCACTTGTCATGCTAGTACTGCTAACACTACTGCTACTATTGTTACAATGTATTGTACAAGTTTCATTTCAACTAGTTGGGCAAGGAAGGAAACCCAACTGCGCATCTGGTGGGGTGGGGCTCGGATGTGCAAGATAAAATCCCAGTTGCATGTCCAGAATGAAATTTCCGAACAGAAGTTCTGCGAAAGCCAACGGTTCACTGTGACCATTCAAGGGAGTAACGTTGTGTTTCATATACCTCTTGGATACACCTGAATCTAGTTGTTTCTTCCCTGGTACAAAAGCCATAAGTGTGACCAGTCTGTAGAAAATATCCTTGCAACTTACTTGAGCAATCTATGTTGAGCAATAGACCATATGCTTCTCGAATGTCCGCGATCACAATGTTGATGCACTGGTGAACTCGTCCATCAGAAAATAACCATATGATCACATCCTGAAGTTCACCAATGGCTAGTACACATGTCGGTCAAGTTGGATGATCTACATCTTTGTACTGCTCCATTACGCATTGATATGTTTAGCAATGGAGAGTGGCATGAAATTGACTGATGAGCCAGAGTCAACGAAATAGTTGTGGACGTTGAAGTTTAATATTTCAAATGATAACAAAAATGGTGGGTAGAGAAAGTTCACTTCTTCCATGTGAAGTGCATTCAATATAGATGCGAGTGATCTGGGAGACTTGCTTGGTACCTTATTGAAAGAGGCAACATTGTCTGTGGAGGTTTGCCCCAGTGTACACAAAATAATATCACGTTGACCCGTGAGTTTGGTAAGCTCGTATAGAGAAATGTTTGCACGGGTCTTCTTCATATCTTCAACAATATTGTAATCTAAAGCGGGAAGACTCACCGAGTTGTCTGGGGGAAGACTTGTGTTTGTACTGTCCAGTGGAGTGTTTTGGATTTTGCTGCTCATGGACATATATTTCGTTGTAGCTATCTTCCCGAACTTGCTTTGTGTTTTCTGTGTTGAGGATGTCGATGGATCAACTGTTCTGAGCAGTTGTTTCAATTTTTCTTTCGGTGTCTCAATCACAGTGGGAGCCCCTTGACTTCTCAATTTGTATCGACTGTTCTGTTTTGGGGGCTCCTTCTCTGTAGTTTTTTTTTCTTCTGGGCAACATTAAGACATTAATACATGTTAACCATGTGCACAAAACTTGGAGCTTCATCAGATGCAGCATACTCTTCATCATCTTCATCTTCCGGCTAAACCTGCTCATTGGCTTTAAAATGATCATTCATTCTTGAAGCCATAGTGCCCATAATTCGGTTCCAATCTGGATAAGTCTTCTCTCAATGTTGTTCTTCATGGATCGTGCAAAAGTTATCCTTTGTAAACTAGTCCACTTGGAACACAACATTGGAGCTCTGTGCAGATTTAGCCGGGTGACCATTGCTGCTACCTGATGTCGCATTCTTTCTTTGCACAAAACTGGGAGGTCTATTGCTCACTACTATCTCGGTCATCCGTTTCTTGAGTTCTACTACTTCGGTTGTCAAGGACTTGAGGAGATGAGTAAGGGTCTCAATTTCACTTGTTTCTTTTTCCTTTACCTTACTCACAATAGTTTGAGACCTCCTGCATGTGTCTTTGGAGTCCTTAGTTGGTTCATCATCTACAATGACTCCAATCACATGCAGGTCTTTCTCCACATCAATTGCTTCTTGGAAATTTTCTGAAAGTGTTGGTTTCGCAGCTTGCTTGATGAACTGCGCAATTTTGTTCGGTAGTGCGGACCTATAGTAGCCTATTGTGATGGAGTCATGAGGTTTAGTGTGTGTAGTGAACTTTTTCAAAATACAGTTAAACCTCTGGTTAAAATCCTTCAGTTTTTCTTTTTGCTCCATCTTAATACTACCACATTCTTTCAACAACATGGTGGGGGTTTTATCATCAACAAATTTCTCAAAGAAAATTCTCTTAAAAATCCCCCAGTTTTGAATGGAGTTGACAGAAAGGCTATGGTACCATACAACTACTCTTCCATCCAAGGTACATGGAAACAATCTACATGCAAAATCGTCATAACGTACCTCGAGTATCTGCAGATGTAGGTAGAACGTGTCTAGATGGTCTTTTGCCTTCACTGCTCTATCAGGGTCATACTTCGTTAATATCTTCTTTGCGTGTCTTGGCATCTTGTGCAAGACACCTTGGAGTTCCAATGGGCCTTATGTCATCCATTCCAGATTTTGATCAGCCATATTGTCCTCTTCTTCGTACTCCTCCTCTTCTTTTGAATTAGACGTTCAACCTCTGAATCTGTTGTTTCGTCTCCGCCTCTGCCTCCTCCGCTACCTCCACCAAAACCTGATCCCAAGAGTATGTTGTTAAATTTTGCTCCTTTTAGGAAAACAGGAGGTTCCTGTTCATTCTCAACAGCTTTTGCTAGCTCTTCAAGAGTGGCGAGGATTGCTTCTTCAACATACGAAACTACTACTCTTGTGGGTGTAGTTTTTTGCTTCCTCTACGAAGAGGGAAGATTGTTTAGTCCTGGGATCAGTCCAACAACTTTAGCAAACTGACGAGTGATGGGACAAACAACACGAAGGTGGTGATATGGAATTTCTTGTTCAGGTCTGGGAGGTGAGGAGTAACCAACTTCAGAGTTTCATGTGGGAGAGAGGGAGTTTGTGTTATTGCCTTGACCAGATGATGGATACATGGGTTTGAGAGGGCATTCAGCCATAAACTATTGGCGGCCCTGTCTCTAGCACCAGAAATGTTGATGGTGTTGGACCTGCCAACATTCATATGATCTCCTCGATAGAAGTTCCAACTAGACCTCACACCATTTGGTGTAGAAGTCCCATCATATACGATGGCCCAATTTCCATTATCTTAGAGATTTGCCTTAGCTCTTTTTGTTAAGCACATGAGAGTGTTATTCTTGTAACTTCAAGAAAGTGAGCTGAGTATGCCTAGTGAGTGCGTAATGTAAATTTGTGTCTAGGTTCTCTTACTGTCAAAGGGGAAAAAGAAGTGAGCCTCTTGATGAGAGGGAATAGTCCCAACCCAGGAAGAAACACAAGCGAAGAACAATAAGGGTCTGTCTAGCATCCAGCGGAATAGTCCATAGTGGATGCGACAATCATGAAAACCAAAGTTCAAGCGAAAACATGTACACCATCTAGTGGAGTAGTCCACACAGGGGTGACAGTCATTAAAAATAAGAAAACATAAGAATGGTCTATCTAGTGTCCGATGGAGTAGTCCACACGAGCGAGATAGTAGTGATAAACAATACAACACATCTTCAACAATGTAAGTACCAAAATGACTGAAGTAGTTCAACTATCTTAGTACAGGTTAAGTAAACATGCATTAAAAACTTTTAAAGAATAGTCTTACAAACAGATACAAAACATGCGTGAAAATGTGTTGGCCTAAGACAAGCTTTAGAATTAAGAAAAAGTTCCAAGACACATCTGTACACCATACATCACTAACCCTAGTAGTGGGACATTGGGGCCACTTCTCACTCCTCCAAGAACAAACCATAGACTCTCAAGGCTATGTGGCAGGAGCCAAGGTGAAAATCCCTTTTTCATATAATGAGGGGGTATATATAACCAAGGGGGGGTAATTGACCCTTGTGACTCTTCGACTTCCTTCATGACCGTTTGACTTCCTATGAATTTTCAACTGACGTGACTCTTCAACTTCATATGTGCATCTCTTGGACTTTCATATTACATTACATTTGATTGCAACAAGTATGGCCCATAGTAGTGATGTGGCCAAGAAAACTCATGACACAACTCGACATGACACTGCTGATATGTACTGGCTGACTGTTGTGTCTATGTTGAGCTGTTGTGCTATTGAGTGATAGGTGTGCTCTCGTGTAACATGTCTTCACCTTTGCATGGAAAAGTGCATGGGGTCTTCGATGATCTTGGTCTTTGCTTGATGGTGCATGTGTATGTGTCCCTTTCGCTCACTACTTGATGTACTTTGTACATTCGTTCAACTGCGAGCAAGTCTTCTAGCATGCGCTCCTTCTCCATCTTGTTCGTTGTCGAGCCATGTTTCATCAATGTACATGTTCCTGCAAACACTCATGACGAGACGACATCAAATACAAAAATATCCTAGTCTAACATGATGCATTGTTTTCCGTTTCGGTGCAGGTGACCGGGAGAGGGAGAAGGCACTAAAACTGCGCAGAGCATAGCTGAGGCCGGGATGCGAGGCTCCGGAGCACTATCGTGAAAAACTGTGCAGATATCACTAGGAGGCATATTTACGCAATCTGGGAAAACAATGATATTTGTGAGGTAGAACCTAGCTAGGAGGCATAATTGCACAGTTTGTGGGAGGAAGACATGGCAGGGTGTCGGGGAACTGTTAGGAAATTCTGTAGATTTTTTAAGGTGAGGACTGGGCAGGTCATCCGGGGTCTAGCTGGTGATCTGTGCAGTTTCTCCTAGCAAGGCAGAGTGCATAGCAAGAGGCACTGGCAAACATTTCTGTGCAGTTTTCAAGAGAAAGGTTGGATCAGGCTACGGGGAGCTGCTGGTTAGAAATGCACATTTCTAAGAGATAGTGTCAGGTAGTCAATTCTACACAGTTTTTGGGATGAGTGCAGAGCGGGGAGACAAAGAGGTTTCCAGTCAAAACTGTGGAATTTTCATGGGGAGAGTAGAGCAAGCTAGTGAGGGGCTTGTCAGTCAAATATGCACAATTCTCAGGAACAGTGCAGTGACAAGTAGCAGAGGCCTGACTCACAAGCTCTGCGTAATTTATGCAGATAGTGCAAGGTAGGGATATGGGCAACTTCTGCGTGGATTTGGGGAGCAGTGTAGCCCTGGGTGAAAGTACAACTCAGGTTTTTCGGAAGACCAGAGGGAGGCTAGATTGATGATCTTGCGAGAAGCACATAGTGGATCAGACTTGAGGATAGCTTCTACGCAGTTCTGGGAGACAGTGGGTTGGCTCACTTCCAGGTTTGCGCAGTGTAGGCTTCCCTGGAGGACAACCTCAAGCTCTGTGCAGTTATGGGCAACAGAGAAGGGTCACTAAGATCGGGGTCTGTTTGAAGGAGGGTTGCCTGATCGATATGTTTTTAGGAAAGATGACTAAGTGTGAAAGCAAGTGAAATTGTGCATACATGACATTGTGGTCACACACTTATCATGACTCGATGATAAGACACCTCATACCAACAAGACAAACATGTACTCAATGAGATTGACTCAAAGGTTAAGAGCGACAAGTGTGACACTTGAGATAGATCTTCGAAAGACCGTGACGACACTTGCATGATAGTGTTTTCAACTTTGTGTGTTTGTACAACCGATGTTAACAGAGCAAAAACAACTCATGCAGACAAGGACAAACCTTCAAAATCGCTAGAACAAACTTGCAATCATGACATAGCAATCAACATGCCAAAATATGACTGATGGTCAATCAAGAAAAAGGGGTGTAAATACTCGACAAGAGCTCATGGGATGAGCCCAAGTGTTTGCAACCATCAAGGGGAAAAACCGAGGAAGGCTCTGAAATTTAGATGCAGGCCACAATTTTGGAGGGTGTTGCAGTCACTACAATAGTACCAAATACGGAACTGAGTGGTGCCTCTGAGGTATCTCAACACATGTTTAGCTTCCTTCCAATAGAGTTTGGTTGGATTAACCATTGATTGACTAAGATATTTAACAGAAAAACATATGTTTGGTCATGTGTTCACCAAATACATAAGTGAACCCACAAGCTTCCTGTGAATAGTAGCCTCCACTACTTCACTTGAAGTAGCATATTCCTTCCTCCAATTCCCTACTAGAGAAGTCTCCATGGGTTTGTTTCTCTCCATGTGGAACTTCTTTAATATCTCATTGGCATACTTTCCCTGAGAGACAAACAGTTCCTCATCTCCTTTCCATACTTCCATACCAAGGAAATAATGCATGAGCTCGAGGTCCTTCATCTCAAATTCTCTTGCAAGATCTTCTCTACATGATTTGACCAACTTCTCATCACCTGTTCGAATTAAATCATCAAAATATAATACTATAATCAATAATTTACCTTCAACGACAATATGGTAAAGGTTTTCGTCTGCTTCACTTTTGGTGAAGCCCAATCTGGTGAACTTTAGTTGTCGATCCTAGTGCGCCAAACACAGGGTGCTTGTTCCAATCCATACAACGCTCGCTTGAGTCTGCGCACATGCGACTCTCTGTTGAAGGTCTCAAATTTTTCTAGGTTCTCTATGTACACCTCTTCCTCAATCACTCCATTGAGGAATTTTGTATTCACATCCATCTGATGTATATTCCATTCCATCTACGCTAAAAGTGCAATAATAGATCAGATTGAAGAGTACCTTGATACTGGAGAAAAGGTCTCCTCGTAATCAATTCCCTCCACTTGAGAGAAACCTCTGGCCACAAATATGGCCTTTTATTTCTTTACACTCCCATTTGTTTCTTGATTTACCTTGTAAATCCATTTGGAACTCACCACTAACTTGTCTTCTAGTCTTGGGACCACTTCCCAAACATTGTTTTTGATAATGGAGTCATACTCCTCTACCATGGCATCAACCCATGCTAGTTTTTGCACTGATTCCTCGAATGAGGATGGCTCAATATCTACACTGCTTCTCATCAAAGCCATGTAGCCATTGTACCGATGTAGTGACCTCCTTTGCATGCGTTGTCATATGGGTGCTCCCACATTCTCTCTAGCATCATGCATCAATCTATCAGTTTCTCTCATGATCTTCCTTCCATCTATGGAAGTCTATGCATGAGTGGGTGCTTCCACTCTCTCCTCCTCTACATGTGGCTGCTAGTAAATGAACATGACAACAAATTGATAAATAAGAATGTTTTGTGGAAGTAATTCTCTCTTTCAAAGAACCCATTTTCATGCTAAGATTTGGCTGATAACCCACGGCGGAAGGCATTGTGCCTAATAGGGTGGATACCTCTAACCTCGCTTGGACAAAATATAAGATGTTATCAATAAATAATAGTACATCTTACTCATTGCCATCTCGGAAATAGCAAAAATCTCCTCATCTGCATGTATTTGAAGCTCCCTATCAAGGGAACATCTCATGGCCTTCTCTTCATCAAACTTCACATATCTATGAGCAACTGTCATCTTATGAGATGGAAGGTACACCTAATAGTTGTGAGGTGTATCATTGTATCTCACAAATATTTCCAACTCAGTTGTTGGCTCTAGATTTTTCCTTGCATCCTTGGTAACATGACAACAAAATGATGAACCAAAGATCCTGAAGTGTGACACATATGGTTTCTTCCCTGAAAGAGCTTCTTCTGGTGTACTCATCCTGAGAATTTGATTAGGACTCTTGTTATGCACATATACAGTTGTGTTGCATGCTTCATCCCATAAGTGCAATGGTAGGCTCTGATCATGTAACATCACTCGTGCAACTCCCATAATACTTATGTTCTTCCTTTAATCCACCCCATTCTATTGTGGGTTATGGGGTGTTATTAACTCTCATCGAATGCCTTCTGATACACAGAAGTTAGTGAATTCATTTGACACATATTCTCCACCGTTATCACTCCTAAGAGCCTTCACTTTCTTGTCAGTGTCTTTCTCAACAAGTGCTTTAAATTCACAAAATTTAGAGAATGTCTGATCTTTCTTCTGCATGAAGAAAATCCATCACTTACATAAGAAATCATCTACAAATATTACATAATACTTGTGCTTGGTTATGGAGGCTTTCGAGAATGGTCCACACACATCTGAGTGAACTCTTTCAAGGATTGCTTATGCTCAATTGTCCTTATCATGAAATGTGGCTTTGGTGTACTTCCCTAATGTACACCCTTTGCATGTATCTCTCTTCTATAGTGCACCCTTGGGAATTCCTGTAGAAATGTGTTGCGTGATCTTCAAAGCTTTGTAGTACAAGTGGCCCAAAATTCTATGCCATAATTCACCAATGTCTCAGCTCTGAACCTTCTTTTCTTTTGTGATCAATGTTGCAAATATTGTACATCCAATTTGTAGAGGTTCTTCACCCGAACCTTGATCCGCTTCACTTGTCCTTTGGCTACATGATGAAGGAAATCCTTTCCTTTGCTAAATATCACATCGTAGCCATGGTCCTCCAACATAACAACTAAAACTAAATTCTTCTTCAAACCCAGAACATACATGACATATTTTAATGTGAGAGGAGAACCAGACTCCCTCTGAAAACTAACAGTATCAATGTCGGTTGTGCTATACCTTCCATCATCTCCCATCTCGATGTGCATCTGGAGGTCCTTCACCTCCAAGTCATTGAAAATTTATTTGTTGTCATTCATATGGAATGAGGCTCCACTATCCATATGTTAGTGTCGGTATCTTCATCCCTCCATTAGTGATCAAATTTCTCTTTTTTCATGCATATTAGGTGTCTCACTGATTAGCGGCATTCCATTAGATCATGGATCAACTGATGGTAGTGGTTCTTTGTCAATTTCCCTCATGCCATTCATCTCCTGGCCTATTTTCACATGTACAGGTCATTTGTTGTTATTTTTATTTCATTCCATTTGCAAAAGTCATTTTAGGGTTTTTTGGTCTCATTAGGTCTAGGGTTTGCCACCATGGTCTTCAGAAACTCAATAAGAGGTTAGCAGCTACATGAGGATGTCTAATAAGTTCATAAAATTACAAATTTCACTAAGGATTTGTTTCATAAAGGGTTTTTACCTCAAAACTCTGTTTTGAGGTGAAAATAGAGTTTTTCTATTTCATGTACAAATTTTATGTAATTTTAATGTTTTCATATGTAATAAAGCTTCAACTACAGCCCTTGGTCACCTTGCCAACTCCAACACTCCAGCCACTGCAAAGAAACAAAGATATCCAAAAATCAGTTCATCAAATGATAAAAAAGAGCCAAACTGCAAAAAACAGGGTTTTTTAAAGCAAAGTGAAAGAAACTTTAGGAAAGTGGGTTTCTAAATGAAAAATTAAAGTCAAGGTGGATATGAAGTTATCATTGGTGTTGGAAGACTTCATTTTGTGCAAGTGAGAGAGAGCAAGGGAGAAAATCGCATTGTGAGGAGAAAGAGGGAAATTTAGAGCAAAATTTCAAGTTTTCGCCAGTGCGACGCACCTAGGCACTGGCGCGACGCACCTGCCTGGTGCTACGCACTGGGCGCAGGTTTTGAACTGCAAATTAAATAGGCGCTATGCACAAAAAGTGCGCTACGCATAGAAAGTGCACTACACACAGAAAGTGCGCTACGCACTTGGGCGTTGGTGTGGCGCATCTGTTCGATGAGCTCCAAAATGCATTGTATTAATTACTCAAGCCTCCAAATTTGTAAAGAACGTCTCAAACAATAATTACACCTTCTCATCTGCCCTAGCAATGGATTGTTTCATCTATGATGGTGGTTTGAATGTTGAAAAATGAAACCCTAGCTGCTCTCAAAGTTGTCTTGCCAAAATTGTTTAGGGTTTTTATTGTTTTTGCTATTTTCACTCCCTTGTGATTATTTTCCTATATCCCATCCCCCTGCACTAAGTTTCCCTAAATCTCTTTCTCTTTCCCTCTCCCATTGACACTCACCTTACCCCCTACCACCAAACCCTAAACCCTATACATAATTCCTAAACATTAACCTTATCCATTCCTTAAAACCTAATTCTCATTTCCCAAACCCTATCATTCCCTAAACCTCTACTGCCATTATCAAAACCCTCATTCACAGTCCTACTATCAGTCAATCCTTTTATCCCCAAAAGAAAAACAGCAATCACCCTATACTTGAGAAAATCTCTTCATACTCATCATTCTTCACTCCACATTTGCAAGTATGGAAATAGATTCAACATATGAGAGGGATGATGAAACTGTCAGTGATTCTTCCCAAGAGGTTCATGCACCAAGAAAACCACATAAGGGATGAAAACACAACCAGGAGGAGCCCACCACTCTCACAGAGTTACTAGCTTTCCCTCTTGCAGTAACATGTTTTAAACATCAGTCTTGTTACCAGTTTTGTGAGATGGTGGAGAGGGTGAAATATCACCATGAACTTGCTAGGTTATTTGTTCTTCATCTTCACAATGGCCAGGTGAACCTAGCTGGTGTATCTTTCAATTTTACACCTAAAACTATTGCAGCAGCAACAAGCATTCCTAATGTGGGAGAACAGTGAAATAAAGGACAACATGTAGGCCAAGAGCATTATGAGCCTTACATCAAGGCTAGTTATCAAAGGCAAATCAATAGGGTCTTTTCTTTCAGATACCTACAAGACACTTATGCTCCACTCATGAAACTCATTATCAAGTATTTCACCTGTGAAGGGAGGTTTTCTCGTTTGTATACTTATCATATTAGATTGTTGATGCACTTTACAAGAGTGAGGATGATGAACCTCCCTTATTTCATATGCAGAAATATTGAGAATATGGTTACATTTTTGCAAAGGAAACCTCTTCCTCAGCGGTTCAGTAGCATTTACCATTTTTCATTGATCAAGATTGTTGTTTTGCATCAACTGAGCTTGCTGAATATTTCATGGGATACCTTCATTTCACATGAGGTTTTCAAAAGCCCTTAGGTGACCCCATCAGTGTTTCAAGAGGAAGGAGGGCCTTCAAATCAGCCAAAGGTTCATGAGACTCAAACTACAGGTGTGCCAGTATTTGTCACTTATGCAAAAGGCACAAGGAGACTATTTGCAGCTGCCAAATGAGTATTATCTCCACCTGGGGTGGAAGGGGTCTCGTTTCCTTCACCAGACCACAGGAAAATGCTATCTTCACCTGGGGTGAAAGGGGCTTTGCCTTCTTCTTTAGTAGTACAGGTACAGGATAAAGGAAAGCAACCATTGCTTGATGAAGGGCCTTCTGAAGGTCAGGATAGAGATTTTGTTTTGATTCAGGAGGAGGATACTGATTTGATCTCCCAAAACTCAAGACTCAAGGAGGTCATTAGAGAGAAAGAAGCTGACATCCATGCCTTATCACTTAACCTTGAGAGGGCTAAGTGGATCATTAACTACCTTGAGCAACAGAACAAGCAATTGGAGGATAAACAAACAATCATGGAGCTGCAAACCATAAGGGAAAACAGGCAAGCAACAAAAAGAAGGAAAGTCAAATTGACACCTCTTGAGCAAGAAATTGAGGCTGACCAGGAATCATGGCTAGAGAGGGTAAACATTCACTTGGAGAAATTGCTTGAGAAAGCCAACAAGGAGAAGAAGATGTTGCGCCACATGGCTTATCACTATTTGGCCCGGAACAAAATTTGTAAAACAAGGATAAGAAGCCTAAAAGCCAAGTTAAGGAGAACTTTGAGGAGCAAGAAAGAGAAAGATAAGCTCAAGATCTTGGCTGAAGCTTCATTGACCCAGCATAGCACCTAACACAGATCACTCATGCCAAATTTCAAGAAATTTGGTGAAATGTTTGGCATTTTTGAATTTTTCAGGTAAAAAACAGGTTTTTCCGGCAGGTGCATAGCACCACCGGCGCTACGCTTTTGATGGGGACCTCCATTTGTAGAAAAATTTGCATTTTTGGATTCATCATGAAAAGTTATGCATTCTCAGAAATGGCTAGGAAATTTTGACAAGTTTTGGACCTCCAAAAGGGCCAAAAACACCCAAAAAATGCCCTCTCTGTCACTTTTTGGCCACACAGGAAGCAGTCTTGGGAGATTTCATTTTTGGAGGGGCAAATGGACTCCAAATAAAAAAATTCAAGTTGTTCCAGAAATTAGACTTGTCAGGCTTTCCAACAAGCTATCATACACCTGATTTGAACTTCGGGAAGCCTTCCAAAAGTGGCTTGGAAAACGTGCTACGTGCAGAAAAAACGACGCTAAACACAGGATGAAAAATTGCCAATTTTGCCTGTTTGCTCAGAATTTCGCCTAGTTTTCTTCTAGTTTGACTTTTTCTCTCTTATGGTCAAATTGATGATGTAATATGATGTAAATTGATGTACTATGATGTAAAAATGATAAAAATTGACTCAAGGAGGTAGATACATCAGTTTTAGGTGGTTTAGAACTGAATGAATTAGTTTCCATAGTTTTAGAGGCAAGCTGTTCCACTGCCTATTTTTCAGTTTCTAGTTTAGATCTTGTTGAAACAACTCCTTGACTCATGGATTCGACCCCTGATGGCTAGCATAGGTGGTTTGACGCCTACATCTTGTACTTTCTTAGTCATTTGTCAAGGTTGGACTCTTGTGGATGCTTTGAGCACTATTGTACATCACTTTTGCAGTTTGGCAAGGAAATAGACCAGGGTTTGTAGCATTTTGTGGGATTCTTGTGGCAAGGTGAATTAGTATTGTTTTTTCCTCTGTGATTCAAGTTATCATATGTTTATGTGTGCCATTATCTCTCTCTTTTCTGCTTAACTAAATGAATCAAGTTTAAAGGTGGAATTCATTGATGTTTCAGTGCTTTGCCTTAGGGTTTATTTAGCTTTACATGTTTTCTACTATTTGAAGAGGACTCATGACACCTTCATGCCCTCTCCAACTCCTCACCAGTCTTAAGACTCTCCATTACACCTAATTCTAAGTACTAAAACACTTGCCTACCTCGCCCCACAGAAACCTCTGCAAAACTGAGTTCATTCCCCGGACCCAAAATTTCCTTCCACATCTGATCCAACAAACAACCATAAAATTCAATCAAACTCCTCTGAGCATATACCTAGCCTAAAATTAGTATTTACATCAGTCATCTCTTGCATTATTTGCCATATTTCCTGAGATTGACAAGGAGAGAGCCCTCTCCCGACCTGGTAGGGTTAGCTACCAGGTTAAGCATGGTTTGATGTTACTCTAGACTTGCCTTTTTCAACCTGAGGTAGATTTAGGCCATAACACCATATACTACAAACTATCCATCACTGACGTCACCATGCATGCAATGAGTGTGAAATCCAACTCGAATTGTGAAGCAAGAGCTTCACCCACCTCTCCTCCTAAGGGCTTCTTGTCGGCCTTCTTGTGCGGAAAATTCATGGCATAGTGTTCTAGCTCATGACAATGAAAACATTTAATCTTTGACAAGTCCTTCGTCTTGCTGCCCTGACTGGAATCTCCTTTGGATTGGAATTTATTTCCTTTCCCTTTCTTTGCCTTTCTAGCTAAGGCATAATTCTCCTCATCATCATGCTTGGATGAGGTTCCATCTCTGGTGCTTAGCCTTATCTCTTCTTGCCCCAAGTTGGACCACAAATTCTCCCACTTAGGTACTGTGTCTCCCTTCTCCATCTTGATCTTCTGAAGCTTATCCTTCAATGCCAGCTTCATGTGGTCATTGTTATTCTGAAACAAGTCGATCAAGGCTTGCCACATTGCATATGGTGTACCTTCCCGTGGAGGTTCGAGACAATATGATCTTGAACTACTTCTAGTATGATCCTTCTCGCCTTTGCAACACATTTCTTCCACTCTGCCAAATATTCAGCATCTGTTGTTGAAGGCTTAGGAATATCTTTGTCTATGAATTCCTCCAGCCCGTTGTCTTCCAACAATGCCTCCATCTTGTCCTTCCAAGCAATATATTTTTAACTACCCTCAAGGGCATATTCAATTCTCAATCCATAGAACGACATCCCGCTGGCTTCTAAATAATGATCCTGCAAATTTGATTTCACCTGCAAAGAAAAACTCGTATTCTCCTATTCTAGTGTTATTTATGCTCTCATACCATGTAGAAATTCCTTGTAAATTCAAACTGCTTATGTAATATGCTTAAAAATACTTGAATCTACTCTACTCATCAACAGAAACAATTAATTGATCGAGAAATCATGAAGCATACAAGAGAAATAATTCAATCAACACATTACACAATGATTTCCTGGGGAAATCCACAACTAAAAACCCCTGCTATCTGTATATTGCATTAGTAAAAAATATGAGAAGATTAGATTTCTTTTCTCAAGCCCAAGAAACCTCTGCACTATCTCTATCTATCTCGCATTGCTTCCTAGACAAGCCTTGGCCAATCCTTAACCAATTTTCTACTTTCCCATGTCCCTATTTCCTTGCAATGTTTCCTTGGGAATTAGCCCCTATTAATTATGGAAATTCCTCAACTGGAATTGTGCAATGCGTCATAGGCCTTCGTTTGACTACATGCACCACTTGTATAATTTGGATGATTATACAACTGATAGTACACTTCCCTTGAACTCCAATCTCAACTGGGTAACTCTCAGACCTAACATACTCTATATATTCTTCGCACATATTCTTCGGTGAAAGAGTTCTGAGGCTCGGTGAAAGAGTTAAACACATACTCTATATATTCTTCGCATATATTCTTCGGTGAAAGAGTTCTGAGGCTCGGTGAAAGAGTTAAAAACATATCCTATATATTCTTTGCATATATTCTTCGGTGAAAGAGTTCTGAGGCTCGCTAAAAGAGTTAAACACGTACTCTATATATACTTTGGTGAAAGAGTTTTGAGGCTCGGTGAAAGAGTTAAACACGTACTTTATATATTCTTCTCATATATTCTTCGGTGAAAGAGTTCTGAGGCTCGGTGAAAGAGTTAAAAACGTACTCTATATATTCTTCGCATATATTCTTCAGTCTGTGGGCTGTGGTGGGCACAGGCGATCTGCAGTTAGGTTTGCTGATATCAGGTGCACACATTCCTTATCTTTTTCTTTTTCTAATACATATTTGCTCATATAATTTCAAATATGAATATTTCACCACAGTTACCAAAGATTACCAAGGGCAGACCTAACACAGTTACTCTACAAGGCCTTTATGAGTATATAGAGTCTTTAGAGAAATGTAGAGAAGAAAGAGAAGCCAAGCTACAAAAAGAGTTAGAAGCCATGCTGGAAAATAAATTTGCATCTCTTGAAGACACACTCCAAAAACAAATAGAGAATAAAATAGATCTACTGGAGAATAAAATGGAGGCAATGGAGACTAGATTGTAGGTTATAGAAAAACAAAACCAAGATACTAACCAACCATCCCAGCAAGGAGATGCTGATACTTTAGACAATCTTAAAATGGAAGACATTATTAAAGAACTAGAAGAAAAAGTTAATAGCCGCCTTACCCTAAATAATGTGGTAGATAAGTTAGATATCAAACCAATTAAAGATGAAATGAAAAAATTAATAGAATTAGACCACGAACATAACAAAAGGGCCTTGAACCTTATAATCATCGGTTTAAAAGAGGAAGTAGATGAGGATACTTTAGCCTTAGCCCAGACATAATTACATAATAGATTACAAATTGAAACAATGTGTATCACAGAAGCAACAAGGTTGGGGAAATTAACCGAGAATAAAGGAAGACTAATTCGCATAAAGGAGAGCTCACCTGATCATAAGTATGACATACTTAGTAAAACCTCAAGTCTAAAAAGAACGGGAATATTCATAAACGAATATCTCATTCCAGAAGATCAAGCAAAATTAAGAAAGGAGGTTCAAAAGGTAAAAGAAGCTAGAAAGGAAGGAAAATGGGCAATAATCAGAAATAGAAAAGCCTTTATTCGAGATAGAAACCAAAAAGATAGTAATCGATAGCAATTATGCATGCTTCAGATCCTTTCGTGAAACTGTCGGGGCTTCCCATGGAACAAAGGCCCCAAGCTAAGTTGGATTTCAAATGATGTTGATATTATTTTGCTTGTTGAAACTTGGGAGCACGAAGAATCTAAGGTCCCTAACATAGATGGCTTTATGCTATGGTCTACCTGGAACAAGCGATCCTCCCGTAGAGGCATTGGGGGAATAGCTTGTTACATTAAGAAGAACATCTCCCCCCATGTTAGGATTTATAAAAATGACCCTCACAACCAATATAGTTGGATAGAGATCAGAGAAATTAATAATAAA
This sequence comes from Pinus tabuliformis, assembly GCA_031772625.1. Taxonomy (NCBI): domain Eukaryota; kingdom Viridiplantae; phylum Streptophyta; class Pinopsida; order Pinales; family Pinaceae; genus Pinus; species Pinus tabuliformis. The sequence goes on from CM062816.1 coordinate 1,420,515,105, forward strand.
AAGTGCAACATAGCAATATGCTATTTTCCCCGCATCAATTCTAACTTGTATAAGAAGAAGAATCTAGATAAAACTAACCCTTACAATGGTTTAGAGAATGATATTTCTAGCCTAAGGAATGACGGTAATATCCTTTTAATAGGCGACTTTAATGCTCGAACTTCAAACAACCAAGCTATTATTCTAAGCAATCATTCCAACCCTAATCCTCTTTGGTTAGATGAAGACCCTACTCTGGCTAGTAGGTACAAAAGGAGCTCTGAAGACCTCGGGGAAAATTTGTTTGGGTCGGAGCTAGTCAAGCTCTGTAGTGCTCAGGATCTCATAATTTGCAATGGTCTAAAGAAGTGGCCCAATTCCAGCAAGATGACCTGCATCCATGGACTTGGTAGCAGCATGGTAGACTACGTTATTTCCGATCTCCCATTATACAACGAAATAATAAATTTTGACATCTTAAATGACCACGAACCTGACTCTGATCATAGGCCTTTACTTATAACTCTCAATTTTTTCATGCATAGAGTTCCCACAGAAAATAATACTTACAGCGAAAAGAACTTAATATTTGATAGAAATAAAAATGATCTCTTTCTAAATGAATTAAAAACTAATTTGCTTCCTTTATCTAGTATAGACAACATAGAAGACCTATATCATAATTTTACTACAACCCTCTCATATTCTATTAACAAGTTCTCAATTGAAGTTTCAAATAATAAAAGAAATAGCAAAACCAATCCATGGTATGACAAAGATTGTAAAAGTGCAAGGAGAGAAATTAAGGAAGCTGTTGATGAATCTCTTAAAATGGACAAGATAAAAATATACAAAGCCCTAACTAAAAGGAAAAAGAGGCAGTACATTCGTCAAAGACAGGAGAATCTCTTACACCTCTGTAAGGTAGCTCCTAAGAAATTTTGGAGGGAGATTTTGACTAGGAAGACTAAAGATAATAATAAAATTGCTCTTCATGATTGGAATTCCTATCTTAAAAAGCTTTATGAATCTCCAAATGTCATGAATAATTTGGAAACCCTGCTCACAACGAAAGAATTTTTCTCTTTAGAAGACATTAAGTTTGGGGTTAATCGCCTCGCTAATGGGAAAGCTAAGGACATTGAAGGTTACCAGGCGGAAATCTTAAAAATTGGAGGTCCTGTCCTCATCCCCCACATCCACAAGATTTTCAATCAAGCAGTCAAGCAAGGGTTCCCTAAACCTTGGATTGAGAGCCTCATTATCCCTATTTTTAAAAGTGGGGATACAAATAACCCCTCTAATTATTGGACAATTATGATCAACCCTCTCTTAGCCAAGTTATATGGTAGTATTTTTGAAAAGAAGTTAAGCATATGGCTTGAAAGTGAAGTTAAGTGGGCTAAAGGCCAAGCAGGTTTCAGAAGGCATCACTCAACAACATACCACCTCGTTACGCTTAGGATCATTGCGGAGGAATGTCGTAATGATAATTCCAATTTATTTTGTTGCTTTGTGGACTTTAGAAAGGCTTTTGATACGGTTCCTAGATGCAACCTTTGGAATAGATTAGAAGAGCTAAAGGTTCCTCTCGAATTGAGAGCTGCCGCTATAAGGTTATACGAGAATGTAATTGCCAAACTAAAGAGCAATGAGGGGTGGTTGAAAGATATTAAGTGTAACATCAGAGTTAAACAAGGTCGCTCCCTCTCCCCTACCCTATTTGGCATTTACATCGATAAGCTCAAAGGCTATTTAGAGGAAGCAGGATGTGATGGCACGATCTTAGCTGGGATAGTCGTCATCCTTCTTCTCTATGCTGACGATATTGTTCTTTTGGAAAGGTGCCCATCTGATCTTGATAAGCAACTCAGGCTTCTTAAGGATTTTTGCTCTACCATGGGTATGACTGTTAACACTGACAAAACAAAAGTTATGATTATCAAATCCAAGAAGGACACTTATGCTAATTTTATGTATGACAATAATAACTTGGAGGAAGTGTATTCTTACAAGTACCTAGGAATTGATATTCATCACAAGCTCAACTAGAACCATAGCATTGAGAAAAGGATTAATGGGGGGTGGAAAGCTTATTTGGGTCTTGAAAATAATTGTAAAACAACAAACCTCATAATGTGGGATAAAAAGAAGTTCCTCTTTGAAACTTTAGTCACTCCTGTTATCTTATATGGATGTGAGGTTTGGGGTTTTAGCATCTCCAGAGAATCATGGAGAAAGATTGAGCAAATCCAGAAGCATTTTATAACTTATAACCTGAAAATTAAAAGTAATACACCCTATCCTATTCTCCTTATAGAAGTAGGTCTTCCCCCTATTGAGAGCCTAGCTATGATTAGGTTTCTGTTGTACAAGCACAAACTTAATAACATAGACGATCATAGACTTCCTAAGCTAGCTTTAAATTCCAACCAAAACCACCTAAGGCTCAATCGGGGGTGGCATAAAGACACAAGGGCCTGGTTAAACTATTGGGAGATCAATGAGAATGATGCATAGCAAAAGATAAATAACATTAAAGATATTGTTACTTCTAAGTTCAAAGAAAAAATGTGGTGTGAGAAAGATTTAGTGGCTAAAAGAAAATTAAGTTATTATAAGAAGGTCATCAACCCCACCCTAGAAGATCAAAAATATCTCTCTATTTTAACTAGCTCAAAGAAGAAAATTAATATAGCAAAGATTAGAACGAATTCTCATGAGCTCCATAGTGAAACAGGTCGTTGGGAAATTCCTAAAATGCCATCGATGGAAAGGATCTGCCATATATGTGAGAATAGGAACATCGAGGATGAAAAACACTTCCTCTTAGAGTGCCACGCGTACAACCACATTAGATCTCAGTTTCACAATCTTTGTTACATTACTGACCTTCCTAGCTTTTTACAATGTCAAAATTATAGTGAGCTCGAGAGGCTTCTCTCCAAGCTTTTTGAGCATAGGAATAAAATCTTAAATCAAAATAAATAATTTATTTCTTTAGGTCCGATAGACCAATGTTTGGTCTCAGCGGACGTTAACCATCATCAGCATCATATTAATGAATGAATCATCAGTTAACTAGTTGAACACATGAAGCGTCACTCCATTGTTTGACCTCCTACTAGTTCCTCCATCAATTGGAATTATTTTAACTAACTTTAACTCAGTTAAAATGAATTAATTAATTACAACTCAAAATAAACTCAACTGGGGCTCCTATAAAGTAGGTGAAACTCTACATGACTCAAGGTAGACCCTCAACTCAAATTAACTTATTTAACTCGTACAAGTTGTCTTCTGATGCAGAATTACAATTTTATTCCTAATTTAATTCAAGGACAAAATTAAATGAGGTTATCTTGTTGCATTTTCAACAAACCTTACCAAAATCAACAAGAGTATCAATCTTTTTTGTCACAGTTTCATCATGCTTATCACAAGTATTAACAATAGCATCGAGATATCATATGTCAAAATCAATGAGCTAGCTATCCTTATGAAATCCATCATGTCTAATATGAAAGATGCTAGCCAAATATCACGAGCACCAATATATATCATATGTACCATAAATCAAACTTACTTTCATATTCTCGTCATACCTTACGACTTACTTTTCCATCCAATATTACAATGTACACACCTTGTAGTATTAATGTACATCTGTAGCTTGTAATAATTATTTGTCATTAACTATTGTAGCTCTTCTCTTCCTTCACTAACTATATGTTCTTGCACCTCAAATGATCCTCAAGAAGGATCCACTTATCACATCTCATCAAGAGGTTAGAAGTAACCACATACTCAAACATTCATGTAGGAAGCATAATCAGTGATCATATCAATAAATCTAAACAAAAGACATAAATAAGTAACATAAATCGAAAAATTACTTATCTTCAATGAGAGGTGATCATCTCCCTCTTGAACCAGCCTTCAAGGGTCCTTACTATCCATTGTCCATATTTCCATTGACTTCATCAACAACCAAGGCCATCAACCCTACCACAAGATTAGAACATCTTCACACTAATCATGTTTAAAAATTGCAAAACTCAAGCCATCATTTTATCCCAGGGTTTCTTCCAAACCCTATCCTCATGTCATCCATCAAACCTTAATAACCAGATTAATGAGGGTCTCCTTCAAACCTTAGTATTATTTTAGGCCTCCTCTGTCTTCTCCTGCTTCCCTGAAAGGTGTCTTCTCATGGGTGATCTCAATGACTTTTCTTCAACGCAGCTCTGAAACCATGTTAATTTTTCTTAGGGTTATATTGTTCTTTGCTTTAGATAATTGAATTTCTTCATTTACACATTAAATTCACCCCATAACATCAGATCATTATTTAGATTTATAACATTATTCAGCAACATATGGAATTATATAGAAAGAACAACGTCATCATCAATGCAATGAAACATAAAGGATTAAATGGAAGAAAATAATTCACACATAGAGACACCAGGATTGATTAGAGACTAGGGAAAAATCCACTATGGGGAAAAAACTTTCAAATTCTTCTTCTTATTAGATTGTCATTGAATGATTTAGAAAAAGAGAGTACAATGATCCATAACTTCATCCATACAACTATCCAAGTAAAATAAACTAAACAATATCATGAGATGAACCCAATAATGCTAATAATCAAAACCCTCATTCAGAAGCTTGCGATCAACTGTCATTGTTTGCAGTCAATTACCGAACCCTACGGTCAACGAGTGAAATCTGCAATCAACTTCAAAAACCAAACCCTAGGTCCAAACCGCATGCAAAGAATGTTTTGTGTGCTACTAAAACCCTTCAACCACACACATAGGCCAGAATGCATGCAGTTATAGCCAAAAAATTCCTGCAGTAGAAAACCAAAAACCCTAGACACAAGTGTGAGCTTCAGACCCTGCAATTTGGACCTGTGCGACCCAATTTTCACGAATTGCCTTAGGCCTGTGTGAGCCAAAACCAAAGAAGAGAATAAAAGAATGTCTCGTGATGATTTCCAAATGAGGTTGAGGTAACTTGCATTTATAGACTTCCAAGGGGATCCAATTTGCTTTTAGGCCGACATGATCTAATGTGCACATGTGGGATTTAATTCAAAAATACACTTTCTCTTGTCCAAATTGATCACTTCAATAGTCAAAATTGGTCCTCTCAAAAAGAGGAATCTGATCCCATGATTGGAATTTGCCACTAAGCTTCCAAAAATTAATGGGGCCAACATTTTTATGAAATTCACATATTCATGATCGTTTTAGCAAGTATATGCATAGAATATCATGAGAAGAGGTGATGGGCGTGATTCCCATTGATCATTGATGGTTTATGGCTCCTGATCATTGATAGTTTATGGCTTTGCATATTCGATCGATTCTACGAGAGTGTCTATAGAAGGGGTGAGGTACGAGTAATATGAAAAGAGCAATGAAATCTTTGTTGCTCTTATACAACTTCTCGGTCTATTCGAATCCCACATTCTCATTCTTTATCGTCACCAATAATAGCACTATCTTGCTTAGTGAACGTAATTGAATTCTCTTTCTTTACATTGTACGAATGTTTCACTTTGCACAAATTCTATCTGTTTGGCATGTTTTTTATTTCACTTTGATTGTTTGTTTATAAACTGTGATTTGTGTACAAAAAATAAACTTCTTATGGATCAACAGGTTTTGATTCAACCTTGACAACTGAATCAATGGAATCTTCATCTCACTCAGCATACTTTCCGTTTATCCCAACATCCCTTATGCATTATAGGTAAGATACCTTCACCTTTAAACATTACAGGCATAGATATTGTCAGGCTTAGGGGGGTTGTCCAACATTTTGGAGCTCACATTTTGGAGTTTACACTGGTTTTTTTGGAGATTGAGTGTGGAAGTGGGAGAATGGTGATTTCTCCGTACTTTGACACAATGAACTTCCTCTGCACTATCATGTGCTTTTCTAGTTCCAAACCAAATACTTCCTTTCCTTTGGTTTCTTTTCCCAATGGCCAAGCACATGTTGTCCCTCATTAATTGAGTTTGGTGATGCACATTTTGAAACAATTATTAAATGGGGATATCATGTGTAGATGTGATTTCCCTGAAAGAAAAAATATAAAATTTAAACAACTAAATTTTTCGATATATCCTCTATGTTATTTGATGTTGTGTAAATTTGAATATAATTTTATTTTATGCTTCTTGTCTATGGTAGAAATATGTGGAGTTCATGTATGAAATTCCCATCCTGCTTGTGAAACACACACTCAGTAGAAAAGGTGCACAGGGTTGGTGGTTAAAATTAAATCGGTTAAGTGGCAAATTTAAATTTCTAAAGTCATAATAAAACATTATTGCTCACATATTATTATGTTAGAGTGAAATATATATATACACAGTCACTGCTTCCAATACTGCAAACTTCATATTATTACTTCCAATACTGCAAACTATAGAAATGTATAGTTTATCTCCTGAATTCTAAAAAATTTAGCAACTAGCCATAGTGATTGTTGATTGTATGAAATGCAAAATATGTTTACGACATTTTGGTTAATTAAACACATGTTATAAAGGTGAATAATAAAAATTATGATTATTGGAGATATTTGAATTAATCTCAACACAAATAAGATCCTGAAATCCAAATGTCGATGCATAGAGGTGTATTTTTACCCACTGGAAATAACACATATAAAGGTTGTGCAGCTTGCATGGGCATGTGATAATGAGATCAGGGATTTGTTATTAGGCCGCCATCTCATGTTCTCATGTTGAAAATCCTATTGATTCTTACACTAATCATCGTAAACCCTCACCACCAGTCACATATTGACTAAAATTCTCAAAAGGAGGCAAGAAATTACTTAACGAAAATTACTTACAAATTATACGATGTTAATCCTTCTTACGCTTACCCTGGCAGAAGTTCATGTCGACCTTCCGTGAAAGATGAGATCTTTGAAAATAATTAGTGCAATAATTAAACAAAAATTTAACGCCAATAATTTAATTATTGTTACTCTTAAACAAGGACATAGCCACCACGACACAAGTCGAGCCCCTAAGACCAGAACTCATCAAAAGTCTATCGGATCCTACCCTCAAACAAAACTATTGAGTTTCGGCTATGATGTTCTATTGGGCTGTGTGATCAGCCTTCAAAAGCAGGCTCTGATATTTTTCGGACACGCAGGAGACAGAGATGCGGATATGGGTGGAGACACAATGGAAATCCATTCTCGATTATTCACCCAATGTGAGTCGTTTGATGAACTCTTGGTACAATTTTCATTTTCTGCATATGGAGGACATGGAGAAAATCCTCAAACTGCCATGGGTGTGAGGGCGATCATTCTTGGCACTGCAACAATGGTATATCGACTTCAATCCACTACATGACACCCCCCAAAATAAGTTAATTTGGGTTAAGTTGTTAGGTCTACCTATCAAGTTCTAGACCAGATGGGTTTTCACGGAGATTGGGAACACAACTGGTAAAAAAAATATGTAGACCTAAAGCGCTTGGGTGACAAAGATAAGCGAGTAGCTTGGATATTGATTGAATGTAGTTTTGCTAGGGGCTTGCCAAAGCACATTGACTTAGTATGGTACAAAATTCATATACACCAGCGCCTAGATTAATGGTGCATTCCCTTTCGATATCTATTTTATCACCACATGGGAAAACTATTGGCACAATGTCCTCGGAGAATCAAAAGGAGGGGGCATTAGGAACCTCTAGACAGATTTGAAAATGGCATGGGTCGGATGGACGATCAACACCATGGAGGAGGGCCAAAGGAATCCACCCAGAATTTCCATTATCATCGACCACGCTGCATAGGTACTTCTCCACAACCACTACCCTCTTCTTCTGATTTTCTTGCTAAGGAATCCATCTACTCTTCACCTTGAAATCCCACACTATCCCCCCCACATAATTCAACTACATCCACCCTTATTCATTTCCCCTCACATGCTACCCAAGATTCACCACCGCCCTCAATGTGGCCATGCTTGTCTCCCTTGTTTGCGTCTACTATGCAGACCCATGAACTTTTGGATCCCAAACCTGGCCTGTCTCTACTAAAAAACCCTGATAATCAGACCCCATAAATCAACCTAGACCCTTTTGTTTCCCCCTAATCTCCAATATCACCCATATCTTCCCCCAGGAATTTGGTCGATAGTGAAATTGAGTTCCTGCTCACCATCCTCGCACTTGACCTTAGAACCTTATCCATTCAACAAGAATGACCTTGGACTTCTCTGACCATTAGCTCCAATTCAGCCCTCAACATCACTGTGCGACGAAAGGAGAAGATGGGTAGTCGACACTTTCGGGGGTGACCCAAAGTCAAATCTATCTCTTTTGTTGATTCTACCTCCCTTGTGGACATCCCTATTGGATCCACATATGACCCTCAGGCCCTTAGAGAAAAATCACTCGTTCACCCAACCACATGACCCTCTGCCTCTCTTTGAATTTGTGGGGACTGGGGGACTCGTTGAAATTCCTATCCCTCGGAGAACTCTTCACCTCCGTGAACCCTCTTATCATTCTGCTGCAAGAATCCATGTCTAATTCACAAAAGGTCTTAGAATATTTTATAAAGATGTTTTCGGATTGGGATACGGTGGTTGTTGACTCCATAGGCCTCTCGGGGGGTATGGCGGCCTTATGGAATTTGCAATGGGTACAATTTCAAGCATACTGTTTTTTTGCTGGTATCCTCCTATCAGGCCGACTCAGGGGTTTACCTAGCCGCTTGCACATTCTTAACCTATATGCTCCATACTAAGATAGGAATAATTTTTGGAACATAATGGAATCCTCTGATATCCTAAAAATTGAATCCCTCATTGTGGTAGGAAATTTCAATGCCACCATTTCGGTGAATGAATGTTGGGGCATAGTTCGAAGGAGAGATCCAATGGCGGATAGACTAAATTAAATTTTTTGTGACAATAATTTGTTGGACATCCAACCCCAGATAATGATTCCCACTTGGCACAATGGTAGGGCTGACAAACAACACATTGCCAAATGGCTGGACAAATTTCTAGTGAATGAAGAACTCATGGAAAAATTGGGATACCTACAATCAAAAGTCCCAAAACTTTCATTTCTAACCATCTACCCATCACTCTACTTTGGAGAAGGGACAAGGTGCGGCTGGGGATGCCTTATAAATTCAATTGGGGTTGGCTCGAAGATGAAGATTTTAACATTTTGATCTAGGATTTTCGGAACTGCCACAACACCGATGAAAACTCTCCCATGCTAGCCATCCACAACAAACTCCTCGCTCTAAAAGCGGAAAGAAAGAAGTGGGAGAGAATGAAAAAAAGGGATATGTACAGGGAACTTGCAGAAATTAAAATGCAATTGGAAAAATTGGGCATGGAATTGGATGCTGGGAAACCTTACCCGACCTTACTAGAAGCATTAAGGATTTGGAGGATAAAAAACAAAAGATCCTTCATATACAAGAAGTCACATGGAGACTGAAATGCAGGGAACTATGGATTAAAGAAGGGGACCGAAATACAAAAAAAAATTCACAGGTATGCTAACTAAGGAGGAAAATAAACTCCATCTGGAATATCAAAGACGCATATGGAAACATGGTACATACCCTCCTTGAGATCCAGAATGCGGCTGTAAATTTCTTTGAGGAAGCCTACAAAGCTAGGATGGAAAATGGGATTGAGGACCAAATCTATGGATCAGATGCATATCCCAATATGTTTGTTGTAGAGAAAAAAGAGGAGTTATATAGATAGGTCAATCTCGAGGAGTTATATTCTATCCTAAAATCCTGTATGAAATATAAATGCCCCAGACCAAATGGATGCACAGTTGAGTTTTTCCTGCATTTGTTTTATTTGGTTGGGTCAGACTTGGTGAGCATGGTAGAAGAATCCAAACGGGAGGGACGCATCCTGGGGGCTATCAACTCTACTTTCATTTCCCTCATTCCAAAAAGGAGTGAGTTAATCTCTTTCACTGATTACAGACCCATCTCTCTCTGCAATATGGTATACAAGCTTATTTTTAAGATCATTGCTATTAGGATAAAACATTCCTTGTCCTCCCATATATCTCCAGAACAATATGGATTCTTGCAGGATAGATTAATACATGATGCAGTGGCCACGGCGAAGGAATGCATGCATTCCATCCACTCAAGGAAAATGGAAGCAATTGTCATGCATATACTTACAAAATGCATACAATAGTGTCGGCTGGGCATTCCTCCACATAATTCTACATAAGATTGGGCTGGAGACAAGAAATATTGAGTGGATCATGGTGTGTGTTGCGTCCGTTAACTATGTTGTTATCATTAATGGATATCCCACTAAATTTTTTGGAGATGGTAGGGGACTCTAACATGGATGTTCATTGTTTCCCGTGCTTTTTTATCTGATTATCGATGGACTCAACTACAGAATTAGACATGATTTCTTGGAGGATGGTTTCCGTGGACTGGCAGTTGGCCGAGACATTAGAATATCACATAGTTTCTTTGTGGATGACATTTTGGTTTTTGGCATGCTTTTGAGAAGGTATTGGGCTACCTTATATCATCTTTTTTGCAGATTTGGCAGAGCCTCTCGAATGCTGATAAACAAGGGGAAGTCCTTGATATTATTCGCGGAGGGGAAGTAGGAGGACATTGAATATATAGAAAAAAAATAGGTATTAATTCATTGCACATTAGTAATCGTTTAAAACACCTGGGTTACAACATTAAGCCCAATAATTACAGATTCAACGACTGGTGATGGATTTTTGAAAAATTCCACAAGAAGATCTCAGGTTGGGAACATCGGTGTTTAACTCTTGGAGGTAGATTCACTCTCACACAATCGGTCCTGTAGCAACTGGCGATATATTGGGCTCATCTTTACTGCCTCCCTGCCAAGATTATACAAAATATAAATAATATTATGGAAATATTTATATGGGTTTCCTCAAGGAAAACATCTAAGTAACACCTCACTAAACTTGATAGTATCATTATTCCTAAAAGGTTGGGTGGATGGGGATTACTGAATTTAAAACATTTTGGATGGGCCTTACTGATCAAGTCCCTATGGCACATAATTTTTGGGAGATGAAAAAATGTGATACATCATAAGATTGAAATATCTAAGAGGCATCAAGGTTGGACAGTGGATGAGAGATGGGCTCATTAAGAGTACAGAGGGATCCACCATATGAATTAGTTTCAACAAGGTAAAAGTCTGGTTATTAAAGAGACAATGCTAGACATTTGGTTCAGGAGAGGAAATGATATTTGGAAGAGATCACATATTGGGCTCTGATATTGAGAAGCACTACAATGTATCATTGATGCACAGTCTCAACATGAGGGGTACTTCTACCTGGCCTAGACCATAAAAACATGCCATGGTATCACTTCTATCTGGGTGAGGGCAGAGGAGATGGGACTATCTAGAGAAAATGTTGAGAGATGGGAATGCTTGACCAATGAACTACACAGAGCGGGTATCTGCAGAGATGAGGTGGGGGACCAGATTGGATGGGATGGGAAGATACACAAAGGTGCTATATCTGTTGCAAGTACATATTTATACATCTGCTGCGCCATGCACAACATACAAAACACTACCTGGTTTTCCAAATTCTGGAAAGTACAGGCCCCACACAAGATGATCCTATTTACTTGGCTAACGTGGAGGAACAAAAATTTAGCTTGGGAAAACTTGAGGAAGAAGGGCATCCATGGACCTGACATATGTGCTTTTTGCAAAATGCAAGAGGAGAATAACACACATATTTTTTTGTATTTCTTGGGGGTTGTACAGGTATGAATCACGACCCTTGCTATCTTAATTTACAGGCACAACGCATAGGACACTATTGAAGCATGCTTAATATGGTGGAGCCAGGGGTCTCGCAAGACAAGGGTTGTTCCCATTGTAATTCTCTGGGAATTGTGGAGAGTCAGGAACTCCAACATTTTCGATGGCAAAATCCTTAAGCACAATAATGTCATCATTTCTTGGTTGGGACCTCTTTTCCATACTAATCTAGTTCATAAGAATGTATTACATAAAAAAGCGCCTCGAATCTATCTTTCCCTGCAGGTTTCTTCGACAGAGCAGCACAGGGTGGGAGATGTGGATGTGGAGCCTGGATCCACATGGACTACAATCAGCACTAGAGAATTCACTAGTTTGGAGGCCCTAGAACAAATATGAGTGCAAAAGTGATTGCTTTATGGTGCTTAATGTGGTTTTCTAGCTTCCTTAACATTCCCAAAATACACGTGTGCGGGGATTCTCTGGCCATAATCAACCATGTGCAGGGCTTGGCATCCATAAAACACCCACACCTATAGGGATGACTTCGAAATATTGATTTTCTCAAGGGCTCCTTTCAGAAAATTCATTTCTAGCACATCCATCAAGATTTCAACACAACTGCAGACAATATGTTAAAACTGGGCATCTTGGACCCCCCTGGCAGCATGTACATCACTCTCAAGATTAGCAGTTCTCACATGGACGTTGGTTCCATGCCCCTGCCTGGTTAACCATTTTTGGAATACGAACCTTCTGGCCTTTTGATCCATGGTTGTCACTAATAAATTTTGTTTGTTTGTTTGCTTTTTTTTTTTTTTTTTTTTTTTTTTTTTTAATTCTGCATGTTTAGAAATTGCATATGAATTATGTGTTTTCTACTGCTACATTGGAAGTGTTCTCCTCTGGTTGGCATACATGATCTCACCTTGGTTACTATGAAATTTTTCACTATCTATGTCATATGATGGACTAGAATGATGAATATCTATGAACAATATGTACTGGTTTTCATTTCCTATTAATAGAAACCAATTTTTTTCTTACTTACAAAAAAAAAATGTAAAATAATTGGAAAACCAAGAAGATGTTATATGAACAATTTGTGTGACTATTTCTTTCAAAATCAACATAATAATGAGTTATCTCAATTATTTCAAAATCCTTAAAGCCATTGGCAATGAGAAAAGGTCCCTATATGTTAACCTTATATCTGTGCATATGTAATTCCACTTAGATGAATTTCAAACTATTGAAAACTACCAATAGATGTACTTGTATATGCACCTTCGAAATCACCACATGAATGACATGATCACTTCATTCAAATTCCATGAGTGTGACCTATAAAAACATAGCTTACATTTTTCTCTACAATGGTCTATAATGTGTAGCATGTTCATCCAGATACCTCAGTGATATATGTGTCCCCAATGTAGACATTGCTTGTTGGAGTGGACCTGGGATCAATCGAGTAGCTTCAGAAAGAAATCTTGATTAAGCAATAATATTCTCCCCTCAGAGAAAAAAAAAAACCCTCCGAACAGTGTGGGAGTGCAAAGGTGCCCCTGCCTCTGCACTCATTAACTTCAATATGTGGAGACCACAAGCAAGTCTTGCTCCACATTTTTTTGGTGCGGTGTAAATTCACAATATTTTGTTAATTTGATTTAAACCGATAACTTACTCTTAACTAGTAATCACAACAAACATTATTGGAATCTACAAGTCTAATAAAAAATTGATATCCTCTTCACTCATGTAGTGATTTCTTCTCTGATACTTTCTCCTCGTTTGATTCTATTGCTTAACCAATTGCGTTAATCAATCTTTCACAAATGCATTTATGGGGAGCACCATGACTCTTACATTTCCATTGGTCCTTTCGTAACTTCCAACATTCATCCTATGGCTATATCCCTCAATGAGCCTTGCGCCTGCCAATTAAAAATCAGTTGTGGTAGAACAAGGCAGAGTTGTAGAGATTGGTAATTGTCAAACCGAAAACCTCAAATCAAATGAAGATGCATTGTATTGTGGATTTGAGATGTGGAGGTGAATATTTATATGCATGGTCAAAGTGTGTATTGATCGTGATGCAATGTGCGGAGTGCAAAGGTGCAGAGAAATAAAGCTTCCTCCGCACTCTACACAATGTATCAACCTTTTATATATCCCTAACTAGTATGGTCTGTCAAATGTCACAAAGGATATCTCAATTAAATCCCTTTAATGATGGATAAACAAACAAGTAACGAAATATATCCAATTACTTATGTACAACATAATAAGATGATGGCACCACGGGTAATCAAGGGTTCTCAGGAACACTACAGATGATAATGAGACAATCAACACTTGCAACTTATGTGAACGTCGGACATTTCACCATTATAGACAATACGTGGTTGCATCAATTGAACTTATAATCGTAGGAAGGATTCATTACTTATATTGGAAATGATATCACACTATCCATCGTGAACATTATGCGAGGGTGGTTTTCATTGTGCACAAATGACTTTCACTATACTCCTTTCTTAAATCTCGTGTCATTAGGTACTCTTCAATGCATTGTCGAAAATTGTGGTGCATCCATGGTATCTTGGTTTGCATCTTGCTTCATATAATTTTACCTATGGTTCTCCATATGATGGTTTATATGTGGGGAAATGTGTGTTTGAACTCTATCCACAATTTAACTCCTCCAAGACATTATGACCCCAAAAGAAACAATGTTAACATTTTAATTGATTTTAAACTATACTACCGCACTACACTAAATATGTGGTAAGATTCAAGTGTTATTGCTTCCATATTATCAGATAACAATTAAATTCAATAATTTTGGGCTCTCATGATATAATTGTGTGAAATGTGGAATGTAGAGTCTTCAGAGTAAGTTCACTGTGTTGAGTGCGATATGCAGAATGCAGAGTCTTTGGAGTAAGTTCAATATGTTGAGTGTGGAATGGAAGTGTGAAGACGAGAATAATGATAGATTTTGGAAATGTGGGCCCCACGCAAAGAGGAAAAATGTTAATCAATTAATTAGTGGTAGAGGCAGGGACTATGTTGTGTTGAAGCTATTAATCTTGTTAATACTAATAAAAAATACAAACATGCAATAGAATAAAATAGCTCATCCACTAAGTCAAAAGTGTGTTTAAGTAAAGTCACCTATCATTTATTGGAATATAAAGCACAAAATAATTGTTCTATTTGAAAACAATAAGAGTACAAAATATCCTCATACAATTGGCTTCCATTTTCTATTGGAAATTAACTTATTCACAATAAATGTCCAATACAAAGTAATGCATAAAAGTGTGATTTAGCTTGTGAATATCTCAATGTGCGAGTTGGGGTTAATTCAAGCTTAGGTTTAATTTTGTTGAGAGGCACTCTCTAGCCCAATATGGTAGAGATGTTGTAATGTAATGTAATGTTTTGGTTAACCTTAAAAATAAAAAATAAAACTTATGTGAAAACATTTTTACTCAATCAAAATAAAATAAAAATAATGAAAAAATAGCGTTAAAATAAAAATAACTTTCTGGTATTGACCCATGGTATCCATGTGGAATATAGCCTATTTAAAAGGTGAAATTAAACCAACATAGATCCATCTTAACTTTGGATCTGCCAAGCGCAGAGAGGGATCAAATCTCTTGAGATGCAAACCTATTTTAGAGTGAAAGGAGATTTCATCCCTCTTGACACTTGGTAGATCTGGAATTAAGATGGATATAGGTTGGTTTATATAAAGTAAATGCTTTTAACCTTTAATAACAATTTCCTCTAAGATTTAATCCGCAAATTAAACAATTTTATTAAAAATGGATTGCTTTTTACTTTTGTTCATGATAGATAATTGACATCAAGGTTGTACATTTTAAACTTAAGTGTGTGAGATCAATTGATAATTAAAAAGTAAATTTTGGATTTATATAAAGGTTTGTTTTCAGTAATAATTAGCTTTCAAGATATATGATAATTGATATGTGGTTGATATCAATTTCATTTTTAATGACAAATTAAATTTTACAAATACATTGATCCATTTTATTAAGGTTTATTTAAAATAATGATTATATTTATGGAGTTGAATTGATTCAAGGATTAGGCTCTAAATCTCACAAAACTATATAACTAAGCCAGCCCAGATCCATCTTAACTTTGGATCTATCCAATCCGAAAAAGATCAAATCTCTCGAGGTGCAAACCTCTTTTTTGAGTGCAAAACTTGAGTAAAGGTTTGCACCTTGAAATATTTGACCCTCTTGACACTTGATAGATCCGGAGTTAAAATGGATCTAGGCTGGTTTCTAATATCTATATATTTTGATATTTATATATTATATATTATTTTTTATTTATCTCTTAAGATTATAAAATTAACAAGAAGTTCAGGGTTGGCCCCGGGCTAGGCTCAGCCTAGCTCGAAGAAAAAAATTTAAAGAAGAAATCCTCTAATACTAAGTACCTCATCTTTCTTTTCATTTTATCATTTTTTAATTATATTTTCCCTTTTAAAATACAACCATTACATACATTAGAGTAATTTAGTAAAAGTAAAATAATGTGGTAAAGAGCTTATATTTGAAATTTTAATGGCTTTATTAATATTTATAAAACTCTTTGAAAACATTAATAACCTAAACAAAACCATATTATAAAATATTATTTACATTAATAATTAAAATTATGATTTCCCACTCTTAAATTACACACACACACCAATTTTCAACTCTATACGAATAAATTTTAAGCAAAACTTTGAATTTTTTTAATGAAAACTTAAAACATAAACTGTAAGTTAACCAACATAGTAATTGGAAATTAGAGATATAATTTGACCATAGTTGTGAATGATAGTGGTCAGATTGGTTTTGAAATTCCTACCTTGTTGCTTTTGATCTAGGTTGATGTGTCTGTGTGTGTGTGATTTTAACTTTTAATAGTAACTATAATACAAAAATGAAATTGGGATTTCAATAGCACCATAAAAGAGACTTTTGCAGGTTACAGTGCAACCAACAGAACTGAGTCAATTATAAAAGCATATAAAAATATAAAAATGTTTAACCTTAAATTTTCTTCACATATTGGTAACATTCTTCATATATTGGCAACACTATAGAATCAATCGTTATTGCTTTGAATGCAAATCATTTAATTTAAAACCTGATTATGAGCCTAGATTGCATGGTCCAAAAAACTTGAATAGCCATTACTTATGATGCATTACTAAATTCGTTCTATTTTACTTTTGGGTAATGATCTGTAAATTGTCGTGGATATTCCACTGGACAGTTCATCACAACATATCTGATAATATTATATTAAAAATATGAAATTCTACACTATTACAGTTTTTATTAGATTTCTAGATCTGTATATTTAATGTTAATAGTGCATGCATGCAAATAAAAAATATACAGAAAATAGAGAACGCCAAAGTATCTCACACACGCATTTGACACAAGATTTTCTCTGGGAAACCCTTTAGGAAGAAAAACCCAGTTGGAAGGTGAGGCCCTCCACTCTCTTTCTCTAAATGGAAATATGGTTGTGAGTACAAGGAAGTATGGCTTGTGTCCCATGCGATGCTACAATGCACAAGTATTATTTATGTTCTCTACCTCCTATCCCTCTTGGCTATTTTTGCTCAGCTATGAAACAAATGCACTCAAAACAATGGAATCTGTGTTCCTCCTTGTGGCATGATTATAACATAGCCAGGTAGCCTACTAGTGGTTAGGCTTGACTACTTCAACTCTTAATCAGAGTTACAATATAGAGTCGTCTGGAGTCTTCTACATCGTAATCACGTGGCTAACTCTTTTTCCATGAATAATGGGGGTTTACATGGCATCCTCTTGAAATTTGGTGGTGAAAACATGAAGGTCAATTTCTGAGTGGCATAAATTTTGCATACAAACTCTGATTGATATGATTTTTGTGTTGGTGGAAAGGTATGTGTGTGTAGGATAGCGTGAAAATGTGTTGTGGTAACGTGGCAAATTTTTACCCCCAAAAAACGTCGTTTGATGCCTTAAATTTCTACCGAAAGGTTTCAAACCTTGTTTTGCCAAATTGGGTCACGCTAGTAAAAACGGTCCCATGAGTTGATTCCTCCACTTTTTCCACTCTGAAAGCATTGATATGGATGACAACAAATATAATGATCCAATATTAATCACATCTCTCCATTTTGGGAGGCTTTTGTTCCCCAAAAGCTTATAGTGAATGAAGTGATGAAATATTCCCTCCACCTTCTCATTCGTGTACCATTTAGCTTTGCCTGGAAGTTGTCCTTTCAACCTAATCTTCCAAAGATAATGTTGCCCCTATCTTGTAGTTATGGACCTCTTCTACAAAATTGTATCTTTTGTCAACTCTACTTGAGCATCTGGTGCCAAATCATCTACAGAAGGTAGGACATGTTCCTCTTCTTGATCTAACATGGAAGGCTCATATAGTTTCAAATTCTCTACATTCACAACTGAGTAAATGCACATATATGGTGGTAAATTGAGTCGATAAGAATTATCACCCACCTTTTCCAATATCTCGAAGGGTCCATATGTCAGACCCTTGATTTTCTTACCAGACCCTTGTAGCCTCTCCTTGTTCAACTATAGCCATACTTTGTCTCCCACCTTGAATGATTTCTTTGTTTTATTTTGATCATGCCTCGCCTTATATTTCTCCTACGACTTCTACAATGTATCTTATACCTATATATGGATCTGTCTTATCTTCTCTATGAACAAATTAGCCCTCAAGGTGTCTCCTGCAATATCTTCTCTAACTCCTCCTTGTTGCCCATATGCAATGTCCAAAGGTGAAGGCAAAAAATATCCAAAACACGTTTCAAATGGGAAATTTCTTGTAGAAGTGTGGATTGCTCTATTGTAAGAATGTTGCATATATAAATTTTCAGCTAGGTATTTATATGCTTCTATTTGTATCCCCTCAGAAGTTGTAAAAACCCCTGGTTTATTTTCCATGGAAATAAAATAAGACCAAGGTCATGGGACATGTATTCCAATCTGAATGGTGGGTAAACATTATAGTGGGCATCACTTGTGGATTAATAATGATTATGGAAATTTTCAAAGACATTGGCAAAGGCAAAGAGGTAATAAATGACAATTATGAAAATAAATGAAAATAGGAGAAAAGGAAGGTGAAGAGACACAAATTTGCATGCAAGGGAAAATAGAGGAAAATGAAGAAAAAGGAGACATCAATGATAAAAAGGCATCAAAGAAATAGTTCACATCTTTTTCTCAGCTTGTTTTCAGTTGCTATCTTTTTTCAATTTAGCATTTGGCTCTCTTACACTATTGCACACTTAGAGAATTCTTGGAGCATCCTTTGAGCATTCTAGCAATCAACTTGGATTAGAGAAACGAATCAAGGGAGCACACGGAGATAGTTGGATTAGTAGCTACAAGATTAGTTTGTAGGTAACAAATTGCATGTGTGATATCCTTGCTGTATTTTTGGATGCATGGTATATGTATGTGATCATTGGTTATGTGTTGTCATTGGCATGGAGATTTGTTTGGATTGACAGTGGTTTCAACCTTGCCTTGCCATTTCCTGCATAGTCATGATCTAGTGGGTTCCCCATTTAGTTTTTCCGGTTGGTTCTCTGATTTCCTATGGCTGTGGGTCGGAACAAATTCTCTAGACCCCTGAAACAGCTTCAGTTCCCTGGAGGTTGTGGGTTGAGTTACTAGTCCCTGGAGCCAATGGGTTGGGATAAATTCTTTAGAGCCCTAAAACAACTCGGGGTCCCTGGAGGTTGTGGGTTGAGCTACTAGATCCTAGAGCCATGGAAAACTTGGGTAGAGACTAATTTGGTTGATGTTAGTGATTTATGGACTGTATAGGTGAGATCATTTTTCTTGATGGTTGAGGTGGTTTGGCCTCTAGAGTCCCTAGTTGGTTTTATTTTGGTTTAACCCAAATGATCACATATTCATGCTTGGAATATGGCATGGGGATGATTAGCTGAAAGAGAGATTTAGTTTAGCCAAATCTATGTTTAGGTGGTACGTGTAATCCCTAACTTGATTGGGATTTTCATATGTTAACATGAGTTATTTTCCTATTGTAATCTATGAGCACTTACACTGGTTTTTGCGGTGATCTTATGGTTGATTTTTCATGAGTTTTATTATGGTTATATGTTGGTTATATGCATGGTTCTATTATGTTCTTTAGTTATGGATCTTGTTCATGATTTGATTAGTTATTAGTTGGTTGATGAATGCATGATCTAACAAGTGTTTTAGTTTCTAGTTTGAGAGGGCATTGAGCCTTCTCGGCGATTTCCAGATGAAATTCAAAATTTTATGATCATATATGCATTCATGACCTGTAGCTTTTATATTTACTATTTTTTTACGAAATGTCTATCTGGTATCAGGAATGTCTAGGTCAATTTATTGCTCAAGCCTTGATTTTTTAGCATTGTTAATATCATTGTCATGATTCTATAAAGTTACAGGCACTTATGGGTAGTGGTTTGGAGGATACCCTGAAAAAGTGGCATAAATCTCGTGATCGCATGAACAAAATAGAGGAAATTGGGTCATAACCGCATGCAAGCAGGCTTATGGGTGCAGTTGGGGCCTCATAATTTCATGCGCAGTGTGTCAATCCATGAGATGGAAATATTTTTCATTAGGATTACTGCCCAACGACATGACGAAACTTCTCATGTTTACCCTAGACAACTTGTAAAGTGGGTAAATGTGGGAGGAGGCGTTACATAAGTTGCACCAAAGTCCTGTTGACTAGTTTTGTATGTCCATCTATCTGTGGATGGAATGTTGTAGCTCTTTAATTTCATGTCCATCTTATCCCATAATGTATTCTAGAATGCACTAAGAAATATTGTATCCCTGTTTGAAACAATGCTTCTTGGTACCCCAAAGTGCACCCAAACCTGTCCAAAGAAAAAGTTTTTGCTTCTTTCCCACTAATGGTCTTTTTACATGGCATCAGAACACACATCTTATTGAACTTATGAACTACCATGAACATGTAGTCATGTCCCTTCCTGGTCATTGGTAAACCTCCCATAAATTTCATGGAAATGTTTTCCTAAGGATGAGTGGGTACATGTAAGGGATGATATAGACCTTGCTTCTTGTTTCTAGTCTTGTTAGTACAAAAAAGCATGCATTTTTTCATGAGCCTAGCTACCTACTCTTTCATCTTGGGCCAATACACATACCTCTACAAGATGGCCATGGTCTACTTTACACCAAAGTGCCCTGCAACCTTAGAGATGTGAGCCTCTCTAATCTGTTGTAATCGCTCACCTTTAGGAACACATAGCATATCTAGCCTATACAGTAACCCATCCTGTAGATGGTATTCAACAGTTTTGTCACCATCGTGCACATGACTCTGGCTCTGTAATTGTTGAAACACATCCTTGAAGTCCTCGTCTTCTAAATATGCCTCTATGTATGCATCGTGGTTGAATGGCTCCATGTGCATAAGAGTCCCCAAATCTATAATCCTTGATGTGGGTGGCCTTGAAAGCATATCGGCCAACTTGTTTGCATTACCCTTCTTGTACTTGATCACCAAATGAATTTTTTTTAGAAACCCCATCCACATGTAATGTGTTGTCACCCTTTTCATTATATGTTTTTTGTTGTCTAAAGGATGAAAAAGAGCAGAGAGGTTTGAAGTCATCTTCCAATCCATAGAAGCACTCAAAGCTAAATCAGACCCTTGTAATGTATGATGCTCAGAAATGTATTTCCAACTGTATATGGAACTCCTCAAATGGACCCCAGATTCAGAAGTTATAGCAGATTGAAGTTGCCCTTGAAAACCGAAAGCCATGGAGAAAATGCCTTAAGGGAAAATCCCACAATTGGAGAATGGAGGTCCCAACGGTACATGAATCGACCACTACAAAGAAATTACAGGGGAAAATGGGATGATAGGGTAAAACTCCAGGAGTTCCCTCGAAAAATGTGACAAAGGTATTCAAGTCAAAACTAAGGGTGGAGGGGCCTTTTCTCTCTCCTCAAACTAGACACGTGGTTGCGTAGGATTAGCTCTGATAGGTGACACATGGAGGTATAGAGGGCACGTGGCATGATGATATGGAATTTTCAAGGTCTTATGGGGGCATATCTTGGTGACATTTATCACCACTCAGGAAGCAACATGTGGCAATTATGACATCACCAATCGGCAATCGACGATCGGAGGTAGCAGCGTATTGTGCATCAAAAGGAATTCACTGATAGTGAACCTCCGATTGGGGGGCTCCAATATGGGAGTTGACCCATGGTCACAAGAAGAGTAAGGAATCAATGGAAAAGTAGAAGAGGTGATCGGAAACCAGTGATCGAAAGTTTTTGGATGTCATACCAATAACATGGGTTAGAAAGTGTCGATTGTGATATTCCTAGTGGGCCCAATCGGCAATTGTAGGATGAGAATTGTTTCTCCTAGTGAAACCTTCGATTGTGATATTTTTAAAGGGGCTCTGATGCAGGGGCTAGCCCTTGGTCATGGGAAAAGTAGAAGAACCAAGAGATGAACAGCAAAGGGTGATCAACATTCGATAATTGAAAATTCTGGAGGGAGGCCACCAAAGGCAGTGTCATGAAATCGCTGATTGTGATATTACAAAAGCCCCAGGTGCTCAAGCATGTGGTCCCATGTGTTAAACATGGGGACCATCAATGATTTTGTATTCCAAAGAATCAGCCCCCGTCTCGACTATTTGCACACCCAACACAGTATAAAGTGGCATAAGCCGCGGTCTTTAAAGCGTAAAGTATTGAAAGGGCTCAAAGCCAAAGGGGCCTAAAGGGATCAGAATTCATTGTATTGCAACATTTATAGTATAAAGGGATTATATTGGAGAATCCCTGATATCACCTTATGACATTATAACAATGCATTTCATGGCCCCGATAGTGTTCTACATGAAGGCTAGAGGGACAGATGAGTTGGCGAAAATGTTCAAGATATATCATGGCCACTATGTGGAACCACTCCCAGGTTCCTGTAAGTAAAGAATTGAAGTTTGTTTGAGACCGAAAGCGATAGGCAGAATGGACGGATCATTGAGGCAGAGACGTGGCCTGAGAAAAGGCCATAATAGGGGCATTCGAGAGATATTTTCTTCCCATCATCATTATGTTTTCCTTTTTCTTATTATTTGGTAATATCTATATTTTCAAGAACGAAATCAATCTGAACCAAGTCATTATGGGTAGAAGCCTTCGCATGATGAGACAGTTGGTCTATCAGACAGTTGGAGATCGAGTTGGGATATTTTGTAACTGTTAATTCAAATCCCCCCTCTTCTTATAAATAGGGGGAAGAAACACTTAATATAGGTTTTGGAATTCTACACCCGCAGTGGTCCAAATTTTGTGATTCCAATTTGGTTCTAATTACCTGTTCATGAGGGACTTGAGCGATGTATGGATAAATGTAATGGACTGGTATATTGGACTCATTTTGAGGATTAATGAAAATCATTGGTGATTCCAATCATGGTTGTAAGCAGTATGTTTTCCCCTCTGTAAATCTCATTTCATGTATGTTTCTATTTTACTAAAATCATGTAATGAAGTTGTCGGTCTCATTATCTCATGGTTATATGTATGTTGCTAAGTAGTAACAATACCTGTGTTATTTAAATATTTACTTATGTACTTTTAAGAGCACAGATTTACATATGATGATTAGTGATGAGTGTATCCATAATATATAGAACATGAAACCTTAATTTGCGCTCTACAATTCCTGTCATTCCATCTCTTCTGCTTTCCATCCTTCTGCCAGAACATTTTTGTTTAGGATTATATCTTGTTTTACAACCATATGCATCTATTTCCTTCCATTCTCTCCTCCTCTTCACCTTTACTACAACTTCAATATTAAGTCGCTCATTGTTGTGTGTCGACCATCAGAACAAGACATTCCTCTTTGAGATCAGCCCAATCCAACACATGTATTTGGGTCCATGTATCTGCTTGAGTTCACCTTGATGAAATACTATTGAACCAAGCCCCCCTTTATTATCTTTCCAAACTATGTGACAATTGGAGTGTAGTAGAAACCCCTCATTGATAATATTCCATGCACTACTCTATCTAAGATGTCCTAGGTACATGTATACAATCAACCCAGATGTTGTCTCTAGGAAGCTTTCTATATCTCTTGAAGCAATTGTGCTACAAGTCCTAGAAAAAACAACAACATAATGTTCGGTCTATTGTATCTTACTCTCGGCCTACAAGTACTATAGTGGTTGGTGATATATGTGGATTACTATCTCCTTTCCCATTAGATAGTGCTTCCACTTCTTCACATCTTGCATCAGGGAATATAGATATTTTTCATAGTTAGGGTAGTTAAGAACTGCCCCATGAAATACTTCAAAATGGTAGCATACATGCTTTCCTCCCTGCATCAAGACTTCTCCCATAACATACCCACTTGCATTTGTCTCCACTTCAAAGGGATGCTACAAGTTTGGTAATGTCAAAACTGGTGCTTGATTAATTTTCTTCTTTAGCTCCTCAAAAGCCCTCTGCTGACTCTTTCCCCACTGGAAATTTTTGCCACTTGTTTTTATAACGTGAAGAGGTGTTGCTACTGCTGAAAATGAGGCTATGAATTTCCTCAAGTATTATGCTTCCCCAATTAAACTCTTGACCTCAGAAACATTAGTAGGCATTGTCCATTTCATGATGGCCTTGATCTTGGTAGGATCTATCTTTAACTCTCCTCCACCTATCACATACCCCAAATACACCACACTACTAGATCTTCCACTAGTTCTTCCATCAAATGGAACTAGTTTAACTGACTTAAACTCAGTTAGATGGAATTAATTAATTACAACTTAAAATAAACTCAACCAGGGCTCCTATAATGTAGGATAAACTCTACATGACTCTAGTTAGACCCTCAACTCGAATTAACTGAACAAACTAAGTAAAATTAACTTAGTTAACTAATACAAGTTGTCATGAGATGTGGAATTACAATTTTATTCCTAATTTAATTCAAGGACATATTAAATCAGGATCTTTCTTGATGTTATTTTTAACATTTCTTGTTGCTATTTTCAACACTCCCTCTCAACAAGAAAGGGATTCACATCTATCCCAATCCAATACCTTTGGAATGTTTTGCATTTAACTCTTGTCGCTATTGTTGTCTCTACTGCAACATTTGCAACCAAAAAAAGCATCCAAACAAAATAAAATGAATCAACTGTGTTTGCAATTTTCTACTGGGAAAAAATGTGTTGTTGACTTTGTTACTAAGCCTCATGCTCTATTATCAACACTACTCTGCACTTGTCAGTATCTGACTCGCATTGGTCCTCTTGCTACTGAATATTGTGGGCCCCCGTAGCAAGGTAATGATCCATGAGATAAAAACACCTCAATGGACCCTACCCAAATTTTTGCAATTCTTGGGACTATTGCTTCACATTACCTCGCCTCTCACCTGGAGTTATGGATACATGTGCTCCCTCTACCCACTTGGATCAAAATTCCCCCCTACTGGAAGTCTCTTCTTGAGTGGATGGGTCCACTTTGTCTCCTCTCTGCTTCTCCAATTTTGGCTGCTCCACACCTTGCTAAGGTTGCTTCTAAGGCTCCATTTTGAGAGGTAAATTATGCTCCCTCTCAACCACCAAATCTCTAGCATATCCCTTGCTCCTCAAGGCTTTGCATGCATGAGCTAAATATAATCTACTTAAACTGTTGTTGCTACTACTTTATTTTTGCTTCCGCTCTTTTGTTCCAATCACTGCAATAATGAGTTTGATATCCCAAAATCCTGAAGTACTAGCTTCCTAATTTGAAAATTATGGAAAAAGATCGTCCTCTTCACTTAGCAAGTTTTCAAATGAGTATTCAACAACAACTTATGTTTATTATAATTTCTTTCAAGCACGAATTCGTTATTGTGTGTATGTTAATCTGTAAATAACATAACACAAATAACTATAAAAATATCATGAACAACAACACAAATTTTGGTGATGGAGTTCACCCCCCCGGGCTAAGTCTCTGGGCCCTGCTCAAAAGGCTAGGCCACTCATATTTCATTATTTGAAATTTGGTACATCAAACCTGCAAGAAAATGTTCTCCTATAGAGAACTCTCACAATATACTTGACAATCTACAATCAACATGTCATCTACAACAAAACAAAGAGTCTCCTGCAAGGACTCTAAACCTCAACTGAAATTGAGAAATCATGCATAAAAAATACATCATTCAATTACTTGTCTCAACTTGACTTGGAGAGACAACGGTTCAGGCACTGATTTCTGAAGAATTAGCTGCTAGAACTGATGAACATGCTTTGCCGATGAGTTTGGAGTGCACCAAAACCCCTGTTTCGGTTCTTCAAGCACCCAATTTAGTCTTTGAATGACTTCAGAATGCTAATTACAAAATGAGCTTATACATAGCTCTCACCATAAACTTCAAGTTGTGCTTTGATTGGCCTGTCCATTGTTTAGTGCTATGAGCACCTTTTATAACATTTTACAACTCTAAGTTTGGAGTTTTTTGTTATAACAACTTTACAAATTGGCTATTAAAATTAAATCGAAATAGTAATACATATCATATGGTATATAATTTAAACAACTTTATAACATATATTTTCCGTTGTATTAGACCTTCGGTGGATCAATATCCTAGTCAAATAATGTTAGACCCCGTGGAAAGTCATATGATATGTGATTGGTGGATTAACTCGATGGAGATGTGTTCCCATTACCCAAATTATGCATAATGGTTTCAAATATTAAAACCCTGCACCAATGTTATAAAAACCTATTCTTGTTGGTTATTAATACCATATTAACTATGCATATCCAATAGACTTTGGCATATCTTCCAGTGGCGTTTGGACATTGGCGCAACAATAGAACTCCATGGCATGCCGACATAGTGGCGTTAATAACAACCCCGCCGCATATGGCAATACTCTGTTGCCACATAATATTTATTTAATGTTCTACGCCATGTTGACATAGCATATCCTCTGCATATGCATCTGACGTTTCAAACCATACATCAACCCCAAAGGTTTACTAACTGTAGACTTCATGAAATCTACTATTGCCATGTGACTAGACTGCTCCTTGGCGGTGACCTGCTCCTCGACAATTCGTGCTAAATCTGTTTCCAAATGTGTGATGTCTACACATTAAATCGATGGTGCTATCACGTGGCATTGACGTGTGAACCGTGTGGCAAACTCTGATGATGGTGGTGACATAATTGTTTTACATATTCTGCGCCAACTCCTGTGCTGATGTGGTGGCTGTGGCATATGTGTTCCACCCAACCCTTCTAGTTGTATAACCATGTGCTAATGTGTGGTTGTTGTGGCACCATATACCCATACTTTGGTGGTTACGTATCTCCGACTGGAGCTCCGGTGGCATGGCATATTAAACTGGCACATTTAAACAACCTCTTTTATACCACATATACCATACATAATTCCTTGCCGCCATTGCAATTCAAACAAAGCTGCGATCCAATGGTTTTGATTGGAGTTGTTTGCTGCTAGGTCATGAGGTCGAATCTCCGGAGGTCCTGTACTCATAACAATAGTTTTAGTACGCCATGAGGAGGCCACGTGGAAGCTAATCATTGGTCCATGTGGCACTCCAATATTGGTCAAAATAAACCAACCAAATAAAACATCAAAATTTGACCTTTTGAATTTTACTGTGTTGACTTTGACTTTTAACTTATTTGGAAGAAAAAAATTAACGAGTGTTTTCTCCTTCATCTGCAGGCCTTTTCTGAAACCGAAGGTATTGTCGGATTCGTCACAACGATCTCTTCGTCTTGGCATTGATCTCTCAAGCATCTGAGACTACAGATTTTCGAGCATGTCAAGAATTGATGCTATCGGGACCATCTTGGTCTTCAAACATTACCTAGAAAACTTCGACTGAACTTAACAAGATCCATCCTGGACCATACCTCCCAACAAAAAGGAATTTTGGACTTCCAAAATTTTATTACAAACATGAATTTACTACATTCAAGCATCAGTATAAAAACCATTTAGACCCTATTTACATACTCAACTAGGGTCTATTGATGCGATGACAATTCATAGACACTCAATTACACATACAACATGAAATCTACCCAATTCCATTAGGGGAATTTTGAGGTCTAAAATGGGCCTCCTAAGAAAAATGTACAACCAAAATAAACTTTATAGGAACTAATAGGATTCAAGATGATGATGTCAACCATGGGGGCTGATTCACCATTTTTGGAGTAAAAAAGTAAAAAGATTAAAAAATAATAAAATAATAAAACTACCTTTTCAACTCGTATTTTCAACTTATATCCCTAAGGTTTTACTCAAATTTCAAGCGGTAGTACTCATTGGATGAAAAATTTAATTCCTCATCCAAGGAGTACCCATGTTGCATACTTTTGATTGACCCTACTACACGAAAAATGAGAAATACATGAAAAAATGTGATTGCAATCACATTTTTCATGTATTTCTCATTTTTCGTATAGTAGGGTCATCGAAAGTATGAAAAATGTGTATTCCTTGGATGAGGAATCAAATTTTGCATCCAACGAGTGTTTCCGCTTCAAATTTGAGTAAACCCATAGGGAGATAAGTTGAAAATATGAGTTGAAAAAATAGTTTTTTCTTTTTTTCCCTCTAAAATTTGATGATGTAATCAAATCTTGTTTCATTATTTCCACTGTTATTTTATAATTTCCTTAGGAGGCCCATTTTAGACCTCAAAATTCCCCTAATGCAAGTAGGAGACTTCTCTGGAGACTTACATTTTCCTTCTCTAGTTTTCTTTGCTTCCTCTTACTCTGCTTGTGCTAGTGTCGACTCATGTGGCAACATCGGACATGTGTTCTTTGAATGTCCTCTTAGCTTGAATTGTAGACAATCTATTTCTCCTGAGTTTTTACTAGTCATCTTTTTGTTGGATCTTCCTGAGATTTGTTTTGATGACGCTGAGTCTTTCTCTGCGTGGATTAAAGTCTTTCCTAGATGTTTCTTCACTTGTAGTGTTGTGTCATATTTCTGTGGCCTACTCCTTGTAGCACCCATATTTTTGCTGAAAACCTTCTACTTCCAGCATTCCTCTACACAATGTGTGTTACTCCCACAAAAGGTACATGTATATACCCTTTTAATAACTTTCATCATAAAATTTTGATTTAAGGACTCACCTTCTGAATCACTGTTGGAATGATTCCTCTGTTTGCCTTTCCGATCCTAAATCTTCTTTAGCATGAGCTGAGGATGTAAGGACCAACACTGGTCTGTGATGTGACATATCTTCCCATAGTAGTCACATATTGATTGGTCATATCCCAATCCTTCATATTTTAGCCCTTCCTGCACTGAGATTGGCTGGAGTCTGCCTTGGCCATGCTTATCGAGGCCTTGTCCTTGCTGATATCCCATCTTGTTCATCAGCATCATACCCATTCCTTTGGTATGCTTCTCGAACACTCCAATCTCAAGATCATTGGAAGACTTTGTTTCTGAAACAATTTTCTAAGATGATGGTACATAAGGGAATTCCTCAGAAGGTGAGGAGAAAGTACCATCGGCTTCTTCCACTGATTGTGCCTTTGGATTGGTAGATAGAGTTGAACTTTCTTCATCTTCTTGATGAAGTGGAGGTACTTCATTCTCCTACATTGGATGGATTTCGAATTGAAGGACTAGTCCTCTTTTGATTCTTCTGCAAGGCCTCAATATTCACTTGTAGTCTTTGTTTGTCTTCCCGCAATTCCTACACCATCCGTTGCAATGCAACATTCTCATGTTGATATTGCTGATTGAACTCTTCTAGTTCTTGCAATTGAATCTACCTCGAGCTTTTACCCATCTTTCACTTTGGTGAGAATTGGCTCTGATACCAAAAGTGATCTGAAAATTGCAGAAAAATATTGTCCTCTTCACTTGGCAAGTTTGAAAATGAGTCTTCAACAACAACTAATGTTTATTAAAAATTCTTTCAAGCATGAATTCGTTATTGTGTGTATGTTAATCCATTAAGAACATAACACAAATAACTATACAAATATTAGGAACAATGAGACGAATTTTGGTGACGAAGTTCACCCCTCCTGGGCTATGTCTCTGGGCCCTTCTCAAATGGCTAGGTTGCTCATATTTTAGTATTTGAAAAGAGGTACATCAATTTTCTATTTACAATTGCTGTTATTTCCCCTGCAAGGAAATGTTATCCTACAAATAATGTTGGAAATAATACTGAGAGGGGGGGTGAATCAATATTATCAGATCAATACTTTAATTTTCAAAACTGATTTGTATACGCTACTTCAGCTCAGTGAACTAGAGTGTATACGCAATTGTACTTAATGAAACCAGCGTATATGCAAAGATCTTTTGATTTACCCAAATTATCATGTATTGAAATTTAATCAGTATATCAGGAATTCATTAGACAATGCAGTAAAAGCATAATAAAGCATCACATATAAGAAACACACTTGAACACCAAGATATAAGGTGGAAACCCAATGTGGGTGAAAACCACCTGCTGCTGTCATCTCTGTCTTCTTTTAATAATAAGAAAATTCTATTTACAATTTTTGTACTGGTGCAGTCTTATACCAGTACACAGGCTTCTACCTGCAGAAGGCTACAACCTTCTCTCATTCTCCAACTTCTACTGGAAGGGAGATACAACCCCCTAGCTCTTGTACTAGCCAATATGTTTTCTAGTACGTAGGCGCTGACCTACAAAAGGCTACGACCTTCTTTCTTCCTTCAGGGACCTCGTTTCATAAATTTTCAGACTAGATCCATCAACAACATCATTCAATCATCAAATATATCTGCATCAACCAATCTCCTTTTGAACCAACCACAACTGAGTCAATCAATCATTTTGACAACCCATTAATCTGATCATTCAAAATGTTGTTATCAGAACATAGTAACCAGAACCCAAGCCAAAACCCAGAACACTGCAACAACAAACAGAAGCAACCAAAACATATTTTATAAGGTATACGCTACTTCCATGTGTCGAACTGGCGTGTATACGCGCTTTCCTCAAAGCCAACCAATGTATATATCTACAAATATAAATTCAAAATTCTGTAGCTAGTCCAAACTTTAGTTATACCCAGATCATATCATTTATGGAATAATATATGCGTCAGAATTCAGATCTAGAATATACATGAGAAAAAACACCTAATGATAATTCATTTTACGCCTCAAGATCCCGATATATCATTAGATCTGATCTGTCATCATCAGCTAAGGTTCATCCTTGGTTTAGATCCAACAATGCACCATAACCAAAGAACTTGCATACTAGATCTCACACTTCATCAGATATTCGATTCTTGCACACCTTGGCCTAATGATCTTCTCCTCCTTTTATAGTTTTAGGCCTTTCTCAATACCATGGACCAAAACCACTTAGGACCAATACCTTGGACCAAATACCTAGGGTCAATACCTCGGACTAGATACCTTGGACCAATACCATGGATCAAAATACCATGGACCAAATACTTTGGACCAAAAATTTAGTTTTCCAAGGTATATGCGCTTTTCCTTCTGTGAAAGTGTGTGTGTACGTATACGTGACTTGTATACAAGAACCTGTGCGTATACGCAGCTTGGTCAATGGTGAACCTGCGTATACCTCTCTTTCTTCATTCTGTGAAGACTGATCTATAATTCTTTGTTGTTTACCTGCTATACTGTGATCTTTCATCTGAGTGAGTTGCCTTTTGAACTGATTCCTTGAAGTTGCCCTGCATTTCATCACATCTGTAAACACTACTGTCATGCATTCTGTCACATCTGATATCTCTTTTGTAGATTCATCTAGTTACCATATACAAGTGAGTTGTTATGCTACAAGTGGGTTGCCATCAAGTACAACACATACATCATAATGCCAACAATCTCCCCCTTTGGACTTGATGGCAATAACCACACCAAGTCACTCTCCCCCTTTGACATCAAGGGCAAAGGGTCATGCTCCCCCTAAGTTCATGCTGAATTCTCTGATATGCTGAAGTGTGCTGATTGAGCTCCCATGATCGAGTCCATGCTCCCCCTAAGCATAAGCAAAGTCTGTAAAGAGATGTTCTAAAAGAAGAACATGACTCTATACATACATCACAAATGACCTTCCTATCACCAATGACTCATCATATATCCATCTCCCAACCAAGTGGGTATATACCAATTGTTTATACATGTAAAAAACACGAAACATCACATCATCCATCCCATGCATAGTGGGGTTACAAATTAAGTCTTTTCATGACCTTTACATTAAAATATATACATGACATATATAATAGAGACCAAATATCTTAAACAAGACCATGAAAGTCATCAACAACTATCATATGATCTGCACCATCAACAACATCTGTCAACAACATCCAGACCAGCAACCTATATATGTCCATCATTAGTTCCCAAAATATCATCAACCATGTTCTCCCCTTGAAACCTGTTCCACCTGTTCACTGTCAGATCTGATCATTGCATATGTCAGTAAGAGATATCAAAGCATCATCATCAAACATATATACATCAAGTGATCAAAAAATTTATGAGGACCAATATATTAGTAGATTGAAGCCATCATCAAACAAAGCAAATAATTGACATAACCATAGCAGAACCCTTTTTCCTGAGTCTGGCCCATTGCTTTTCTTCAAACCAACATATACGCGATTGTGCCCATAGAAACTCGTGTATGTATGTGACAACGCTTCATGAAACTCGTGTATAACCACCTTTCTTTGAAAAATAGGATTTAACAGTAGGATGATGCAGAAACTACTCCCAACTTTTGTATAAGATATTCAAATGTCTCTTTGGGAAGTGGTTTACTAAATATATCAGCAACCTGTTCTTTGGAGGGAACATACTCCAATTCGACCTTTTGTTCAAGCACTTGTTCACGTAGGAAATGATATTTGATGGGTATGTGCTTGGTCTTGGAGTACATGATTAGATTCTTTAAAATACTGATGGCAGTTGTATTATCACATAGGATGGAGATGGGTGGAGTACATGTGATCTGAATATCTTACAAGGTTTGCATCATCCAAAGTAGTTGTGTGTAGCAAGATGCAGTAGCCACTTATTCTGCTTCAACTGTAGATATTGCAATTGAACTTTGTTTCTTGCTGAACTAAGACACTAACCTGGAACCCATATAGAATGCACCACCACTAGTGCTTTTTCTGTCATCAACACTTCCTGCCCAATCTGCATCTGTATATGCATGAAGTGTAAGATCTGTATCTCTAGGATACCATAAACCAAAGTTCTATGTTCCTTGAAGATATTTGAAAATCCTTTTGACTGCTTGAAGGTGTGATTCCTTTGGATTTGCTTGGAATCTTCCAATTATTCCCACTGCATGCATGATGTCCGCTCGAGTACCTGTTAGATATAGCAAACTGCCAATCATGGATCTATAAGTTGGTTGATGTACTGCTGCTGATTCATAATTTGAGCTAAGACTGCATCTTGTTACCATTGGGGTACATACTGGTTTAGAATCTTCCATGCCGTACTTTTTTAGGATCTGTTTGAGATATTTTGTTTGTGAGAGAAAAATACCATCTTTATTTTGTTGAATTTGTAGACCAAGAAAATAGGTAAGCTCACCAAGCAAGGACATTTCAAATTCTTGCTGCATTACTGAAGCAAAATTCTGACTCATGGATTCTTCATTGCTACCAAAAATGATATCATCAACATAAACAACAATTATTAGCAATTTACCAGTGTCAATATTTGTATATAGATTGCTATCTGTTGATCCCTTTGAAAAACCCTGTTGGTGGAGATATTTGTCAAGACAGTAATACCAATCCCTTGAAGCCTGTTTTAGACCATAGAGAGCCTTTCTTAGTTTGAATACAAGTTTTGCATCATTTCCAAGAATGAATCCTTCTGGTTGTTCAATATAGACTTCTTCTTCTAAGTCTCCATTAAGAAAGGTAGATTTTACATCCATTTGGTAAACTTTGAATTTCTGAAAATTAGAAAGAGCAAGAAACATTCTTATGGCTTCAAGTCTAGCAACAGGTGCAAAAGTTTCTTCAAAATCTATACTTCTTGTTGAGCATATCCTTTGCAAACGAGTCTGGCCTTGTCTTTGATAACTTCTCCATTTCCGTTCAGCTTGTTTTTGAATATCCATTTGGTTCCTATAATATTCCTATCATGAGGTCTAGGAACTAATTCCCAAGTATTATTCTTTTCAATTTGCTCAAGTTATTCAGTCATGGCCTTGACCCAACATTCATCTCTACATGCTTCATTTACATTTTGAGGTTCAGTAGAAGATAGTAATGCTAGATAGCTTGAGGGTTCGGCAATGGTTCTTCTTGTCTACACACTTGCCCCTTTTTTCCCTAAAATTTGAGTTTCTGGATGATTTTTTTGAACATACCTAGACAAAGTCTTTTCTTCTATTGTTATCTCTTCTTCTGGTGCTTCATTGGTTTCTTCTTCAGAATCAGTGTGATTTGATGTGGGAAAATGATCCTCATCTTCTTCTTTGTCATAATCTTCGGCTTTTATCTGTTTTGGATTTTTGCATGCTTCATCAACCACAACATCAATACTTTCAATAATTTTCCAAAGTCTTTTATTATAACATTTATATCTTTTACTTCAGGAACAGTAGCCAAGAAGAATACCTTCATCTGCTCTTGGTTCAAACTTACCAAGTTTTTCATCAGTCCTTTTGATGTAACATTTGCTTCCAAAAACTTTGAAGTATTTTACAGTAGGAGTCTTGCCATACCAAAGTTCATGTGGAGTTTGAGTGTTGTTTACCCAAACATTTTCTTGGTTGAGAATAGTGACGGTGGCGAATGCAACTTCACCCCAGAAGGTTGCAGGAGTTCCAGATTCATCTAGCATAGCACAAGCCATTTGTTGAATAGTTCTGTTCATCCTTTCTACCACTCCATTTTTCTGAGGACTCCTTGTGGTGGAGAATTGCCTTTTTATTCCATGTTGTTCACAAAAGTCAAAGAATTCATCCGAGGTAAATTCCCCTCCTCGATCAGATCTAAGGCATTTGATTTTGCGATCTGATTCATTTTCAACCAAAGATTTGAAAGCTCTGAACTTTTCAAATGCTTCATCTTTATGCTTTAGAATACCTATCCAACACATTCTGGAAAAATCATCAATGAACAATATAAATTATGCTTCTCCACGAGGTGAAATGAACAATATAAAGTATTCTTCTCCACGAGGTGACTTTTTCCTTGATGGTCCACATAAATCAGTATGAACAAGTTCAAGAGGCTTACTAGCTGACCCTTCCTTTTCGATGAAGTGAGATCTGGTTTGCTTAACGAATTGACATGATTTGCATATTGTATTTTCAGGAATGTTGATATCTGGAAGATCACAAACAACTTGGAATCTGCATGCTTTTCTTATTTGAGAAAAGCTTAGATGTCCCAATCCTCTGTGCCATAGCCATTTTTCATCATTTTTGCTTAGATA
Source organism: Pinus tabuliformis (assembly GCA_031772625.1). Lineage (NCBI taxonomy): Eukaryota > Viridiplantae > Streptophyta > Pinopsida > Pinales > Pinaceae > Pinus > Pinus tabuliformis. The sequence goes on from CM062816.1 coordinate 1,420,550,529, forward strand.
GCACTGTTATTGTCCTCCCTTGAGTATGTATAGGTTGTTTGGAGTTCTTGTACCTTTGATCACGGTTTCTCCTGTATCAAGCTCATGAACAACACATCCATTTGATTGAAACACTACTTCATTTCCTTGATCACACATTTGACTCACACTCAACAGGTTATGCTTTAAGCCATCAACATACATAACATTCCCAGCTTTAACTTTTTCTTTCAAGAAAACAGAGCCTTTACCTTTTATGACAGCAGGAGTGTCGTTTCCAAATGAGACACTCTTTTCCTTTTCTAAGGGATTATATGAGTGTAGTTTTTCTTTGTCACCTATCATGTGTTTTGAGCATCCATTGTCGATGTACTACTGGTTTTCTTGTCCTTCTGCATACAGGGCTATACCACATCTTTCTGTTTGCGGTTCTTTCTTTCTCCATATTTTGGGATTTAATGGAGTTTGCTCCTTTTGAGATATTTTCCGAAATTTACTCATGAATTCAGATTCTTCATGGCCAAAGTTGTTACAGATTGAGCATTCTATTTCATTTTCAAGAAGAGAAAAGTTATTATAGGAACTTTTCTTGATCCCTGTCACATTCCTTTGATTTCATGCTTCTCTAGTCATGATGGTTTTGTAAGCAACACATTGAGCAACTTTGTGTCCAAAATTATGACATGAGAAACATTGACCATTAAAGAAGTTCCTGCGATTATCGAATCTACTGACCTGGTGATTGTAGTTTCTATTGATATTTATCTTTGAAGCAAATTGAGTATGATTTACTTGAGGTTGATTGTGGCTTCTGTTCATCCTTGAAGTAAACTGAGCCTAATTTACCTAGTGATCTGCTTTATGCCTTTGCTGACGATTGTCAAACTATTCACTGCTCTTTGCTGCATCAAGATAGCTTTTAGTGGAGGTTGACGGCTTCTGTGATTGAGATGCTTCTTCAATATATCCAAGACCTGTCTTTATCAGAGGAGAACACTGCACTTTGATAATTTCATTTAAGGTTTCTGATCCTTTAGCAAATCTAAGATTGAGAGCTTTTGTTTTCTCAAGATCCTTTCTTAGACCCACAATTTCACATTCTAGTTTTTCATTGTGTTTTTCTCTTTCAGCAAGTTGGTATGTCAAGGTATCTATAATCATATTCTTTTTTTCTAAACAGATTTTGAGTTTAGAGATTTCTTCATAAAGGTCATCTTCATCTAAAGCATCCAAAAAATCATCATCTTCATAAGCCATCAGAAGTCTATAGTTATTACTATTTTCATCTTCATCACTATTTGATAAACCATCGCTATCTTCATGAGTATAGTAGCTCTTTTTACTTACACTTTGTTTTCTATTCCATTTTGCAAATTCCTTCCCTTTATCATATTTATCTTTATGAGGACATTTGGCAGCATAATGACCGACTCTACCATAGGCAAAACATTTGAAAGGTAGTTTACCTCTAAATCTTCCGGAACCTCGTTGAAGCTTCTTGAGAAAGTTAACTTCCTCCTCTTCTTCTAAAATATGTCCTGATTCATTGAGTTCTTGTTTTCCTTTTGTTGAAGCTTTAAATGTGGCTTCTCTCATATCTGATGGACCTCCTTTTCTCATCTCAGAGGCAGTTAAGATTTCGTGAAGTTGTGTCATAGTAATAGTCTGTAGATCCTGCTTTTCTTCTATGGCAGATACTTTCGATTCAAATTTAGCAGATAAGGATCCTAAAACTTTTTCAACTAAGGTAACTTCCTTTATCTCTTCACCCAGATTCTTCATGCAATTAACAACCTCATCTATACGTAAGAAGTCACTAGCTATACTTTCCACATTGTGCATCTTGAGAGTTTCATATTGAATTCTGAGAGTTTGCAGTTTAGCACATTTTACCTGAGAGTCTCCTTCGTAGCTTAGAACAATTTTCTCCCATATTTATTTGGCTGTTTTGAGCTGCATAACTTTGAAAAATTTCGATTGTGATAGACTTCCCAATAATGTATTGATAGCCTTGGCATTGGTTTCATATTGCTTTTTACCTGTCGTATTTGTAGGAATTGCTGATGGAAATGTATATCCTCCTTCCACGATTTCCCAGACATCTGTTCCAAGAGATTGAAGATAGGTTGTGGTTCTTACCTTCCAATAAACAAAGTTGCTCCCATCAAAGATTGGCAGTCTGATGGATCCCCCGCTTTCTTGATTACTCATGATGATGGATCTTCCTTCAAGCGATCAAGCTTCTTTTGAAGGACCTGCTCTGATACCAATTGTTGGAAATAATACTGAGAGGGGGGGTGAATCAGTATTATCAGATCAATAATTTAATTTTCAAAACTGATTTGTATACGCTACTTCAGCTCAGTGAACTAGTGTGTATATGCAACTGTACTTAATGAAACCAGCGTATATGCAAAGATCTTTTGATTTACCCAAATTATCATGTGTTGACTTTAATCAGTATATCAGGAATTCATTAGATAGTGTAGTAAAAGCAGAATAAAGCATCACATATAAGCAACACACATGAACACCGAGATATAAGGTGGAAACCCAATGTGGGTGAAAACCACTTGCTACTGTTGTCTCTCTCTTCTTTTAATAATAAGAAAATTCTATTTACAATTTTTGTACTGGAGTAGTCTTATACCAGTACGCAAGCTTCTACCTGCAGAAGGCTACAACCTTTTCTCGCTCTCCAGCTTCTACTGGAAGGGATCTACAACCCCGTAGCTCTTGTACTAGCCAATATGTTTGCTAGTACGTAGGCGCTGACCTACAGAAGGCTACGACCTTCTTTCTTCCTTTAGGGACCTTGTTTCATAAATTTTCAAACTGGATCCATCAACAACATCATTCAATCATCAAATATATCTACATCAACCAATCTCCTTTTGAACCAACCACGACCAAGTCAATCAATCATTTTGACAACCCATCATTCTGATCATTTAGAATGTTGTTACCAGAATACAGTAACCAGAACCGAAGCCAGAACCCAGAACACTGCAACAGCAAACATAAGCAACTAAAACATATTTTATAAGGTATACGCTACTTCCATGTGTCAAACCTGCATGTATACGTGCTTTCCTCAAAGCCAACTAGCGTATATATCTGCAAATATAAATTCAGAATTCTGCAACTATTCCAGACTTTAATTATACCCAGATCATATCATTTACATAATAATATATGTGTCGGAATTCAAATCTAGAATATACATGAGCAAAAACACCTAATGATAATTCATTTTACGCCTCAAGATCTCGATCTATCATTAGATCTGATCCCTCATCATCAGCTAAGGTTCATCCTTGGTTTAGATCCAGCAATGCACCATAACCCAATAACTTGCATACTAGATCTCACACTTCATCAGATATTTGATACTTGCACACCTTGGCCTAATGATCTTCTCCTCCTTTTATAGTTTTAGGCCTTTCTCAATACCATGGACCAAAACCACTTAGGACCAATACCATGGACCAAATACCTAGGGTCAATACCTCGGACCAAATACCTTGGACCAATACCATGGATCAAAATACCATGGACCAAATACTTCGGACCAAAAATTTAGTTTTCCAAGGTATATGCGCTTTTCCTTCTATGAAAGTGCGTGTGTACGTTTACGCGACTTGTATATAGTGAACCTGCGCATATACGCAACTTGGTCAATGGTGAACCTACATATACCTCTCTTTCTTCATTCTGTGAGACTAATCTATAATTCTTTGTTGTTTACCTGCTATACTGTGATCTTTCATATGAGTGAGTTACCTTTTGAACTGATTCCTTGAAACTACCCTGCATTTCATCACATCTATAAACACCACTATCATGCATTTTGTCACATCTGATATCTCTTCTGTAGATTCATCTAGTTACCATATGCAAGTGAGTTGTTCTGCTACAAGTGGGTTGCCATCAAGTACAACACATAAATCATAATGCCAACAAATAACTCTCACAATATACTTGACAATATGCAATCAATGTGTCATCTATAGCAAAACAAATAGTCTCCCACAAGGACTCTAAACCTCAACTGAAATTGAGCAATCATGCATCAACAATACATCATTCAATTACCTGTCTCAACTTGACTAGGAGAGACAATGGTTCAGGTACTGATTTCTAAAGAATTAGTTGCTACAACTGACAAACAGACTCTACTGATGAGTCCAAAGCACACCAAAACCCCAGTTTCAGTTCTTCAAGCACCCAGTTCGATCTCCGAATGACTTCGGAATGCTAATTACAAAATGATCTTATACATAGCTCTCACCATCAACTTCGAGTTGTGCTCCTCACAACTCCCTTCTCATTTCGATGGCACAATTGGCTTAATCCTTCTGGCTCACAAAGCTAGTCTTCAATATCACTCTGAGCTTCAACTTCATCTGACTTCAAATGGCTGCGAAAGGCTTTGAATGGCCTTGGAATGGCTTCGACTTGCTTTTCCATTGTTTAGTGTTATGATCACCTTTTATAACATTTTACAACTCTAAGTTTAGAGTTTTTGTTATAACAATATAACAAATGTTATAACAACTTTACAAATTGGCTATTCGAATTAAATCGAAATAGTAATACATATCATATGGTATATAATTTTAACAACTTTATAACATATTTGTTGCCATTGTATTGGACCTTCGGCAGATCAATATCCTAGCCAAATGGTATTATACCCCGTGGCAAGTCATATGATATGTGATTGGTGGATTAACTCGGCAGAGATGTGATCCCATTACCCAAGTTATACATTATGGTTTCAAATATTAAAACCCTACACCAAAGTTATAACAACCTATGCTTGGTGGTTATTAATACCATATTAACTCTGCATATCCAATAGACTTTGGCATATCTTCTGGTGGCGTTTGGACATTGGCGCAACAATAGAACTATGTGGCATGCCGACATAGTGACGTTAATAACAACCCCGCACCATATGGAAATACTTTGTTGCCACATAATATTTATTTAATGTTCTACACCATGTTGACATAGCGTATCCTCCACATATGCATCTGAGGTTTCAAACCATATATCAATCCCGACGGTTTACCAACTGCAGATTTCGTAACATTTACTGTCGCCATGTGACTGGACCGCTCTTTGGCGATGACATGCTCCTTGACAATTCGTGCTAGCTTTGTTGCCAATTGTGCGATGTCTACACATTAAACCAGTGGTGCTATCACGTGGCATTGACATGTGAACCGTGTGGTAAACTCTAATGGTGGCGGTGACATAACTGTTTTACATATTCTGCGCCAACTCCTGTGCTGACGTGGTGTCTATGGCATATGTCTTCCACCCGACCCTTCTGGTTGTATAACCCTGCGCTGATGTGTGGTTGTTGTGGCACCATATACCCATACTATGGTGGTTACGCATCTCTGACTGGAGCTATGATGGCATGGCATATTAAACTGGCGCATTTAAACAACCTCTTTTATACCATACATAATGCCTTGCCACCATTGCAATTCAAACGAAGTCGTGGTCCAACAGTTTGGATTGGAGTTTTTTGCTGCTAGGTCATGAGGTCGAATCTTCAGAGGCCTTGTACTCATAACAATAGTTTTTGTACGCCAGGAGGAGGCCACATGGCAACCAATCATTGGCCCATATGGCACTCCCATATTGATCAAAATAAACCAACCAAATAAAACATAAAAATTTGACCTTTTGACTTTGACTTTTAACCTGTTTGGAGAAAAAAATTCAACAGGCATTTTCTCCTTCATCTAGAGGCCTTTTTTGAAACCGAAGATATTGCCAGATTCAATGCGACGTGCTGTTCGTCTTGGCGATAATCTCTCAAGCATTAGAGACTGCAGAATTTTGAGCATGTCAAGAACTGATGCTATCTTGAACCATCTTGGTCTTCAAACATTACCTAGCAAACTTTGACTAAACTTAACAAGATCCATCCTAGATCACTTCCATAGGGTTGCTCCCTTTGAAACTAGACTTCCTCTAAGTTTCGATCTCCTTGTGGGTGATTTCATTGCTCCTCAATCTACCAATGTCAATGATCGCAACTCCTTTTTGTGTCACTGAACATTGGCTCATTGATCTTCCCACTAGCAACCTTATTTCTCCATGAAGATGTCTGCACATAGGGTCTTCTAGATTTTCCCTAAACTAGAGCTCCAACAATCCTCACGGAAAACTTCTAATTATTCTCTTCTAGTGTGATTTCAACTCTGATACCATCTAGAAATTTCTACAAATCTAACTGTGATACCATGTAGAAATTCCTACAAATCTAGCTTTGATATACCATGTAAAAATTCCTACAAATCTAGCTCTAATACTGTGTAGAAATTTCTACAAATCTAGCTCTGATACCATGTAGAAATTCCTTGTAGATTCAAACTTCTAATTGTAATTTTCTAAAACAATAGACTTGAATCTACTCTACTCATTAGTGGAAACAATTAAACGATCGTGAAATCACATAGCATACAAGAGAAAGAATTCAATCAACACATTACACAGTGATTTCCTAGGGAAATCCACAGCTAAAAACCCCTGTTATCTGTATATTGCATTAGTCAGAAAAATATAAGAAGATTACAATGCTTTTCTCAAGCTCGATCAACCTTTGCACTATCTCTATTTGTCTCACTGCTTCCTAGGCAATCCTTGGATGAATACAATATGCTATGCTCAACCTTGAGCTCAACCTACACAAGTATTTTCTATCCTTTGCATGATTGACTGCCTTTGGCCAATACTTAGCCAAATTTCTAGCCTTCAAGATCTTACTTCCTTGCATTGTTCAATGAGGAATTAGGCCTCTATTTAATAGGATTTTTCCTCCATTTGATCGTGCAGTTCATTTAAGCTCTTCCTCTAACTACATGCACCATCTGTACAATTCAGATGATCTTACAACTAATAATACATTGTCCCTGAACTCCAATCTCAACTTGGTATTTCTCATATATGACATGCATGAGTTATTTATGAGTGAATATTTAGTTTACAGGTTGATCACTATAGGCAGCACCACACTCCACTACAGGCAGCACCACAGTGCACTTCAGACAACACCACACTGCACTTCAGGAAGCACCACCTTATACATCAGGCAACACCACACTGCACTTCAGGCAGCACCACACTACACTTTAAGCAACGCCACACTCAACTGCAGGCAACACTACAATGTACTTCAGGAAGCACCACACTGTACTTCAAGCAGCACCACACTGCACTTCAGGCAGCACCACACTACACTTCAGGCAGCACCACACTCGACTGCAGGGAGCACCACACTCTAAACCTTCCACTAGTTCTTCCATCAATTAGAACTAGTTTAACTGACTTTAACTCAGTTAGACTGAAATAATTAATTACAACTCAAAATAAACTCAACCATGGATCCTATAATGTAGGAGACACTCTACATGACTCTAGTTAGACCCTCAACTCGAATAACTGAGCCAACTAAGTCAAATTAACTTAGTTAACTAACACAAGTTGTCACGAGATGTGGAACTACAATTTTATTGCTAATTTAATTCAAGGACAAATTAAATCAAGATCTTTCTTGATGTTATTTTTAACATTTCTTGTTGTTATTTTCAACACTCCCTCTCAATAAGAAATGGATTCACATCTATCCCAATCCAGTACCTTTGGAATGTTCTGCATGTAAATATTGTCATTATTTTTGTTTCTATTGCAACATTTGTAACAAAAAAAAACATCCAAACAAAATAAACTGAATCAACTGTGTCTGCAACTTTCTACTAGGGAAAATTGTGTCATTGTTGACTCTGCTACTGAGCCTCCTACTCTATTGTCAACACTGCTTTGCACTCCTCAGTATCTGGCAAACACTGATCCTCTCGCTACTGAATAATGTGGGCCCCCGTAGCAAGGTAATGATCTATGAGACAAAACACCTCAATGGACCCTGCCCAAATTTCTGCAACTCTTGGGACTATTACTTCACATTGCCCCACCTCTCACCTAGAGCTATGCAGGCTGCATGTGCTCCCTCTGCCCACTTGGATCGAAATTCCCCCCCTACTAGAGGTCTCTACTTGAGTGGATGATTCCACTTTGTCTCCTCTTTGCTTCTCCAATTGTGGTTGCTCCACAACTTGCTAAGGTTGCTTCTGAGGCTCCATTTTGAGATGTAAATTATGCTCCCTCTCAACCACCAAATTTCCAGTATTTACCTTGCTCCTCAAGGCTTTGCATGCATGAGTTAAATTTGATCTACTCATATTGTTGTTTTCATTACTATGTTGCTTCTTCTACACTGTTGTTGCAATCACTGGAATAATGAGTCCGATCTCCCTAGATCCTGAAGTTCTAGCTTCCATAGGGTTTCTCCCTCTGAAAATAGACTTCCTCTAAGTTTTGATCTCCCTGTGGGAAATATATTTGCTCCTCATTATACCAATGTCAATGATCACAACTCCTCTTTTTGTCACTAAACATTAGCTCATTGATTTGCCCACTGGCAACCTTCTTGTTCCATCAAGAAGTTTGCACATAGGGTCTTCTGTATTTTCCCTGAACTAGAGCTCCATCAATCAGCAAGGACAACTTTGAATTCTTATCTTCTAGTGTGATTTCATCTCTGATACCATGTAGAAATTTCTACAAATCTAGCTCTGATACCATGTAGAAATTCATACAAGTCTAGCTCTTATCTACCATGTAGAAATTCCTACAAATCTAGCTCTTATCTACCATTTAGAAATTCCAACAAATTTATCTCTTATACCATGTAGAAATTTCTACAAATCTAGCTCAGATACCATGTACAAATTCTTTATAGATTGAAACTATAAATTGTACTTTGCTAGAACAATAGACTTGAATCTACTCTACTCATCAACGGAAACAATTAAACGATCACAAAATCATGAAGCATACAAGAGAAAGAATTCAATCAACACATTACACAATGATTTTTTGGGGAAAGCCATAACTAAAAACCCCTGCTATCTATATATTGCATTAGTCAGAAAAATATGAGAAGATTAAAATGCTTTTCTCAAGCCCGAGTAACCTCTGCACTATCTCTATCTATCTCACTACTTCCTAGGAAAGCCTTGGATGAATATAATATGCTCTGCTCAACCTTGAGCTCAACCTTCACAATAATTTTCTATCCACTACTTGATTGACTGCCTTTGGCCAATACTTAGCCAACTGCCTGGCCTTCTAAGCTCCTACTTCCTTGCACTGTTCAATGAGGAATTAGGCCTCTATTTAATAGGAATTTTCCTCCATTGGATTGCGCAGTTCCTTTAGGCTCTTCCTCTGACTGCATGCACCATTTGTACATTTCGGATGATCATACAACTAATAGTACATTATCCCTGAACTCCAATCTCAACTGTCTTTCTCATATCTAACATGCATGAGTTATTTATGAGTGAATATTCAGTTTATTGGTTGATCACTTCATGCAACTGTTAGGTCCCTATACTACTAGTGTAACCACTTATTGTTATTAGTGAAACCCCCTTATTGTATTATTGTACCCATATAGTCCCCACATCATATTATTATGCCCCATAGAAGCCCACTATTGTTATTTTTGTGCCCCTACAATATTATTGTTATGTAGGCTCTGGTTGTATTGGGACCCCTTTGATTCCTATATATAGAAAGGAGGTCTTGTCATTTGTATCATCCAATAATTGTTCATTTATGTAATTTAAAGGAGGTTTCCACCTTGAAGAGGCTGATTTTTAAGTCGTTAATCTATCTTTTCTATCTTTTTGTGAGCTGGTTTCATAACATTTGGTATCAGAGCTTTGGTTTCTAGGGTTTCGCTGCTCCAAACAGGTCATTGTGGCATTTTCGCTATAATGTTTTCTCCACGAAGTTTCAGAAGCTAAAAAAAAACCCATTTGAGCTGAAATCGTTTTGAACCTCGGGTCCAAATTTTAGATCTTTCCTCTCTATATGTTCGGAAATATGATATGAGGAAGTTAGGGTTTTGCAAGCTCCAGAATTCCATCGCAAACAGGTCATTGTGGAATTTTCGCTATAATTATTTTTCTACAAAGTTTTAGACTCTAAAATTAAAACTCATTTGAGCTGAAATCTTGATGAAGCTCGGCCCCGAATTTCAGATCTTGTTTCACTATATTTTCGGAGATATGATCCAAGGAAGTTAGGGTTTTTGCAGGCTCCTGAATTACATCCCAAACATGTGACCTTGGGAAAATCTTCATAACTGTCTATCTGAGAATCATATTGAAATTTCGTAAGAAGTTGCAGAAAGAGGACAGACTATAATTTTCTTTGTATTGTTTTCAGGTCCGAAGGTCGAAATAGTGAAACGTGGCACTTCATACAAGTTCACTCTACTGAAAAAGTATATAATGAGGCCCTTTTGGGAGACTGGGTATAACTCTTTCTTGGAGAATCCAATTTCAATAATACTGGTGGCATTGGAAAGAGGACGAAGAGGGCTACTGCAGGTTGCAATTTCAGACCTTGGAGATTTGAAATTTCAGAGATATAACAGATTCAAGATTGAGCTACTAAAAGCAAGAAAAGGAATGACTCGAATCAAGAAAATAGAAACACCTAGTAAGCAAAATTGGATGGATGATTTGAAGAATTTGATCGAAGCTACGATAAATAGTTTTATATGTGCCATGGAAGCGAATATCGATGGTAAGGAAGTATATTGGAAGAAAAGGCATGGAATCTTTGAAGAAAAACGTGGAAATTTTGAAGGAAGGTGGGAGCAAGCTACTACAAGAAAATCCTTCTAACGATGAAAAGGTAGTAGAGAAAACTCATGATGAGAAAAAAATAAATGTTAATCTTGATTTCATAGAATCTAACATTGGATTGAAGACCCACCATATTCCAAATATCGATATGAGGAAGTTTGATGACAAGGATCCCATAACATGGATACTACATATGGAGAAATATTTTGATATACATGATGTGCAACTGTTACAAAAGGTAAGTATTGCATCTTTATATTTAGAATCGAATTAATTTTTATGGTATAAATGGATTTGTTCTCGTAAACCACTTGTCACCTGGTCAATTTTCACAGAGGAAATGATAGCACATTATGAGGATACAAAGAGCAACACCTTCTTTAGCCAATTGATAAATCTCAAACAAAAGGGTTCAATGATAGAGCACATTGAAGACTTCCAAAAATTTAATATAAGGGTAAATGATATTTCAGAGAAGCAGAGGATTCATGTCTTCATAGGGACTTTAAAGGATAACATTCAACATGAGGTTCATCTTTGGGAACCTGATTCATTGGAGAAGGCATTCAGGTTGGAAAGAAAAATTGAAAGAAAAATTATGGCAACAAGAAATCCTACCACTCACAATTATAAAGATGGAAGTGTTGTTGCTCCTAGCCTTCCACAACCTACAAGGTTGACACCACAACAATTGGAAGAAAAAGGAGAAAATGACCTTTGTTACAGTTGTGATAGCAAATACACTAAAGGTCATAAGTGTGTTGAGAAGAAATTATTTTACATTGATTGTGAAGAGGAGGAAGAAAATGATCAAGAAACGTCAAAAGAAGAGGATATACACCAGGAACCAACCCCAGAGAAAGAAGAAATGAATCCGACCATATCTTGTAATGCATTGGAAAGAAATACCACTCCTCAAACTCTTAAGATAGAAGGACATATCAAGAAGAAAAAGGATAACCTCACTTTCATGCAGAATTGAATGAAACAACAGGTAAATCAACGGTGAAAGAAGTTTTGACATAGATGACTGGGTATTTTTACGACTACAACCATACAAACAAATGTCCCTCAAGCAAGCTACGAAGGATAATAAATTATCACTGAAGTACTTTGGTCCTTATAAAGTGTTGCAAAAGATTGGTATTGTTAACACTCCAGGAAACTCTCCTAGGTTGTAGCTCAGAGATGCTTGGTAACATATAAATCTTCAATATCGTTCTCTGAACTATTGGAATGGATTGGGGTTTGGATCAAGTTAGATGGTTGTTTCAACTCTGTTTTCACTCAAGGCATGCATGAACACCCTCAACTTGACAAGGCTTTCGACCATTAATGCTTAATAGTTTATAGATTCAATGAATAGATGGAGAATCCTAACTGTACCAGCAGATACATACATAAACACATATGAATGGCTAGCAATAGAAAGTAAATGAAGCTTGAAAATGTAATTTATCAATGCAGAGATAAGATGATAGTTATTTGGCATTCGACACAGAAGAAAACATGAATAACTTATTCAAGTGCAAGCTTAGAACAGAGGCGAAGATGGCGATTGAACATGTAACAACAAAAGAAGCTTGTATTACTGGAATGAAGATGAGACGTTGGGAGGAACAAAGATGAGATCTCTTGAAGGACTCATTCTTCACTAGTTCAATCAGAGGTATAGGTATGCTTAGCTTCTGAATTTCTGATTCAAAACTGAAAGGAGAAGGAGACTTGTCAAGGCCTCTTACCTCATGAGCTTTGAGGATGATGGGATCAACTGTCGGTCGTTTATGTTTATTAGCTTGTTGTATTGCAGGAACAACAAATCTGTGAACATGAGTTTCCTTGGCATTATTCATCTTCGACCTCAGATCATATATGTGTTGATCATCAGTTTTCAGAACAGCTCCACCATCCCACTCTTCGCTGATCTGGTCATTCAATAATGACTTTTCATAGGCAGCTAAGGTAAAAAAGGAGGCACTGCCTTTGTCTTCCAGACAATGGATCTCATCATCTTCTTCAAACTGCTCTTCTTCCATGACTAAATTCTAGAAAGGGGTCTTCACCCTTTGGTCTTCATTGGCATCTTTGATTCTTTGTAGAATCTGCAACTTCTCATTAGCTCTTCTATATGGATTTGGGTTCCTAGGAGCAAAGGTATTAGGAACTCTTCCTTTCCTAGGGTGCTACTCAACCTTTAATTTGGAGATTTCAGAGGCTAATGACTCTATCATCTTGGTCATTTTATCTATCTTGGGATCTGAAGATGATGAAGATTCGCCCCTCTGTCTCCTTCTATCAACATTCCCCTTGAGCTTCTCTACAACCATGATGTTTGATTCTACTTCCAAGGATGCATCTTGCATATCAGCCAAGGTAGCACATCGTCTCTCCCTCAATAGTAGACAGAAGTCAGAATTAAAGGCACTGGCATAGGTGAGTTTAGTAGAGGTAGTGGTGGGTTTTACTTCAGCTGGTATCTTGTTGTACATGCAGTTAAACCTCTTATTAAAATCATACAACAACTCACCATTTTCCCTCTTTAAGTTCCCAAACTCAGTGTGGTAGTAGATTAGATCCTTCTTATCCCCCCAATTCTTTAGGAATGCATCATCTAAAGCCTCAATATCTGCTATAGACCTTGGGGTCAGTTCTCTGAACCATTTTCTAGCCTTTCCATCTAGACTTTGGACAAAGACTCTCATCCATACATCATCTTCACTAATGTCCAGGTTATCAGCATAGCTATAGAATGATTCAAGATGTTCCTCAGTTGTAACACATTCAGTCCCAGTGAAATTAGGCATAAACTTCTGATATTCTCCAGTAGGCATGGCATTTAAAGGAGTGGGCAATACTAGAGGTCCATACCTAGCAGCTATGATTCTTTCCATTTTGGTAGGTGCTGCCATAGCTGTGGTGGCTATAAGGGTACTGGAAGTATGAATGACAAAGGGTTGAGGAGTGACTGATAGGACTAAAGGAGTATGACGGATAAGAGGAGAGGCTTCCTTTGGGATTACAATGAAAGGAGAACCTAAAGAATAAGGAGCTCTATGAATCTCTGAGATTTTTTCTTCATTGCTAGTATTAGATGCTATACTCTCAACATGTATTTGTTATATTACAAGATTTTCTTGGAGAGATATAGAATATTGTTTAGAACTACCTGAACCTGATGCTCCTTTCTGCAACACCTTTCTTTCTTTGATGATTTTTTCAGGGTCAGGTACTGGGTCAGCTCATGGCTTTTGAGGATTTCTCTGAGTATGCCTCACAAACTGAGCCAGAACTATGGAGTGGAGTCGCCAAGAGGTTCGTCCTCCAGTAGAGTCGCTAGATAGATAATTACAACCCAAATAGTGTCCAGGCTTTGTCTATCATCAAAGTTGGATCTATGTCGTCCCCCAGGGAAGCTGAGCTTCAGTCTCCTCTCCCCGGCAGCGACACCAATTATGTTAGCACTCCAGGAAACTCTCCTAGGTTGTAGCTCGGAGATGCCTGGTAACATATAAATCTTCAATATCGTTCTCTGAACTATTGGAATGGATTGGGGTTTGGATCAAGTCAGATGACTGTTTCAACTTTGTTTTCACTCAAGACATGCATGAACACCCTCAGCTTGACAAGGCTTTCAACCACTAATGCTCAATAGTTTATAGATTCAATGAATAGATGGAGAATCCTAACTGTACCAGGAGATACATACATAAACACATATGGATGGCTAGCTACAAAAAGTAAATGAAGCTTTCAAATCTAATTTATCAACGTAGAGATAAGATGACAGTTATCTGGCATTCAACACAGAAGAAAACATGAATAACCTATTCAAGCGCAAGCTTAGAACAAAGGAGAAGATGGCAATTGAACGTGTAACATCAAAAGAAGTTTTTATTACTGGAATGAAGATGAGACGGTGGGAGGAACAGAGTATCCACAGTCTCCAAAAGTTGAACCCGTCTTACTTCGAACTTTCAGCCATTTATAGGTTTTTACAATACTCTCGAACTCTCTGAGGCTCGAGATGTCTTAAGCTATCCCCTCTGTCTTTTAACTACTTGATGTCGTAACTAGACAAACATGAGCTTAGAGAGCTCTGTTTCTAACAAACACGGTAATCAAATTCTGGTAATTTCGCCGCGCTGTTAGGTGGTTCACTCGTGCCAGTGATGTTCCATGATCATTTATGTTGGTTCGGTTGCATCGTGCTATTGTTTTTTTCCCTTTTCGACCATGCATTTTGTTATTTCAGTTCACTGTCCAACTGTCAAAAACACTGACAAAGCCAAAAAATTTCCTCCCTGGGTGACTGGTGGGAAGTGGGGTATGGGGGCCATTGGATGGTGTGGATCGACGGTCGGGATGTTGGTCAGGTGGCAGAGATCGATCTGATCAGAGATTGGAAAATGGAGAGCGCAACGGAAAGGAGATGAACCAAGAGCGAACCCGATGATATTTATGAGCGCAAGTGTATATTTTTTGAAGTCCGGCTTATGGTCACAGCGGAGCAAGAGGAGATGTGGACCATCGAAGCTAAAACAGGGGACATTTCCGTTAAAATAGTAGCACTGCACCTCAGGGCTAACACTGGCTCCTTTTGGGGATGAAAGCCTCCCTGTGAGGTTTCAAGAACTGCAGATTACTGCCTTTCCAGTAACAACCAAAACAAACTTATCTCCTAGTGTTCCATTGGGCATGGAGTTTATTTGCATAGAAAACAAAAACTAAAAAAACCTATTACAATATTAAGGCCTTAAAGCCTCATATGAAGTAAAGTTTCAAAAACCGCCCATTGACTGGGCCATCAAAAACACCTTCCCCCTCCAAATTGTGCAGAATGAAAGTATTGTTCATTTGAACTTGAGCAATGACAAACGGTCTTGTCCATAAGGCATCAAATTTACCATGGTTGCCCTTATTTTCCTTCAATGCATCCCATTTGAGAACCCAGTCACCAACCTGAAAACTGTCCATTTTTGCCTTTCTATCAAAGGTTTCTTTGATCTTCTTCTGATGAATTCTTGACTTCTCAACCAGTTGTTCTCTAATCTACTATAATTCAACCAAGTTACTCATTCTCCTCACCATGTCGTTCTCTTCATCCTGTTCTTCTTGCAAGAATTTGGCCACAGGGAGAATCAGCTGGATAGGAAAAACAACATCAGCGCCATAAACCAGCTTAAATGGAGAATTTCCTATGGACTTCTTGTTGGTAACTCTGTCAGCCCATAGTGCAAACTTCAACTTGGAATCCCAGTTCTTTTTGTTGTCCTCCAACAGTTTTTTGATTATCCTTACAAGACTCTTGTTAGATGATTCTGCCAAGCCATTGCCTTGAGGATAATATGAGGTAGAATGCACCAATTGAATGCCCATGGATTCACACATGTCCACCAATTCTTATGCCTTGAAAACTGTTGCATTATTAGTGACTAGTTTGGTTGGGCAACCAAATCTAGTGAAAATATTCGTATTCAAGAACTTTATGATAACCTGATGATTAGCATTTTTAGTGGGTATGGCCTCAATCCATTTGGTGAAATAATTAGTGGCTACCAAGATCCATTTGTGATGGCCACTAGAATGTGGATTGATCTCACCTATGAAGTCCAAGCCCCACTGATGGAAGGGACGACTGGCGTGTACTGGCTTCAAGGGCAGAGATTTTAGTTGTCTTCTTGCAAACCTCTGAAATTTGTCACAAGACTTCACAAAAGAAAACAAATCAGAGAACAGAGTAGGGCAATAATACCCAGCTCTTAGGATCTTGTGGGTTGTGGTTTTCCAATAATGATGCCCTCCACAGATGCTAGAGTGGAACTGGTGCATGACTTCCACAAATTGTCCTTTGTCTAGACATCTCAAGAGGATACTTGATGGGTCTCTCTAATAGAGCAGGTTTTTATTAATGCAGAATTTGGTTGATCTGAGCTTAATGGCCCAGGTTTGACTTGAGCTATATCCTGGAGGGACTTCTAGCTTCTGCAAAAAATGAACTACACTGGAATACCATTCACAA
This sequence comes from Pinus tabuliformis, assembly GCA_031772625.1. Lineage (NCBI taxonomy): Eukaryota > Viridiplantae > Streptophyta > Pinopsida > Pinales > Pinaceae > Pinus > Pinus tabuliformis. The sequence continues at coordinate 1,420,567,269 of CM062816.1, forward strand.
GTGGATAGATTTTCAGCCAAAGACTGATTCTGCTCTCGCCCTTCTGCTGCTTCCTCTGTCTGCTCACCACCTGAATTTGAACCCATGCAATTGATGTCTAACAAACTGCAATTTTCCTCAACCATAAGCTTAGCCAAGACCTGGCCTTTGACAAGCTTGGTGGGCTTCACCTCTATGTTGAACTCTATGAATTTTGCAATCCATTTAGCTCTCTTTCCATCAATATATGGCTGAGTTAGGACATATTTTACTGAGGCTGAAGGTACATACGTGACCACTTTGGAATGCATAATATAAATTCTGAATGCTTTTAAAGATTTTATGAGAGCATAAGCTTGCTTTTCAATAAGGTCATACCTTTGTTCAGCATCCCTAAGGGTTTTGCTGAAAAAGGCCACAGGGTGCTCTACACCTTCATTATTTTTCTGCAATAGAATTGCTGCAAGTGTATCATAAGAGGCAAAAGAGAAGATATAAAACTCCCTGGTATAATCTGGACTAATTAGAGTGGAAGCTTCCGTGATAGCTTGTTTGATGGCTTCAAAAGAGCTTCTTGCACCATCTGTCCATTTTATTTCTGATCCTTTCTTCAACTTGGAAGTGGTGTGCTTCACTAGCTCTGCAAAGTTTGGAATAAACCTCCCGACAAAGTTAATCTTACCCAGGAAAGATTGAATGTCCCTTTTTGACCTTGGGATGGACAATGTCTGAATTGCTTGAACTCTTGCTGGATTGATCTTCACACCTTCAGTAGAAACAATATGTCCTAGAAGTTTTCCTTCTTCTAGAGAAAACTGTGACTTCTTTGGGTTCATATAACTGTTTGCATTTTAGAAACACCTTCTTCAAATGTTGCAAATGGTCCTTGTGACTGCTGGAGAAGACTGTTATGTCATCAAGGTAAATAAGGACAAAATTGTCCTTCTCTCCCACAAAGGCTATGTCCATGGCCCTTTGAAAAGTAGCCCCAACATTCATCAGTCCAAAAGGCATCTTGGAGTACATGAAAGTGCCCCAAGGAGTAGTGAAGGCAGTCTTTTCCTGATCTTCTGGATGTATAACAACCTGATTGTAACCTGAAAATCCATCTAAGAAAGACATGACTCTAGCCCCTGAAACTTTTTGCAGCAAGTGTTCCATCTTAGGCAGGGGGTAGTTGTCTTTTTTAGAGCATTTGTTCAGATTCCTGAAGTCAACACAAAGCCTGATTTCTCCATTCTTCTTTCTTACTACCACAAGGTTAGCTATCCACTTTGAATACCTTAGGGGAACTATGATCTTGGCATCCAACAGTTTCCTGATTTCCTTTTCAATCAAAGGCAATAAGAGAGGGCTGATAGGTATTAATTTTTGCTTAAAAGGGATGGTGTTCTTCTCCAATGGAATCTTATGCTGAATGATGTTGGTGTCATAGGTCCTAAGATCACTGTACTCCCAAGCAAAAATATCAGCAAATTGTTTCATCAGGGTGCAATACTCGGAACTTTGGGCAGAAGACAAGTGAGTGGATAGATTTATGTACTTTGGATGGGCTGGATTCCCTACATTATGTCTGTGAACTGCAGACTCATTCTATTTTTTGGCAGGCTTATAAGGTACATCATTAAGATCAAACAGCTTCTTTAGGGACACCAATCCTTTGGGTATATGGTTATTAGGTAGCTGAACAATGCTATCTTGACCAATCTCGTCCTTTAGCTTGGACTGGTTGCATTCTTCAATGGTTTCATTTTTTTGGTCAATGTGCATTACAAAAAATTCATCAATGACTTGGAAAAAACTATTAATTTCATCATCATCTTCAAAAACTTTCCAGTATTTGACATTGTCAGGCAGAGATGATCTATATTTCACTTGAACTTCATAAGTCAATTTAGGAGGCAAAGGAGGAATAAACGTGCTAGCAGACACAACAAGGGAATCAGCAAGCTGGTTCTTCATTCTAGGGATGTAAGAAATGTTGAAACTATTAAAAGAACCCTTGAGCTTCCATACCTCATCTCTGTATGCTTTCAGCCTTGGATGTTTTTCTTGGAAAGTTTTGTTCACCTACTGAATGATAAGGTCTGCATCTCCAAACACCTTCAGACCTTTGATGCCCATTTCTTTAGCAGCGTTTAAGCCCAATATCAAGGCTTCGTACTCTGCTATGTTATTTGTGACCTAAAAAGTTAACTTGAAAGATAAATGAATGCGTTCTTGTGTGGGGGACACAAGGACTACACCTACCCCGTGCAGCTTCCTTAGAGCAATCTCCATTAAAGAACATGTTCTAAATTTGTGGGCCTCCTTCCTCTGTGATCTGGCAAACCGGTTTCCTAAGCTGCATGGAGGCCAACTGGGATTCTTCAATCTGAAGAATACAGGCTCCAAATAAATTTCAATAGCATAGATGGGATGATTAATGGGATTCCTTTTATCACTGATGATATAAGCCACCTGAGCTTCTCTGTATAATCTCCTACTCTTACCTCCAAAAACTGGGATAGTAGCATAGGACAGATCATTTTGCAATATTCCACCTAATCTCTTGATCCAACCTCTGGAAAGAAACATGCCAAACTTGGGGGTACATCTACTACCACAATATCCATCATCATGCTCTTCATGGGTAGCTGAGACAAGGTGATGGCTAGGTCTTTGATTAATCCCAAACATTTCACTTTTCTAGAGTCAAAAGAAAACAGGTCATGATAAGACTTGGTAATGTCAAGACCCAACTCATCCATGACAGCCTTGGGCATTAGATTATGGCTGGCTCCTGTGTCTAGAAGGTAGTTGTGAAGGATTTTTTCATGAATAGTCAAAGAGACATAGAATGATGGGGAGCTGTCATCACAATTTTCAATCATTGGGCTGAGAACAATAGTTGGTTTGTCGTCTTGCAGATTTACATAGTCAATGGAGGCTTGGATGGCTTTAGGCTCAAGGGCCTCGAGGATAGATCTCTTGAAGGACTCATTCTTCACTAGTTCAATAAGAGGTATAGGTATGCTTAGTTTCTGAATTTCTGATTCAAAACTAAAAGGAGAAGGAGACTTGTCAAGGCCTCTTACCTCATGAGCTGGAGCTTTAAGGATGATGGGATCAACTGCCAATCGTTTCTGCTTATTAGCTTGCTGTATTGCAGGGAAAACAACTCTTTGAACAAGAGTTTCCTTGGCATTATTCATCTTCGACCTCAAATCATATATGTGTTGATCATCAATTTGTAGAATAGCTCCACCATCCCACTCTTGGCTGATCTGGTCATTCAATAATGACTTTTCATAAGCAGCTAAGGTAAAAAAGGAGGCACTGCCTTTGTCTTCCAGACAATGGATCTCATCATCTTCTTAAAATTGCTCTTCTTCCATGACTACATTCTGGAAAGGGGTCTTCACCCTTTGGTCTTCATTGGCATCTTTTCTTCTTTGTAGAATCTGCAACTGCTCATTAGCTCTTCTATATGGATTTGGGTTTCTAGGAGCAAAGGTATTAGGAACTCTTCCTTTCCTAGGGTGCTACTCAAACTTTAATTTGGAGATTTCAGAGGCTAATGACTCTATCATCTTGGTCATTTTATCTATCTTGGGATCTGAATATGATGAAGATTCACCCCTCTGTCTCCTTCTATCAACATTCCCTTGAGCTTCTCTGCAGCCATGATGTTTGATTTTACTTCCAAGGCTGCATCATGCATATCAGCCAAGGTAGCACATCGTCTCTCCCTCAATAGTAGACAGAAGTCAGAATTAAAGGCACTGGCATAGGTGAGTTTAGCAGAGGTAGTGGTGGGTTTTACTTCAGCTGGTATCTTGCCGTACATGCGGTTAAACCTCTTATTAAAATCAGACAACAACTCACCATTTTCCCACTTTAAGTTCCCAAACTCGGTGTGGTAGTAGAGTAGATCCTTCTTATCCCCCCAATGATTTAGGAATGCATCATATGAAGCCTCAATATCTTCTATAGACCTTAGGGTCAGTTCTCTGAACCATTTTCTAACCTCTCCATCTAGACTTTGGACAAAGACTCTCATCCATACATCATCTTCACTAATGTCCAAGTTATCAGCATAGCTATAGAATGATTCAAAATGTTCCTCGGCTGTAACACCTTCAATCCCAGTGAACTTAGGCATATACTTCTGATATTCTCCAGTAGGCATGGCATTTAAAGGAGTGGGAAGTACTAGAGGTCCATACCTAGCAGCTATGATTCTTTCCATTTTGGTAGGTACTGCCATAGCTGTGGTGGCTATAAGGGTACTGGAAGTCTAAATGACAGAGGGTTGGGGAGTGACTGATAGGACTAAAGGAGTATGATGGATAGGAGGAGAGGCTTCCTTTGGGCTTACAACGAAGGAGAACCTAAAGAATAAGGAGCTCTATGAATCTCTGATATTTTTTCTTCACTGCTAGTATTAGATACTATACTCTCAACATGTATTTGTTCTATTACAGGATTTTCTTGGAGAGATATAGAATATTGTTTAGAACTACCTGAACCTGATGCTCCTTTCTGCAACGCCTTTATTTCTTTGATGATTTTTTCAGGGTTAGGTACTAGGTCAGCTCGTGGCTTTTGAGGATTTCTTCAAGTATGCCTCACAAACTAAGCCAGAACTATGGAGTGGAGTCGCCAAGAGGTTCGTCCTCCAGTAGTGTCACCAGATAGATAATTACAACCCAAATAGTGTCCAGGATTTGTCTATCATCAAAGCTGAATCTGTGTCATCCCCCAAGGAAGCTGAGCTTCAGTCTCCTCTCCCCAGCAGCGTCACCAATTATGTTAGCACTCCAGGAAACTCTCCTAGGTTGTAGCTCAGAGATTCCTGGTAACATATAAATCTTCAATATCGTTCTTTGAACTATTGGAATGAATTGGGATTTGGATCAATTCAGATGATTGTTTCAACTCTTTTTTCACTCAAGACATGCATGAACACCCTCAGCTTGACAAGGATTTTGACCACTAATTCTCAATAGTTTATAGATTCAATGAATAGATGGATAATCCTGACTGTACCAGTAGATACATACATAAACACATATGAATGGCTATCTACAAAAAGTAAATGAAGCTTGCAAATCTAATTTATCAACGCAGAGATAAGATCACAGTTATCTGGTATTTCACACAGAAGAAAACATGAATAACCTATTCAAGTGCAAGCTTAGAATAGAGGAGAAGACGGTGATTGAACATGTAACAGCAAAAGAAGCTTATATTACTGGAATGAAGATGAGACGCTGGGAGGAACAGAGTATCCACAGTCTCCAAAAGTTGAACCCATCTTACTTCGAACTTTTAGCCATTTATAGGCTTTTTACAATACTCTCGAACTTTTTGAGGCTCGAGATGTCTTAATATATCCCCTCTGTCTTCTAACTACTTGATGTCGTAACTAGACAAACATGAGCTCAGAGAGCTCTGTTTCTAACAAACACGGTAATCAAATTCTGGTAATTTTGCCACGCTGTCAGGTGGTTCACTCATGCCAGCGATGTTCCATGATCATTTCTATTGGTTCAGCTGCATCATGCTATTGTTTTTTTCCCTTTTTGGCCATGCATTCTGTTATTTCAATTCACTGTTCGACTATCAAAAACACTGACAAAGCCAACAAATTTCCTCCCCGAGTGACTGGTGGGAAGTGGGGTACAGGGGCCGTTGGATGGTGTGGATCGACGGTCGATATGTTGGTCAAGTGGCGGAGATCAATCTGATCGAAGGTTAGAGAATGGAGAGCGCAAGAAAAATGAGATGAACCGAGAGCGGACCCAACAATATATATGAACGTGGGTGTATAATTTTTGAAGTCCGACTTATGGTCAAAGCGGAGCAAGAGGATATGTGGACCATCAGAGCTAAAACAGGGGCCATTTTCGTTAAAATAGTAGCACTGCACCTCCGGGCTAACAAGTACTATGGCATACAAACTGGAGCTTCATGCATCTTCTCGAGTGCCCTAGTTTTCCATGTTTCATGCTTAAATAAGGTTATAAGTGACAAGGTCCCAGTTCAAACAATATTGTCGGAACTTGACGAGGAAGGAAAAATCATATTTGAACCTTAAACAGTCACGGAAACGAGAACCCAACAACTACGAAATCGATCAATTTCAGAGTATTTGATCAAGTGGAAGAACTTATCCACTGAAGATTCCACATGGGAGGATGAGAATTTTATATACAAGCATCCAAAACTACTCAAGCGTTGAGGAAAACACTTTTTGAAGAAGAGGGGCATGTTAGGTCCTATACTACTATTGTAACCCCCTATTATTATTAATGCAACCCCCTTATTGTATTATTGTGCCCATATAGTCCCCATGTTGTTATTATTATGCCCCATAGAAGCCCACTATTGTTATTGTTGTGCCCCTACAGTATTATTGTTATGTAGGCTCTGATTGTATTGGGACCCCTTAGACTCCTATATATAGAAAGGAGGTCTTGTCATTTGTATCATCCAAGAATTACTCATTTGTGTAATGTAAAAGAGATTTCCCCCTCAAAGAGGCTGATTTTGAAGTCATTGATCTATCTTTTCTTCTATTTTGTGAGCTAGTTACTTAACATGCAACACCACACTCCACTGCAAGTAGCACCACATTGCACTTCAGGAAGCACCACACTGCACTTAAGGCAACACCACACTGCACTTCAGGCAACACCACACTCGATTGCAAGAAGCACCACATTTACTTCACACCACACTCGATTGCAAGAAGCACCACATTTTACTTCAGGCAGCACCACACTCGACTGTAGGTAACACCACACTACTAGACCTTCCACTAGTTCTTCCATCAGTTGGAACTAGTTTAACTAACTTCAACTCAGTTATACTTAATTAATCAATTAAAACTCAAAATAAACTCAACCAGGGCTCCTATAATGTAGGAGACACTCTACATGACTCTAGTTAAATCCTCAACTCGAATTAACTGAACCAACTAATTCAAATTAACCTAGTTAACTAATACAAGTTGTCATGAGATGTGGAATTACAATTTTATTCCTAATTTAATTCAAGGAAAAATTAAATCAGGATCTTTCTGAGTGTTTTGAATTCCTCCCACTTAGTCACTGGGGGCTCTCCCTCCAACATAAGGGTCTTTGTGTTTCTCTCCCACCAAGTTAGGGCATGGCCCTCTAATTTTAGTATGCAAATGAGATATTTTGTTCTTCCTCAATCTAGTGGACACTAAAATACACTTCCAGTTGATGCAACCAGTGATTTGTCTTTAGAGCGTCAATCTCTCCATGGTATGGATTGATATTGACTTTTGATTCCATTTTAAATAGGGGCTAAGATTGATTCGGGGCACTTAAATTGGTTGATCTTTTTTGTGTTCTTTCTTCGACTGACTCTATGTTTCATCTTGATCTCCTAATCCCCCTTCAGATTTTTCCTTTGCATTTGAACCCCCGTCTTCTCCAAATATCCCAAGCTTATTGTTTAGGGCTGCCATGAGGAGATTTACATTATGGCCTATATCATCGACTTGTTGTTCTAGCCATGAAAAGCTCTACTTTGCAAGATCATGAGGTTTATTCACATATTCATTGGTTATGGTTAGGGTTTTATGACTTTTTACCCAATCAATCTAAATCCCTTGCAAATATCCACAAAATATCCAAAGAAACCTGCTTTGATACCAATATGATCTGTAAATTGCCATGGATATTCCACTGGGTAGTGTGTCACAACGTGGTCACAACAGATTTGATAATATCATACTAAAAATATGAAATTCTACACTATTACAATTTTTATTAGATTTTTGGATCTGTATATTTACTGTTAATAGTGCATGCATGCCAAATTAAAATTATACAGAAAATAGAGAAAGGCAAAGTAAAATCACACACACACATTTGACACAAGATATGCTTTAGGAAACCCTTTCGGGAGAAAAACTTAGCTGAAAAGTGATGTCGCTCCGCTCTTTTTCTCTGAATGGAAATATGGATGTGAGTACAAAGAAGTATGGTTTGTGGCCCGTGGGCTACTACAATGCACAAATCCTCTCTGTGTGCTTTGCCTCCTATCCCTCTTGGCTATTTTTGTTCAAGTATGGAACAAATGCACTCGAAATAATGGAATCCCTTTTCCTCTTAGTGATCCGGTTATAACACATCCTGATAGCCTACTAGTGGTTAGGTTTGACTACCTCAACCCTTAACCAGATTTAAAATATAGACTTGTCTAGAGTCTTCTACATCATAATCATGTGGCTGCCCCCTTTTCCATGAATAATGGGAGACAACGTGGCATCCTCTCGAATTATGGTGGTGAAAACAGGAAGGTCAACTTCTGAGTGGCATAACTTTCACATACATACTCCAATTTGTGTGATTCTTGTGTCATTGGAAAGGTCTTTATGTGTAGAATAGCTTGAAAAGGTGTGGCGCCAAAGCGATAAATTTTAGTCCCCAAAAAACATCATTTGATGCCTCAAAATGCTCCTAGAAGGTTTTTGACCATGTTTTGCCAAACTGGGTAGCACTAGTAAAAACGATCCAGTGAGTTGATTCCTCCACTTTAACTGCTCTGAAAGCATCAAAATAGATGACAAACAATATAATGATCCAATCTGGATCAGGTAAATTTAAACAATACACACACAAACTAAAAAAAAAATCCACAAATATGCTCGAAACTAAACCCTAAATCCTATTACAAATATTCCTAAAGATCTTGGAGAAGAAGTTTAAAAGGAGAGCAAAAGCATGGTGAATAAAAGAGTGGTTGATTTCTATTGAATTTATGTGATCCTTTCCCTCTTGATGACCTGCAAAATTTGTACATTGTGTGTATCCTTTCTTATGGGGCTTATTGCTTCTGTTGTTGGCCCATGTTGATGCTTTAAACCTAATTTATAGTGCTTTAACCCTAACTTATAGGTACGAATTATATATTGTAATAAATGTTTTATATGTTAAATGAGATTAACTATAAGAAAGTTGTAAATTATAAAATATTATATTAAGAAATATATTATCTCATGTTTGGTACTTTAAACCTATTCTTTGGTGCTTTAACCCTAACCAATAGATATAAATCATATTTAAAAAAGGTTATGTATATTAAATTATATTGATAGTAGGTATAAATTATAAAATAATATTAAGAAATGTATTATTATGCTCGAGTCATGTCTTTAACCAAACTTATAGTGCTCAAACTTTGGGTATAAGAGGTTGTCTTTTTCTTCTATTTTTCGACATTTAAAAATATTGACATACCAATTTTCTTACAATATGCCTAATGTCTATACATCTCCCCTATACTAGGCTAGAGTGCCTCTTGGTGCAATTAATCAATGCATTTATGTCTTCGAGAAAAAATGCTTTAGATCCAATAAATTTTAAGAATGGACATGGCTAAATTTTCTAAATATTTTATTTTGTATTAATTAATGAAACCATTGTAATAATAAGAAACTGGAATGCACTTTAATCAATTAAAATGTAAAATAGGGATACAATAAATGATCACATAAAAATAATATTTAGATTCAACGAACTTTGAATTTACAGGTTAAAACTATGTACAAATCGTGCATTAAAATGTGATTAATAATTCAAATTTTAATAATAGGAAATTAGATTGTAAATGTTTTTAAACATATTTGTATATGTATATTAAATATAAATATAAATTGACATGTATACTAAAATTCATATGTTAGAAATTGAATTCACATTTACACTAAAATCAATGCTTTGAAAATTGAATAGAAATGGAAATAGAAATTGAAATTGGCATATATACTGAAAGCAATGCATTAAAAATTGGCATATATACTGAAATCAACAATTATGCTATATATACTAAATAAAAATAGAAATTAAAACATACATTAACATCCATGTATTATAAAATGAATAGAAATTGAAATCATATTCTAAATAACATTACAAGTTCAAATTGGGGTGCGTTCAAAGTATATCCTTTACGATTATGATCAATGGTTCTCACGATTATGATCAATGGTTCTCATCCCCTCTATTCTCTACATTTAGAGGTATTTGATAACACCGCCCTCTATGGTCCCTTCTCTTTCTGATTATTGCTTATACATTTGGTCGATTGGGGGTCGAGTCCTGAGAAATATGTATTTTTGGAGGGGTGACATTTGTTGACTCTGTAGAAATTTCCCATCTTATGTTCATAGATGATGTGATGGCATGTTCCTTTGGTAATCGCAGGGATCTTATTTCCTTGAAAAATATTATGGATTTGTTCTATAGAGCAACAAGTATGAAAATAAATGGACTTAAAACTTGTATCATCCTCAACAATTGGTGTGAGGAGGATATGGAGTGGGCTCAAGAAATTTTCCCCTTCCTTGTCAAATTTTTGGAAGAAGGTTTCAAATACACAAGGTTTTATTTAATGCCATACAAGTACTGCAAATATGATCGATCATAGTTGATCAAGAAGATAGAAGGGCATATTCAAGGATGGCCAGACTGCTTTTTGTCACGAGGAGGGTGTTTGGTATTGGTCAAAGTAGTCTTGGAAAGCATTCTAGTATACTGGAACTCTATTGTTGTAATTCCCAAGGGGGTCCTTAACTAGATTAAAAATGCATGTTTAAGATTCTTATGGATAGGTTCTGGCACTCACAAAGGTATTGTATTGGTAAAAGGGACTCGCATCATGGCTCCAAAGGAACTTGGAGGTTAGGAGCTCAATAATACCCACCTATTTTCCAAGGCGCCAGCATGTAGAAACTTGTGGCAATTAACTAGAGAGATGTCCCTTTAGTACAAATTCATGCACACCAAGTATTTCCTAGGTATGTCAATAATTGACTGGTTTAGAACTATTGATAAGTATTCTACAGGATTGATGGTTTGGGAAGCCATGGTTAAGCTTTTTCCCTTAGTTGACTATTGGATGACTTGGCATGTGGAGAATGGAAGATCTATCAAAATTGGTTGTGATCCCTAGTATGGTGTCGAGAATAATTACAAGCTCTTTGAACCCTTAGTCGTGTATTGTGATAATAAAATATTTTGATTTTGCCTAATGTTACTTCACAGCTCCCTAAGGTCATAGGCAAGGAAGGTTCGAAAATGGCTAGGGACCTAGGGCTAATAGTTGATTTGGAAACTGAATGGTATATTTATGTGGATATTCTAGTATATTCTCAACTTCTCCTTCGTGAAAATGTTGTTGATACACTTTGTTGGACCAAGAATCCACAAACTGGAGATTCTGTAGCGAAGTTGGGATACAATTCTTGGTTTGAAGAAAATTTAGATGAAGCAAGATCATGGTGGTGGAAGGTCCTTTGGAGTGTCAAGGCACTACTAAAATCCAAAATATGTTCATGGTTGACTTTCAATAACAAATTCCTTACCTAGGACAAGCTGCAAAGAAGGGGCTGGTATGGCCCAAGTCATTTCCCTTTGCGCAAGCTCCAGGAGGAGTCATATGAACACACTTTTCTACAATGTGGTTACACAAAGAAGATAAGAAAATCTCTGTGGACAAAGTTGAAGCCAACCTATGGTTGGACAGGTCCCTGATTATTTGATGTTTGTAGAATATGGTGGTAGGATAAAGTAGTTGTGGCTTTCTTTCATTTACCTTGTTTGCTAATATTGCATGTATGGTGGGCTTGGAACCAAATCATATTCTAAGAGAATCCAAATCCTCTAGAGATATGTACAACAAATATAGCGGCAATGGCAAGAGTATAAATCAGATCCAAAATAGTCTCGTCCCAAAAATTTGATTATGCAAATTATCGACTTTGGCTATCCATGGGGGTTCTTTAATGGGACTAGCCAAAGCCATTTGCCTCATTATGGAATGGGTATGGTCTCGTATCTCAGCCAATCTTACTCTATTTGATGCAGATATGCTTCAGGAAGAGGATCAAATAAAAAGCAAAGTTTGTAACTATGTGGATGTTGCTGGAGCTAGCTAGGGAAAAGGGGTGTCATTTCTTCAGTTGATGAGACACTCAAAACTGGTGATAGACTAGGCAAACCAAAATAATTAAGTAATAATATTGGGTATGGAGTCTCAGCTATCTAACATCCATGAAGCTGCAAATTCCTTTAAACTCATTTCTTTTTGCCACATTCTCCATGAATTGAATACAAAAGTTGATTCATTGTCCAAACAAGCTCTTGAATTACTTGTTGATTTTGTTAATTATCATGTATTTTTAGATGGGGAGGAGGTTGAGTCCATAGGGGACGAACCTCTCCTACTAGAAAGTAAAGTATCTTTATGGTTTGTACTAGTTTCCAGTTTTCTGGGAAGTATTTTTTGATGATAAAGTCAAGTATGAGGCCTCCCAGGGCCAATAAATTTAGTCAAGATGAAGACAATAAGGAAGTAAAAACTCAAGTAAAGACAATACAATTAGTTTATGTATATATTTTTGCTATATAAATTTATATGTTTTTTCTTTGTGAAAAAAAAAAACATTTCAAGTTCAAATTGTGTACAAATCTTACGTTGAAATGTTATTGGTGATTAACGTTGTAACAATAAGTTGTAGTGATGAGAAATTGGAACACATTTTTTCCTAAACATGTTTGTATATCTATATGTATATTGATTGACATGTCAATGTGCTAGAAATTAATGACATGACATTAAAAGTAATACATTAAAATTTGAATAGAAATTGAAATTAACATTGAATAGAAATTGGACTTGACATATACAATAAAATCAATGCATTAGGAATATATATATATATATATATAGTGTGAATAGAAATAGAAATTGGCATGTACATTGAAATCAACGAATTAAAAGTCAATGATCTTAGCTCGAGTAGTTTGTTGAACAATTTGTTCCCCGATTGCAGAGGTTCAAGTCTCTTGAGAGATGTTTTCATTTGCTCATTTATGGTATTTATCAAATAATTGTACTTAGTGTAATAGTTGCATCCAATCTTTTGAAGTTACCGATTCTCCAAAAAATCTTGTTCTGATTTGAAAAAAAGAAGAAGAAAGAAAGACAGAGGAGGAAGAGGAGTAGGAGGAGAAATAAATGCATTAAAAATTGAATAAGTATATCAAACAAAACATGTTGCCTTTAGTGTACATGTCAATTTCTAGATGTATTAATTTCAATATACATGTCAATTTCTAAAGTATTAATTTCAATGTACATGTACATTAACATCAACAATTATGTTGCCTTTAGTGTACATGCCAATTTCTAGATGTGTTAATTTCAATATACATGCCAATTTCTAAAGTATTAATTTCAATGTACATGTACATTAACATCAACAATTATGTATATGTATATCAAATAGAAACATAAATCATGTACATTGAAATCAATGCATTGGAAATTAAATATAAATAGAAATTGTCATGTACACTAAATTAATCCAATAAAAATTGACATGTACACTAAAATCAACACTTTAGTTTTACTATACATTTTTCATCATTAAACATTTTTATTCTATTTCTATTCAACTTATTCTTTATGTAACTCTTAAAGTATACCTCTAAATAATACTCTTTAGGTTCTCAACAAACTATGGAAAACATGTAACTTTAATATATGTGTGTGTGTGTGTGTAATTTTGATCATTTACCAATTGTGTCACTGTATTAAAAATTAAAGAATATATATTGACATTGATTCTCCTTAATAAAAATTATCCATACTTATATTTTCACCCAACTAATGAAAGTGAATAAATTGCAAATAATCATATTGAAATTAGACATAAACATATACATAATGTTAATCATCTATAGATTGTATCATTATAAAAAAAAATGAAGAAGATAGAGTAGCGTTAATCATTCTTAATAGTAGTCCCTATACTTTCAACCAATTAAGGAAAGTGAGTAAATTTCAAATGATGAGATAAAGATTAATTTTATTTGTATACATATACATAATGTTGATCATTTACAAATTTTGTGTAGTCTTCCATGACTAAAACCAACCTAGATCCATTTCAACCCTAGATCTATCAAGTGTTGATAGGGATAAAATCTGTTGAGCTTCAAGTTTTGTACACGAAAGGAGGTTTGATCCCTCTCAATGCTTGATCGATTCGGTTAAGATAGATCTAGGGTGGTTACTAAATCCACCCAACTAATAATGAGCATGAAGTCTACTTTCAAAGCTAAGTGCAAAAACTTGTGTATTAATATTTTACATAAGGTTGTATCTCTTCACTAAGGACTTCAGTGCATGAAGTATAAACATTCTATGTTTGGGTTTTTTTTGTTGGAATTTAGTACTACAATTCTCAGTCATATCATAGATTTTATTTATTTAAATTGTATTTTTGAAAGCATAAATAAATTCAGCATCTCGGAGGTGCTTAAATTGTAGAAGTTTCACTGATCAAATTTATAATTTCAATAAATTTTGACCAAATTTTATATATATATATATATATATATATATATCCGGCGATACAATTTCAAGCAAGAATGTGATTTCTTGTCGTTTAAAGGATATTTTTGAATGTATAAATAAATTCAGCACCCTGAAAAACCCATCAACACTTGAATTTTACAGATTAAATAACTTATAATTAAATTTTTAAAAATCTTTGTAAAATTAAAAAAAAAATATCATATAAAAAAAAAAAAAAAAATTAGTCTATAAAATAATATATATATATATATAAAATGCAAAACCAATAAAAAAATCCTTCAAAAAAATTGTGAAGTATTTTTTGAATCCATAAGAAACTAAAATTTGTTTTAAATCAAAATGGTCTTTAGCCCTTATGAACAGTTATATACAGGGTGAATCAAGATATGAGGGCCTTCATTAGTATTATATTATTTTATTAATCGTTCTCTAAACTTTATTGTTCTTAAACACAGTTAATAAACATTTACCTGTATCACATTAACATTTACACATATACAGTACTAGCTATTTTTATATTTATATAATGTTACCATGTTCCCATGTTGTGTCATTACGGAAGAACAAGCATATAAATTTTTAATGTAGCATTCCCATGTATCAATGCTGTGACATTGCATTAAAAAAACAAGCATAAAACCTTTTGTTAGGAAGGTCATAGATTCCCTTCCCTCCTGTCATGGACATTAATAAAAAATAAAAATAAAGTAACTGTTTCTGTGGTATACTGTATGTTTTGGGATCATTACTTTATCAATCAAAGCGATTGTCAGTGATCAATCATATTCCAATTATTACACACCATATTATTATGGTAGATGTCAGGTAAAATTAAGGTAAAATATAGAAGAGAGTAGGTAAAATAGCACAAGTCTGAACAGAATTGGGTGGGGGATTCAGCATGAGATCACGGCTTCTCTGAGAAGAGGGACTCTCTTTAGGATTTCTATAGATGTACTGTGTACAAATCCAAATATCAACACAAAAAATCCAAAATTTCTGAATCTCGTACTAAGAACTAAGATTGCCCCTACAAATTAAGGTAAGGGCGCTGGAAGTGTCATTCCAAAGGGCACGAGCATTAGGACATTGCCATCATCCTAGACCAGGATAATTACGGTGGGTTGCAGGGTGGGTTGCAGACAAATCAATGATGGGCACGGAATCATATTCGTAAAGGAAGGTAAGGGAGCTGGAAGTGTCATTCCAAAGGGCACGAGCATTAGGACATTGTCATCATCCTAGACCAGGATAATTACGGTGGGTTGCAGGGTGGGTTGCAGACAAATCAATGATGGGCACGGAATCATATTCGTAAAGGAAGCTTCTCAGGACATGGTGCCACAGTCTGAATTGAAATCCAAAAGGGACTTCCTGGGTCCCAAAGAATAGGAAAAGACGGTGTTGCCCACAATCTCAGTTGCAGATAGGCCCAAAGTTCTAGCTGTCAAATGCTATTCCAGTTTGAGGTGACTGCCGGATCCTTATGGTAATCTGCTTTGGACAATTATGTGTGTACAAGGATCGGATCCCTCAAGAAATTGTGTATATATTAATCGGTAATGCCAACCTTCTGTATTTTCACTGGAAAGTTGCCTTTAAATTCCTGGCATTTTCTGCTGTCCTGGAAGATTCGCTGATGTCAACATCCGTTTTCCAGTGATATATTTTTTCTATGTGCGTGAAGAAAGGACTATTTTGGGTGCTCTCTTGTTTAAGAATTTACAGTTCTTGATGATTTCTGTATATTTGCATTTGGGTACTTTTAAGTTCAGTTGTGTATGAAGAACATATGAGTTCTAAGATGCTTGCTGCGACCTTGATTTTGGGGTTAGTCTGCATCTGAACACCGTGTATACTGCAAAATCTGCGCAATAGTAATTTTGAGATCAACTTCCATTTGGGCACTCTGCCTACTTCCTACTTCAAATTGTGAATTGGATCATGCAAAATACTGAAGCTAGGCCCTTGAATTTGGCCTTTGTCTGAAATTTGACTTCTGGGAAGAAGACTTTCAATTATTGTAAATGGAAGGCCCGGTTGGTGGGTTTGGAACAGGAAAGATTATTTTGGGGCAGATTGAAGTATTGCAATTGCTCAAATTCAAAAGGATATGGAGCTGGAATGGAGGAAAGGATAATTTGGGTGCTACATTTTACAAGCCCGTTGAAATTCCAAATGGCTATTTCAGCCTTGGACACTATTGTCAGTCCAACAGAGAAAAATGTCTTCAAGGATGGATCCTCGTAGTTAAGGACAGGCAATTATCAAATGAATGTGTTGAAATGTGCAGTGTATCACAAATATTGGATATGAAACTCATTTCAACTGAAAAGAGTGAGAATTTTGTAAGGGAAAGACTTCCTCCATTGGCAAAACCACTGAATTATACATTGGTATTAAGCAGTCAGCAGTGGAAGGGGACTCAAGATATCGTTGGTTACTTCTGGCTGCCTCAAGCTCCAGAGAATTACAGGCCCTGTGGGTTTGTGGTTACAACTACACCACTTGAACCCTCTTTAGACGAGGTGAGGTGTGTAAGATCAGACCTCACTGATATATGTGAAACAAATGGCTTGATTTGGACAATAGGAAACACAAACCCTCCAAGCTTTCCCTTCAGTGTTTGGAACATAAGACCAAAATTGCGAGGATCAAAAGCCCAAGGTGTAAGTATAGGAACATTCTATTGTAATAAGGACCTTAAACCTGAAAACCCTCTTCCTGTTGCATGTTTGAAGAATGTTAGTTTTGACCTTACTGCAATGCCGAAGCTTAATCAAATGCATAAACTAGTTAAGAAATATGGACCTGTTGTCTTTTTCCATCCAGAGGAGACTTTCTTCCCGTCGTCAGTTTCTTGGCTGTTTGAAAATGGACAATTGCTCTACAGACGAGGCGTGGAAGCACCTCAACAAATTACAATTAATGGCTCAAATTTACCTCAAGGTGGCTCCAATGATAAAGAATACTGGCTTGACTTCCCTAAAGAGGATGGGGTTGTAAAAAGACTGAGACAAGGTGATTTGCAGAGCACAATGGCATATGTACATTTTAAACCGGCTTTGGGAGGAACATACACTGATGTTGCAATATGGTTGTTTTATCCTCTGAATGGTCCCATCACTGTCAAGGTTGGTGCCCTTAATATGCCTCTCAAATATGGAGAGCATATTGGTGATTGGGAACATTTCACTCTTAGAGTGAGCAATTTCACTGGTGAACTATGGAAAGTTTATTTCTCACAGCACAACGGTGGTCAATGGGTTAATGCCTCAGATTTGGAGCACATTGAAGGGAATAGGATAGCAGTATATGCAGCAAAGAGTGGGCATGCAACATTTCCTCATGCAGGGAACTTTCTTGAGGGTGACAGGAAGCTTGGTGTTGGTATCCGGAATGATGCCAGCCGAAGCAAATATTTTCTGGACACTAGCAGAAAATACCAAATTGTTGCAGCAGAGCACTTGGAAGCTCTTGGGTCAAAGGACATAGTAGTAGAGCCTCCATGGTTGCAGTACATGAGGGAGTGGGGACCAAAAATTGTCTATAATTCACGAACAGAGCTTAATAGGGTAATCAGATTGCTTCCTTCTAAACTGAGGTCACCTATAGAGAGTCTCCTAAACAATCTGCCTAAGGAGCTTTCAGGTGAGCAAGGACCCACAGGACCCAAAGCCAAAGACAATTGGTATGGGGATGAAAGAGTCTGATGTGCCACTTTCACTACTAGTAAAATGTAAGTTCAGTTTGTCAATCATAATGATCAGAGTCTCTTCCACTTGGTTGTGAATTCAATCCATTCTGTACTGCAAGTTGTAACAATAAACTTTTGAATTGAGCATATTGTTTGTCTGCCAATAGCTGCAAAATATTTTTGCTTTTACCTGCTTATTGTTGTTTTTGTTCTCCACTTCCATTTTCATATTCAATTCTCTCCTTTTCAGAAACTCCTATATTGTGCATAATCTGTTATTTGCTTGTTTTAAGTTTATTTCCATAGAAAAACTGTTGTTATGCATTCTCCTAATGCCTATGTTGTTCATCTAAAGTTCTAAACTAAATTAAGGAAAATTTGCATAGATAGAATTCCCATCAAATATCAATCAATGGCAACTGTAACCAGACCAACTCGACTTCTTATTGCCTCCTAGAGGCTTCTCAGTTACTGAAGTCAGAAATAAACTTGGTAAGAATGCTACATTCCACACCTGTGTTTGTCCTCACCGTTACAACACTGGTATGGGAAACTTCTCCAGGATGGATAAAATTTGTTCCCTTGTTTAAAATACAAAATTCCGTGTCCCATAAAAACCTTTCCATTTCCAAAATATAACATTTTTATGGTTTACAGAAGGCTACATTTAAACATCAATTTAATGTCATCTTCTCATGGCGTTATAAATTGGAGATAAACCACTTGTGTCTAAGTCAAATAGAAAAAAAAAAAATTACTGCTAGATGCAAGACAATTTTGTAATTAGAGATATTTATTGTGTGAAAATCACATGGAGCAGAGTTTATACACCATGCTTCTAAATATTAAATGTTCATCATAATCAGAGCTTATCTCAGAACCTTGCCAATCTGAGTTTTTGCAACTGGAAGCTGCAGATCAGTGTTTCTGAAACAAAACTGACATTAATGAAGGTCAGTACCTTCAACTTTCTCAGACATTGCATGCTTTTCTACCCATTTACTTTTCATACTGTGTCCTTATTGTTATTCTTTTCTAGCTATATTCTTAATCCTCCTTGTGAATATTAATCATCCAAATTTTACCATTTCTTAGCTTATTTGGTTGCCACTTTGTATTCAAGCACTAACTTGGAACTGGAATATCTCAAATGTCCATGTTTTTCTTCCCATTTACATTTTGTACAGTGTCTTTACTGTAATTGCTTTCACAAGAAGAAGCTATATTTGTAATCTTCCTTGTGTATATTAGTCATGCAAATTTTTATCATTTCCTACCTTATTTGATTGCTACTTTGTGTCCAAACACGAACTTGGTTCTTGATAGTCCAAAATTGCAAAATGCAGTCAGATTTCTGCATGCATCTCTGCTTTTTGTGTTATCACAACCCCGCCTTCCATCTCAGTATAGAAAGGGACCTATTTGGCAGTGGAGTAACCCCTTTCGCTAACTCTAGAATTTCTAGTTCGACCAATTTTCAAATCCAAAGTGGGATGTCCATCTAGAAACCTGTAAATTTTTTAAGTACATTTAGAAACCTGTAAATTTCTTGAGTGCATTCAATTCAATGATAAATTCTCGAGTTTGAATATTTGTACATTTGCCATATCCTTCAGACTCCTTAAAGCGTAAATAACAAAGAGAACATATGCTCTTGGAGAACCTGATAGAACATGATCCGGTTTGTTCAACAACATTATGAAGCTCCCCAGATCCATTTGGACCGTGTCTTGTTGGGCTCATTGTTTTCTGGTATATGTTTTAGCCTTCAGGGATCTCATTTTATAATATACTTATATATTGTACTGTTATAGACCACTTACATTAATTGGTATTAAGTTCACACTTTCTGTCTATTTTTGAGCTAAAGGCATCCATTGATATCTGTGACAACCAGAAACGCAAGAACGCAACTATACCAATAGGCCATTTATATTTACAAAACCAGAGTTTTCCTTGTTGAACATTCTGGTTTGGTGTTTGTTTAAGAATTCATATGCATGGGTAAGTGTTTCTAAGTTCCAATCCCCTTCATACTGTTGCATTATTACATTTTCATTTGAGAAAGAAAAAAAGGAATAAGATCAAAATGATGTTGGTACCTTACCAAGCACTCCTGTTTGATATTTTGGTTCAATTTGATATTTTGATTAAGGATTTATATTCACCCTGAAATTCCTGATTAATAGTTAAAATTTAACAGATTACACCAAGCTGACTTTAAGCATGGCAATTCTTTACAGTACCCAAGGCTTTGGGCTTTGTTGAATCTCTATGTTGATAATGCATGTTGCATGCCATTTAAAAAGAAGACTGTAAGACATACTCCTTGATTGGCCATACCATTTGCAATTGCATTTAAAGCTGGATTGCATTTGAAGCTGGAGACACTCAAGTAAAGGTGATGAAGTGGAAATCTTGTATTAGTAGCAAATGCAGTTAATAATACTTTCTCTAAGTCTATGCCTTTAAAGAGTACATGAGCTTAACCTGAATCTTGTTGTTGTGCAAAGTTAAAGCTTATTTCACCCCTTAGGTTTTTAACTGTCCAACTTTCCCCGTGTTTTCTATGTTATTTTTGAATAGAATGTTTTTTAATTACTGATATAAATAGAGAAGATAGAATGTCTTTTAATTACTAATATAAATAGAGAAAATAAGTAAGGCATTTTAAAAATTTTACGAAACAAAATTGGCATGCAAACACAACTACCATTGTAATGTATAGAAACTGTTTTTGCAGTTTTTCTACACAAATTGTTCTATGATGATGCAAAGGACTCTTGTGTAAAAGGATGGCGATATCACAAGTGTTGAGCTTTTGTTGAGGTCGTTTTTTTGGGTATTGTTTAACTATTCTATGTTTTAAAAAAATTGGCTAGAATCTAGCGAAACAGTTTTTGGTTAGATCTTGTTTTTCTGCTATTTAAAATCCATTTTTGAATGCACAAATAGATTCAGCACCTTGAAAAAAACCCTTGGGGCATTCCAATTGTGCAAAGTTCACAGATCAAGCTTGTAATTCTAACAAATTCTTGTTGGGATTCGGAAAAAATTGACCAGAAAATATGTTCAAAAAACCTCCAAAATAGAACAATTAGACTACATCCTTCTTTTTTAGTGCCCCTTATGATGGTTCAAACAAGGAATTTTGGGGTTTCTAACTCAATCCTGATGTGGCATTTGGTTAACATTGGATCCATAGGAGTGTTTTCCTACTCTCACACTCGGTCTCTCCCTTTTTGTTTCATGGTTAATTACCATTGGCCACAGATACCCCATTTGGCCCTTCTCTAACCTATTTCGTCACTTATGGTACACACTTGCATTTATTACTACCCCAAACGATGCTCCAAATGGATAGGAAACCCCTTTTGGGACCACAAGTACCCCCCGTTTTGTTAACATTGGATCCATAAGAGATTTTTCCTACTTTCAGTGATGGACTCTCCCTTTTTGTTTTGTGGTTAATTACCATTGGCCACAAATACCCCATTTGGCCCTTCTCTAAACTATTTCATCACTTAAGGTACACACTTAGCATTTATTATTTCCCCAAACGATGCTCCAAGTGGATAAGAAACCCCTCTTGGGCCACAAGTACTCCCCATTTTTGGAAAATACACTATATTTATTGTTAAATTTGATAAACTACACTCCTTGTTTATTGTGCACTTAACACCTTGCAAATTAAAACTTTTTTGGTCTTACTATGACCTCTATCCCAAGGTTTTGCTATCTATTCACAAACTTGTTGTATAGAGAACCTTGTTTTAGGATCTACCCATAGTTTGCTCTTCCACCTTTGTAGCTTGGGGATAAAAACCCTTGATTTGACCAAGAAAAGAGCCTAGAACTTCCTTATTTTGTGGATTGAGAGGGTTATATCTGCTAACATCTAGTTATGTATAAATATACGTCCATTTTCATTTTGGTCTCTTTTGTTACAAATGTATTATTATTAGAATCTTAAAGAAAAATGACTCCAATTCTTTTTCAATAGTTTTCGGATTTTGGCACATGCTACTCGATCTACCTTGGGTTCTTTGTCTACATCATCATCCCCTCTCAAAGAAGTGTTATTGTGTTTTGTGCTCCCTCTTGGTTGTTCCTTAGTATTCTTTTTCATTTTTGGGTTGAAAAGTTGCATCTCTACGTGATTGTGGGGTTCTCCCCTCTTACTTTGGTAAATTGTCTATTCAAATTCCCACCTCAAAAAAAGACTTCGACCACAATTTGTGAGGTAGGAGGTACATCCTTCGAATGTGACATGTCCTTTATTTAATTAGATCTACTTGTTTAATTTTTTCATATATACATGTGAACATGAGGAAACTCTTGATTTTTTTCTTCTGCAAGGTCAGAAAGTTCAAAAATGCAAGGAGGTTTAACCCCCTTAGATGTGGTTGCTTGATATATATTTTCCATTTTTATGATCCAAGAAGCATTGTTAGTTTTAATCTTATCTAGTTAAGGGTTTTTACCCACTTATAAGGAGACATATTCTAACCTCAAAGTTCTCCTTCTCTCATTGTTACTCACTAAAAGAATAGATAACCAACCCTATTGCATGCGAGTTTCTATTTTCTACATTTGGTAAATGAAAACACTAATTTTTTTTGTCACTTTTTCTCATTTTCAAATTTCTAGTTAAAGCAAGCTAAGTGGGAACATCAAGTGAATGAGTAAATAAATAACTTTCCTTTCCTCTAGTATGATAGCATTTAATTTGGCATTAGTTCAATTTATACATCTTTATTTGTACAACATAAAGTTGCAATCTTTTTCGTCTTTTTTAATTGTTGTTTCCATTCAGTGCATCATTGTCATCACCTACCAAAATTTGTAGCCTTATATTATTGGTATCATTACCTATAAAAACCATGTTGTCATACACTAACATCATCACATATAGAATATGTGGTGCCATACAACTAGCCACCCTTTTTGCTTTGCTACAACCCCATTGTACATCACACAACCACCACCAATCTTTTTGTAGTATTGTGTACATCATCTATCAATGAATTGACCTAGCTGCCATCTCAATTCATACATTAATTTTCCATATGACCATGTGATTAAGTAGTGTGCTAAACATTCTACTTTTTAACCTTTTCTCATCGCATTTTTCCAACAAGTTTTGTGCTCTGACAAAAAATTTACATTTTTCCAACGAGTTTTGTGCTCTGACAAAAAATTTACATTTTTCCAGCGAGTTTTGTGCTCTAACAAAAAAATTACAAGAATTGCTAGAATTACAAATATTAGTTGTTGAGATCGCATAATCTAGGTGAAATAATAGTTTTTCAAAGGGTTGAATCCATTTATACATTTAAAAATGCAATTTAAGCAATGAAAAATTGCAATTTCACCAATAACTACATATTTGGATTCTTGTAATGTTTGTCCAAAAAAGTCAAAAAAGGAAAATGTTCTAGACTTTTCCTATGAATAATTAAATTACTTAATAGAAATCCACATAAGTGATTAAATCACTCAACCACATAGTTGTATGACTCCTACAATCTGCACAAATGTGTAGGATAGGGAATCACAAAGAAGAAATAAGTTCTCTCAAATATTGACTATAAAATCTCTCAAATCTTTGCCTTTAGTGATAGTGAGAGAAGAAAAAACTTGAAGAAAGCTCTAGGTAAGAAAGAATTGAAAAATGAGAACAAATGGGATGATTTAGTAACAAAGAGAGGACAAAACTCACAGATCAATGATGATAGATGTGTGAGATTAAATTATATATTGGAGAATTTAACAATGAAAAGAGAACAAAAGAAGGATGAGATACTGAATTTGAATAACAATAATTAAATCATATTATATATATATATATATATATTCATGAAATAAGAATATATTCAACTTGTGCCACTCCAAACTCAACCAAACTCAAGAACTATTAGAAACAATACTTTTATGAGGCATAAAAAATTCATTTAATTAAGAGAGAGACTACCAAAAGATTTTAAAAAGGTTATCAAAATATGATCAAACAAAAAAATAAAGGTGTCATCATTTGGGTCACTAAAATGGAGGGAATTTTTGAATTGAGTCATCATCTTGGCCAAAGGGACAAAATAATTACAATCTTGAATTATTTGGAAGAATGGGCTTATGATTGGTTCTTCTTGTCATTTGAATAATGTAACAATTGCTTGTTTGACTATCACGCATTCATTGACAAATTATAAAAAATATTTCATGATGAAAAAGAAGATAAGTGCTCTAGCAAATCCATCAGCAGGCAATCTAGTGTGCACAGGATGGAAGCAAGTGCGATATTTTTATGCATCTTTTCTTTGGGGTGTTGGTAGACAATCATGCAACCAAATAGGTGTAGAAATTCCTTGTAGATTCAAACTATTAATTGTAATATGCTAAAACAATAGACTTGAATCTACTCTACTCATCAGCGGAAACAATAATTGATCGATGAAATCACAAAGCATATAAGAGAAATAATTCAATCACACATAACACAATGATTTTCTGGGGAAAGACACAACTAAAAACCCTTGCTATCTGTATATTGCATTAATCATAAAATATGAGAAGATTACAATGTGTTTCTCAAGCCTAAACAACTTTTGCACTATCTCTATCTATCTCACTACTTCTTAGACAAATTCAAGCCAATACTTAGCCAATTTATCGCTTTCTCAAGTCCTTATTTTCTTGCTTGTTCCTCAAGGAATTAGCCCCTATTTAATGGGGAAATTCCTCAATTGTGAATTTCACAATTCTCATAGGCCTTCCTCTGATTACATGCACCATCGGTTTAATTTAGATGATTTTACAAATAACAGTGTAATGTCCCTTAACTCCAATCTCAACTGGGTCTTTCTCTGATCTGACATGCATGCGTTAATTATGAGTGAATCTTCAATTTATTGGTTGATCACTGTAGGAAGCACGCAATGTACTTCAGGCAACACCACACTGCACTTCAGGCAACACCCCATTGTACTTCAGGCAGCACCACACTGCAATTCAAGAAGCACCCCATTGTACTTTAGGAAACACCACACTTGACTGCAGGCAACACCCCACTGGACTACATGTAGCGCCACACTACTAGACCTCCCACTAATTCCTCCATCAGTTGGAACTAGTTTAACTGACTTTAACTTAGTTACACTAAATTAATTAATTACAACTCAAAATAAACTCAACTAGTGCTCCTAATTGTAGGAGACACTCTACATGACTCTAGTTAGACCCTCAACTCAAATTAAATGAGCTAACTAAGACAAATTAACTTAGTTAACTATTATAAGTTGTTATGAGATGTGGAATTACAATTTTATTCCCAATTTAATTGAAGGAGAAAATTAAATTAGGATTTTCTTGTTGCATTTTCAACACTCTCTCTCAACAAGAAAGGGATTATCTGCTACCCTGATCCTACCTCTATGAAACTCGAATTTGCATCTTGATAATGCCTTTGTCAAAATATCTGCATCATGTTCCTTTGTAGGAATGTACTCTAGCAACATAATTCTCCTCTGCACACAATCTCGTAGATGATGATATTGGATGTCGATATGCTTGAACCAATCATGAAAAATTGGATTCTCAGAGAGTTTGATACAACTCTAATTGTCACAGTAAATAACTATAGGATCCATCTGCTGACCAAATAACCCAACAAGGATCTTCCTCATCCAGATAGCCTCACAAGTTTCTTGACTAGTAGCCATGTACTCTGCTTCTGTTGAACTGAGTGCAACTAATCTCTGCTTCATGTTGTACCAAGAAATTGTTGTTGACCCAATATTGAAGATTCCCCCTGATGTGCTCTTTCTATTGGATGGACTCCCTACCCAATCTAAATTTGTGAAGCCTTGAAGCTTCACTCTCTTTGTCCATCTGTACCAAAGACCAAACTGAGTGGTGCCTCTGAGGTATCTCAACACATGTTTAGTTGCCTTCCAATAGAGTTTGGTTGGCTTAACCATTGCTTGACTAAGTTGGTTAACTGCAAAACATATGTTCGGTCGTGTGTTCACCAAATACATAAGTGAACCCACAAGCTGTATGTAAATAGTAGCCTTCACTACTTCACCTGAAGTAGCATCTTCCTTCCTCCAATTTCCTGCTAGAGGAGTCTCCATGGGTTTGTTTCTCTCCATGCAGAACTTCTTCAGTATCTCATTGGCATACTTGCTCTCAGAGGCAAACAGTTCCCCATCTCCTTGCCATACTTCCATAGTAAGGAAATAATGCATGATCCACAGGTCCTTCATCTCGAATTCTCTTGCAAGATCCTCTTTGCATGATTTTATCAACTTCTCATCGCTTGTTAGAATCAAATCATCGACATATAATACTATAATCAACAATTTACCTTCAATCACAATATGGTAAAGGTTCGCATCTGCTTCACTTTTGGTGAAGTCCAACTCGGTGAAATAGTTATCAGTGATACCAAGCACGGGGTGCTTGTTTTAGTCCATATAGCGCTCGGTTGAGTCTGCACACATGCGACTCTCTATTGAAGGTCTCAAATCCTTTCGGATGCTTGATATACACCTCTTTCTCAATCATAACATTGAGGAATGTTGTCTTCACATCCATCTTATGTATCTTCCATCCCATCTACACTAAAAGTGCTAAAATAGATCTAATTGAAGAGTACCTTACTACTGGAGAAAACGTCTCCTCGTAATCAATTCCCTCCACCTGAGAGAACCCTCTTGCCACAAATCTGGCCATGTGTTTCTCCTCACTCCCATTTGTTGCTTACTTTACCTTGTAAAGCCATCTAGAACTCACCACTGTGTTAGATCCCTATAATACTAGTGATTACCCCATTACTATTGTAGTTGTATCCCTTATTAATATTTTTGTGCCCCTATTGTCCCCATATGGTTATTACTGTGCCCCATAGAATCCCTCTATTGTTATTTTTGTGTCTTTATATTATTATTGTTAGGTCGGCTTGGTTATATTGTAACTCCTTAGACTCCTATATATAGAAAGGAGGTTTTTTCATTTGAATCATCCAAGAATCATTCATTTGTGTAATGTAAAGGAGGTTTCCCCCTCGAAGAGGCTGAATTCTAAGGCGTTGATCTATCTTTTCTATTTTTTTGTGAGCTGGTTTCATAACATTTGGTATCAGAGCTTTGAATTCTAGGGTTTCGCTGCTCCAAACAGGTCATCGTGGCATTTGCGCTATAAAAAAATTTTCTGTGACGTTTCAAATGCTAAAAAAAAAACACATTTGGGCCAAAATCATTTTGAACCGCAGGTCTGAATTTCAGAGCTTTTCGTGCTATATTTACGGAGATATGATCTGAGGAAGTTGGAATTTTTGCAGATTCCCGAATTACATTCCAAACAGGTGACCTGGGGAAAATAGTCATAACTTTTTTTTTGAGCATCAGATTGAAATTTCGTAAGAAGTTATAGAAAGAGGACGGACTATAGTTTCCTGTTTATATTTTTCAGATCCTAAGGTCGAAACAGTGACATGTGACACTTCATACAAGTTCGCTCTTCTGAATGAGTATATAATCAGGTCATCTTGGGAGATTATGCATAACTCTTTCTTGGAGAATCTAAATTTGATCAGACTGGTGGCATTGGAAAGAGGACGTAGAGGGCTATCGCAGGTCGCAATTTCAGAATTGGAAGATCTGAAATTACAGAGATACATCAGATGCAATATCGAGCTCCTACAAAGTGAAAAAGGTGTGTAGATTTTTTTAAATTTTTGCTTAAGCTTGGTTTGAAAAATTATTTTGAAGGAATTCAAAGGGCATAATAAAGCATTATTATCGGTAACTGATGCCCCGAGGAAAGAAAATGCAAACACCTAGTAAGCAACCTGAAAGCTCTAGCATGACTCATGAAGAAGAGGAAGAAATGCAACATGATATATCAAAATTACGAGACCAAGTGCAACAAATGTCACTCGCACAAAAAGTAACAGAATCTAAGATGGATGGTTTAAAGAAAGATGTAGAAGCTAAGATATATGGCGTGGAAGCTAAGATGAATGATGTGGAAGCTAAGATGGACGATTTGAAGATAGATTTGAAGACAGGCATGGAAGATTTGAAGACAGATTTGACAAATTTTCTACAAGAAATACTTACTAATGGTGAAAGGGTAGTAAAGGAAACTCGTGATGAGAAAAAAATAAATGTTAATCATGATTTCATAGACTCTAACGTTGGATCTAAGAACCACCATATTCCAAAAATCGATATGAGGAAGTTTGATGGCAAGGATCCCGCAACATGGATACTACAGATGGAGCAATTTTTCGATCTCAATAATGTGCAAAACACACAAAAGGTACGTATTGCCACTTTATATTTGGAACCAAATCAGTTTGTATGGTATCAATGGCTTTGCTCTCGTAAACAAATTGTCACTTGGGCAATTTTTATGGAAGAAATGACAGCACATTATGAGGATACAAAAAGCAACACTTTTTTTAGCCAACTGATAAGTCTCAAACAAAAGGGTTCAATGATGGATCACATTGAGGACTTCCAAAAATTGAACATAAGGGTAAAAGATATTCCAGAGGAGCATAGGATTGATGTGTTCATAGGGACTTTAAAGGATAATATCCAACATGAGGTTCGCCTTTGGGAACCTGATTCATTGGAGAAGGCATTCAGGTTAGCAAGAAAAATGGAAAGCAAAATTATGGCAACCAGGAAGCCTACCACTCACAACTATAAAGATGGAAGTGTTGTTGCCCCTAGCCTTCCACAACCTATAAGGTTGACACCACAACAATTGGAAGAAAAAATAGCAAAAGGGCTTTGTTACAGTTGTGATAGCAAATACACTAAAGGTCATAAGTGTGCTGAGAAGAAATTATTCTACATAGATTGTGAAGAGGAGGAAGAAAAGGAACAAGAAATGTCAAAAGAAGAGGATATACTCCAGGAACAAACCCTAGATAAAGAAGTAATGAATCCAACCATATCTTGTAATGCATTGGCTGGAATTACCACTCCTCAAACTATCAAGATAGAAGGACATATCAAGAAGAAAAAGGTAATAGTGTTGATTGATTCAGGAAGTACCCACAATTTTATTCGTTGTAAGATAGCAAAAGAATTAAATTGCTTCTTATATCCAGCACCAGAGTGTCAAGTGATGGTTGCAAGTGGAGGAACGATAAATTGCTCTGGAAAGTTCCATAATATCAAGCTATCCATGGGAGAATATGTATTGAATAGCCCAATGCTTTCCATTCCAATGGGAGGTGTTGATGTTGTACTAGGAGTCCAATGGCTACAATCCTTGGGTACAATAGCTTTTAATTTTCAAGAACTTTTCATGAAATTTTCTATAGAAGGAAAGGAAGTTGAATTAAGGGGTATTGCAGGGAAACCGAGAAAGATAATCAGCTCTAAAAGTATGACAAAGCTTCTAAAAAAGGAACAACGAGGTGTAATTGCACAATTATGTTCGCTAGATGTTTCCACATCGAAATCATCTATTTCTCCAGATCTCCAAAAAGTCTTGGACAATCATTCCAAGGTATTTGAGACTCCCAAAGGTCTCCCACCTATTCGTGATCATGATCATGCTATTCATCTGATTCCAGGAAGTGTTCCTCCAAACATCAGGCCGTACAGATATCCCTATGCCCAAAAGAGTGAAATTGAACGTATGGTTGCAGAAATGCTAGAGGCTGGTATAGTTCAACCTAGTCAAAGTTCTTTCTCTGCTCCAGTAGTATTGGTGCACAAGAAGGATGGATCATGGCTCATGTGTCCGGATTATAGGGAGCTCAACAAGCTCACTATTAAAGATAAGTTTCCCATTCCTATCATTGATGAATTACTGGATGAATTGCATGGATCAATTTACTTCACCAAGTTGGATCTTCGTTCAGGATATCATCAAATCAGAATGAAGACTGAAGACATTCCGAAAAAAGCATTTAGAACTCATGAGGGTCATTATGAATTTTTGGTCATGCCTTTTGGCCTTACCAATGCACCTTCTACATTTCAAGGTTTGATGAATTCCATTTTCAAACCCTTCCTTAGAAAATTTGTGTTAGTATTTTTTGATGATATACTAATCTACAACAAGTCTTGGAAGGATCATGTTGAACATGTTGACAGGGTGCTACAACTATTGGAGGAGAAACAATTATATGCAAAAAGATCCAAATGTTTCTTTGGAGTACAAGAGGTGGAATATCTGGGTCATATTGGGAAGGAGTTAAGGTAGACCCTAGCAAAATTAAAGCCATTAAGGAATGGAAAATCCCCACATCCATAAAGCATCTGCAAGGATTTCTCGGGTTGACAGGGTATTATTGCAACTTTGTTAAGAATTATGGGAGAATAGCAGCACCTCTAACAACATTATTGAAGAAAGATGCATTTTCATGGACTCCGGAAGCAACAAAGGCCTTTGAACATCTTAAAGAGGCAATGTGCCAAGCACCGGTCTTAGCTACACCGGACTTCACAAAAACCTTTATTGTGGAATGTGATGCTTCAGGAAATGGAATTGGTGCTGTTCTAATGCAAGATGAAAGACCCATTGCTTTTGAAAGTCGTCCAATCAAGGGAAAGTTTTTAAGCAAAGCTATTTATGAGAAGGAAATGTTGGCAATACTCCATGCACTTAAGAAATGGCGACCCTACCTAATGGGAAGACACTTCAAGGTAAAAACGGATCATGATAGCCTTAAATACTTCTTAGAACAAATATTATCCTCTGAAGAGCAACAAAAGTGGGTCACAAAGATGTTGGGTTATGACTTTGAAATCATCTACAAAAAAAGGAAGCAAAATGTGGTGGCAGATGCACTCTCAAGAAAGGATGAGGATGTGGAAGCATTGTTGTGCGCCATTTCTATTATCCAACCAGATTGGATAAATGAAGCAAGGGAGGAATGGAAGAATGACGAAGAAGTGTGGGAACTTATTCGAAAGTTACAACAAGATTCCAGTACATCTTATACATTTAGCTGGAAAAATGATTCGTTATGGTACAAAGATCGCTTATACCTTTGTAAGAATTCCCAACTCAAACAAAAGATTCTTATGGAATTGCACACTTCTCCCTTAGGAGGGCACTTAGGATTTTTAAAAACTTACCACAGGGTTATGAAGGAATTTTTTTGGGATGGCCTTAAATCGAATATTCAAAAGTTTGTGGCGGAATGTTTGGTTTGCCAACAAAATAAAGTTGAAACAATTAAGACCCCGGTCTATTACAACCTTTATCCATTCCAAGCCAACATTGGGAGGAGGTTTCAATGGATTTTATCACAGGTTTACCCAAGTCTGAGGGAAAAAGTGTCATCATGGTGGTAGTTGACAGACTTACCAAGTATGCACACTTTTGTGCATCCATTTAAAGCCAGTACAGTTTCTACTGCATTTATGGAAACAATTCAAAAGCTACATGGAAACCCAAAGATTATTGTAAGTGACAGAGATCCCATTTTCACTGGAAATTTTTGGACAGAATTATTTTCTTGTCTTGGTACTTAGTTAGCTCATAGCTCATCTTATCATCCTCAATCTGATGGGCAAACTGAGATAGTAAACAAATGTTTGGAAGGATATCTTTGTTGCTTTGTATCTAATAAACAGACACAATGGGTCAAATGGTTGCCTCTGGCTGAATGGTGGTATAACACTTCCTTCCATACAGCAACAAAAATGACCCCATTTATGGCACTTTATGGATATCAACCACCATCCATCACATCATATTTAAGAGAAAATTCTAAGGTTCAAGCAGTGGAACATCACATCGAGCATCAACAACAAGTCCTCCAACTCTTAAAGGATAACCTCGTGTTAGCGCAGAATAGAATGAAACAACAGGCAGATCAACATCGCAGCGAAAGAAGTTTTGATGTAGGTGACTGGGTATTCCTACGGCTACAACCATATAAACAAATGTCCCTCAAGCAAGCTAAGAAGGATAATAAATTATCACCAAAGTATTATGGTCCGTACAAGGTGTTGCAAAAGATTGGTACTATGGCATACAAATTGGAGCTTCCTGCAACTTCTCGAGTGCACCCAATTTTCCATGTTTCATGTTTAAAGAAGGTTATAGGCGACAAGCTCCTAGTTCAAACAATATTGCCAGAACTTGACGAGGAAGGAAAAATTATATTGGAACCGGAAGCAGTCACAGAAACAAGAACTCGACAGCTACGAAATAGATCAATTTCAGAGTATCTCATCAAGTGGAAGAACTTATCCACTGAAGATTCCACATGGGAGGATGAGAATTTTATACAGAAGCATCGAGAACTACTGAAGCATTGAGGAGAACACTTTTTTGAAGGAGAGGGGCATGTTAGGTCCCTATAATACTAGTGATTACCCCATTACTATTGTAGTTGTATCCCTTATTAATATTATTGTGACCCTATTGTCCCCATAGTGTTATCATTGTGCCCCATAGAATCCCTCTATTGTTATTTTTGTGCCTTTATATTATTATTGTTAGGTCGACTTGGTTATATTGTGACTCCTTAGACTCCTATATATAGAAAGGAGGTTTTGTCATTTGAATCATCCAAGAATCATTCATTTGTGTAATGTAAAGGAGGTTGCCCCCTCGAAGAGGCTGAATTCTAAGGCGTTGATCTATCTTTTCTATCTTTTTGTGAGCTAGTTTCATAACACACTAACTTGTCTGCTAGTCTTGGGACCACTTCCCAAACACTATTTCTAATAATGGAGTCATACTCCTCAACCATGACATCAACCCATATTGATTGCTACACTTATTCCTCGAATGGGGATGTCTCAACCTCTACACTCTTGCTCATCAGAGCCATGTAGCCAATGTATCGATCTGGTGACCTCCTCTACCTACATTGTGACATGGGTGCCCCACATTCTCTCTAGCATCATGTAGCAATCTGTCAACCTCTCTGGTGCGCTTCCTTCCATATTTGGAAGTCTTTGCATGAGTGGGTGCTTCCACTGTCTGCTCCTCTGCATGTGGTTGCTCCACATCATCCTGATGTTCCTCCTTTGGAGTTAAAAGCTCCTCATTTGCATGTAACTGAAGCACCCTCTCAAGGGAACTTCTCATATCCTTCTCTTCATCATACTTCATGTCTCTACGAACCACTGTCATTTTGTTGGATGGAAGGTACACCCAATATTTGTGAGGTGTATCAGTGTACCCCACAAATATGCCCAACTCAGTTGTTGGCTCTAGCTTTTTCCATGAATCCTTGGTAACATGATAGTAGACTGATGAACCAAAGATCCTGAAGTGTGCCACATCTGGTTTCTTACCTGAAAAATCTTCTTCTGGTGTACTCATCCCAAGAATTCGATGAGGACTTATGTTCTGCAAATAAATAGTTGTGTTGCATGTTTTAGCCCACAAGTGCAACGGGAGGCCCCAATCATGTAACATCGCCCATGCAACTCCCACAATACTTTTGTTCTTCCTTTCAGCCACCTCATTCTGTTGTGGGTTATGGGGTGTTATTAACTCTCGTCGAATGCCTTCTAATGCACAGAAATTCTTGAATTCATTCGGCACATATTCTCCACCGTTATCACTTCTAAGAGCTTTAACTTTCTTACCAGTATCTTTCTCGACAAGTGCTTTAAATTCACAAAATTTTGCAAATGTATGATCTTTCTTCTACATGAAGAAAATATAGCACTTACGAGAAAAATCATCAACAAATATTACATAATACATGTGCTTGGCCATGGACGTTGTCAAGAACATTCCACATACATATGAGTGAACTCTATCAAGGATTGCTCGCGCTCGATTGTCTATGAAAGGAATTTTTGGTGTACTTCCACAGTGTACACCATTTTTATGTGTCTTTCTACTCGAGTGTACACTTTGGAAGTCTTGTAGAAATTTATTGCATGATCTTTAAAGCTCTGTGGTGCAAGTGACCCGATCTTCTATGCCACAACTCATTGATCTTTAAAGCTCTGTGGTGCAAGTGACCCAATCTTCTATGCCACAACTCATTGATGTCTCGGCTTGGCACCTTCTCTGCTTTTGCACTCAAAGAAGCATCTTCTACATCTAATTTGTAGAATTGCATCACTCGAACCTCGATCCGCTTCACTTGTATTAAGTCTAAGTGATGAAGGAAAGAATTTCCCTTGCTAAATATCACATCGTAGCCATGGTCCTCCAAAATTGAAAATGAAACCAAATTCTTCTTCAAACCTGGAACATACATGACATATTTGAATGTGAGAGAAGAACCAGACTCCTTCTGAAAGGTAATAGTATCGATGTCGGTCGCGCTATACCTCCCATCATCTACCATCTCTATGTGCATTCGGAGGTCCTTCTCCTCTAAGTCACTGAAGAACTCTTTATTGTCGATCATATGGAATGAGGATCCACGATCCAGGTACCACACACTACCCATCATCGATGTCACCATACAAGCAATGAGGGTGAAATACAACTCGAATTGAGAAGTAAGAGCTTCACCTGCTGCTCCTCCTGAGGAATTCTTGCCAGCCTTCTTGTGCGGACACTTCATGGCATAGTATCACAGCTCGTGACAGTGAAAAAATTTAATCTTTGACATGTCCTTATTCTTTCCGCCCTGGCTGGAATCTGATTTGGAATGGGATGACTTTCCCTTCCCTTTCCAGTTAAGGCATAGTTCTCCTCATCATCATGCTTGTATGAGGATACATCTATGGTGTTCCGTCGAATCTCTTTTTGTACCAATTCAGACCACAAATGCTCCCACTCTGGTAGCTTCTACCTCCCATTAACTGAGTCTTGGTAACTATGCCAGCTCTTGGGAAGGCCTAGAAGTGCTAGGCTCATTAGATCATCTTCAAAAACTGTAACACTGACACTGCCAAGCTCATCCCGACATTGGGTGAACTTGTTTAATTACTTTGGTATTATGTCGCCCTTCTCCATCTTGATTTTTCTGAGATTGTCCTTTAGTGTCAGCTTCCTGTGGTCACTGTTGTTTTGAAACAGGTCTGTCAATGCCTTCCACACTACAAATGGATTCTTCTTACCGTGGAGGTCCAAGATAATATGATATCGAACTCATTCTAAGTTAATCCTTCTCACCTTTGCCACACATTTTCTCCACTCTGTGAGATCTTGAGCATCATTTGGCTTAGGAATATCTTTGTTTATGAATTCCTTAAGTCTATTGTCTTCCAACATTTCCTCCATCCTGTCATTCTAAGCAATATAGATCGAACTACCCTCAAGGGAATATTCACATCTCAATCCATAGAACGACATCTTGTTGGCTATGGAGTATGATACTGGGAATTCGATTTCTACTGCAAAATACAAACTCGGATTCTCCTCTTCTATAGTGATTTTAGAGCTAACACCATTTAGAAATTCATGGTAGATTCAAACTGCTAATAGTAATATGTTAAAACAATAAACTTGAATCTACTCTACTCATCAGCGGAAACAATAATTGATCGATGAAATCATGAAGCATATAAGAGAAAGAATTCAATCACACATAACATAATGATTTTCTAGGAAAATCCACAACTAAAAACCCATGTTATTTGTATATTTCATTAATCATAAAATATGAGAAGAGTACAAAGCTTTGCTTAAGCCCGAGAAACCTCTACACTATCTCTATCTATCTCACTACTTCCCAGACAAGCTCAAGCCAATACTTAGCCAATTTCTTGCTTGCACAAGTCCCTATTTCCTTGTGTTGTTCTCAAGGAATTAGCCCCTATTTAATTGGTAAATTCCTCAATTATGAATTGCGCAATCCTCATAGGACTTCCTCTGATTGCATGTACCATCGATTTAATTTAGATGATTTTACAATTGATAGTACAATTTCCTTGAACTCCAATCTCAACTGGGTATTTCTCTTATCTAACATGCATGAGTTAATTATGAGTGAATCTTCATTTTACTGGTTGATCACTGCAGGAAGCACCACACTGCACCTCAAGCAACACCACATTGTACTTCAGGTAGCACCACACTGCACTTCAGGCATCACCCCACTATACTTCGGGCAGCACCACACTGCACTCCAGGGAGCACTCCACTGTACTTCAAGCAGCACCACACTCGATTGCAAGCAGCACCCCACTGGACTACAGGCAACACCACACTACTAGACCTCCCACTAATTCCTTCGTTAGTTGGAACTAGTTTAACTGACTTTAACTCAGTTAGTCTGAATTAATTAAATACAACTCAAAATAAACTCAATTAGTGTTCCAAATTGTAGGAGACGCTCTACATGACTCTAGTTAGACCCTCAACTCGAATTAACTGAGCTAACTAAGTCAAATTAACTTAGTTAACTATTACAAGTTGTCATGAGATGTGGAACTACAATTTTATTCCCAATTTAATTCAAGGACATATTAAATTAGGATTTTCTTGTTGCATTTTCAACAATAGGGATGAATGGGAAATTGACAGCGGTAGAAAGAATTGAGTTTTTGGCTACCAAGTCATCAACTATTAAACTCTGCAATTTGTTGTGATGGGGAGGGACAAAAGGAAAGGAGTAGACAAAGATGAGAAGCATGTGGATGAAGATGTTGGGATGGAAATAGCAGTGTTGAGCCGGAAAATGGATCGTCTATGAATTCAAGTGGAAATGTTAACAAATATTCTCTCTTCACAATGTCATCAAATGTTAAATCTAAATGTAGACATGCAGCGCCTCCAATTTCAAGTGTAGCAGCTTCAAGCATTGCAGCATGGAGATACCTGACGAAGTGAGCATAAAATATCTTCAAGAAATTTGGCCCAATCTGCTCCAACTAGATTTCTTGACCTCCATTGGGTAGATTTTGATGGAATTTTGATCTTAGATGTTTAGGAGTTATATCTAGCTTAATTTTGATGCCAGGAAAATGTTGTTGTTCCTGGTATGTTCTATAGAATGTATATGTATGGTTTCTTTTGAATTCTAGTAGTAGGATCGAGGTGCATTCAATTTGGTTGAACAAGTAGAGTTTTAAAACCATCTGCTATATTTTGTCTCAGAAAACTATAAATGTAGTTCTTTTGTGCTTAAGTGCTTTTTTGCTAATATAATGTATTTTATTACTATTAAAATGAAAATAAAAATGATGTTTACACCTCATTTATATCAAACATGGAATGTATAAATGAATATTCTCGTGAGTGGGAAGTTTTTTTAATAAGACTACATGAAACGATAGATGAAAAAATGTTATGATCATTGTCTAGCTAAATCCTTACATCTATGATGAATTGAAACTATGGAGACCTCAAAATATCATCAAGGCAATACAAGTGACAAAAATAATTGAAAGGAAAAATAAAAACCACAACGTGTCATTTGTATTTCCAAAGAGTCAAACAAGTCTTTTGTTGAATAATCAAGTAAATATTCCACTAAAATCTCAAACAAGTATAAACCACTCCACCGTAGGGAAGATGACAAACAACAATGTTAGGACACAAAGAGGATATGGGTAAACAAAATAGATTGTTGGAAGTAATTGGCTATCATGCACAAATGCAACAATACACAACTATATAATTGTAAAGTTGGGAGAAAAGAAGAATTAAGCACCTTTGTTGGTGATTTTGAGGAAGAAAATAAAGAGGAAAAGCGATGACACTAGTAAAGAATTTGAAGAAACCATGCCTTAGATATCCCTAGTTGTTTTAACAAGGATTGCACATCCAAAAACATAGAAATTGAGGGGGCGTGTGTAAAAGAATAATGTCACCATACTTATAGACTATGGCACCATCTATAAATTTATAGATATAAATGTTGCAAAAAGGTTAATTTGTTGATATACCTAGCTACAAAGTTTAGTGTTATGGTGGCAAATGGAAAAAATACCGATGGTATAGGAAAATTTGACAAGGTAAAGTTACAAATACAATACTATAACTTGAAATTTGGATTCAACACAATCCCTTTGGAAGGAGTAGATGTTACCTTGGGAATTAAATGGCTACAAACATTTAAATTACAAACCTTAAAAATAAACTTATAAGTTCAAGTGGTGATGGGAAAAATGTAAGTTTTGTGGGTTCCAACAAAATCCTACCCAAATTATATCCTCACAACAAAAGGAGAAACCAAGTTGTAAAGGAGAAACAACATATGCGACACAATATCATCAAATGGAGATACTAGCATGTAAAAAAAATTGCTTTAAGCATCCAAAGATACAAGAACTAGTTGGAAAAAAATAAAAAATAAAAATGTATCCAAAAAGATACCCATGGAAAGGCCACCAAAATGGTACACCTATCAATGTTAATCCATATAGATATCCACATCACCATAAAAAATAAAAATAAAAATAAAAAACAAACAAACAAACAAAAACAAACAAAACAAAACTAATTTAGGGTTTGTTGAGAAGCAAAAGAGTTACAAAAATATAAACTCCTTATGCAATCCTAGTGGTTCTAGTATGGAAGAATGATACAACTTTCTTGTTATTCTACTTAACCCTCAATAATCTTCATTACAATAAAAAATAAATTCCTCATTCCATTCATAGGCAAAATGTTGGAAGAACTTCATAGAGGTAAGATAATAAGAAAGAATGAATTCCCCATTCCATTCATAGACAAAATGTTGGAAGACCTTCATGGAGCCAAATACTTTTTAAAATTGGATTTGAGGTTGGATATTATCAAATCCAAGTAAAACTAGTAGATCTTGTAAAAGTTGCCTTCAAAATTCATGAAGGATGCTACAAGTTCCTTTGAGTTCGAGGTGTTTCCATTTGAGTTAATTAATGATCCTAAAAACTTTCAAGCGACTAAGAACAACTTTTTTATCTGTCTGAGAAATGATATATTATCCTTTTTCAATGACATCCTTG
Source organism: Pinus tabuliformis (assembly GCA_031772625.1). NCBI lineage: Eukaryota > Viridiplantae > Streptophyta > Pinopsida > Pinales > Pinaceae > Pinus > Pinus tabuliformis. The sequence goes on from CM062816.1 coordinate 1,420,606,188, forward strand.
TATACATCTCGGGCACTCAGGGCAAGTACATAAATTTATATCAAAATGCCAAAATGCACATTTGATAAGGAAAAGTAAGGTATCTTGGTCATATTATCTTGAACGAGGGAATCAAAGTAGATTCAATCAAAATCAAGGTAATCATAATATGGCCATAACCCTAAAACATATCCAAAAATATGAATTTACACTTAACAGGGTTTTGTTGAAGGTTTATAAAGAAAAAACTTAGTTGACAACATGAGTACTCTCGAACATATTAAAGAAAAAATCATTGGAATGGAATAGTGAAATAGAAGAATGTTTTGAATCTTTGAAAAACATTATGTCCTTGACATCAATGTTAGTAAATCCAAATTTACAAAACTACTCCTCTTTCTTTTTTTCTTTTTTTTTTTACCATAGAATGTTTGTTATGCTTCATGGCTCAAAATAAGAGTGGTATTATTTTAAGAAGGCCATCCAATAGCATTTGAGAGTTGAAAGCTCAACAAAAGAAATAGTTTAAGGTCTAATTATATAAAGAGATGTTCACCATCATACATGTATTATCAAAATGGCCTCAATATCTTCTCTGAAGCAAGTTCTTGATACTTAACAACCATAATATCCTTCAATACCTACTACAACAAAAATAGCATTTTGAATGGAACATAGAAGGTGGATAGCTAAAATTTGTCACCTTCAATATAGAGATACTATATAAAAATGGGAAGGAAAATGTAGTAGCTAAATCACTTTCACGATAGGATGAAGAGGTAGTATCATATGCAACATCAATGGTGGTTCCTAACTAAGATTAAATTTGAGCCAAATATGTGAAGGACCGTGAATCTTACTCCATAATCAATAACATGGGTCAAAACCCAAAATTTCAATTTTGAAATATCATCCTTTGATATAAGGATACAATTTACCTAACCTCATCTTCAAAATTTAAATCAAAGGCATGAAAAGAATCCTATAATTTGTTAAATGCAATAGTTTTTTTTAGAACTTACGATAATGCCCAATAATCATTTATTGGAAAAGGACGAATAAAGACATTAAAATGGGTAGTAAAATGTGACATTAAAAGGAATCAGCAAAAATATGTTATTGAAGGATTAACCATATTAGATGGGAAGGAAAAAATATTCAAGGTGGTTAATATATTAACAAAATATGGTTAGTTCATGGATTTAAAGAGAATATACCCAATAAAATAGGTTTGCGAAGTTTTTCACGATATTGTCCATTCAGTTATTAGTTCCTTAAGTCATTATCAATAATAAGATGCCAAAAAAAATGTAAGTAAATTGGAATATCTCTAAATATGAATCTAACTTACTACCATTCAAACAAATGGTTAAATAAAAGTCATTAACAAATGCCCTAAATCTTACCTTTGTTGCTAAATAGAACAAGTAGTTCCAGCGGTTACATAACACAAATCATGGAATGACTCTTCCTAGCACACATCTTAACAAAATGAATCATTTTCAAGCCTTATACATTGATGAACTCCCAAAGATGAATTTTATTTAATTAATTGATGTTTTGGTGGTTATAAATCATTTAGATTAAAAAAATAGAAGGTTATGCAAATACTCAAAGAAAACTTGGCCATTTCCCATAATTTCTTGAAGCAACAAGAAGAAAAACATAGATCCACACAAAAAAAAGTTGTTGATTTTTAATGTACTTTGGACAAGTGGTTTCCCATGGGTTAGTCTCTAACTAGGGAAAAGTGTCCAAAAAAATTGTTTTCCTAAGTGTGACTTTATAAAGTGAAAGTGACTTTATAAGTGGTAAAGTCAATGTTAAATTATAAAGTGAAAAGTGACTTTAGACATAAAGTACAAGGTGGGTACTTTATTTAATATGTGCGTTAAAAATTAGAAAGTGAGAATTAAATGCACATTTATTTTCATCCCTTGATCTAAATGAATCTTAGCCATTAGATCTTAGGGTTGCCCAAAAGTCATTTAGGGAAACAAATGGGGTTGAAGAAAAGAGAGGTTGCATTCATTCTTCATGAGCAGATTGGAGAAAGGAGGCTGAGAGCTGGAGAAAAGTTTTGAAGGAGAAATTTGTTGCAGCAAGTTGAAGGAGTGATTTCTGGGCAAAGTTGGGCACAAAAATCGAGGCATAAAAGACAATAGAAGGTACAGTATGAACAACATTTAATGTTGTGAGCTGCACGTAGTTCGAGAGAAGTTTTTGAAAAAGAATTCATACAGTACATATTTTCAACTTCAAGTGGGCACAGAAATCGAGGCAAAGTGGGCACGGTTTTCAAGGAGTTTTGACTAAAGAGATAAGTTGTATTTTGTTGTTTTGTTTTGTCTACAAATGCATTTTTCCTGAACTTGAAAGATAAATAAATTTGAAGAGCTCTCTAACAGGTTTTCCCCAGAGAAGATTTAAGGGGTTTTGCCTAGGTCTAAGTTGACCAAAAATCTGTGTATTTTTATGTGTGTTGTTGGTCTGTGTATGTCCATATTTATTTTCAGCATGTGTTGACAGTTCCATGTTTTTAATCTGAAAATTTCATTTCCAGAATTATTTATGTTGAATGTATATTTATGGGAAAGGGCATTTAACTGAATGGGAGTGATAAGGTGAAATTAAAACCGGGTTGGGATTGCAGGAAAATTTTTAGTCATCAAATTTCAACATGGTATCAGAGCTACAGGATGAAAATTGCAGTTTGAACATCAGATAGCAGTTTGGGACAGCAAATAGTGGTTTGGACAACAAATTGGATTTTTTGACAGCAAACTGATATTTTGGGACAGCAAGGTGAAATTTCACAAAGACCAAACTTTTGGGACAGCAAGGTGTGCTGGAAAGTTCATTTCTCCATTTTCTTGGTTTTGTAAATTTTGGACAGTAGTCATGGCCATGTTCTTAAGGATAGAGGACATACTCGATAGGATATCCAACTATGTCATTTGGAAGGACAGAATTCAGGCAGTGTTTGAGGAGGCAACAGTTTGGGACATAGTGTGGCAAGTGGTTGTACCTCCTACTATTGTAGATGAACTTGTTGAATTCACAAAAAATAATGCAAAGGCAAAAAGGATTTTGATGGGCAGTCTGAAGGATCATGTGGTTCCTCAGGTGAGAGGAAACACATATGCATATTAGATGTGGATGGCTCTAACCTCTCTGTATCAGAGTACCAATGAGAGCAAGAAGATGGTACTCAAAGAACAATTGAAGAACATCAAAATGACAAAGGCTGAAAATTTAGTTCATTATCTTGGTAGGGTCAAACAGGTACGTGATGATTTGACTGCTATTAGTGAGGTAGTTTCACCCACAGAGTTAGTCAGGATAACTATAATGGGACTTCCTAAGTCTTGGGAGGTCTTTGGAGATTTTGTTACCTCTAGGGAGAATCTTCTCGATTGGGACAGATTCTGGGATGATTGTGTGCAGCATGAGATACAAAAGATTGGCTGTGGTGGGGTGAAGATAGTAGATGAGGAGGATGTAGCCTTGATAGCCAGGGGGGAGAACAAAGGGAAGGCCAAGAAAGGGGCCTCATCAGATGGGGCTAAGGGAAAAGAGAAGAAGAAGAAGAAAGATATGGATATTTCCAAAGTCAAATTTTGGGCATGTCAGAAGATGGGACACTATGTTGCTACGTGTCCTGAGAGGAAGAACAAGGGGAAGAAGGGTATTGCAGCTTCACTAGAGGTGGAGCAGTTTGCTTCATAGTTTGACCAGTACTTTGCATTTATTACTTCTACATCTAGTAGGAGTACATCATCCAGTGTGTGGTAGATAGATAGCAGAGCTTCCTGCCATATGACAGGTGCACGGGAGTTATTTTCAGAGCTTGTAGAGAGGGCACTTGATATTGAGATTGTACTAGGAGATGACCGCACTATGAGAGTTGTTGGTATGGGGACTGTGACCTTTGAGAGAGATTCTTTGCCTCCTTTTAAAGTCATGGATGTTTTTTATGTTCCAGGGATGAAGAAGAACTTGATTTCAGTGTCTGCTATGGAGGAGAAGGGGTTTGACATCACTTTCTCAGAAGGGCAGGTATTGATGCATCCCAGGGGAGCTTCCATCACTTCAGTAAAAGTGATTGGAGCCTGCTCTGGGAAACTATACAGGTTCAGTTTTTAGTCGACAGGAGCATTGGTGAGTAGCATATATGGTAGCACTCACACTAGTACCATCAGCAGTAGAGACTTGTGTGAGTTATGGCACCGGAGGATGGCGCATATGCATCATGGAGCTTTGAGAGTACTGAGGGAGATCACTACTGGAGTTCCTGATTTCAATGTCGAGCATTATGAGGTCTGCAGATGGTGTGCTTTGGGCAAGTACACCAAGTTACCATACCCAACAAGCAACAACAGATCTACAGGTATACTAGACTTGATTCATACTGATGTTAGTGGTTGATTGTCTCATGTGTCTTGGTGGTTATGAGTATTATGTTATATTCATTGATGACTACTCTAGGAGGACTTGGATATATTTCTTGAAGACTAAGGGTGAGGTCTTTAGTCGCTTTAAAGAGTTCAAATCTCTTGTGGAAAATCAGACAAGTAGGAAGATTTAGGTCTTGAGGTCAAACAATGGTGGTAAGGACACTGATGGTGGGTTTTCTAACTTGTGTGCACATGAGGGCATTAGGAGAGAGTTCACGATTCCTTACAACCCCAGAAAAATGGGGTGCCTGGAAGGAAGAACAGAGCTATTGTTGGGGCTGCTAGAGAGATGATTCATGATCAGGGTTTGCCTTTGTTTTTGTAGGATGAGGCCTGCAATACTGTTGTTTATTTTCATAACAAGAGTCCTCGCAGAGTATTGGGTAATATGACTCTGGAGGAGGCTTTCACTAGAGAGAAGCCTCATGTGGGACATCTTCGTATATTTGGATGTCTCACATATTCTTATATCCCCAGGGAGCAAAGGACGAAGCTGGAACCCATGGAAGAGAAGGGTATTTTTATGGGTTACAAAGAGACTTTGAAGGCCTATCAGACCTTCATTCCTTCTAAACAAAGAGTGGTTATTAGGAGGGATGTGAAGTTCGAGGAGGATAGGGCCTATCAAATATCACAGGAGTATGATGAGAGAGAGTCACAGACTTCTCCTCATTAGGGAGGTCAGGTATAGGCAGGACCTCAGCGTTCTGGATCGACTGGTACAGGAGGTACTTTAGTGTCTGACATCTAGGGCACCAGTGGTGAGTTCACCGAGCCTTATTTAGGGAGTCCACTGGTACATAGTTCACATGGCACTTCAGCTGACACAGGCACAGGTGCCAGTACAGGTTCTTCGAAGATAGGTATTGGTACAGGCACACCAAGGTCAGTTGGAAGACCTTCAAGTTCACCAGATTGGGGGGCAGAGGATGAGGTTCCCTATGTGGAAGCTTCTTTAGGGAAGAGGAGGCCCAAGTGGCTTCAAGACACCTTGAAGGAAGTGAAGTTCATTGGTCCTCCGAAGAGGGTGAATAGGGAGAGTTTTCCATCTAAGTGATTTTGCAGTTATGGAGCCAAGGCTACCAGCATTGTTGACTCTAAGCCTACTAACTATGAGGAGATTTCCATCCAGGAGGTATGGAGAGAGGCTATGGTGGAGGAGTATGCCTCTATCATTAAGAACAATGTCTGGGAAGTGGTTCCTAGGCCTGAGGGCAAGTCATTTGTGACTTCTAGGTGGCTCTACAAGATCAAGCATGTTGCGGATGGAAGCATTGATATGTTAAAGTGAGGTTTGTGGCTAGAGGGTTCTCACAGATAGAGGGAGTTGACTATGATGAGACCTTTGCTCTTGTAGCTCGGTACACTTCTATCTGGTCCCTTATTTCTATTGCTGCATAAATGTGTTGGCAGATCCATCAGATGAATGTGAAGACCACATTTCTAAATGGAATTATAGAGGAGGAGGTGTATGTTAAGCAGCCACAGGGATTTGAGGTACTTGGGCAGGAGATCCATGTATGTCGGTTGAGGAGAGAACTCTACGCACTTAAGCAAGCTCTGAGACCTTGGTATTCGAGGATTGATACTTACTTGTAGTAGATGGATTTCATGAAGAGTGATGCAGATCCAAACCTATACTACATTGTTGTAGGGGATGATCTGCTCATTCCTGTGTTGTATGTTGATGACTTGTTCATTACTGGGGCAAAGAGACTAATTAGTGGTTGCAAGGAGGATCTTGTTATGTAGTTCAAGAGGAAGGACATTGGTTTGATGCATTACTTTTTGGGGCTTGAGGTGTGGCAAGAGGAGGGGCATATCTTTCATGGGCAGGGATAGTATGCAGTGGATGCGTTGAGCAGATTTCACATGGCAGACTATAGACCCATGTCTACACCAATGATCACCAACTAGAAGAAGCTTCATGCTTCAAATTCTATTTTGGTGGATCCCATATTGTATAGGTAGCTTATTGGGTCTTTGATGTATTTAGTCAACACTAGGCCAGATGTATGCTTTGTAGTGAACACACTTAGTCAGTTCATGAGACCAGGAGGGTGCACTGGGTAGCTGCAAAGCACATTCTTCACTACGTGCAAGGGGCTGTTGATTATGGTTTGGACTATAGGCGCGGAGATGGAGTGAGGTTGGCAGGTTACTGTTGAAGCCCTGAAAATCGGGTCTACAACAAGGGGGATACCCACCCGGTCCGGACCTTGGTTAGCAGCTCCTTTTCCGTTTGGTATAATGGGTCCGACTGGGGATATGGGACCAGTTTCCCAATATGTGTGTGTATGTTGAGAATTGATATTTCTTTCCTAATGGTTCCTAAGTAAAATGCTTTGGATTCTAAATCTAATCTAACAACATGCAATTGTAATCTAATAAACAGAAATATCTAATTCTAAACTAACCCAGGATGTAATCTTTCCATTATGCGATCTAAAATGATTTCAAACAATAGTTGGTAATAAAGATCATTTAACTGCTATGAGAAAAGAATTCAATAAATATAAACCATTTCATATAAAAAGTTATATGAAACAGTTGTGAAAAACATATCGCATAGTAAGCTACTCATATACTAAGCATAAATAAATAGCTATCACTGTACAAAAGTGCCAAATGATAACTCAAGCATTTAAGCATTCATATATAAATAACTGAACATGAATATCACCATAACACATAAGCATAAACAGTTAAGAGATAAAAGTACCATTTATAACTAGTTCTACTCATGAGCTCCAGCAATAATGATCTATTTCTTCTTAATCCAACATCCACTAAGAGTACAGAAGTGCAACATCAGTAGTAGATATTAAACGTAGATATCAATAAATCATGTTCCATTCATTCATCAAAACCTCCTCGGAGGGTGCAAAAGTGCATGTTCTGAGGACAAGTTTTTGATAAATTTCTGGACCCTTCTCTAAATGCATGAGAAGGGTTTAAATACTACTAACTAGTTCTAAAAATAATTTATTACAAAAATGTAGGATGCGGCTTAAATGACCGTCCTCATTTCAGGCAAAAATAAAGAAAAACTAAAACTAAAACTAAAACTAAAACTACTAACTAACTATTTATGTATCTGTTCCTTGAAGTCGCAAGCGTTCAGCATTTGCTTGAGGAGAGTTGGCTGGCCAACTTCCAATTTTAGTTGTCCTGCGAAAACGGAATCGGTAAGAGTTGGCGCCATCTTCTTGGCAGAATTGATGACACATTTGAGAGTCATGCACTGGCTGTGTGGTTTCACCAAGTACGCCCAGTAAGAATCCCAATTCAACTTGGTTAACCTTTGGATTGACTCTGCCTTTTCTTGAGCCTTCTGTCTCCAGCTTGTTTGTAGATGCTACACATTTGGTAGATATTTACATACCACTTGATGATATATCTGATAAATATCATTGGTTTTGAGTTCCAGTTTTACTTTCCGTCTTTAGCACTTTTTCCTACAAATTTCCGCGCTTACAGGTGACTGAGCAATTTGAGGCTTCCCATCTCGAGGGGTTTTGCCTGGCGATGCGCGCCTCGGAAACTGCCTCCGTTTCTTGATCTGGGCTTCCCTGGTGCGATTTTCGCCTCTTGCACACTTTTTGTTAGAGGATATAAAGCTTAAATTTTGTGGAAAGAACGATTTTATACGTTCTTGGTTCTGAGCTTTAAATTCTCTATACGTGATATCAGCATTATTTAGTACTCATTTAACCATGTCCATATACGGGAGAATTTTGGGCCTCACCACTATCTTGTGCAAGAATGAACATGCTAGATCTATAATAGATGACTCAGAAGATCCATGTGAGCCCGCAGTGGCCGTTACCTCCATTACCTTGAGATCTTCTTCCTCAAGTAAACTATACATGCCTTCCCAAGTAGTGATACCGGCGTCTTTGGTACAGGTGGTGTCTGTGTTCAAGGGAGTCATCTCTTTATCTTCAGCACTGGGAGCTTTACCCTTTTTTCCCATAATATCTTGAACTCTGCTCTGTATACTTCTCAGTTATTCGCTCCTGCAGTTTACAAATGAGGTGAGAACGATGATAAGAAAAGGTGACGGGAAAGCTTTAAATGCGGAAAACATATAAAATATATCACTTTACGTGAACTGGCTCCTTGATAAGATCAAAACCATATTTTATTAATGATTGCCAACTAACTCATTAATTAACATAAATGTGCATAACTAGGCCTCGGTTTATGGAAAAAGCTTTCTTGAACAACGGGCCATGCAGATCTACGATAAGGCGATTTTGCGATTTGCTTCACAATATCGCAATATTTCCATATCGCAATATTGCCATATCGCAAATCGCATTTCCTTTACATGTGGCAAGCATCTATCAATGTGTTTTCTGTGAAATGCGATTCGCGAGATGCGCCATCGCATATCGGCGTTTTAAGGCACTTCAGCGTAGGTGATGTTTAAGGCATGCGATGCGATGAGGGTTTTTCGATGCGTGATTTCGCATCGCAATTTCGCATTTTAGAATTCTGCTTGTGGGAAGGTATCCATTACCCTTTTTGCGATGCGACGTGTTTAAGGAGTGATTTTATTCTAACTTATCATAAAACTTAAGTCTTTTTAGATTTTTGAGGGTATTCTCCTAAGTTTATGATAGTAAGTTTTATTGAAATAGGAAATACAAGCATTAATCAATTTTTTTGAATTTTTGAATAAGGGTCCCCACTTATTTAGTATTAGTGATAAAACTAAATAAGAAGGGGGGTTGTTGCTGGCCACAACAGTTACATAGATGCAGATTAGGCAGGTTGTGCTTCTGATAGGAAAAGCACTTCATGGTGTTGCTTCGGATTGGATTTGGCAGTTGTGTCATGGTTCAGTCGAAAGCAAAAGTCAGTTGCTTTAAGCTCTTCTGAGGCTGAGTATATGGCTGCTAACCATGCTAGTTGTGATGCCATTTGGATTCGCAAGTTGTTGTATGGCCTATTTGATCAGGAGTTGAGACTCGAGGTTATTCACTGTAATAATCAAAGTTACATTAAACTCACGGAGAATCCAGTGTTTCATGATAAGTCAAAACACATTGACATCAGATATCATTTCATCAAGGACTATGTTCAAAAGGGGGCAGTGAAGCTGGAGTATATATCAACATATGAGCAAGTGGTCAATGTTCTCATGAAATCCTTGCCAAGAGGCAAGCATGTCCATTTCAGGGACAAGATGGGTGTGGTGAGAAGCACTTTCCACGGTAAGAGGGAGTGTTGATTTTTAATGTACCTTGGACAAGTGGTTTCCCATGGGTTAGTCTCTACCTAGGGAAAAGTGTCCAAAATAAGTATTTTCCTAAGTGTGACTTTATAAAGTGAAAGTGACTTTATAACTCGTAAAGTCAATTTTAAAATATAAAGTGAAAAGTGACTTTAGACATAAAGTACAATGTGGGTAGTTTATTTAATGGGTGAGTTAAAAAATAGAAAGTGAGAATTAAATGCACATTTCTTCTCATCCCTTGATCTAAATGAATTTGAGCCATTAGATCTTGGGTTGCCCAAAAGTAATTTAGGGAAACAAAAGGGGGAAAAGAAAAGAGAGACTGCATTCACTCTTCATGAGCAGATTGGAGAAAGGAAGCTGAGCGCTGGAGAAAAGTTCCGAAGGAGAAATTTGTTGTAGCAAGTTGAATGAGTGATTTTTGGGCAAAGCTGGGCATGGAAATTGAGGCATAGAAGAAAGCAGAAGGTACAGTACGAACATCATTTAATGTTGTGAATTGCACACTGTTCGAGAGAAGTTTTTGAAAAAAATATATTTCAAAAAAAAATCGTACAGCTGTACGGAAGTCCATACAGTCCGTACGAAATTCATACAATACAGTCTGTTTAGTTTGTATTCGTATAGTACATATTTTCAGCTTCAAGTGGGCACAGAAATTGAGGAAAATTTGGCACGATTTTCAAGGGTTTTTGGGTTGAAGAGATAAGTTGTATTTTGTTGTTTTGTTTTGTCTACAAATGTATTTTTCCTAAACTTGAAAGATAAATAAATTTGAAGAGCTCTCTAACAGGTTTTCCCTAGAGAAGATTGAAGGGGTTATGCTTGGGTCTAAGTTGACCAAAAATCTGTGTGTATTTTTATGTGTGTTATTGGTTTGTTTATGTCCATATTTATTTTCAATATGTGTTGATAGTCCCATGTGTTTGATCTGAAAATTTCATTTCCAGAATTCTATATGTTGAATGTATGTTTATGGGAAAGGGCATTTAACTGAATGAGAGTGATGAGGTGAAATTAAAACTGGGTTGGCATTGCAGAAAAAAATTTAGTCATCAAATTTCAACAAAAATTTGAAAAAGGAAGTTGGGTGTTCATAACAATTCAACTATTTAAACAGCTATCTCTTAAGCAACAAGGAAAAAACAATTTACTCATTTTTTGTCACATATAAAATTAACAAAAATATTAGTTGAGTAATATATGGTTTAGAATACTAAATAAAAGTTGCATTTATAATGTTTTTCATATTTCACATCAATATGTTAGGGTGACATCAATCAACATAAATATAATTCCATGAGTCATTTTAGAACCATAAGGTATCCTCACCACCAAAAGGAAATCAACTTCATTCTAGAATATTAATTATCATATTAAACGGAAAATCTTTTAGAAAAAGATTAATCGTGGAAGATAGAAATATTTTGCCAACAACACCTTTATTGTCCTTGCTTCACTAACAAAGAAATTTTGAAGAGGGAAGCAAAGTTTCGTACATAATATAAAGATAGGAATACTGAAATATAATAACAACACATAGTAAAGACTAGTAAAATAATATAACTTAAGAAACATGTAAAATGCATAACATTTCATAAAGGCACCTCTTGGGTTATATTTATAATTGGGGACCAACTCAATCTCTATCATATTCATTAATTATATAGAATATATATTTTAAACTTGAACATAAAATTATATACTTCACATTCTTTATATGAAAGTGATTCAATGTACTTTTGAAGCGATATATGATTCAAAAGACCAATGTAATTGATGAGCTTTCGTAATATTTTGGTTGAGAGAGCTTTTGAGGGTGAATTTTATTTAGACTCCATCGCCCTCCCTCTTGTGGTTTTTTTTGTTTTTTGTTTTTTTTTTTTTTTTTTTCCGAAGGTGGTAAAACCTAGTTATTTTCATGTTTTTTATCAAATTAATTCTATATTTCTCTTTATTACATGTCTATGCATTTATTTCTTATATTTTCAATCATATCCTTTGGTATATGTGTTAGGGAATGCCAATATGTATGGATGGTTTCTAAGCTTAGTTTAATGAAAGTTAGCCTTCCTTTAAGATAAGCATCTATTACACTAGTTGGTTATTCTTTTCTCAACTTTCTTGTACAACCAATTCCAAAACCCAAATATATAATTATCTGGTTTTAGCCTAAACCCTAGCTATTTTAGACCATTATTAAAAGGTAAGAACTGAGCCACCCTTTTCTCTTAACATTCTTGAATTATATTAAAGTTGATTAATGAAGTTTGTATATTAACTTCCATACTAGTGGCCTTAAAATATAGGTCCAAGATTTATATGAATTTCTTAATCCTTTTAAGGGAGCCATTCCCAAATAATACCACACCATTAAGAAATAATAGATGGTACAATGACAAAGATATCTACATTTCGATGCCTTTAATAGCCCTTGATATTTTATTTCCATTTATTGCCTTAAACCCTTGGCAACTAGGAAGAATAAAAGAGGAGAAAGTGGGCATCCTTTCTTGAGGTCTCTAAGGGGAACAAAAAACCTAGAAGCAAATCCATTGATCAACATAGGAAAAGAAACTAAATACAGAAAACACAAAATCCAATTCATCGTCTAGAGGCTCATCCCTATGTGTTTAAGCATTAATCATAAGTATAACCAACTTACCCTACCATAAGATATGGAGATATCAAGCTCAATGACCATGGATGGCAATTTTTTAGTTTTGATTGTATGAATCCCTTCTTATAACACACCAACAACATTGTGTATCGCTTTCTTATTCAAAAAGTTGAATTGTCCATGAGCGATGTATTCAGAGAAAACAATCTTTTAAAGTATTTGTAATAATTTTAGAAATAATCTTTATAAGCTGGACTACATAATGAAATCAACCTAGAATATTCAAAAGAGACAAGGGGGTATTTCTTGGGGATAAATCTAATAAATGACAAGTTCAATTCCCCCAAAACCTTGTTAACGGCCCTAGATTATTCTACCACTCTTAAAAGGATCCTCCTCCAAAAGGTCATAGAAACTGAGATAAAATTCCATTATCCACCCATTATGGCCTAAACTTCTAGCTTTTTGAAAGGATTCCAAAACAAATTTGAATCACTTCTTTTATATTCTTACAATTAATTCTTCAATTTGGGATGCTTCTATAAATATTGGGAAGAATGAAGTCATGTGGATGATCTACGTTATATTATCCCATGGAGGTTCTTGGCATAGACTTTTGAAATGGGATACTGCTATGTTAGCTATATCATGGAATATTCTAGCCTTAGAATATTCTTCCATTTCCCTCTCCCATAAGGTGTTTATATGCTTCCTATGCCTAGAAAATTTCTAAAATAAATTGGTGATCTCATCTTCTTCTATCAGCGTTTGCATCTTCCACTTTGATTCCTCCCATTCAAGTATTATCCTTTTTGTCACCTTCAAAGTATTCAACCTAGGCTTATCTTCTTTTGAAAATACAGTAGTATTAATTTAATTAAAGATTTGAGTTATTTTAAGTCTCGACATTCAATAGGTCCTACTAAGAGTATTTGAACTTATATTTTTCATTTTAAATTTTTACCTTCTTAACTCTTTTAAAATTATATGCAAACTAATACATCATTGAATCATCACTAGAATTATCTAATAGTCTCCATTCATTCCTAACAAGATTTATCGAATTTTCATCCTCTAGCCACTTAGGATTAAATTTGAAGGGTCAAAGGGTTCTTATATATTTCCTTTCTATCTAAAAAATAATTAGAAAGTGATCAGAGGAACCACCATCCTCCACCCAAATACTTAAGCTATTAGACCCTACTGTTGAGAATGCAACAAGATGATGGAGCTTAGTGGAAAGAAGTCGCCTTCACTAAGTGGGCCCGCAGGCTATTTTTGGCGCAAAGTCTATTTTTAGACTATGTCTATTTTTAGACATATGGATCATGGTCTATGAGTTGCAGTATGTTATTTGTGGATGATTGGTCATGTTGGTAAAAATAGATGGACTTCTATTTTTAGACATATGGGCAGGTTTCTATTTTTAGACTGCTAGGCTAAAAATAGAACAGTCGAATATTATTGTCTCATAATAATATTTGGACTATAAACATTATCTTATCCTCTTGGAGCACTTCAGTTTGAGCTACAGATGTGGCACATGCAGCTGTCAGAAGGAAATACGCTTTCTTTGTGGGTCAGTTGAGCTATTGCATGCAGGACTTCAGTTAGAACTCAAGCAGTTGAGTTTGGTGGAGTTGGATGTGGAGTTGATGGAGTTGTGTTCAGTTTGACTTGGTTGAACTAGTTGTATTTAGTCTAACTGCAAATAGACTAGTGATGAGTTGTGTGAATTAATTGTTAAACTAATTCACTAATTATTAACTCATAAAGCAATTGAAGAATACATCAGTTAACTCAATTGCATGTCAGTGCATGTACAGTTCAGTGGAGACAGGTGTTAGAGCTTGAGATTGCTATCAGTTGTGACTATAGTTGTGCATGAGATCTTGCACAATCAATGGGATTGAGTTATGCCAATGAGAACTGCACAGTGTGGGCCAATACAAGCAAATTATAGCCTGTTCTCACGTGATTTTCACCAAGCATTGTGCAGTGGAGGCAGGTAAAGTAGCGGAGGAGATTTGAACCTGTGACTTGTTCGGATCTGAGCTAGTTTTGTCTGTAACAGGTGGAGATAGTACTGAGTACTTGTGAGGAGTATTGTACTATGTATTGTTACATGTTCTTAATCATTATAATATACAAATAGTGTGGGGTTTTCAACTATATGCTTTCCCTGGGTTACATATTGTGTTAATGTGTGCATGCGATTGATGTTTCATTGTTTTTCATGGTGCTAAATTGATGATCAACGTAGAGGAGGTTATGTATTATGCATGTATTCCACAATAGTGTATAATCAGGATAATCTCTGTGAATAAGTGTCATATTATTCAAATTTCTACATGGTATCAGAGCTATTGATCATCAGATCTATTATTCAGAAAGTGTTTACATTCTATTTCTTCAGGCAGAGTCTGTAATCGGGCCAGGTAGCCTCTGGATTCATCCTTCCTTTGGAAGGTGAGATATCCGGTAAAAGCCCATACAGTCAATCTCTGTACGAGAAATACATTGTTCTCACGAATTCTAGATCAGAGGCAGTTGAGTTTGGAGCTGGTGGAATTCGAATTTGCAGCAGTGTTTTCTTGGTATCAACGTGGCAATGTCTTTCAACGGATTGTGATTGTAGTATGCTCTTGAGGGCAGCTCGAACTATATTGCATGGAAGGACACGATGGAGGCAGTTTTGGATGATAATGGGCTGAAGGAGTTCATAGAGGATGAGGTCCCAAAGCCTACTGATACTACGCAGGTTGATGCTTGGCAAAAGAAGACAACAAAGTGTCGAAGGATTCTGTTGGAGGGCGTGAAGGATCACATTGTGTCCAGCCTGCATGGAAAGGCTTCTCCATACTTGATGTGGAAAGCATTGACAAATCTATTCCAAAGCAAGAGCGATCAAAGGAAGCTGGCGCTCAAGGATAAACTCAGAAACATCAAATGTGAGAAGGGAGACAGTATGCCCAAGTATCTCATGAAGTTCACTCAGTGTCGGGATGAGCTGGGAAGTGTGGGGGTGGTTGTCGATGATGAGGACTTGGTGAGCTTGTCTCTCCTTGGTCCTCCAAAGAGTTGGCATTCCTATCAGGACTTTATCAATGGTCGGGATAAATTGCTAGGATGGGAAAGACTTTGGTCAGATCTTGTGCAGGAGGAGATCAGGCGGAATACCAAGGATGGATCTTCATCAAAGGGAACTGATGAAGAAAATTGCGCTTTGGTTACCAAAGAAAAGAAGGGGAAGAACAAGAAAGCTTCTCAGTCTGGTGTGAAAGGCAAGAAGCAGGACATGTCCAAGGTGAAGTGCTTTCACTGTCACCAGCATGGACACTATGCCACTAATTGTCCACAGAAGAAGAAGAATAAGCAAGTTGCTGGATCTGCAGCAGGAGAGGCTCTAGCCTCGCAGTTTGAGCTTGATTTTTCATTGATCGCATGCTTGGTTTCAAGTGTGATGGGATCAGTGTGGTTCTTAGACAGTGGTGCGTCTTTTCACATGACAGGAGATCGAGATTTGTTTTCTGATCTGGAGGAGAAAGATCTTGGAGTGCACATCGAGATGGGCGATGATGGTAGATACAGTGCGACCGATATCGGTACCATTTCCTTTGAGAGGGAGTCTGGTAAACCCTTCGTATTGAAGGAAGTGATGCATGTTCCAGGATTGAAGAAGAATCTTATCTCTGTGGCGATGTTAGAAGATAAGGGATATGATGTTGTTTTCAGCGAGGGAAAGGCTTTCTTGCACAACAAGACAACTGGAGGAACCTGGAAGATAGGGGTTTGAGTGAGGAACCTTTATCAGTTGCATGTAGATGGCTGCGCAGTAATGGCATGCAAGGCAGAAGGATTGGTGAGTCGGGATGATGGCAAGCTGTGGCACAGGATATTGGGCCACCTTCACCATGGAGCCTTGAAGATACTGAGCAGATCACTACAGGGCTTCCTAAAGGCACTCTTGCGCAGTTAGATCAATGCAAGGGGTGTACTTTGGAAAGTTTGTGAAAGCCACCTTTCACGAGAAGGATAGTCACGCTACGATGATCCTTGAGAGAATTCACACGGATGTGTGTGGACCTTTCTCAGTAGCTTCGACAGCAAAACACAATATTATGTGATCTTTGTTGATGATTTCTCTCGTAAGTGCTGGATCTTCTTCATGTAGAAGAAGAGCGAGACATACTCAAATTTCTGTGAGTTCAAAGCACTGGTCAAGAAGGAATCGGGGAAGAAGGTGAAGGCTCTCAGGAGTGATAATGGCGGTGAATACATCTCTGGCGAGTTCAAGGATTTCTTCAGTGCAGAAGGGATTCGAAGAGAGCTCATAGCTCCCCATAACCCACAGCAGAACGGAAGAAAAGAACAATCGTGGGCGCCAATGGGCGATGTTGCATGATCAGGGCCTACCCCTGCACTTGTGGGCGAAAGCATGTAATACAACAGTATATGTGCAGAACCGTTGTCCTCACAGGATACTTGGCATGAGTACACCCGAGGAGGCTTATTCTGGTAAGAAGCCTAATCTTTCTCATTTGAGGATTTTTAGTGCTAACGTTTACATGCATGTGATGAAGGATGCCAGGAAGAAGTTGGAGCCGACCGCAGAGGTTGGGATATTTGTGGGGTACACTGATACGCCCCACAACTATCGTGTGTATTTGCCAGACAATGGTAAGACTGTTGTGCGACGGGATATAAAATTTCAGGAGGAGAAAGCCATGAAGTGTTCGCTTGAGAGGGAGCCACACTTGCATGCAAGTGAGGAGATATTAGTTCCTAAAGATGAGCTTCAGGACATGGATCAGCCATAAGACGAAGTTCATGGAGTGGAAGAAACCACTCATGCAGCGCCAACCATCAGAGGGCGAAAGTGCTTGACAGAAGCTAAGCGACTGGCTCAAGATGCAGAGAAAGTTGTAGGACCACCTACAGCCCAACGTAGGCAGAGACAGTCACCTGATCGGTACACTGGATACATGGCTCTTGTGAGAAAATGTGTTGTGACTGAGCCATCCTCTTTCAAGGAAGCTGTGGAGGATCCTGCATGGGTAGACGCCATGGTGGAAGAGTATGATTCGATTGTCAGAAACAGTGCATGGGAGATTGTTCCTAGACTAGAAGGGAAATCAGTGGTGGGTTCGAGATGGATCTACAAAGTTAAGCAAGTGGCTGACGGGAGTGTGGAGAAGTACAAGGCAAGATTTTTTGCCCAAGGCTTTTCACAGATAGAGGGGATCGATTATGAGGAGACCTTTGCACCTGTCGCAAGGTATTCTTCCATACGGACGATTCTTGCTCTCTCAGCACAGATGGGGTGGCACATTCATCAAATGGATGTGAAGACTGTGTTCCTCAACGAAGTCATTGAGGAGGAGGTGTACATAGAACAGCCCGAAGGTTTCGAGATCTTCAACAGCGAGTCACATGTGTGCAAGCTCAAGAGAGCACTGTATGGGTTGAAACAAGCACCACGTGCTTGGTACACTCGGATAGACAGTTATTTCACCGGACTTGGATTCTCCAAGAGCGAGGCGGATCCTAACCTATACCAGATTGTGGTGGAGGGTAAGTTGCTTATCATTGTACTTTATGTAGATGATTTGATTCTAACAGGTGATGAGCTGTTGATACTTTCATGCAAGGATGATCTTGCTAAGGAGTTTGAGATGAAGGACTTGGGCCTCCTTCATTATTTCCTAGGATTGGAAATTTGGCAGCGCAGTGATGGACTATTTGTTTCTCAAGGTAAGTATGCTCGGGAGATCCTGGAGAAGTTCAACATGCAAGGCTGCAAGCCTGTTGATACTCCTCTTCCTGGAGGTTGGAGGAAGGAGGATGCCACTTCAGCAGAAGAAGTGGATGCCACTGTTTATCGACAGTTGGTGGGGTCGCTTATGTATCTGGTCAATACACGACCCGATATATGCTATGCTGTTAACCAGCTTTCACAAGCTATGGTTAAGCCAACCAAGCTCTTCTGGAAGGCAGGCAAGCATGTATTGCATTATCTTAGAGGCACATCGGGATATGGATTGTGGTACAGACAGGAGGATGAGGTGAAGCTATGTGGCTTCACGGATGCAGATTGGGCAGGGAGCCCAACGGACAGAAAGAGCACATCAGGAGGGGTCTTCAATATTGGGTCGACAGCAGTTTCTTGGTACAGCAGGAAGCAGAGATCCGTGGCACTTAGTTCAGCAGAGGCCGAGTATATGGCAGCAAGTTTGGCTGCATGCGAGGCTATATGGATGAGGAAGATCCTGGTCGGGTTGTTCAGTTCTCACTTGGAGCCTACTGTGATTTACTGTGATAACCAGAGTTGCATTAAACTCTCGACTAATATTGTATTTCATGATAGATCTAAGCACATTGACATCAGGTACCATCATATCAGAGATTGTGTGCAGTGGAGAATCATGTTACTTTCATACATTCTAACGAAGGATCAGGATGCTAATATCTTGACGAAGGCACTCACCAGGAGAAAATTCGAATACCACCGAGGTAGGATAGGGGTTGCTGATAATCCATACCTTGTTGAGAGGGAGTGTTGAGAATGCAACAAGATGATGGAGCTTAGTGGAAAGAAGTCGCCTTCACTAAGTGGGCCCGCGGGCTATCTTTGGCACAAAGTCTATTTTTAGACTATGTCTATTTTTTGACATATGGATCATGGTCTAAGAGTTGAAGTATGTTATTTGTGGATGATTGGTCATGTTGGTAAAAATAGATGGACTTCTATTTTTAGACATATGGGCAGGTTTCTATTTTTAGACTGCCAGGCTAAAAATAGAACAGTCTAATATTATTGTCTCATAATAATATTTGGACTATAAACATTATCTTATCCTCTTGGAGCACTTCAGTTTGAGCTACAGATGTGGCACATGCAGCTGTCAGAAGGAAATACGCTTTCTTTGTGGATCAGTGGAGCTATTGCATGTAGGACTTCAGTTAGAACTCAAGTAGTTGAGTTTGGTGGAGTTGGATGTGGAGTTGATGGAGTTGTGTTCAGTTTGATTTGGTTGAACTAGTTGTATTTTGTCTAACTGCAAATAGACTAGTGATGAGTTGTGTGAATTAATTGTAAACTAATTCACTAATTATTAACTCACAAAGCAACTGAATAATACATCAGTTAACTCAGTTGCATGTCAGTTCATGTACAGTTTAGTGGAGACAGGTGTTAGAGGTTGAGATTGCTATCAGTTGTGACTATAGTTGTGCATGAGATCTTGCACAATCAATGGGATTGAGTTATGCCAATGAGAACTACGCAGTGTGGGCCAATACAAGCAAATTATAGCCTGTGCTCACGTGATTTTCACCAAGCATTGTGCAGTGGAGGCAGGCAAAGCAGCGGAGGAGATTTGAACTTGTGACTTGTTTGGATCTGAGCTAGTTTTGTGTGTAACAGGTGGAGATAGTACTGAGTACTTGTGAGGAGTATTGTACTATGTATTGTTACATGTTCTCAATCATTATAATGTACAGATAATGTGGGGTTTTCAACTGTATGCTTTCCCCGGGTTACATATTGTGTTAATGTGTGCATGCGATTGATGTTTCATTGTTTTTCATGCTGCTAAATTGATTATCAACGTAGAGGAGGTTATGTATTATGCATGTATTCCGCAATAGTGTATAATCGGGATAATCTCTGTGAATAAGTGTCATATTATTCAAAATTTTTACACTTACAATAATTTTTCTAACACTATGACTCTATCAAGCTTCTTTCAAATACCTTCATCCTCTACTCTAAAATCCCCCCCACTGGAACTAACTTGATTGGTTATGCATCATATAAGTCTAATTCTTCAATTCTTTGTAGAAAGTAATCTACAAGGGGCCTACTAGGGATCCACCCTAGTAGTCATACCCAAAAAAAAGTTGTTTTTTCTAGTAAAATTTGCATTGCCTCCTACAATTGTATTACATTCCTTAAGTAAGCCAAGGCTACAACATTGATCCCAAAAATCTTTGCTTCTCCATAAGGCTCATACACATTAATAATATAAAATTTCTTACCTATCTCTAAATATTTCATTCAATCCACAACTTACATTAAGGATAAAAAAATTGGTTAGATGTAGGGACTTGTTCCACCTAGTCGCTTACCCAAACTCTTAGAAATATCCAAAGGTAGGAAGCTCTGACCTTTGAGAAAAGAAGAAAGGATTCAATTTGCTTTTCCACCTTCATGCTTTATTTCTTGGAACAAAATTATATCAATTTTGTACTAGCTTAGCATCTACCTAGGGGATAATTTTTATGGGAAGCCCCCATCCCCCCATGATTCAAAAATAAAACTCACATTGCTTAACCCTTTTAGGACCATACCATACTATAAGGAACCTCTTCACGGTTTGTTGTTTAACTAATTGAATTTCCTTCTTTACCTTCTTTAGAACTTTAGAACATACATAACCTATATCCAGACTTGGTCCTCCTTTAATGCCAATGTCTTCAAGAGGAAGCTCACCCTTTTTGGAGCGCAACTAGTACTAGGGTTTTTCCATCTACCTAAAATTTGAAGGAATTATAGGAGAACTAATATATCCCTATCCTATGAAGGGTCCGTAAGGATTGTAAGAGAGGCAATATCCAAAGGGCCTAATACCTCGAGAAGCATAGGTACGGGCAATGAAATTATGGAATTAGTTTCACCTACCATATAAAATCCTATATTATTCAAAGCTTTTAGATCCAGGGATAAGGCTCTAGGTTGGTTTCTATTTTTTTCCAATCTACCATCTAAATCATTCTTTGAATTTAATTAAGAGGGAATTGAAGCTCAACCCAATATATATATATATATTTCTTATGAGTCCAAAATATTATTGATATTTCATTTGATGTCATCCTAGCAAAGCCTAATACCTCGAGAAGCATAGCTATAGGAGGGGTATTATGGAATTAGTTTCACCTCCCATATAATCTTATATTATTTGAAGTTTTTAGAGCTAAGGACAAGGCTCGAGGTTAGTTTCCAATTTTGACCAATCTACCATATAATAATTATTTGACTTTAAATGAGAGGGAATCAAATCTCAATCCAATATATATATATATATATATATATATATATATATATATATGAGACATGCATGCCTAGATCATATGTTCTTCAGAACATTGACGATCTTATAGACACCTTCATGACAACAAGAGTAGAAAAACGGAAAGTTGTAGGATATAGCAGGTTTCCTAGTTGTAGAGATGGCACTAGTTTGAAATAATGTTTGAACTGGGATGATGTCAAATGAAAGCTCTATAATGTGTTGGACACATAATATTATAATATTATGTGTCCAACACATTATAGAGCTTTCATTTGACATCATCCCAGTTCAAACATTATTTCAAACTAGTGCCATCTCTACAACTAGGAAACATGCTATATCCTACAACTTTCCGTTTTTCTACTCTTGTTGTCATGAAGGTGTCTATAAGATCGTCAATGTTCTTAAGAACATATGATCTACATATGCATGTCTCATCTAGGGTTTATGGTTTGATTTTATGCACAACTACTTTTTAAGGAAGTTGTGTATGACTAACTTATGCATTAGCTTTCCAACCTTCATCTAAATCATTTGTTTTTGCCTTCCTCCACTCCATCTTACTAATGACATGAGGGTAATATTCCTTGAAATATCTAGCAACATGAATATTGCATGCCAAAAAGGAATTCTAATGTAATCAAGCAACACACAATATTTCCAACTCCCAACCTCCATTAGTTTCTAAGTAATTTTGGATGCCATCCCAATTATCATTTTCAATAAGAATTCTAAAAATTGATCGATATATGTATGGCCTCGACTTGTTGTTAAAGTTGATGAAGAATACAAAATTATTATCAATTTCCCTTAAGATATTATTATTTGGGAACTCCAAGGGAAGCACTAGCAGTATAATCTAGATTGGCTACATCATTTTTCTCTATCCTTGAATCAAAGCATGGTGACCAGTGCTTTACTATAGAAAGGTGGACCCTCAATACCATATTTTATTCATAATTTTAATAGCATCATCCCATATCTTAACGACAAATGCCAACAAATCTTTGGCCAACACATGGAAAATTGAAAAGTACCTAAAACCATTCCCTTAACCTTATCAATCCAAATACCAAAGGCTTTTTTTAGATGGTTTTGTCATAAAATATTATAGTTAGGGATTTCTCTTGCAACGATAAAACTTCCTCTATCACACACTACTTCAATATAGGGATCTAGAGGCACAACTATGTGCTACAAAGCCCTCTAAAGGCTACTTAACAAATATTTTCTCTGATGTATGTAGCATTTGTGTCTATTCATGTCATTGTAAATTATGCAAACTATTAAAATGCTATGAAAATATAACAAAAAGATAATGAAAATATGATACAAATGTGCAAGAAGCAAGACAACAAATGATTATGTTTCCTATCATTATCCATGTATTTAATTTAGTTGAAAATAACCGTTAGGTCACTTTTTTCATTTCATTTTGGATTTTCATTGTCTAGATCTTATAGAAACTTGCTTCTTGAAGACTATGGAGATCAGTAGGGTCTAGTAGAGATTTCTCGAGTCCTTCATTAGATCAAAGGTAAGAATATACCACTATTTTTAGATTTCTACAAGTCTTTTCTTTCATTTTTAATAGTTTAACATGTTTATTTTGAAATTTTTGTTTTAAGGGTTGGGATTCATTGGGAGAATTTTAATTGATAGTAAGTTTTGAGATTTGAGGAAAATAATTGCATATATATGGTATTTAGGGATACGATATAGGTTTTTTAGGTAGGGTTTATGAATTTAGGTGAAAATTTACCCGGGGTAGGGTTTTACCACTAAAGTATTAAAATAAACTAAATGAAAAATGAAACAAAATGTAGGAGGTTAGGAGATTTGGTTGTCCTTTTCCTCCTTTCTCATCCTCGTTTTATACAAATCCTCCTTCCTCTTCTTCATTTTCTCTAAATAATTCTTGCTCTTCCATGTGGTTTCGTCCACCTCAATTATTCTTTATGTTCATATTCTTACCCTCCTCCCCTTATTTTCCCTCGTTCCCTTCCTCCTCCTTTCCTTCCTTTCTCCTCCTTTATCTCCATAAATATTCCTTTTTTTTCCTTAAATCCTCATTTATATTATTTTTCTCCCAAATACTTCCTCTTCTTCCATGATTTATCATTTCATGGGAACACATATCATATTGCCACACATTCTCTTCACACGTCGAAGCTATTTTGCATGGATAGTGTGGCCTCTTGGAAAGTTATGTTCACCATTCTTATGAGAAAGAAAGGCCATTCTTTGTATAACTGAGCAAGAAGACCCATCTCTCAAACTAGACAGAAATACCAATCATTTTGTGTATGAAAAATAAAGGACCAATCAACATTGAGGAAAGAAGGACAACCTCTTTGGGAATGAAAATGAGTTGACTTCTCTTACTATCCATATCAACATGGAGCATTTGAAAAGTCTACCAACATCAACTAAATTCTCATACTAATTAATTACTACAAGAATGCTTGGAAAGAAATCGAGAATTGAGTGATTGGAAGGAAGGTCAATTAGTTTTTTACCAATAGCTAGTTAACCCATGTTTATTAGCTAGCCAATAGAGTCAGAAGCCTAAAACTTAGAGTTAGTGGCAAGCCCCGTACATTTAGTTGTGGGGCCTTCCTTCTTCTTCCTCCTTCCCTCCTCCTCTTATTCTCGTTCATATTCCCCTCTTCCTCTTATTCTTCACCTCCTCCTTCCTCTTCATATTGTCCCCCAAGTACTCCTAATTCTTTTTTCCCCAAAATTGCCCTTCTTTTTTCCATTTTCCCTAAATAATCCTCATTTCTCTTACCATTTGTCTTCTCATGTTCCTTGCTCCTTCTATTTCTCTTATTTTCTATCTTTTATTTTCCAACTCTTTCTTCATTTTCTTGTTCTTTTATCTCCCCCTCTTCCTCAAGTTTTCGTTCCTCTTTATTTTCTTCTTCTTCTCCATTTTCCCCTTTTTTTTCCTTCTCCTTAAATATTCTTAACTTTCTTCTTCCTCTTCCATCTTCTCTTCCCTCTTATCCTCTCTTCTTTCCCGTTGTTTTTATATTTCCTTCTCTCCCCACATTGTTTTAGTCCCGCACAATACATAAGGCTATTTTTTTGTATATGGAAGAGTAGTTTTGAATGAAATAATGTTGGAAATCTTTTTCATGAATATGTTGTGTATTATAGATTTTGTTATTTTCTTATGCTTTTCTTTTTATTGCACTTACGCTCTAATTATCATCATTAATTCTTTAATTGTGTTCTAATTATTCTATAGTGTTATAGATATGAATTCAACTGGAATTAAATATTGAGGTGATGAAAATAATGGCAAGATTAAAGGACCATGAAAAGTAAATGAAGAATAAAGAAATAGTTATTGACATTGATGGCAAGAAAACAAAGTTAAATAATGATCACCTATCATGTATTTGATGTTATCCACGAGGATCAAATCATTAGGGATGGAAACCCCTTGAATCTATAACAAATTTAGAGTTAATCTCTCTCTCTCTCTCTCTCTCTCTCTCTCTCTCTCTGCTCATTTCCCTTCTAATTTAGTTCTTATAAACACGTACATAAGAAGAAGAAAAGATAACATGTTGTGTGGTTTTTTACTATGACGTTCACAATGTTGATGGCATATCAGGATTTGATTAGTGCAACTCTAATCAAAAAAATTTATTTGATTTATGTACTCTTATAATCAATCTTAACATTTTTGTAGGGTGGCATTACACTACTTGTTTGTGGCAGGAACATATATTACTATGTACATCTACTTAATATTTTGATATCCCATGGGGTGCTATTTAAAGGACCATGAAAAGTAAATGAAGAATAAAGAAATAGTTATTGATGGCAAGAAAACAAAGTTAAATAATGATCACCTATCACGTATTTGATGTTATCCACGAGGATCAAATCATTAGGGATGGAAACCCCTTGAATCTATAACAAATTTAGTCATTCACTACAACTATAGTTATTCTCTCTCTCTCTCTCTCTCTCTCTCTCTCCTACTTGTTAAATGGAGAAAGTGAAAATTGTATCATGATTATTATGAAATTATTATGAAATAACATAAGTGTTTTAATTTATCCTAAGTATTCATGTGTATTGAAATACAATTATTGCTTCTAAAAATGTTAATGACTACACTGTTTAATAAAGTATTAATTAGTTAAGTGATCCAAAAGTGACTCAAAAGGTAACTCAAATGAGATGCAAAAGTGATAAAAAAAGTGATGCAAAATATGTAAAGATGCAAAAAATGATGCAAATGGTGAAAATACAATGCAAAGATGATGCAAGAAGTGAAAATTTGATGCCAATTTGACACGGGAAGTAAAAAATCCATATAAATTCAATGCAACAAGTGAAAATGAGACACAAATTTGAATTCAAATGCAACACCCAACAAAATCATGCAATGGAGACACAAAATTCCACACAAAGTCATAGTGGCAATGCAAAGTTGAATCAAATGTCATGCATGATAGAAATCGATGCCAAAAAGGTGACAATTGAACATAATTTTTGACACCCCTAAATGCATCATATGTTGTATCGCAAATTGGGAAACAATTGGTGACATAAATTGTGATGTGAGGTCCCCATCTAGTAATAGTGTAATTTCTACTCCCAACAACAATTTAGGTTTCTCATTCTTAATTTTCATACACTTACTTTTATGAACAACCTTTGCCATTGTCTAATGAAAACCATCTACTTTCCTTCCTTCTTCTGCAAGGCACCCCACCAGCGTTATTAGGGCTAGATCATCTCCTTAAAAATTTGTATAATTTCTTAACCACCAATTATCTCCACACAAGCATCTCCAACCTGAAAATTATTCACACAGTTTGCAACACTAGGAAAATTATGTGGACAATGAGTTTGGATGTTTTCTAGGGACAAAAAAAAATGAGACCAATTGTTCATTTTCATCAATTTTTTCTATTCTGCAACTATTACTTCAACAATATCCAATAGAATTCAATTTTTCAATGACAATATAGAAATAGTAGATAGAAAAAATAAACAAATGCACAAAGAAATACAACCAAGAGACAAGAGACACAAATTTTGGTCAATGACTGGGGCAAAACCCTTTCAAATCTTCTTTTAATATATTGTCTTCAAATGTTCAGCAGAGAGAGTACATCATCCATATCCAATATCCCAACAATGTAAATTCAAATCTATGTGAAAATGATGAAGACAAGTCAAATCTAGTTAACTGTCAAATCTGCAAAAAGTCAACAATAGTTGACTGCCATAACCGATCAAGTCAATAGTATTCAATCAAGGTCAAATCACCTCTTCAGCATCTCGGTATAGGACAGTCAAATTTGGCCTTTGAAGTGGGTCAAAGATTAGTTAACAGTCCCAAAATAGATGGTCAAAATTGGTCAATGTCTGCTATGTTGCCTACAGTCAAACCTACGGTCAGCCTCGGTCAAAGTTCCCAGAACTTCTCGATTTTAGTGCCAAGAGATGCGTCCTACAAAAATTTAAACTTTGGTGAAAAAGTCACAATAAAAACATGCCTATAATTCTCAGGTCAATGATGGTCAACCCTATAATTTAGCTCTGTAATTCGGCCCTACAGTCAACCCTATAATTCGACCACTTGTACTTCGCATGAGAGAGAGAGAGGTATTTCACTTCTGAGTTGTATGAACCAATAGAAGAATGAGAGAGAAGATGTTGTGTGGATTGAAGTGATTCCAAATGAGGATGAAGGTCTCTTGTATTTATACGAATTCATGTGGGTGAAAATACACGTCCTTTGGGCTACTTGAGCTTACATGTTGATGTAGTTGACCTTGACAATTTGCACATAAGTGGGTTTTGATTCAAAAACACACTTCTCCTTGTCTGATTTGAGTGATCGTTAGGTCAATTTTGGTCCTCTCTAAAAGAGGAATTGAATGCAACAAGTATCTCCATCAAATGAGCTACCCAAAGTGGAATTTGACCTCAGTTTCATAATTTAACACTCCCTCTCAACTAGGGAGAATTCCACCTGTCAATATTTGTCCATCAATAATCATGTCATCGTGTCATCATATACCATATCTACATGTCTTTTCTCATATCATGTTGAACATTATTGAATCTAAAGAAGAAGAAAAATTGCAAGGGAGCTCCAACTACCACCATGTCTCTATCACCATCGGCAAGACTTAGCTACCACCTAGAATCGCCATCATCATTGTCATCATCATCATCATCATCATCATCATCATCATCATCATCATCGGGAATTCACAACTACCACCATGGAACCAAAGACAATGGGCGAGAGAAACCTACCCCAAGTGTATGGATCACACTATGTCCCAAAGTCCCTGACAATAAGTGAGATCAACATAAGGATCACACTCTGCCCTATTTTGCATGATCATCCATATTAACCCTAAAGATTCAGATGGTAGAACACATGCATCCAATAACTTGGGAGAGATCCACCTACTTCAAGGGGTAGGGATCACGCTCTATCCCAAGTCCCTGACCACGTTGGTCATATGGGAGAGGTTATCCCACTGAGTGGGAAGGACACTAACTGGGGTATGCTCTAACTAAGGGAGATCCCATGTCTCAACATCTTATCGCTTAGAGGTCTCTCATCCTAGGAGCCCTATAGCTCCATTCCTCACCCTGGGAGCTCAACCAAGGGGGAAGAACGTTGCTCAGTGTTCTTGATCAGCTAGGACCCTTATTAGAAAGGGTCATCTCAACCAATCCAAGATGCTCCTGGAAGACCAAGAAATTCCTTTTTGGCATATGCTTAGTGAGGATGTCAGTTATCTGCTCATATGTCGAAATGTGAAGAAGTCTCATGAATCCTCTCTGCACCATGTCTTAGATGAAATTATATATGATCTCTATATGCTTGGACTTTTTGTGGAAAACAGGATTCTCTGACAAACGAATCCCACTCTTACTGTCACAATAGATAATTGTCATGTCCAAAACCTGCTTAAATATCTCTCCAAAGAGCTTTCTCAACCAAACTGCTTCATAACTCGCAAGGCTAGCTGCAATATACTCGGCCTCAACAGTGCTAAGTCTACGGATTTTTTCTTCCTGCTCATCCACGGTATCATGGCAGATCCCAAACTAAAACAACATCCGGAAGTACTCTTCCTATCAACAACATTGCCAACCCAATCTGCATTTGTATATCCATGTAATTTAACATCTCCAGCGGCATATCTCAATTCAAGGTTAGAAATATCGTGTAGATATCTCAATACATGATTGGGAGTGACCCAATGTACATGGTGAGGCTTGGTCATAAAATAGCTCAAGGTGTTAACAGAAAAACATATATCGGGGTGAGTATTCATGAGAAACATCAGAACACCAACCAATTGTCTATATTCAAAAGAGTTTTCTAGGTCCAGTCCACAGACTTCTCCACATAGTTTCTTGAAAATCATCTCCATAGGTGTAGGCAAGGACCTGCACTCAACCATGCCAAATATCTCCAGAAGTTTCACAACATATTTTCCTTGAGAAAGGAAAATATCGCCCGGCTTTTTCCATACTTCTAATCCTAGGAAATAGTGCATCAAACCAAGGTCTTTCATCTCGAATTCAGAAGCCAACTTCCTCTTACATTATAGAATGAGAGAGTATGCACCTATCATGAATAAGTCATCAACATATAATACCAAAATGAGAGGCATACCTTGGA
Organism: Pinus tabuliformis; assembly: GCA_031772625.1. NCBI lineage: Eukaryota > Viridiplantae > Streptophyta > Pinopsida > Pinales > Pinaceae > Pinus > Pinus tabuliformis. Next base: position 1,420,635,247 of record CM062816.1, read on the forward strand.
CTGTTTTTAAGTACAAGTTTGGATCAGCATTGCTCCTTGTGAATCACATATTTATCAAGTAACTGTTGATACGAGCATACCAAGCACGGGGGACTGGCTTCAATCCATAGAGAGATTTCTTTAATCGGCATACATGGGTATTCTTATCATGAACTTCAAATCATGGAGTTTGTTCAACATACACGTCTTCTTGAAGCAAACCATGTAAGAAATTGGTCTTCACATCCATTTAATGGAGAGTCCATCCCTAACTTGCAGCAAGGGATACTATCAAACGAATGATTTTGTATCGGGCCACTGGAGAAAATATATCATCGTAATATTCTCCCTCTTTTTGAGTGAATCCACGGGCTAGAAACCTTGCCTTATACTTTTTTATGCTTCCATCAACCCGATGCTTGACCTTATAGAGCCATTTGGAGGTTACCACGGATCTTCCCTTCAGTCTCGGCACAATATCCCATACACCGTTCTTCATATTAGACTCGTATTCCTCAACCATGGCATTCTTCCATACTTGTTCCTTAATGGATTCTTCAGGTTTAGCTTGAATCATATTGCTCATAGCCATAAGATATGCTTGGTACCTGGATGGCTTCTTGCTTTCCCTGAAAGTTCCATGAGCAACAGCATGTTTCTCGGCATCTTGTAATGTTTCCTTGGGCCAAAGTGGTCTCTTCCTTGTAGGGGTTTCACATGGAGGAGGATTCAAAGGGTCCATAGGCTCCATGGGATCATCAACGATGGCATTCTTAGATTCAGCTACAAAAAGACCTTCTAGAATATCCACATCATCACTCTTGTCTTCAAGAGGAGGAGGCAGAGGGAGGTCCCTTACTTTTCAAAGGGCTTCTAGATTGTTTATTTCATCCTTTGGTACATGGAAGTATACGGGGCAGCCAAAAATCCAGAGATGACTAATATCAAGTTTAACACCTGTGAATACTTCCTTGGAAATCTTGTTGTCCAAATCTTGATGAGGCAACCTGTTTTGAACATATATTGTTGTGTTTGTTGTTTCAGCCCAAAGGAACTTTGGTAGCTTTTGATCATGGAGCATGGCTCGAGAAGTTTCTACAAGGGACCTGTTCTTTCTCTCAGCCACTCCATTTTATTCGAGAGTGTAGGGCATAATGGTCTCCTTCTTAATTCGTTCCTTCTTGCAAAAGTCTATGAATTCATTTGAGATGTATTCTCTACCATTGTCAGACCTAAAGATTTTTAACTTTCTTGTATGAATTTCAACCAAAGCCTTGAATTCTTTGAACATTTCGAATGTGTTGTCCTTGTTCTTCAAGTAATATATCCATGTCTTCCTAGACAAATCATTGATGAATGTGGTGTAATAAATATTACCCCCAAGTGAATGCACTAGAATTGGACCACATATATCAGAATGAATAAGACGAAGGATGTATTACATCTTATTTTTGCTAGAGGGAAATGGTCCCCTTGTCTTCTTTCCACTTGCACACCTAGGGCATATTCCATCATGTTGAGCTTGAACATCAGGGATCCCGAAGACCAATTTCTTCAATTTTGGAAGTGCATCATAGTGTAGATGGGCCAACCTTCAGTACCATAGCTCGTTTTTATGACTTGTATTATGGACCATAGCTAGGAGAGGTCTTCCAGTGACTCTATAGAGTCCTTCAAACCTAAACCCTAGTGTGAAGGAATTTCTCATATAGGATTCAATCAGCCAAGTAATTAATTTTCCTTTAATGAATGCAACCCGCATTCCTTTATCCTCCAAAGAAAATATCGAAACCAAATTCTTCTTCAATCTTGGTACATACATCATGTCGTGAAGCAAAACAAATTCCCCACAGTCCAAGTGAAATTTGGCAAAACCAAATCCCTTTACGAGATGAGTAGTACTGTCACCAAGGATAATGTTCATATTGGTCTCCCTCTCTACCAAATTAGAGAGAACTTACTTATATCCAAAGAAGTGATGAGAAGCCCCACTATCAACTAGCTAACTATCCCAAGAATCTGGAGGAGATGAACTAGATAATGCAAAAATAAGAATGTATTCAGATTGATTAGTGGCATTGCCTTTGTATATGGAGTTTCTTGACTTATTTGGAGGACAATTGTCATCATCATTGTCACCAGGGGAGTCTCTTCTTCTTCTACCATTTCTTATATCATCTCTTCTTTCATATGACATGTTGTTGTTGAAGCCATGGTTATTGTTTTAGGACCTTGAAGAGTTCCTTCTTGGAGTATCTCTCTTTTCAGGACAATCTCGAGAATAGTGACCCTTTTGATGACAATCGTAGCACTCAACATCTCTATCTCACCTTCTTGAATCCTTGGAATATTGATTAGATTGAGGAGGTATTATAGATTTGGATGGATTTCCCTTTCCTTTATTTGCATTCTTTTTCTTTCCTTGACCAATGTAGGAAGGGGGCTATCCTTCTTTTGATCCTTGAATTCTTCCTTTAGATATCATTCTTGATTCTTCTTGAGTGATATTTCCAATGAATTCATCAAATGATGTGAAGTTATTGTTGTTTCTTATCGGAGTAATGAAGGTCTCCCAAATGGGAGAGAGGCCTCTAAGAGTTACAATCACCATTTCTATGTCAGGTGTGGTTTCCCCAACTCTTTTCAATTGATCTCGAAGATGAGATATCCTCATAATGTATGATTTCACCAATTCTCCTTTGTTCATCTTCATGTCTTTGAGTTGATATTTCAAAGAGATAATTCCATTCAAATTGTTGACTTCATACATGTCACCTATCTTATCATACATGTCCTTAGACCTTCTCAAATTTCCGACATACACAAGTAAATTATCTTGTAAACCATCAACTATAATTTGATTTGCTTTTGAATCACCTTTCTTGTGCTTGTTTTTTATAGCAGTAGAAGCATTTTCTGGAGGCTCGAGTACTCTTCCTTGGATGAATTCCAAAACATCATTGTTAGCAGCCATGATCTCCAGCCTGACTTTCCATGCTACAAAGTTAGATAAGTCACCCAATTTCCCATGCTCTTTGAAGGTAGAGGAAGATATTTTTACCAAAATATTTTCCCTTTTAAATCAACTACTAGAAGGATGGATGATCTTGCTCTATGTCTCTTGGGATTGTCTTCACCTCAGCTCCAATACCATGTTAATTTTCATCAATTTGTTCTATGTTGCAACTATTACTTCAACAATATCCAATAGAATTCATTTTTTCAATGACAGTAGAGCAATAGTATATATAACAAATAAAAAAATGCACAAAGAAAGACAACCAAGAGACAAGAGACACAAATTTTGGTCAATGACCAGGGAAAAACCCACTATGGGGAAAACCCTTGCAAATATTCTTCTAATAGATTGTCTTCAAATGTTCAGCAGAGAGTGTACATCATCCATAACCAATGTCCCAAAAATGTAAATTCAAATCTATGCCAAAATCATGAAGACAAGTCAAATCTAGTTGACTGTCAAATTTGCAAAAAGTCAACAACGATTGACTACCATAACCAGTCAAGTCAACAACATTCAATCAAGGTCAAATCGCCCCTTCAGCAGATCGGTCTAGGGCAGTAAAAGTCGGCCTTTCAATCTAGTCAAATATTATTTAAAACAATCCCAAAATAGATGGTCAAACTTGGCCAGCATCTACTTTATTGCCTGCGGCCAGCCTTAGTCAAAGTGCCTAGAACTTCTCAATTTTAGTGCCAAGAGATGTGGCCTACAAAAATCAAATCTTTGGTGGAAAAATCGTAGTCAAAACCTGCCTAGAATGCCTAGGTCAATGTTGCTCAACCTTGTAATTCAGCTCTGTAATTTGGCCCTACAATCATCCCTGTAATTCGGCCACCTATACTTAGCTTGAGAGAGAGAGAGAGATATCTTTCACTTGTGAGTTGTACTAACCAATAGAAGAATGAGAAGAAGATGCTTTGTGGATTGAAGTGATGCTAAATGAGGATAAAGGTCTCTTGTATTTATACGAATTCATGTGGGTAAAAAGGCACATCCTTTTGGCTTCTTGAGCCTACATGTCGATGTAGTCAACCTTAACAATTTGCACATAATTGGGTTTTAATTCAAAAACACACTTCTCCCTGTTTGATTTGAGTGATCTTTAGGTTGATTTTGGTCCTCTCAAAAAGAGGAATTCAATGCAATAATTATATCCATCAAATGAGTTGTCCAAAGTGGAATTTGACCTCAATTGCATAATTTAACACCAATGACAAGCATCTAAATGTGCCTTTTGAAATCATTCCCACACCTACCTTTGTTATAGTTGACCAAGTTGGTTGTAATGCCATAACCAATAGGATTCACACTATGTACATACATGGAAACATCACTATAAATTCTAAAAATGTTGAATCTCCTCAACTCCATTATTAAATAAAAACCATCATTTTTTGTAGTTTATGGGTTTTGTAAAGAAAATGAGGGATTTTTTCACTATATATCATGGTACATTCTCCTTTAAGGTTTTTTTTTAACCCTTAGTGACTGTTGAAAATGTAACAAGATGATGGAGCTTAGTGGAAAGGAGTCGCCTTCACTAAGTGGGCCCACAGGCTATTTTTGGTGCAAAGTCTATTTTTTAGACTATGTCTATTTTTAGACATATGGATCATGGTCTATGAGTTGCAGGATGCTATTTGTGGATGATTGGTCATGTTGGTAAAATTATATGGACTTCTATTCTTAGACATAGGGGCGGAGTCTATTTTTAGACTGCCAGGCTAAAAATAGAACAGTCGAATATTATTAGCTCTTAATAATATTTGGACTATAAACATTATCTTATCCTCTTGGAGCACTTTAGTTCAAGCTATGGATGTGGCACATGCAGCTGCCAGAAGGAAATACACTTTTCTTATGGGTTAGTTGAGCTATTGCATGATGGACTTCAGTTAGAACTCAAGTGATTGAGTTTGGTGGAGTTGATGGAGTTGTGTTCAGATTGACTTAGTTGAACTAGTTGTATTTAGTCTAACTGCAAATACACTAGTGATGAGTGATGTGAATTAATTATTAATTAATTCACTAATTATTAACTCATAAAGCAACTAAAGAATCCATCAGTTAACTCAGTGCATGGACAGTTCAGTGGAGACAAGTGTCAGAGGTGAGTGAAAGGGCAAGACAGCTGTCAGTTGTGACTATAGTTGTGCATGAGATTTGCACAATCAATGGATTGAGTATTGCCAATGAGGATTGCGTGGTTCAGCCAAGGGAAATACGAGTTTGTATCAACCATTCTCATCTATTTCTCATGCAGGATTGTGCAGTGGAGGCAGGCAAGCAGTGGAGGAGATTTGAACCTGTGATTGATTCAGATATGAGCTAGTTTGTGTGTAACAGGTGGAGATAGTACTGAGTACTTGTGAGGAGTATTGTACTATGTATTGTTACATGTTCTCAATCATTATAATATATAGATAGTGTGGGGTTTTCAGCTGTATGCTTTCCCCGGGTTACATACTGTGTTAATGTGCACATGCGATTGATGTTTCATTGTTTTTAATTCCGCAAAATTGATGATCAACATAGAGGAGGTTATGTATTATGCATGCATTTCACAATAGTGTATAATCAGGATAATCTCTGTGAATAAGTGTTATATTATTCAAAATTTCTACAGTGACCAATATATACACCTTATTCATGGTAAAGGAAACAAACCCATCCATTGGAACTTTTCCCAATGTAGAAACATCGATCTTCAGTCAATGCTTGAGAATGTCTTCATGGGATCAAACGATCATCTTATATGTGTCTCCTTCTACTTCCTCAAAAAAAAATAGGATATCCCTTCTTCCTCCATATCTCTGAGCCAATTTTAATTGAAGGACATGGTATTGGGATATGATCCACTTATATAACATTTATATGATACTTTGAATACATTATCACATATCATCCTCCCAACAAAACTTAGTTAGGAAGGTTATTATGATCTGGATTGTATCATTATATTATTTTACATCCATATTGATACTATTAGATTAGAGAAAGTGGATGAATCGGCTGATATGACCATTTTTACTAGTAGGTCTCAATTTGACGAACTGGGGTCTAAAACATTCCCACAGTTTGAAACATCAAACACCATTTTTTGGGGGAAAAAAATATTGCTTAAGTGTGAACCCCCTAACACTATTCCATACACATATAGCTTTCCAACAATGCAAGTATCACCTCAATCAAAGTTTGTATGCAAAAGTTCTTCCACCCAGAAGTTGAACTTCTTGTTTTTTTCGCCATGATTCGAGAGGATTCCATATTAGCATCCATTATTCACGGAAAAGGGGCTACCCACATGATCATGATGAATAAAACTCTGGAAGAGTTAATATTGTGACTCTAGTTAAGAGTTGAAGGAGTCAAAATTAACCACTAGTAGGCACCAGGCCATTGGGAGGAAAAGGGGTTACATTCAATTCAAGTGCATTGTGTACTATAGAATCCCACATGGCACAAGTATCATTCCTTTGTACTTACATCCATATCCATTTAGAGAAAGAGAGAGCATAGAAACCTCACCTTCTGGTCGGGATTTATCCCAAAAGGGTTCCCTAAGTCATACATTTTGTTATTGTGGTTTGTGATTTATTTTTCTATTTGCTCTCTATTTTCTACATAATTATAATTTGCATGCATGGACAATAAACAATAATCAACAAATCCAAAAATCTAAGGAGAAAATAACTTTCATAGTGTAGATTTTATATTTTCTAATATATTTTAGTAGATCTACTATGACAAACTATCCGATGGAATATCCAAAATAGTTTTCAGATCATTTTTTCAGAGGGGCAAAAACTGAAATTTTATTTATAAAGTAGATAAAATTATATTTGTAGATTCTTTAAGCATGATTGTGGTTGTTTTCAACCCAAAAAAAGGAGTCCCAAAATTACAAAATTTCTTATCCAACTATCAAAAACTTAGAAATATAGATCATCAGCACTATATTCTTCTAAGTTCAACATAATTCTACTGATGTCCATGACAAATTAGATGTGCGCTCCATTTGAAAAAAACATTGTTTGATATAACTAGTGATGAAAATATAGGTATTTCCCTCTAATAGAGATTCTAATTGATACTTAGTTTAGAGTGAAACAACCTTTAGTGTTGATTTTTTTAATTAAAATATTTGATAGTAGATGGGAATTTCGAATCCCTATCCTAGGATCTTTCCCAATGAAAATATTAGTCCCATTTCCAACCTTCCATCTAATTCATTTACTAATGAGAGGGAAAGCATGAACAATTGTTTTCCAAATTATTGATCCATTCTTTGTTGATTTTACCGATGATCAAATTCAATCTAGGAAATATATTTGAAGTGCATGACGTGAGCCCAAAGACTTGATCCTTGAATTTGTTTCCAAACATTTTGGCAGGCAAGGTTTTTGAGAACCATTGAAGGTTTTTTACCCCTAACTCCCAAGACATTTGGGGGAAGTGATGGATGTCTATGATATTAGTGGAAAAAAAAATAAAAAAAAATTGTAATTTCTTGCCCATAGAAAATGGAGGGAGAGCTACGTAAGTTTGTGTAGGATTCCAATCAGGATCCATGAGAGGGAGGCCCAGTATACTGGGATTTCTTCTATTACTACTTTATAGAGCATTATTCTCCCTACTCAAGACAACCATTTTTTCCCCAAGATATGATTCATTTTTATATTTTTCCAGCATCCAATTCCAACCAGCGTTGATGTAATTGTTTGGTTTTAGGAAAAAACCTAAATATTTCAGGTTCCCTCCTAAATCTTCTATTGGGATGGCCATGGTTCTTGAAATGTGCTCTTTTCATCTTCCAATAGTTTGAATTCATAAATGGAGGAATTATTTAAATTGGTGGTCATACTAATGGCTAGAGAGAAGAGATCTAAGATATCTTTGAGGGTTGAGATTTGGATCAGGTCCCCCCTCCAAGAAAATCAAGACATCATAAATAAAAGAAGGTGGGAAAGTGACTAGTGAAGAAAGAGTGTTATATTGTTCAGAAATCATGTTGCTTGCATATTAGGGTAGATTTCTCTTTCATGATAATTACATTTGAGATTTTTGGCTTTATTATTATTATGTTTTATTCTTATTCATCAAGCAATTACTAAAACTTACATGAAGATCACAAAGAAACAAAGGAACACAAGAAATTAGGCTCTCCAAGCCAAGGCCAAAACCCCGTAAGGGGGAAAACCCAGAAAAAATATCCTTACAGAATCATATCAAAGTGAGATATCCAAGACCCATGATCATGATAAGACTCCAACCCTCAAGATGCCAAGTCAAGCCCTCCTTTCACATAGCAACAAATTTTTCAACAACAACATGTACAACAACAAAATTTCAACAGAAGATGTGTCATAGACAAAATATCATATGGTCGAGCTCAAGAAAACCATTCTTTTTGTATGCAAACTTCAAACTTCGGCCTCCATTGACTTCGCTCTATTTCAGAATAGATCATATGAATGTGATATCCACAAATGAGCTCAACTCATCTTCTATTTATACTTATTCAAAGAGGTTCAAAATGTATTTTCCTGGGCAGGGTTGACTTGACAGGTGGGGCATACTTGGCTTCTTGAGATGACTTTGACTCAAGTTACATCTTTGAAAAATATTTTGTTCCTTTTTTCTTCCAAAATTCCAAATGGAACTTGACTCAAGTACAATAAATCTACTTATGACAAAATTTCTTTTGACTCAATAAACGCTAGAAGCATGAAGAACATGCTTGACTAATAAAATAATAATAATTTGTCTTCTTTTGATTTTACATGAAATATACAATGACAGAAGTACAATGATAATTATGAAGATCAAACCTAGTTACATTTTCTAGCATATACAAGTTGGCACAAATAGATCCTTTGCATGTAAGATGATGTGACTAAGGCCTTCTCTGACCAGAAGAAATAGAATTAGAGAGAGGAGGAAACATTGTCTTAATCCCCTCTAAGGTTAAAAAATGGGTACATTGACCCAATTATGAGGATAGTCAATGAGGAGGTGTTGATGCAATTTAGGACCCAGGTAACAAAAGAGTGACAGAAGCATAGATGCAAGAGTAGGAGCCCGATGTAGAGCCAATTTAGTTTGTCAAAGGCCTTGGAGAGGTAAACTTTTGAGATGATAGATTTCCTATGAAGAATAAGAACGGAGTGGAGTCCTTCATGAGCCAAGCCAATAGCCTCGTGAATCTAATAACCATGAAGAAATCCAAATTTCTCTTGAGATATGTGGTTAGATATGAAGGAATTTACCCATGAAGCTATAATTTTTGTAATGATTTCATATATGGTGTTGCAAAGAGAGATGGGCCTGAAGAGATCAAAGGAGGAAGGGTTGCCAGAATTTGGAAAAAAGGCTAAGAAGGTGGAATTGAAGGGGGGCAATATTTTCCCAAAGGTTCTAGAGTACTCAATGACCCCCAGGAGGTCCTCCTTATTGAATTCAAAGCATTCCAAGTAAAAGTTAATAGGGAATCTAATGAGACCTAAGATTTTACCTTTTTGAAAACTATGAATAATTTTCTCCACTTCGATTTTGGTCACTTCTACCACAAGAGCTTCATTCCTTTCAATATCAATAAAATTAGGGAAATGATAAGGATCTTTTTTATTGTAGTTCTACTGCTCTGATGAAAATTTTTTCCAAAGTAAGTGCAACCTTCACTAACAATGCCTTGAAAGGGAAGTGACCATCATATCATCCTCTTTAGTGATTTCACATATTTGTTTGGGGATTTCCTCTTATTTTCAATATGGTGGAAGTATTTTGTATTTTCATCTCTAGCATGAAGTTAGGGGGCTCTACTTTTGAGTCTCTATTATTTTTCCTTGTCAAGGATGATTTTTATCTTTTTCCTTCAAGAATTTTTAACTGTGATTTCATGTCCTCCATGAAGACAATGGGGTTAGAGTTTTTCGTAAGAGTTTGTATTTTAGCTTCGACTTCAAACAAGTTTTTGTCATCCCATTCTCTCTTCTTTTTACCTCGTGTAATAGTGGCATCTTTGGATTGTTTAATATTCTACTAAAATTGAATTGAGGGAGATTCGTGTAGGTGGATGTTGTAAGGACACCATACTTTCTTGATGTCATCCCAAATTGAAGGCTCCTCAAGCTAGTGTAGATTTAACTTGGAGGTCCCATCTAGTCCTCTTACAGAAGACTCAATGTCGAGGATGATAGGACAGTGAATAGAATCACCCTCCACCAACACCCATTGGAAAAAATTAATATTTTGGTTGAGTAGCGCTTCAGAGATAAGAAAATAATCTAGCCACTTCCCAATCCTTGCTTCCCATATAGAATTGTTACTCCAGGTGTGAGTCAACTTTGAAGGTAAAATTTATATCAAACCCGTCACATCCAAATTGTCAATAAGAAAATTCTCAAAAGGGTCTATTTGAGCAAAGTACCCTAATATTTTTGAAATCCCTGATGTTAAATTTAAATCGTCTCCAGGACTAAGTTTCTAAGAACGCTAGACAGGAACTGGAGAGTGTTGAGCCATAAGGGCTTCATATCTAAGTAAGGCACATAAAGGTTTATGCAAGTGAAGAATTGTTCTAAGAAATGGGAGCACATAACAATGGTCAGTCTTGAGTGAATGTACCAAGCAATAGATAATTTTAAATGATCCACCTTCCATCTGGTAACAATTCCTCCATATTTTCCAATGGCATTCGTGGACAGGAAATTCCAGCCTAGAAGGCCAAGTTTTAGTAAAAGTGTTTCTTTGGTTCCTTCCATCATGGTTTCATGTAAAATACTATCGCAAATAGTAAAGCTTGAGGAGTCTCTTGATGTCCAAAAATTTTGAGGCGGGGGGGAGCCCCTATATTTTAATGAGAGGAGTTTCATGTGGAACCCTTTAGAGGGGAATGTTGTAAGAGCCCCAACTATCAATTTTTCCCCTTTGTGATGTCTATGTTTACTTTTTTTGTGTGAGTAATAATAATGATTTTATTCCCCTTCCATATGCCTTTGGGGTGTCATTTGTATATGGTCCTAGGCCACCCCCTATATATGGAATTAGCAAGATAGGAGTTTCTAATTCTAACAAGGGAGACAAATATGATCAAGATCTTAGATTTTAAGGAGTCAAAGGGGGGATTAGATGAGGTTTGGGGAAGTGCATATTAGGGAGGAAGCTTAAATATGAGAGGAGGGTGAAGTGGGGTGAAGGGGGGGGGTAGGGTGTCCTGTTAATTCGAGGGGGGACAAGGGTGAGGAAGAAGGTAGAGATAGCCATATGAAGAAGGCTAAGAACCTGTCTAGGGAGAAGGAAGTCCCTAAAGGAGAGACCACATGAGAATCCATAAAAGAAGAAAGAGAATTATTAAAAATGGGGGGTAGAAAATGCATACATGTGGAGGGAGGTCCCTCCATTGTAGGAGAGCATGTAGTTGAAACTGATTGAGGTGCAGGATGAGGAGAATCTCTTGTGAACAAAGCTATTTCGTACTTTGGTGGAGAATATTGGGGTGTTAGAGAAGGAGAACGTGGTTACCCAACTATAAATTGTGTCTTTCTGACACATTTTTGTTTTGGCTTACTTGTGACGCGGTCTTTCCCTAGATGTATGTATGACATATTCTGCATTTGAAAGGGAACCCCTTATTATCCAGGGTTTGACGATGCAAAATCTAGCTCGTTTTAGTTGAAATTGTGTTCAAGAATCTAGAGGAGAGATTTAGTCTACGAGGATCCTAGTCATTAACAAGTTTGCCTTGTAGAAAAACTCGAGCGTATTTCTTATTTATATGAATAGTTCATTAGACTAGAAAATGAAAGGTAATCCAAATAAACAAACCCATATAGGAATTGTAGAGGGATTTTCATAGAGAGCATAAAATATTACATTCCATTTTTTGATAAATATCACCTAAGTGCCCCTCCACCAGCGTTGATGAAGGATTTTTTGTGCATCCTCTCCAACGAAGGCTATCCAACATAACTAGCCTTTTGCCATTATCTTGCACTAAGACGTGTAGCCTAGTAGAGGAGTGAAATTTTCTTTAGTCTAGGATATCAACAATGCCATCAACATTCTCTTGCTCGCAAACTAACCTATATTATTGCTTCTTCCATTTTGGAGATGTCGATTAGCTTTATGCCCTTGCCAAATATGGGACCAAGTTCCTATACCTTCCTTTTGATACACTTCTCATTTTACCTAGTGGGTTCCTTGTCGAGAAGGGGAGGGGAGGTTGACAGTCACAGGTTATCGCCTTTAGTTAACAACTCTAGGGTTAGGAGGGCATTTGTGAGACTAGGTTGGAAAGAGGGATTTGAAAGATGGGTAGTATTTTGATGAACAATGGGGGACCACAACAACAACACACTATGGTATCATTACATCCAGAGGAGAATGGGGTGACAATAAGGTGGCATATGTCGAGGGAGACGAGTAGTATTGGAATCTAGTGGAAATAGAAAGGGGAGCAGGTTCGATCTTGTAATCCTCACTCACCTTATAGTCTATATTACAACTAGTCAATAATTGAATCATTGTATAAGGAGAGATTAAATATCCATTGTTGTAGTATGCTCAAAATTGTGAGTTGGCCATTGAACCTTCATGTTTAATGAGGAGAGGGATAATGGAAGGGTTTTATGTGGAGAAGACCAAATACTTATCTCATTGTAGGAAACCTCTGAGAAATATATTTGTTTTACGTCTATGTTGGCATGTCGTATAAAGGTACTATTAGAGGAGGATTGTGAGGGGAGATCCAAGAATGATTTTATGTTCAAGCCCTCGAACCAAAGCCCACCGGTGATTTCCCAATTCATAATATCATGTTTGAAGTCTATGGATCATATTCATGAGTTGAGGTTTGTAATTAAGAGCCCTTGAGTTCAAATCCCTACACCTAGAAGTCAAAAAATTAAACCTAAACATAGTAAGAGTAAAGTTCATCAAAGCTTACAAATTGTGATATCGAAGTCCTTGTTCAAGTCATTGAGATGAATTCATAAAGTGGAATTTTTTTTTATCTTTGATTTAAATAAATATTAAATTGTGATGCTTAATCTTCCTATAAGTTAAATTCTCTGAAAATTTTTAAATTCTTATTCATTAAGTTCATATGAGGTAATTTTTGTCCCATGGGAATGCATTTTTATTTTGAGACAAGATTTTCTCATCCATGGTGGCTTTTTATATGCTTCAATGGGCTTATAAAGTTTATAGACATGTGTTAAAGAACAAAATCCATAGACAACTCCAAGACGCAAAGATAGAGCATTAGAGGATAATATTTTAATGAGTGGGGTTTTATTAATCATTTTGAAATGTGGCTTGAAGAGAAGGACAAATAGTGGATTATAACTTCAAGTGGATTATAATCTTTGTAGACTCAAAATTAATCATTTTGTAACTTCAAATCTCCTTGGGGAACATAAATTTGAAAGCATTTAAATGGTCAAGAGAACGACGAATATGAAATTCTATTTTCAAGTATTTTCATGCCATATGTGGGGCACATATGGTTTGGAAAACATAGGATTAAACTCATATTGGTTCAAAAAAAAAATTCATAGCTAAATAATTCTAGCATTAATTGGCTAACATTAATTGTTAGCATGTGGTATTGGATGACTTCATCGAGTGTCGCCATAATTCTTCATTGGAGTGTTGCCACGATCCTGAGATCTATGGTACACATTTGTACACACGGCTTTCTAATTGCCCAAACTGGCCCAAACATCCCATTAATGTTATTTATGGAAATATTCTCTGGAATACCTAGTTTCAACATAAGGAATGTATGCTTTGATTCACATTAATGGTTGATCTAATTTTCTAAGCATACCATCCATCAATAGTTTTTGAAAACCTTTTGGGTGAATTTACTGAAAGAAAACCTTACTAGTGGTTTGGTTTTATAGCTTTTCAGGTTTCAACAATTTCTTAAGAATGTATTAATGTCATACTAAGTAAATTTATCTAATTATTGATGATTAGATATCACATGACTCCTTGTTTGCAAAAATTCTATCTAAATGCTTTATTGGTTCGATCAAATGGTTGCATGGTGTTACAAACTTTATTTAGCGTTCTATGGAAAACCATGTGTGGCGTATTGTATAACCCATTGGATTTTTATTGATTGTTGATGCATTCATCAAAGATTAGTTGAAAACCTTGGGCTAGGAAACCTTCCACCCATTGAATTTTTTTAGTTTCTGATGATTTCATTGCAAATCGGTGGGAAACCTATGGTCTCTCAACTTGTTGCTTGAACTCCACTAAATGCCGATGATCTCTTTAGAGGTCAATGGAAGACACATTGCATGACTCCCTGAATTCCAACCAACATTGATAGATCACAAATTGTATGACTCATTGAATTCCACCCAACGCTGATATTTGTTTGATTGGAAAGACATGTAACTCAAATAATTTCATCAAACACTAATAGGATTCATTAGTCATCATAGAATTTGTTTTGTCATGAAATACATCACTCAATGAATTCCACTAAACTTTAATAAACTCTATAAGTTATCAACAATATTTGTTAATACATAAATTCCTCTACATGCTGATTTTTGTTGATGGCTGATCAACTTACATTTTTTCAATTCATGGTTAATATTGGTTATTCTTCGAGGAATTGATGGGTATCTTTCTGTAATTTTTTAGACACCAAAAATAACTTTATTTGTAAAAAAAGTCATATGAAAGGGGAAAACTCAACTTTGAGAAAAATAAAATGGTACCCTTAAAAAATTCTTGAAGAAAAATTGTATAGAGCTTGTTAAGCACTTAATAGCTTTGTCATATTCTATTTTTAATATCCAACAACAATAACCAAACACAAAGATAAGAATGAACAAATAACAAATTACATAATAGTAAAAATAAAATTATATATATATATATATATATATATATATATATATATATATATATACACATATATATATACTATTTTTCCTTTAAAAGATTTTAAAGAAAAACTTCAGAATGGCCTTCCCAATTTTGTAAAACTTCAGAAAAACTTCAGAATGGCTTTTTGTTTTGCTTATCAGTGATGAGGTTTGGTATGTTTTGAGGCCCTAGATGATGATAGTGTATAAATATTTGAAATGTCTATGGGATACTGAAGGGTTGTTGGCTAATTCACTATTTCCACACTTGGAAGGTGTTCTATTTTCAAATTCTGCGTATTTTTAACAATTTTCGATTACGTCGGAGGGCACATACTTGAAAGCGCTTTAACAACCTTTAGAGTCACAATATGCCTCTTTAGAGGCACAAGACATTCATTTTGACCAAATAATCTTTGTGGGAGCTTAAAGGAAGGGGCATGAGACAATCATTTTATTTGGAGGTGCAGAGAACATTCTTTCGTGTCACCCATAGCATTTCTTCAAATATCAGTCTTAATTGTTTCAACTGATTCTTGTGGTTGCTAGCTCTCTCAAATGTCTATTTAATGAATTTTGTTATTGGTTTGCATACATTTGATGAATTAGTTCTTGATTTGCAATTGTTGGACTCAATGGCAGGGACTCACTGCTTCGCAACTTCCCTTGTTTTAGGTAAAATAGAAATATATGTGTATGTGGGGTTTAAAAAAAAACCACTATAGTGGTAAGAATGAAAACATATCATCTTTTACATTTTGTTTCATATATCTTGAATAAAAAATTACACGTGAATTAAAAATTACTTATATTTATACTCATATATTGAAGAATATCTGTTGAAATAAAATCCCCATTCATGACTACTTAGCCAAAGGTTTTCAAAGGGACCGAAAAAAGAAGATATGAAATGTTATTGTAGAAGATCCTTCCATTTAAAGAGGCCCCATTAAATATATTTCCTCTACCATATTTGGAACAATATATAAATATTTTGAAAAGGTTGCATGATTTAGGAGCATAGTTGTCCTTTATCATTTGTTTTATCTAATTCCCTACCTCTCTAGGGACTATAGCAATCACTTTATGGTCAAAGTGCATTGATTCCCTATTATTTTGCTGATATTTTGCAATTTTAACCAAAGTTTCAGGAAAATGTTGAATATTTCTATTTTCCCGTAAATTCAAAAATAATTTTCTAATTCTTGAAGATATTATTTCTCATTTTCGATTGACTAAATGAGTCTTTATGGGACATAATTCTCCTGGTGGAGGGCGGTCTATTTTCGGTCTTTGTCAGTGCCTGACAAATCATTTTAAAAACACAAAAAGGTTAATTTTGTGAGTGTTCATTCCATCAATGGGTGCTCTGACACTGCTATTGCTCTCCTCAATGATGTCAGAACTAACAGGCTTCCAAGTTGCTTACATAAGTGAGGGGTTGGTGGGGGTAGGGTTGCCCTGAACATATATGCAAAGGAAGGAGAAACGGTGTGTAGAGAAATTGTGTGCAAGGCAGTTCGTCAAAGAGTAGGGAATATATTGAGTCAAGATTTCTTCCTCTGCACAAGGCTAATTTAATATGTAGAGTCGAGGCATGGAAAAAAAAGATCTAATTCCGTTGGTCAGTGATTTAATGAGGTTGCAGGTCCCTTAAATAAGGGGGGCGGGGGGGTTGAACAAAGATATTAATTTAATATGAAGTTGCTACTATTTTATTATGCCAATAAAGGGTGTGTGGAGAAAAATTTTGTGGGGAAGTTTGTTAAAGAGCAGGGACTATATCGAGTCACATTATTTTCCTCCGCACCCAACACAATGACTATTTTGAAATTTTAAAATTACTTCACAAATCAAATGGAAACCAATATATCTCAATGTTTAATAAGCTTGTTCAAGACAACTAATAGTTAGTTTCATTTATAAATTCTTCCAACGTTGTCAAATTTTTGAGGTTTCCCTTTTCCTGAACAAGGAACAAGAACTTTTACTGTACGACATACTTTTATCATACACCTACATCTTTGATTTTGTGCTGTGCAATAACAATATAAGGAAATATAGGTTCAACGAACTGGCAAATTTAGCGGAATAAGATTTCATTGTGCTCTTTCTGTAGTTGTGCACAACCGCACCTCTACACTCAAAGCCACCAAACATAGTTTTGAGAACCTTCAAAAGAAATTTCAGCAAAGCTCTTATGTGAAGGAAGGAGAAAGGGTGTGTGGGAAGTGTGAGAGAAAGGGTGTAAAGAGAAATTATGTGTGGGGTTGAAGAAATATGCAGAAGAAGTTTTTATGTATTAATTTAATATGAAACTGTTATGATTATGATCTATGATGGGGGTACCAAAAAAGGCGATAAATTACATTCTGGCATAATAAAGTGGGGTTATTTGATAGGGAAAAGCGCAAATGAGAAGATTCGAACAGGTGCTTGCTCTGGGTATCGTTGAAGAAGTGAAATTCTTGAGACTATTTTCTCTCATCAAGATGAAGGACATGATGCTCACTGTGGGACGTGATTAGGTGTGCGGGAAGTGCAGGAGAAAGGGTGTGCAAAGAAATTATGTGTGGGGTTGTTAATTAAAGAGAAGCGACTATATCAAGTCAAGTTTTTTTCCTCTACACTGGCAACAATGTATATTTTAAAATTTTAATAAATTGCTATCAAATTCCACTGAACAACATTGTTTTATAAAATAATTAATACTTTCATTGTGCTCGTTTTGTATTTTTGCATAATCGCACCTCTACACTCAGAGCCATTGAACATAGTTTTGAGAACCAGACATCAGACCACTCACAAAGCAATTTTGCAAGAGATCATTTGCATCCTGATATCAAATAAAACATGCCCATGTCGACATAGTAGTGCACACATTTGATTGCAAACCTTATTTTAGAGACTAGCATGTTTGATACATTATCGTGAACTAAACTAATTCTTGGATGCAGTTTTTTGTTTGTCATTTCATTCTCCTTTTTAACATTACGGTTTAAGGCAACCCAATCATAGTTCCCATTGGGGCGAATGCATCTATTTTTACGATTTAAGTACCAGGATTTTGATAAATGCTTTGGGCAACAAATATTATTCTTTGGACCATGACTATGTTTCAATGCTCATTCAAATTCTAAGTTTGTTTACCAATTATGAGACCTTGTGCAAAAAAATTAATTAAAAAAATAATATGAGATTTTTTTTTAAGCTTTTATATATTACCTAACGTTTTGTAGATTCTAAATTATACTAAGTGTGAGGGACCATTTATAGAGGTGTGCAGAGGGCAGAAAGTTTTTATTTCTTGCTTCTCCTGCACAACACTCCTTCCTCATATGCATTAGAAAGACATTTTGTTTAATATTGGATGATAACTATTTAATCGACAAATGTCAATTCACAAATGCATTTAGTATTCGGGAAGCTCAAATTAGGTGAACCCACATAAAGACAGCAGTGGGGACATTTAATTGCCTACCCAAACTCTTCATGCCTCAAACTTTTGTAGTTCCTTTTACTATAAAGTTTGAAAGATGTTATATGTTTTAATCGTTTAAAGTTTTTGTGGAGTGCAGAGGGGCAGAAGGAGCTTTTATTGTGCTTCTTGATATCAAATTAAACATGTCCACATTGACATAGTAGTGTGCACGGTTGATTGTCCGCCCTCCTTTTGGAGGTATGATTCTAACAATTTTTTAATATTATTATTACTTTTTTAGTCCCTACCTCGTGAAGGAATAAAGCACTCTCTTCGTGGTCAACGTGCGTTGACTCTCTATTATTTTGCTAATTTTTTATTACTACTTAGTATGTAAAAGATATCATGAAATTTTGAAATATGTGATGATTCTAACTACTAATTCTATTTATTAGTCCCCACCTCATTCTCTCTGCAGGTGAATTAGTAAGATGTTTAAAATAACATATCATGAATAACATATCATCTTTAGTTAGTATCTAATCGGTATGTTGAAAATTTAATAAAAAGTAATGTGACAATTGTAACCACTATTTCTAGTTATGTTGTCTGTAAGAGCACTAGCCAGGTGTTTATCATGCATTTTTTAGCATATATTTTTCCAACGCATGTTCGATTACTTTTGGGGGGCGTTGGTTACAAAAGGATTTGTTCTCAAGGTTATATAGTGATCATTTTGGTAGTTTCATAACGTGAGGGATTTTCTCTACTAGTTCATTTCAAACACAAGTGCAAAACATGTAGCTTTTTTTTAGGTAAGTTGTGTGTCGTTCCTTTTGTATGTGAATACTTAGAGCCTTTATACAATATATGTTATAGTCTTGTAGCAATAAGGTGCGCAATTCAAAAAGTGGATAACATGAGACTACTAAAAACGTTTATATAATATACGTTAGCATCGTGTAGTTGTAGGGATTCGTGCGATGAAATTAGAACCCCTTTTTTTCTTATTTCTACATATTTGGTCTAATTCATATCTTTGGAGCAAGGAAGATGAACAAAAGTAAAACAAATACAGTTAAAGACAGTGATAACTTTGTTAAGCAGTGTGTTTATGTTCTATTTATAATCATTTGATTATTACATGATACAACTCTCTATTTTTTTGCTATATCTTTTATGTATTGTAACTAAAAACGACGTTATTTCAATTTTTAGGAAACATGTAACACTTATAGATTCAGATCCAGGAGAACCACCACAAGAAAAAAGGTACTTTGAATATTTCTATAAAACATTTGTGCATTTGTACATTTGTTAATTTTTCAATTTAATATATGTAAAAAGGAACTTCGAAACTAAGATTATATCTTGTTTTGTCTTCATGACCAAATTCTTACTTAGTATCAAATCTAATGTCCTTTTAAGCAATTATTTGAGTGTAGTATTTGTGAATAGACAAAAAATATCATCTTCTAAATCGGTCTCAAATAAAGATATTGTCAATGGTGTGATGATAGACATGGACGAAGAAGTAGAGATGGAAATGAGCACAATTACATAAGCAGATATCGCAAGAGACACAACGAAAAGTGTAGAAAACAAACAAGAAACAGAGACAAAAAGATAGCTCTGTCCATATTTAGTTAACTGTAAAATAGATTTTTTTTTCTTGAATTAATTTCAATTCAATGCTCATGACTACGCAAAAAAAAAAAAAATGAGAGTCTATGACATTATTGATCGAAGATATCAATAACAACATAATAGGAAGCATTTCCATGGCATTGTGTTAGTTACATATCGAATATTTTTGGACAAAGAAAATAAGACAAAAGCAATACTCTGTGTAGATTTGACAAATAAGAAGGTCAAAATGACAATAACATTACTTGTGCCAACACAAATTATCGAACAACATGAGGAAAAACTTATTGCAAATGTTGGTGTTTCTATTAGAAATTTCAAAATAATTCCAAAGCACAAATATGATAGTGGTAACTGTGAGAAAACTATTGTAGTAAATAGATTTAGAATTGTAGAAAACATTTGTCCTATTTTAAGAGAGTACCAATTTTTGCCAAATATCATGATTGCAAATATGTCCCATAGTCAATATATGTTTCCAGTTGGAACAATAGGTGCCATTGCAATT
Organism: Pinus tabuliformis; assembly: GCA_031772625.1. Taxonomy (NCBI): domain Eukaryota; kingdom Viridiplantae; phylum Streptophyta; class Pinopsida; order Pinales; family Pinaceae; genus Pinus; species Pinus tabuliformis. The sequence continues at coordinate 1,420,655,715 of CM062816.1, forward strand.
TTAGCAACACAGACAAGGTTGCAATGTGTATTATAAATCAAAGACGAGAATGCAAATCACGACAGGGAAATAGTAAGCTTATATTTATTTGAATGTTTCAATGGTAGAAAGTTATTGTATGTCTCTTATATAGTTTATATATATTGTTTTACAAATATTGCATATGTGACAGGTTCAAGTAGATGACAAACTTCTTCCAACGTATCTTTAAATTCAAAGATAAATGCAAGAAAATGTTTTTCTGCTCATTTTGCTAAAAAATATAGTTAAAAAATAGAAAAGAACTTTTGAACTTCATAATCCATGTCCATATGTTTATTGAAAATAGAAAAGAAAGTGGAAAGTATGAGAAAATTGCTTTCTTCAGTGACCGGAATGTGCATGGTAAACTATATTAGTTTATAGGATAAAGAGAGAAGAATATAAATTCATTTGATTTCAAGTTTCTAAGTATCGCTTTTCTATATCAATTTTGCAATATTGTGCAAAAAAATTAGTTGTTATTGATGTGTTGTTTAGTTTGGATATCAATGGCACATTTACAATGAACCATCAAAATGTGATTATGCGCATATAATGACGGTTGTATTTGTTTACATTGTCAATGAATCTAATGATGGTATGGTTTTCTTTGCTTGCATTATCAAGAAATCTATTGATGGTATTCTGGAGATGGTATTATTGTCGAGTTGTCAAAATCAAGAATGCTCTACGGAAAGTGTGGATATCATTGTTACCAGTAACTAGTAAGATTGAATTCGTGTTGACTATTGGTGAGGGGTGTGGGCATCTACATTTATGGACCTCCACTTATCTGTAGTTCCAATATTAACACCACCACCTACTTTTTGCTTTGAGAATTTGAGCATTTCTAGAGAGTTTTTCGGTTTGTTGGATGGCTGGGATTTGATTTCATCTCGTGGTTACATGATCTGGAGTTATTAACATTCTACAAAAACCTATTTCAATGAATTTGTTTGTTTAAGTTCTGCGTTTTGTGCTATGTTGTGTATTCTTTTTTGCAATGTGATTACTTACATTTTTTTTCCCAAGAAAAAAATCGCAATTTCCATTATCAAAAAAGAAAATTACATGTTGTATCATCTGCATAAAGATTATTCTAATATCATAGATGGACCAAGCCATCTATCCAGTGTCACATCATAGTTCAAAAAAGGACCATAAATATTTACATAAAATGCCATATAATATAAACATGATAATAACATCATAACAGTGAAAAAATATTTATCAAAAAATAAAACCAGCGGAATGATCATGGAAGATCATTCGGTACATTTCCCCCATCATGCTCAATGAATGGTCTGCAGAAGTAATGATAAATTTCTTGTTCCTGGTGTTCTTGAATTATCCACTGCCCCCTGGGTTGTTGCGCGGCTTCCTTGGAAAGGTTGTCAGAATTCTTGTTAGTTTCCCTGTATATGTGCGAGAAGGCAATAAAATCAAAGTGTGATTTTAGTGTAATGACCTCATCTAGTAATCCCCTTAGCGTGTGCACATGACAATGAGATGCAGAGTTGAACCAATTGATGACAATATTTGAGTCCCCAAAGATATGTATCATGTTGCAATTTTTCTCAAGTGAAAAAATGAGTAGGTGTCTAAGGTTGTTTAGTTCTGCATAATTGTTTGTGCCCCGCCCTAATCCCATTTTGAGCTTGTAAAAATGTATTTCCAATATGAATAGGATTTCTCCTCCCCCACAACCAGTGTCTTGGGCCAATCCATTAAAATATGCCCATGGGAATGTTCTATCAATAACTTCAGGTGTAATAGTATGGATAGGTTTCGATATTTGTCCCTCGGGTACTAAATGATATAGTGCTTCAATGTTATTGCATATATATGTCCACTAAATAAGGGATTCTTGGAATATGATCTGATTCCTGGCTAGCCATATACACCAGCAAACAAGTAGGGGGAGATTTCGGATTTTTTGTGATGTTGCTGCGATCCACCATGTTTTCCAAGCAGTGGTGAGTTGTGCCCCATTCCATTTGATATTGATGTCGAGGGAGATATATATATGATTCCACGCCTGCTTTGTCATTGGGCAATGTAGGAAGAGATGGTCTATGTCTTCAACATGTTCCTTGCAAAGTAAGCATCGTGATGGTCCATGTATAGCCCAACGATTTAGGTTATCATCAGTAGGCGCTTTGTTTGATAATATGCACCACATGAACAACTGGGATTTGTGTGGTACCTTAAGCTTCCAAAGGGGTTGCAACCACCATACAGCCTCCACCGGTTCCTATTTCGATATAAGGAAAGTATATCCATCCATGGGGGTATAACGACCGCAAGGGGATGCAGCCTAGATGATTACATCCTCTCAGTTAGTTATTTTGACAAGTGACTCATCAAGTGCCCCAATGTACTTGGTCCAATTGTTTCTCCAAATTTCCGGTAACATGAGATCTTGTGTTGATAACCAAGCCTGTGAGAACCATATAGTGTTTCTACCATCTGCAATTTGGGAGAGTTGTGTGATACCGACCAATTCAAGATATTGTCTGAGCGTCAGTGGTATTATGTGTGCATTTCCACAGAATGACCATGCATCAATTCCAAGGCATACATGCCCACCAGATCCAATCCGCCATGCTAGTCCTCTTTTTATGACTGATATGGAATGAGTAATAGCTTTCCATATGATGGAAGAACCAGTACTACCCTTGTTTGGCCTACCAACCCATTCGATAACTGTAAGAGGGTATATGTATTTGTGATAAACCACCTCTTTCCATAAGTTATCTCATGTTATTATCTGTCATCCCATTTTTGCTACTAGAGCCGATGAAAATATATTCAAATCCTTTCTGCCCCAGCCTCCCTATTTTTTGGGCTTTCCAATTCTCTCCCATTTCACCTAGGAAAAATTCCTTCCAACATGCTTCCCTCTCCATAAGAATTTGTGGCATATTTGTTGTATTTTGTTGGTGATGCCTTTTGGTATTCAGGCCAGAGCCATCCAATATATTGGTATTTCCTCTAGTACTGATTTAATTAGTACTAATTTGCCTACTCTAGATAGCCATCTCTATTGCCAGATGTTGATGCGCCCTTCAATTTTTTCAATGAACCAAGACCAGTCCGCGTTGAGGTAATCATTTGGTTTGAGTCTGAAGCCAAGATACTTGAGGCCAGCCTCCAAGTCTAGTCATGTGAATTGAAATTGTTGAGCATGTCTTTGTTCATTTAGTAAACAACATACATGCATAATGGTTGATTTGTTGTAATTGGGCATCATTCTTGTAGCTTTACAAAACAGGGACAAAATATGCTTGAAACAAGTAGTGTCTCGAATAGATCCATCTAAGAATATTAGTACATCATCGACAAATAAAATATGCGTAAGATATGATACATTTTTCATCTTGACCCCAATTAACGACCTGGATGCTCGGGCATTGGATATGAGTCGACTTAATCCCTCCATGATCAGGAGGAATAAGAGGGGTGATAATGGACACCCTTGTCTAAGGTCGCGCTCAACATGGAAAAAATTGGATGCAGCCCCTTTTATTAGTATGCTATATGATGCAGATGTGAAGCAACATATAATTATTTTATGAAAGTATGTGCAAAGCCAATGTGGGTAAGTATAAGTTGAAGGTATGTCCATCTTTCTCTGTCAAATGCTTTAGAAAGGTCAATCTTGAGAATGATACTTTTAATGTTCTTGAGCTTAATGGAATGTAGCCCTTCTTGTGCAGTACCAATGGCTTCATGGATCTATCTATGATTGAGGAATGCAAATTGCTCCTTGGATATCTGCTTGGATAAGATGGGCTTGATGTGGATAGCAATGATCTTGGATATGATTTTGTATATGCAATTGCATAAGGATATAGGTCAATAGTCATCAAATGACTAGGAGCTATCAGCTTTGGGGATAAGTGTTATAAATGTAGAATTAAACGCCTCGTGCATCTTCCCAGACAGTCTGCAATCCTCGATAACCATGAGGAGATTTAATCCAATATGGTCAAAAAAGGTAAGATAAAATTCAATTGGCTATCCATCTGGTCTGGGGCTTTTGTCTTTTTTGAACCACTTCAGTACAGCTTCAATCTCCCCTAGCGTGATTGGATTGTTCAATTTCTCCACATCCTCCTCATCCACAAATTGAGGCATTGTCCTGACAATGCGGAGTACATCTGTGATGGTAGCTTCTCGTGGGGCTCTAAGCATTTGGGAGAAATGTTTAGTGCCTGTATTTGCAAGCTAACTTAAGGTGTTGGCCTCCCTGCCATTTTAATCTCTTAAACTCCATATCGTATTGATTAATTTCCTCCCCCTGGCACATTGTTGGAATAATTTAGTATTTTCATTCCCGACCTATAGTCAAATGGCTTTGCTCTTTAATTGCCGAGTCTCCTCTTTCTCTCTTAAGATTTTAATCTTTTCTTCTTCCAACCTGAAAAGTTGTTTCTTCCTTTCAATGGATATATAACCTGAATTGCTTATGCCCTCCATCTCATTTATTTTTTCTTCAATATTCAGTAGTGTAGCATCGTCCCTTATCTTTTCCCTTTTGCTCGTAATATACTCATGTGCTTGATCTGAGATAAATTACCAAATATGACTATGGTCGGTGAGGAGTTGTTATCTTGACCACGGTGAATCCAAGCTTCCTTTACAATATTATGCAGTTATGCTTCCTCAAGCCAAACCGAGTTAAATTTAAAAGGAGAGTTTGACTTACAATTGGAATTCATTACTTCAAAAAAAATAGGGAAGTGATCAGATATTCCCCCAGATCCCACCCATTGTCTAATTATGTCCAAACGATCCACCAGTGGTTCTTTAATGATAAATCTGTCCAATCTTCGGGCCAGTGCATCCTCGCCTATTCTCCTATTTCGCTAAGTAGGCTGGATCTTGGCCGTGTCTATATTCAGAAGGCTATGAGAATCCAATAAGTGCTCAAAGTATTTAGTTAGGGGATCAGTATCTAATGTTCCCAATTTTTGTGAGTGAAAAATTCACTAAGGAGTTTTGCCAATTTTTGGTGATATTAAATAAAAAGGAGAAAATATTATTTTGTGGGAGAAAAGTGGAAATTATTATTTTAATGAAGAATGGTGGTAAAGTAATATTTTATTAGTGGAAGGTGGGGACCACCAACGGAGAGGACTAGAAATTATAAATAGAGCTTGGAGGCCTCCATTTGGTATCTTTGACATTTGCAAACAAACACTCATCTGTACACTTTGTTGTTTAGAAAGTTTACTAGTTGTTTAGCCACGAGTCTCTCAATCGGGAGATTCAACTTCTTCTTCAGGGGACCATCCGTGCCCACCCTAGGGAGGCTGTTCTATAGGATTTTTCAGGAGTTCTGAGGTAGCAACACACATCAGTAAATAGCATAGAGAGGGGAGTGTGTATTTCTGGGCAGTCAAGAATCACACAGAGGGAATTTGAGACCAACATGGATCTCATTGCTTGTCCGGAGGTTAGGGAGCCGAGGTAGCAGCATTGGGTAGGAATTTTCCCTGGAGCTTTCAGTTAGCTGAGCCAGCATACCAGCAATTCACATTTCTGGGCAAAGGGATAGCGCAGAAGCCACTCAGCAGAATTTCGTGGTGTTTGGGAGCAGCTGATTTGGGCCAAGAGTTCATCCAAGAAGTTAGGATTTGGATAACAAGGGTAAACCCAACATTTTGGAGGAGTTTGTAGAGGGGTTTGCAGGCAATTTCTAGCAGGTCAAAGTTGGCAACCATAGCTCGGGTGAGGCTCCAAGGCGGTCGAAAATAGAAGTCAAAACTAGCCAAATTCCCTTCTGGGTTATTCTGCGTTTTGGCCAAGGAGTCCGGGGTTAAAAGCATATAAACTTCTAGGAAGTTTTAGTGCACTTTCCAGCCATTCAAAATTCAGCAATGTAGTAGTCTTCTAGGCAACGCAGTATAGATTGGTGTAGCAGTTGGGCAGTGCAGTACAGATTGGTGTAGAAGCTGGGCAGCCTTCAGCTCAACCATTTTCCTACATGGGTTTGGTCTTGCTTGTCCATTGAGACAAGCCCAGCTGCACCATTCCACTATCTATCGTGTTTTTCTTGCATAAATATAATAAAATGGCTCAGAATTTCTTCATTTGTAGTTTTTTTGTGGGTTCTTGATGAATATTTCATTTTTGTATTTTGCTATGTAGAATATTTGTTGTTATAACTTGTATTTCCTATTTAGGATCATTACAATGGTATCAGAGCATGATCTTGACCAGTTGTGGAGTAGCCAGCAAGATCATGGAATTTTAGGCATGTATGCACTGTGATGGGTGAAATATAGACAAACTTGTGGCTCAAGGGAGAGTGAGTATCATTGAGGGAAAAATGATTGTCACCCACTTTGATGGTTCAACTAGGAGTTCTGTCAAAAAATGGGTACAAGAATTGGACACATATTTCCGGCTAAACCCCGTGAGGGAGGCAGACGCTATTAGACATGCCACTTTCACTTGGATGAAGATGCTATGGAATGGTGGTACTGAGGGCTAATCCCTTTGGGTCATGTATGTATCATATCCTACGAAGAGTTCACATAGAGGCTCGTGGAGAGATTTGACCAAAAGGACACCATACCCCCTCAAAGGGAGTGGATAGGATGAGGAAAGCTAGAGGATGAGACCAAGAGGCATTTCTACTGGTGGAGACCAAGATTTAGATGTCAAAAGCTCGAGGAGGAGCTTTAGCAGGAGGACACGTAGGATGGTGAGGGGCACATCGATATACCCGGTTGTTATAGACATTTTTGGGCACTGCAACCCCAAGCATAAAATGTCCATAAACCAAGGGCTCCTAAGTCCCTAAAAGTGTTGTTCTAACCCCTAAAGGAGCAAGGTCAACTGATTACAGCTTCTCCCAGAAGTTCTCCATGAAAAACTGCTCAGAATTGGTCAAAACAGGATCATTTCAGCTGCTCCATAGGCAAAGTGCATTGCATCTCACCTAAACACACTATGTGGATGCATTGCATTTCAAAAAGCCCTTCTATGGGGTGCGATGGGCGAGAAGTGACAAATGGCAGTGTCATTCCGCGAGGTGGAGAGGCATGGAAACTTCCAGAAACTTCTCCTGTGACACTTGCCTCTCTGAATTTGACCAAGGATGAGTAAGAGATCATCAATCTTCAAGTGGAAGTAAGAACTATCAGAGGGAAGACACTAATCAAATCACAAGCTGACTCATCTCCCTTACAGATATCTATATATGGATCCCTCATCCCAGAGATCCAGAGGCTGGAACTTTGCATATTGTAAGGAATTGCTGTTGGTTTCTTGAGACAACATCAAATTGTTGGGTGATCTAAGCTTTGTATGAGGTGAAGAGGGGCTTCCTTGCTGAGAGGATGATGCTAGGTCAGAACAATTGGTTGTAACTACCCTTGGCTCTTTCTTGTTTATCAATAAAAGCTATTCAAGTTTTCCTCCATACTCTTGTGTCATTCATGTTTGCTGCATTTGTATGGTCAATTTAAATCTGATCCTAGATTGTTTATGATTATAGATCCATGTTCTTGTATAGTGCTATGCTACTGTGATCTTACAGGTACTCTGTGAAGCTGGGCGTGCAAGGGAACAAGTAGCGAAAGACTATCAAGAGAGAGAGGAATCGAACCAAGAGATTAGCGCAAGACAGAGGTTGGTATTCTTTGTTCTTCTCTCATCTATACTTCATAAAGGAAAAACGAAAGTAGCTTTGCTTTGTTTGATTCTAAGGTAGCTATCACACCTTAGTGGGATAAGCAGTTCTGTGTAGACACTTTTCCCTGTAACAAAATGGCGACTCCGCTGGGGACGAATTAGTTTGTTTGTTTATCTTCCTTGTTGTCTATTTTATAAACTTACAGATGGAGCCTGAAGTCAAGCCAGGTAGCTTTCGAACTGCATTAGCTATGCAAATGCACAGTAGATAAATGCCGCTTCAGTCAATCTCCGGGATTTGTTTATAAATTAAACAACTGATTTACAAACTCTCTGATTGCCCTTTGTGATAGCTCTTATATCCTCCTTAGATATACCCCTGATTGTTGCATTACTTATTACCATTTGCTCGGCCAAAACCCATGAACTGAACTGAAAACTGTGACCTGGAACCCAAGCAAAGTCTCGTCTCTGGCCCAGCGCAGGTACTGTTCTGAGAATCTGAAATTCAGCGCACCTCCCGAGTGTAGTAGGTGCGCTGCATTTCAAATTCCCTGTGTTACAGATGCGTTGATTAGACTAGGCGTTGTTCAGTTTTGGTTTCTGTAGTTCATTCTTTCCAGTTCTATTCATGAATTTTGCTGCCTGTGATCAGTATATCTCTGTTTGAAATCCCTTTTCTTTGTTGTTATTCTGCCTCCTTTGTACAAAAGAACTGTAAATGTTTTTGTGTGTTTGTTGGGTCATTTCCAGTTCTCCTTTGCAAAAGTAACGCAATCGTACTGTCGTCCTTTGATTTGAAAGCGTCGCAAGTGTCGTTTTCAGGCATAGGAAAGAGTTTGATTGCTGTAGATAGTCGATTATCCTGTTACTATTGTTTTTGGTCTGAATTTGTAATTTTTCTAGTGTCGAAAACAAGTATTCATTTCCAAATCGTAAGGTGTTGTGATTGCCTCCATTTTTTATTTATAAAAGAAACTTGTTGATAACTGTCGCTTGAAAAGTAATTCAGATTTGTGCATCAACTTTCTTTTTATCATTTACATACTAAGAAAGTCGAAAACAAATACATGCATGTGCATTTGCATTTAGACTGTCTGATTGGTTTGATTTAGGAAAGTGCATTTAGAGTGTGCTCTTTGCTCTTTGTGAAAGAATATTGTCTCTCTTTCCTTAGTAGCTAGGATTTTCATTGCACAAAGAAGATAAAAGACTGTTTATCATCTTAGATTGCATTTTAGGAATTACACATCTACATCTCGCAGTGAACCTGAAAGGCAAACTTCATAAACAAGATCAACTATAAAATAAATTCAATGAATCTAACAACGCTTTGGAACCTAATGCACAACATCTAGAAGTCTAGGCTAGAGACGTATTCCGGCGTCGTAAAGCTTGGTAACTGTTGTTCTCACTGATGGTTGGGTGATTCCTCCACTTTGAGACGATAAGTGCCAGTACGGACTTATGCTCCCATGTACCGTCAAGTATATTTTGGGAGACCACAATAGGCTTAATCTTTTATCTATAGGAAGCCATGTATGTCACCCTATCAATCGCAATGCACTGAACACAGAATTTGGGAAGATTGACAACCGTACGTAAAAAGTATTCTGCAGTTTTGCGATTGGTTTGGTAATCCCTCTACCTAGATATCCAGAGCAGTCCCTTTCGTTCCTTTTCAGACTCTTTAACGGAAAAGGTCCATCTGAGCACTTGTCACTTCAGGCTCATTAAAAATCGAAGGCGACTAGAGTCATCTTTTGTTTTTTCTCGACTCTTAAAAATTGAAAAAACAAGTTGTGTCAAAGCGTCTAAAATTCATCTAATTCGGAAACATACTTCCCCTTTATTTTTAGTTGATCGAGTAATCCGCAATCATGGAAGAAAGTCAATTGAAACCCCGTCGTTCGTAGAGGCTTACGAGTCAATCATCTTTGTCTTCGGAATCGAAGTTAGTACGGACAAAGCGAACTCGTTTAACCGGTTCCAAATCTCCTGTTAAAGTTAGAACAAGTGTTCCAACAACATCAGAGACTCCGGTTACTACAAACATTTCTGGTATCCCTGCCTCTACAGAAGAAGTTCAGCAGCCACAGAAGGACAGTTGTACTGATCCTAGTCTGAGGGTAAACACTTGTGTCACTGAACCAGCTCCATCTACGACCGGTTCGGAGAGTGTTACTCCTCAAACATCTATCGCTGTCGATTCCATACCTTCTTCGGCACCAGAAATATTCTACGGACCTGACGGTCTACCCCTTCCACCTGGTCTGATTGCTATAGAAGAGATTGTGGAAGATCCTCCATCTAATACTCCATCGCAATTTGGAGTCGGGATCACTCTGTATCCTTCCTCATCAGAAGTTAGTCTACCGCCAGCGAAAGCTCCTGTAGAATCGCTAGGTAATATTTTGGATAGACTAGAAATGTCTGAACAACCGTCAACATCTAGGACTGTGTCGTCTAACACAGCGACAGCAGAACTCCCTGCTATCACTCCAACAATGTTTGCCGGTATACCTTCTGTCCCAACTAGCTCTCAATCGCTAGAAGGAGCCCACTCAGGGGCCATTTTGACAGTATGGTCTGTTCCTGTTTGTTCATCCGGAATAATGTCCGGAAACTCTTATGTTGAGTCTCAACAAATTGATCCATTTGGAGGTCAATTTGGGCAGTCCGGCCCTCAAGGGCAAACCATTCCCTTAAGTACCGGATTACCACCGTATGGGGGGCAGTATACCCTTTCATTATCCCCTCCGGGAGGACAGCCATACGGGAGTTCACAACAAAATTTAGGTTATGCTAGAATTACTTCAAGCGGTTGGGTACCGATACTACCTCAACAACCAAGAGTTGTATATTCGATGCAACAATGCTTACCTATGTCAAGTATACCAACTACGCCAGCTATTGTGATGGTGTCGCAAGTTCAAGCGCTGCCTGTTGTATGCCAACCTCAGGTTTCTTAGGTTGTAATGCAACAGCCCCTTGACCTTGCAAATCAACCACAATCGCCGACTGGTGGAATGACACAGGTTCAAACGGGTACAATTACCCCTCATCTTGGTCAAACAGTTAGTATCGGGCAACAGCACATGGCTTCACAACCATGGCTAGTGCAATACCAACAACCGCAGTTCCAACAAGTATACCAAGGTTCTGAGCAACAAATCTTTGCAAATAGTGGGCAGTCGTATATTCAAAACGGTCAAAATCAACCATTTTACAATGGTCATTCCCACCAACCTTACCAAAGTTACCAGCATCAAATGCATTATGCTGGTATGCAAAGACCAACCGCTCAGGCAATTCCATCTTATCCTGGGTATGCTTCACCTAACCTGAATCAATAATTACCCTTCGTGGCAACTTTAGAGTAACCTGATTTAAATCGGTTAACAAACGATCCAATTGCTTACACCCCTTGGTGGCCAGCGATTCCGCATAAACTTCCATCAGATATTCCTAAATTTAATGGAAATCCGGGTGAAGATCCGTCGAATCATGTGATGACCTTTCATCTGTGGTGTTCATCAAACACCCTAAACGATGATTCGATTAGGCTTCACCTTTTTCAGAGGACGTCAACTGGTCCAGCTGCAAAATGGTATATCGAATTGCCTAGAGCTTCATTCGACAACTTCAGTACCCTAGCCACAACCTTTTTAACCCATTTTCAGTTACCGATAAGGTACGAAACGGGAACCGAACTTCTTACCAACTTCAAACAAACGACGGCCACTCACATATCTGATCATATACATGAGTGGTGACGTCGTCGTAGAATGGTGAAAACGTATGTTCCCGATCAGCTTTTAGCTGAATGGTTTATTAAGTCATTACTGCCTTCCATCACGGAAGATGTGGCAAAAGGGGGAGTCGTCACAGAAGAGCAAGTTATCGCTCGTGCGCAATATTTGGACTTGATTTACACTCAGTCCAACATGCTCTACGATAAAATACCTGACGCCCCTAGACCGGAATTCTTAGTTCCTCCTCCTCCTAAATCAAACAATGACTCTCATGCCGGCGATGGCGTGATTGGCGCAACAGACACGAAATCGACAAAGGCTACATCCAAAAAGGCCTGTAAGATTTCAGGTCAAAATGCAAAAGATGAACTTCTTGCCTCGGAAGTAAATGTCGTATCGACAGATAAGGGCAAAGAAACCAAGCAACCAGGGGGCAAGAAGAAAGGCAAAGGGAAGAAGAAGAAACAGGAAGAATCATCACCTGAAAAATCTTCTGCAAACCCTCCTAGAAATAGGAAACCAAAAAATCCATGCTTTATATGCGATGAGGATCATCGGACCGCAGATTGTCCACACAGAGCTGAGATTAAAAAATTCTTCAAGAATACAAAGACCTCAGCAGTATTAACTGATCCGTTTCCAAATCCAGGAACAAATCTGGTTGACAGTGAAGATGCTTCCCGGTGTCAAGTTCTAATGTTGTCAGTTTCCAAATAGCAAAATGATGCTTTAATATCGACAAGAAACAAAGATTATGGGAATCCACAGCTGTCGAACAACAAGGATAAAGATCAACCTAGTAGTTCGACAACAACTTCGACAGAAGTTGCGCCGCCCATCATTCCTGAGTTGACAATAAAACCGCAAAAGGGAGTAGTACACAAGTCGACGTTTAATCCCTGAGCTAGAGCGGCCCAGCATTATAATATAGTGGAAGATTTGGCCCAATCGCCATCCGCTATGTCGACTCTTGAGGTACTACAAAATAGCCCATCCCAAAAGCAGGCTTTATTATCAGCCATTAGTGGGATAGACCCAAAGGATTCCAATCTTGTATCCTTCGATCATAAAGGATACGATCCTCAGTTACCAGCTCAACTAGCTTTCCTCGTTCAAGTGAAAGCCCTCAACAAAACTGTTCATCGAACAATTATTGATGAGGGGGCATCTACATGTATTATGTCGATGAGTTGCTGGAAAACTTTAGGATCTCCAACCTTGTCGCGATCATCGACGACATTAAAAGCATTTGACGGATGAACATATACCCCATACGGTATTCTAAGTAACTTGAAGGTTGAACTAGGAGGGAAAACAGTAGAAATAGATGTTGAAGTAATCGACGGAAATCTCGATTACAACATCCTACTGGGAAGACCATGGATATATGCCATGGCTGCTATTGTATCGACCTATTTTAGGAAGATTGCATTTCCCTTTCAAGGAGGGATTACAATCGTCGATCAACAAAACTTCCTCCCCAATGGTTCTCAAGTTACGGGAAGCATTCCTATGATCCATGGAAGCCCCCATTCGCTTCAAAATATCGGAGTAGGCTTGCTAAAAGATCCTATATTAATGGGAACTTTTGCCCTTCCACCTCCAATCAATTTGGCGGAAGTAGCGTCGGTAGGAACCTGCAATATGATATCTTCTAAAAAGATCTCAGAAAATGATATCGACATGGATCATGCGCAGGTTTTTCCTCCAAGCCCAACAGAAATATTGTAGCAATCAATGTTCCTGGCATGGGAGGCAAACCCAAATCAACGCTCATCAAGCATTTGGATAGATAGGTCTAAGGAATATGGTACCCCTTCAGATCCTTGGTCGCGAGTGCATGTCACCGACGAAGGGATTGTTCAATCAATGGTAATTGAAGGGGCACCATGGGATGATTACCACCATCGTTCCCTTCTTCCGGATTGTGAAGAAAACACTCCTGATGACCTTTATCATCCTTCAGTTTTTTATTTCCTATCAAATACTGTAAACACGGTGGATTTCAAGGATAGTTCTTTTACTATGTCAACCTCATTAAAAAATGAAACGACCCCCATTCCAAATCGAGTCTTTGATTACGATATCATAAAATCAAAGTCGAGTCTTTCGAAGATCTCGAAGGTAAACCTTCATTCCAACCACCGAGATGAATGCAATGAAGCTTGGGGGGCATGCACCTCGATTTGTGTTATTATGTTGGGGGCATGCAAACTTATCGAGAAGTGTTACCGCAAGGTTCAAGCTCATTAAAAAATAAACCCGCATCGAGCAGTTTTAGCGCATAGTTCAAGCTCGTTAAAAAATAAACATAAGCCATGAGCAAATGTTTCCCCCTGCGTTTAAGCTCATTAAAAAATGAACTATTTCCCGGTAAATCATCATCGTGAATGTAGTACTTCAGCCTTTAAAAGCCTTGATCGTGTTCTCACCATCACCTCCACTTTGTATTGGCCGATCATTCACCTCCATTTGATTGTTTACCCCTTTTGAGGAACAACTGCGAAGAGTGATCTCACTAGCCATCCTTGTAACACTGCCATGATTGGAACATTCCAAACCTTACCTGGAATCAGCTGCTACCCATTTTTATCACTCGTTCCTCAAAAAACAAGTCTCCTTTAAGCTCTTTTCATCTGACTCGTAAAATATGAAAAGATTGTCGAGCCATTGGCCTCTCCAGCTCGTTAAAGGGACCGGAAGTGCTATCCCTCCTCTAAATTTTAATCTTTTTGGACCTGAGGGATGATTACACAAAAAGATCGAGCGCTTGTTTTATTCGGCTCGTTAAACGGATCAAAAATTCATCCCTTCTGTATTGTTTTATAATTTTTCAGACTTAAGGGATTAGATGATGAAAAAGGAATTTTGGAGTTACCTTTACGTTCCTTTTCAGACTCTCTAAAATTGAAAAGGACCGAGTTATCTTTGTCGTTAAACTCGTTAAAAATTAATAGCGACAAACTTGTCTATAGACGAGAACGAGTTTCACTATCGCTAGGCTCGTTAAAACATAGCCATGGGTTTGCCCGAAGGGAAAATTATAGAACAAGCATATGTTATCCTCCTCAATCTTGACAAAAATAAAGAGGTACTGGTCAGCAATGACTTGGGAAAAATTGGGAAGAAAACTTGAAGAAACTTTGTTGGTAGCAAGTCGCTCTTGAACATGACACTTTCATTCTGTATCCAAGTCCAGTTGGGTTGTTTCATTCACCGGTCACATCGCCATGGTCCCATCACACCATCCACATTTGGGGTAATGCTACCAATCCATCATGTCAGTGTCGCCGATATGTTCAAGAGAAGTCATTCAGAGATTTCACCTGTGTCTCACCCGCTACAATACATTCATACTCCATTCTTTCATGACCGCCACCCTGAACCGTATGTCATCAGATCGTTTTCACCTCCATTAAAATCATTTGCTCCGTTCCGTGTCACTGATGTGGGATTCATTAAGGCCCTCCTATGACGGATCACTTCTTGTCGACATCAGTCCATTATCCAAGAAGTCGATCTAGGAACACCCCGTTCAGTACTTTGAAGCTTGCATGCCTCAATGGCAAGTTTCTCACTTCCGGCGATAGGTTTACATCAATGACCTTTGACCGAAAGATTTTGCATGGTGTTCGACGCCAAGTCCTTTATTCACACCACATGAATTGTACTGCAGTACCTTGAGGGTCATTATCATTATCGATGATTCCTCTCGCGCCTGTTAACAGCTTACATCATTGGCTGGTAATCAGGCGATGTCTTTCCATGTTCGACTCCAGAACATCTCTCACATGGATCAACTTGTACTTCGAGTGAAGATCGAACGAGATTGAAGACCCCGAATCTAGTTTCATCCATCCGGGCTGCGATATATATTCAGGGAAATAAAGACATCAAATGTACATCATTGTTGCACAGATAATCATCCAATCAAAGGGATGATGGCTCTACCAGAATCATCAGTCTACACTCAGACGATTGTCTGTCCTATGTACATAAAGATGAATTTATAAAGCTGAGCATGGGAATGCCCACCTCAGCTAGATCATGAAAATATTATGAAGATAATGTATTGTATTGTATCTTATTACAGGTCTCCTCCCAGCTTGAAAGAACTTCAGATCCTCATAATAAAGCATTTCACCCAACATCAAAAGATTAACGACCTCATGCTTTAGGGGGCAACTGTTATAGACATTTTTGGGCACTACAACCCCAAGCATAAAATGTCCATAAACCAAGGGCTCCTAAGTCCCTAAAAGTGTTTTTCTAACCCCTAAAGGAGCAAGGTCAACTGATTACAGCTTCTCCCAGAAGTTCTCCATGAAAAACTGCTCAGAATTGGTCAAAACAAGATCATTTCAGCTGCTCCATAGGCAAAGTGTGTTGCATCTCACCTAAACACACTGTGTGGGTGTGTTTCATTTCAAAAAGCCCTTCTATGGGGTGCGATGGGCGATAAGTGACAAATGGCAGTGTCATTCCGCGAGGTGGAGAGGCATGGAAGCTTCCAGAAACTTCTCCTGTGACACTTGCCTCTCTGAATTTGACCAAGGATGAGTAAGAGATCATCAATCTCCAAGTGGAAGCAAGAACTATCAGAGGGAAGACACTAATCAAATCACAAGCTGACTCATCTCCCTTACAGATATCTATATATGGATCCCTCATCCCAGAGATCCAGAGGCTGGAATTTTGCATATTGTAAGGAATTGTTGTTGGTTTCTTGAGACAACATCAGATTGTTGGGTGATCTAAGCTTTGTATGAGGTGAAGAGGGGCTTCCTTGCTGAGAGGATGATGTTGGGTCAGAACAACTGGTTGTAACTCCCCTTGGCTCTTTCTTGTTTATCAATAAAAGCTATTCAAGTTTTCCTCCATACTCTTGTGTCATTCATGTTTGCTGCATTTGTATGGTCAATTTACATCTGATCCTAGATTTTTTATGATTATAGATCCATGTTCTTGTATATTGCTATGCTACTGTGATCTTACAGGTACTCTGTGAAGCTGGGCGTGCAAGGGAACAAGTAGCGAAATACTATCAAGAGAGAGAGGAATCGAACCAGGAGATTAGCGCAAGACAGAGGTTGGTCTTCTTTGTTCTTCTCTCATCTATACTTCATAAAGGAAAAACGAAAGTAGCTTTGCTTTGTTTGTTTCTAAGGTAGCTATCACACCTTAGTGGGATAAGCAGTTCTCTGTAGACACTTTTCCCTGTAACACCGGTGTGGCACAGGAGTCACTATTGTTGGCAGCCTCTTTGGTAGCTTCAACTAACACCTCGGTCTAGGGAGTAGAGCATACACTCGGAGGGCCATCTATTGATGAGATGCCAATGGTTGATGAGGTACCCAGTGCTATGACCCAATTTCTAGATGATGGCCGCCCATAGCAGGTTAATGAGGTGCCTGGAGGCATACTTGTCATTAAGGAGGTACCAGAAGAGACGGAGGGGTCTAGAGTGGTGACCAAGTTTACAGAGGATAGTCGCCCTCCACAGTTTCATCAGTTCTGGGCTAGCCTTCTAGCATTGAGAAAGAAGGCCACGATAGTGTGAGAGGCCATTCTACAGCAAAACGAGGAGTTGGAGGGCATGAGAGCGATTTGTGTTGAGTCAACAGCCAAACTGACTCGCGTTGGGGAACAGTTGGGTTCCCTAATGGTTCAGTTGGAGTGCACATTAGAGTGATGGGGCAACCCTACTCAGACATTACAGGTTGGTAGCACTAGCAGGTTACCACTAGACATTAGAGAGGGAGAGGCAGAGTCACCTCCACATGTTTTATGTGTTGACCAAGATGGTGAGATGAGGCAACATGAGTCACGCAGGGTGCATCCTTAGCAGGATGGAGGGTTAGTTCCATGTACAAGAGTTTATGCTCTCGATCCTTCCCTTGGGGTTGGATGGCGAGATATATTGAGTTGGTATCTGGTGGACTTGGCCATAGCTCAGCGGAGGTTGTGGATTACCAGAGGGGCTCAAGGGCTAGACTATCGTTGGGATCCAATTGGGATTCTCCATTACATCATGGAGTCGGTAGGTAATGGTAGCAGCTACGTGATGGAATTGGTGGTTAGGTGCACACTCCTTTTCATATCTCCCTCAGAATTCCTGACAAAACTAATGACAAGATGGATTGGCATAGGAGTAGGTAGATTTCATGAGTTGTCATGGCATATTGATTGTGCATGGAGTCACGGGCTGATTAGCCTACTCTAGTAGGAGTTGGTAGGAGGAGGTGGCATTGGAAAACCACCAGATAGGGCATTACATGGAGATAGTGCTCTCCCATTCATATATTGGACACTGGAGCTATTGAGGATAGACACAATAGTGTCATTCCCATTGGCATGTAAGGAGTCAAACCACTCAGGTCTTTCAGGGAAGATGGGGAGAGGTAGCCCACAATATGGAGGGATTACTATCAGAGTGATGGACATGTTGGCACATGCAGGATGGCATATGATACAGGGTGGTACTATATTAGGTAGTGGTACCCAGGTGTGCACAAGGATATGCCGAAGAGTCTTGTCTTATGCAGAGGGATGCAACATGATGCATACATACCTAATTTTAGAACCTAGCATCCATTATTGTATAGAATTATGCAGTGATGGGCAGTGGCTTGCAGAGGAGCATGGAGATGCATGGTTGCTTGATGTACCATGTTGGTTTGCACTGAGTGACTCACATCGCATCGAATACACATGGGGAGAGCCAGATACAGTGACACAGGCAGGATACGAGACGATACAGGATGGTACATTAGTAGCAGGGGTATCTAGTGGTGTACAACGATAGGCTGCAGGGTATAGTGCCAAGTCGAGGACTACAAGGATACTTGGTGGGATGCTAGGGCATATGGTGTTGCACAACGAGGTCTTGGAGGGTTGCCTCCAAGGAGACTTATGGACAGAGACACAGGCATACCTTTGGGTTTACTTCACCCAGGATTGACGAGAACGCAGATGAGAATACTTGATGGTATCCATGGGGACTCAAATGCTTGTAACCTCTTATACATCACTTACAGGCACAGATGAATTGGTTGTTGTACTTTGACGCTCTGGGCACGAGAAGCTGGGGACAGGAAGGTCACACAAGATATTGAGATGACACTCAATGCACTAGGGGAGAGACTTCTCAGTGGCGGCATTGGGTTGGTGCACAATTTGACAACCACAAGTTGGGGGATGATGTGATCATCTGCAGGGGTGGAATGTCGTTCATAAGTGAGCCTACACTTGGGGAGCAAGTCATGAGGAAGACATGTGTCACTCTTTACACAGGGCATGTCAGGACCATGCATGAGCAAATGATGTCGTGTTTGATTGAGGCAACTTTCGAGTATGTTTCCTACCTCCATACATTGTATTGGAACATTATCGAGAGGGCAGATGCCAGACTCAGTGGTGATGGTTGGCAGGAGCGAGATGGGTTTGCATACACTGATTCGATTGCGAGTATCATATACCCATCTATTGGTTGCCTTTAGGGGATAGTTATTTGGCACATTTGGCTTCCAACAGTTATCAATACTACGTAGTGGCAGGCACAAGGCAGTTTAGCATGAATCATATTAGTTCATGATATATGGGGCCTATATGTTGGTTTCATGCAGGGATTAGGGACAAGGAATAGATAGATTCCAACAGTTGTTAGAGCTATGTCGTAGCAGGTCTTGCTATGGGATCCATGGATTGAGTTGATTGATAGGACACTCCATTCTATGATGAGTAGGTTCATGGGAGAGAGTGATCTAGTTCACCTTGGGTGTGACACATGGGAGATTGTTGAAACCTCCATTGTATGGCAAGGTAGATTTATCTTGTTGTTGCTCAGGATTGAGATTGACAGTGGATGGGTAGACATTGACATCATGGAGATGCCTGGGTAGGATAAGCTTGGCCTTCACAGATATCCCACCATCAGGTTTTTGGAGGGGAGGATACAGTCTGAGCATGATGGGAGGTTTGTCATAGTCAGAGTGGTGCAGTGTCAACATGATGGCACCCTTCTGAGACTAGAATGGGATCTGGTTACAACAGGATTTGGTGGTTCATCTACCCTCAAGGGTGAGCTTCTTTCTATGGGGGGAGATCATTCAGATATTCCATTGGAATCTGGTGATTCGTTGTTGACATGGTGATCGTCACTAGTATGGCAAGATGTTCAAAAAACAGGAGTGGTTCAGTGGCACATTTGGGGCCCTGGCGTTGGCTAGGCCAATGTTTGTAGTAGGATATTGCTTGAGGATAAACAATTTTTGGCGGGCAGGACTGTAATGTTCCCACTTTTTGTGAGTGCAAAATTCACTAAGGAGTTTTGCCATTTTTTGGTGATATTAAATAAAAAGGAGAAAATATTATTTTGTGGGAGAAGAGTGGAAATTATTATTTTAATGAAGAATTGGGGCAAAGTAATATTTTATTAGTGGAAGGTGGGAACCACCATGGGAGAGGACTAGCAATTATAAATAGAACTTAGAGGCCTCTATTTAGTATCTTTGACATTTGCAAACAAACACTCATTTGTACACTTTGTTGTTTAGCAAGACGATCGGTTGTTTAGCCACGAGTCTCTCAAGTGGGAGATTCAACCTTTACTTCGGGGGACCATCCGTGCCTGGCCTAGGGAGGTTGTTCTACAGGAGTTTTCAGGAGTTTCATGGCAGCAACACACATAACTAACTAGCTTAGAGAGGGGAGTGGGTATTTCTGGGCAGCCAAGAATCACACAGAGCGAGTTTGAGACCAACAGGGATCTCATTGCTTGTCGGAAGGTTAGGGAGATGGGGTAGAAGCATTGGGAATGCATTTTTGCTGGAGCTTTTAGCTAGCTGAGCTAGCATACCAGCAATTCGTATTTCTGGGTAGAGGGACAGCACAGAGGCCACTTAGCAAAATTTCGTGGTGTTTGTGAGCAGTTGATTCGGGCCAAGATTTCATCTGGGAAGTTAGTAGTTGGATAGCAAGGGTGAACCCAACATTTTAGAGGAGTTTGCAAAAGGATTTGCAGGCAGTTTCCAGCAGGTCGAATTTGGTAGCCATAGTTGGGGTGAGGCTCCAAGGGGGTCGAAAAACAGAAGTCAAAACTAGCCAAATTCCCTTATGGGTTTTTCTGGGTTTTGGCCAAGGAGTCTGGGGTTAAAAGCATATAAATTTCTGGGCATTTTAGTGCACTTTCCATCCATTCAAAATTCAACAGGCCAGTGGTTTTCTGGGCAACACGATGAAGATTGGTGTAGCAGCTAGGAAGCCTTCATCTCAGCCATTTTCCTACCTGGGTTTGGTCTTGTTTTTCCATTGAGACAAGACCAGGTGCACCATTCCACTATCTATTGTATTTGGCTTGCAGAAATATAATAAAATGGCTTAGAAGTTCTTCATTTGCAGTTTTTCTATGGGTGCTTGATGAATATTTCGTTTTTTTATTTTGTTGCGTAGAATATTTGTTGTTCTCACTTGTATTTCCTATTTAGGATCATTACGCAGTCTATGCTCAAGAGCCCCATGATTCATCATGTCCCAATGATAAGTTCATATCTCTGCCAATGATGATATTGTCCTTATCCATAAAAGGTGAAGTCATCAATTTATCCCAGAAGCCCACACGATTATGACAGGGTCCGTATATAGTTATCAATCGAAGTGGGGCATATAGTTCAATAGATGTGATGTCTGCACCCAATACACCTTCACTTCCCCATATGTTTTCAATCTTAATAGTTCTGTTATTGAAACCTATGGCACATCCCCCTGATCGACCTCTCACATCAAGTGTATGGAATGTCCAGACAAGAAGAATGGATGTCTGTAAGGTGTTGATGGAAACACCCTCACCCAATGTCTCTTGTAGGAATAATACATCGATCCTCTCAGATCCAAAAAGTCTCCTGAGTGCCAATTTTTTGTCTGGGCTGGCCAAACCCCTATAATTGAAAGATAGGCACTTCATGGGGTAACCAATTCAGGGTTGCCTTGTGCTCTAAGAACCCGGTCAATGGAAGTTTGTATGCCCATCGCCACCTCAATCCCAACCCTCTAGATGGCCTTAGATATATTTGATTGCCTGCCCCTGGGAATTTTCTGAGATTTAGGGGGAGGGTCGTCACCCTAGCCGAAGGTGTGATGTGGCTTGGGGTGGGCAAGGGATCATATATTGTATCTATGCTGTGAGATATTGCTAGATGATTCATCCCATTAAGTATGTAATGAGCGCATACCCTCAATTATGGTAGGATCAATAGCTAGGACAGTGGTGGGGAGTGATGCAACGGGACATGTGATGGGACTCAAATTGCATGTAGATAAACCCAAACCCGATGTAGCAATTTATAAATTGGCATATTTAGAATTCAAAACATTACAAGATATGGGAGGAGAGAATATGAGAGTACTCGGAACCAGACCAATGCCAGAGGAGTGAGATCGAGTGACCCGTGCATCAGGAGTTTGAGCATCCACTTATTGAGTAGTCTTCCTAGTCTCTCTTCACCACCTCGAGGGTCCCGTTGATGTATTCTAAGCAGGTGTCGATCCAATATCTAATTATGTTTGTGTGCCCGTTTTCGTATGTCTTCTTGGGGACTCGATGTGTACATTGGTGATCAACGAGCAGTCTTTATACAAGTGTTTGACTTCGTGGAAATGCCTGCACCAGAATGGTACCCCCTCATAGTCTAGGATCTGTCATCTAATGAGCTCCCTATATTGCAAGTGGAAACTTTCTACTAGCCCTTCTTTGGTATCCAAAGGTACCTAAATTTTGGAAATGGAAATGTTTTTGGATTTAGTGTATGATCTATCATGGTCTAGATATATCCCCAAATCATCCCCAATGCAACTAAATACATCCTCTGACCAAAATTGTAGAGGTAGACCCGGTAGTCGTACCCATATTGGTCCCGCACACAATTTTTATTTTTCAGGGTCGAAAAGTGGCGTCCATCGCTTAAGTAGTACCGGAGTCATTTCTATGTGCCAGTATTTGGACAACACCCAGTTTTCCTAGTCAGGTCTTGTGAAGATGAGGGCAAACCATCTGCGCGTCATAGTAAGGACGGTCGGCAGTTGATCTAGGATGTGGCCCCAAGTCTCCACAAAACATCCTTTTAACCTAGCCAAGGAATAGTTTCAGCCTCTGACTCGACTGACTATCACCGTGCTTTCAATGTCTCCATCTTGTGCCATACTTATGCCTTCTCAAAAAACAACTAGTCGCCCATATTCCCGCACCTTAGTGCACTTGGATTTTTTCCCGCCCGTCCTTTGTGGGTGATTTTCTGGGGTATGTTCAGGTGCCTCTGGCTAGTTATCATCAGAGTTTGATGCCCTGGTTTCATCTTGTGTTGGTATTTGTTGTGCTATACCTACGAAACATCCAAAAGTGCGAACAGGGTGTTGGGGGCAAGTAACCCTTGGATCAGCCCCTAGGATGCCCGGTATGTTGAGCCCTAGATTTTCTATGCCAAATGTGACTGCTTCATGACCAAGTAAACCCCTTTCTACCACGGATGTTTCTCCAGGACCAGATGTATGTTGTTCCTTTGTTCATATTCCCAATACTGTAGCTATGAAGGAGACAATATTTTTAGTAGTGGTTAAGCTTGTTCATCCTATAAATTGTATAGGAACTCCAAAGTCGTTGCTAGGGTCAATTGAAAAAACCCTAGGTCGTTGAGGGTGGCCACTTCATCCTCTATCTCAGATATAAATTCCCTGACCTGGACATTCAGTACACGGGGGTTCTCTGGTGTTTTCCTGGCTGGATGCTAAGGTGGATCAACCATCCAAATTGGTGTTGTATCCATCGAGTCTGATGAGTAATCAACCATATCCTCTTCCATGCAAACAGCATTTTTTACGGTTGTTGTTGTTCCGATGAACTATGCACAGAAAGGTTCTTCTTGCTTCCGACAATACCCTGGCCCAGTGAATATTTTAGATAGTCCTTCGGCCAGTATGTTTCCTTTCCACAGCTTGTTGTCTAGCCTCACCTGCGCCAAAAAATGTTAGCCCCATCCAAATCTGTCAGGTGCCTGAAAGTCACTGGTCATTGAAACTATCGTCGCCATTTTGATTGTTAGCTCTTATCATCCCTAGGTTTCTGCCGCGATTCTAGGGTTTTACCATTTGCACTAGAGCCATCCAGAGCTTTGTGATTACTTACATTGTTTTAATGATTTATCAAATTTGCAAATCTTATAATTAGTCAAACAATATTAGAAAACATATTTCTTTCTCACATATTTTATGCTTTCATAGATTTCTCCATCGCACGTGACTTTTTAAACAAAGAAATACGACAATTTAATGCTATCATGTAACTTTTCCTAAAGGAAGATACGATATATTTTTGTTTGTAATTGTTAGTATGTAACTTTTTCTAAAGGAGAGAACAAGATTCGTTTGTTTGCAATTGCATAATTTGATTAGATTAGAAAACAAAAGCAAACACTTTCACACTTTTCTAAAGGAGAGAACAAGATTTGTCTATTTGCAATTGTACAATTTGATTAGATCACACATAACATTTACATTAGTTTGATCATCCAATTTGGAATAATTTAAAAAATATTACTATTTTGAAAAGGATTTGTTTTATTGTAAAATTGCAATATATAGCCTTTCGCATACCCTAAATTTCAAAATTGGTTGAGCAAGTAGCAAAATTTGGTAACAATTTATAAAGTAACGATTTCAAATTTGGTAATGATTTCTTCTTGGAGGTTGACGCTTCTATTGATTATGTTGTGAGAATGGAGGTTTGGTTGATCCATTCATGTTTTGCAACATATCTTCTAATAATGTTCTTATGGCATCCAGTTCATCTTCCAACCACCCAAAAGTTTATTGAAGTCCCAATATGTTATTCATTAGCATTAAGATATCTTGGCTAAGCATTAAGATATTTAACTGGCTACATATAACTCTTCCTATATGCTTCTACCATTACTTTCTTTAGCCACTTGTATCATTATTGGTATTGCAATTGTGACACCCAAATTGTGGTATTTTGAGTAATAGAGTGTCCCCACCCACCTTTCCTCCTCCTCCATTCGACTTAGCATGATATTCTAAGTGACAGAGCGTTCCTCCCTTGTTCCCCTTTCCTCCTCCATTCATCTTACCATTTCTCTGCAATTATGATGATAAATTCTAGTGTAATGCTAAATTAATAACGTATTGAAATCGTCTTTCAAATATGTGGCAAAGAAGTAATTTTGGGTTAAAACAAAACCAATTCCCGAAAGCACTTCACTGGAAAAATATTTTCGACAACGATGATACTAACAAGACTTACAAAATTGAAGAAACAATATACAAAATATAAAGAAAATCCTGATAACACTTATTAGTTTCAGAAGAAATAAAGCAAGTTGCTTTCCTAGAGTTTTTAGAAAAGAGTTCAGTGCTAATGGGCCTATAAAAAGATGAACATTGGAAAATCGCTTTTCCAAAGCTTTTACAAATTAGTTCAGAGATAACAGGCCAACATGTAATGCATAAATAGCCACACGTCATCTAAATCGCAAATTGACATCAAAGTTTCGAAAGGACATTTAATTGTTATTGATTTTAATGTTATTCATTCACCATTGATCATCATCAATCTGGCTAGTACTAATTTTCCTTATCTGCAATAATAATAATAAATATTGTTTGAATACCAATTATTCTAAGCCATATCCATTTTTCTTAAATTTCCACTCGAGATAGTCCAATTCATAGGATTGTGTTTCATGATTGTTGTGTTTGGCATGCTTTAGAAATTGATATCAGCATACTATTTTATTAAAATCCTTATTCTCATTTTATTTTGATTTATGTAATGATACAGTGACACTTAAACATTGATTTTATTGCATTGAGATACTACTTCTTTATGGTAGTTTTATTTTCCATATTAGTTCAAACACGATGTTCAATTTAGTTTAACCCTGCCCTACGATTAACTAAAGCTTTGGTGCCAATAAATACAAGTATTTCGACATTTATTCAATGAATCAATGTGGATTCACAACATTTGCTATGTTAGCTTGTTTTGCTACCAGTCAATTTTCTACTATCAAAATAGAGCGAGTGAACCTTGGTATTGATATTTCTTGAATATTAAGTTCATTAGTGATTTCAATTTATGGATTGAACACCTATTATCTAATATTAAATTAAGTGTGTTTTTAATCTATGTGAGGAAGAAGTGTTGTCTGGAAGAATGAATATGTGGAGCAAGCAACATAAACTTTGTTTCCCAATGTTCCACGTTTCTGAATACATTCTCCTTTCACACAGTTCTTCAGCACACTTTCATTATTCACAATACTACAAATTGTTGAAAAATGCAACAAGAAAATCCTAATTTAATTTTGTCCTTGAATAAATTAGGAATTAAATTCTAATTCTAATTCTCATAGCAACTTGTAATAGTTAACTAAGTTAATTTGACTTAGTCGGCTCAGTTAATTCGAGTTGGGAGTCTATCTAGAGTCATCTAGAGTGGTTCCTAAATTTTAGGGGTCGAGGTTGAGTTTATTTTGAGTTCAGTTAAATTCAGTTAAACTAGTTCCAATTGATGGAGAAATTAGTGGGAGATCCAGTAGTGGGGTGTAACCAGCACTAATCAACCAGTAAACAGAAGATTCACTCATAATTAACTCATGTATGTCAAATCAGAGAAATACCCAGTTGAGATTGGAGTTCAAGGACAGTGTAATATCAATTGTATAAACATCTGAATTGTACAAGTGGTGTATGAAATCAGAGGAAGGCCTATGAGGAATGCACAATTCATAATTGAGGAATTTCCCAATTAAATAAGGGATAATTACCTAGGAAACTACGCAAGGAAATAGGGTCTTGGCAGGCAGCAGATTTGGATAAGTATCGGTTGGAGCTTGTTTGTGAAGTAGTGAGATAGATAGTGATAGTGCAGAGGTTTCTCGGGCTTGAGAAAATCATTACAATCTTCTCATATTTTCTGATTAATGCAATATAAAGATAGTAGGGCTTTTTAGTTGTGGCTTTCCCCATAAAATTATTATGTTATGTGTGATTTAATTATTTCTCTTTTATGCTTTGTGATTTCATCGATCATTTATTGTTTTCATTGATGAGTAGAGTAGATTCAAGTCAATTGTTTTAGCATATTACAATCTGTAGTTTGAATCTACAAGGAATTTCTACATGGTATCGGAGTTGAAATCACTATAGAAGAGGAGAATATAAGTTTGTCTTTTGCAGGAGAAATCAAATTTGCAATATCATACTTTAGACCCAGCAGGATATCATTCTACGGATTGAGGCTCAAATATGACCTTGAGGGTAGTTAAAACTATATTGCTTGGAAGGACATGATGGAGGAAGTGTTGGAAGGCAACGAGCTTAAGGAATTCATAGACAAATATATTCCTAAGCCAATTGATGCTCATGATATGGCAGAGTGGAGAAAGTGTGTGGAAAAGACGAGAAGGATTATCCTAAAAGGAGTTCGAGATCATATTGTCTTGAACCTCCACAGTAAGGAAACTCCATTTGTAATGTGGAATGCCTTGACAGACCTATTTCAAAATAACAGTGACCACAAGAAGTTGGCACTGAAGGACAAGCTCAGAAATATCAAGATGGAGAAGGGCGACATAATACCGAAGTACTTAACCAAGTTCACCCAATGTTGGGATGGACTTTGAAGTGTCAGTGTTATAGTTGTTGAAGATGATATGGTGACCCTAGCACTTCGAGGGCTTCCCAAGAGCTGACACAACTACCAGGACTCAGTTAATGGGAGGGAGAAGCTACCAGAGGGAGTGATTGTGGTCTGACTTTGTACAAGAAGAGATTCGGTGGAACACCAGAGATGGATCCTCATCCAAGCATGATGATGTGGAGAAATGTGCCTTAGCTGGAAAGGTGAAGAAAGGGAAGGGGAAGTCATCCCATTCCAAATCAAATTCCAGTCGGGGCAACAAGAAGAAGGACATGTCTAAGATTAAATTTTTTCATTCTCATGAGTTGGGACACTATGCTACAAAGTGTCTACACATGAAGGTCAGTAAGAATCCCTTAGGGGGAGTGACAGGTGAAGCTCTTGCTTCAAAATTCGAACTAGATTTCACCCTCGTCGCTTGCATGGTGACATCAGTGATGGGTAGTGTGTGGTACCTGGATAGTGGAACCTCATTCCATATGACCAACAAAAAATAGTTCTTCAGTGACTTGGAGGAGAAGGACCTCTAGATGCACATCGAGATGGGAGAAGATGGGAGGTACAGCATGATCGACATCGGTACTATTACCTTTCATAGGGAGTCTGGTTCTCCTCTCACATTAAAAGTTGTCATGTATGTTTTGGATTTGAAGAAGAATTTGGTTTTAGTTTCCATATTGGAGGACCATCACTACGATGTGATATTTAGCAAGGGAAAAGCTTTCCTTCGTCACATAACCTCAGGATAGGTGAAGCGGATCGAGGTTTGGGTGAAGAACCTCTACATATTGGATGTTGAAGACTGCGTTGCTTTGAGCACTAAAGCAAAGAAGGGTCAGAGCCAAGACATCAGTGAGTTGTGGCAT
Organism: Pinus tabuliformis; assembly: GCA_031772625.1. Taxonomy (NCBI): domain Eukaryota; kingdom Viridiplantae; phylum Streptophyta; class Pinopsida; order Pinales; family Pinaceae; genus Pinus; species Pinus tabuliformis. The sequence goes on from CM062816.1 coordinate 1,420,683,713, forward strand.
AGATGATTGAGTCACTTGCATCACGGGTCTTTGAAGACCATGCAGCAAATTTCTACAGGACTTCCCAAGGGTACACTAGAGCAGAGAGACACATGCAAAGGGTGTACATTGGGGAAGTACACCAAAGCTTCCTTTCATGATAAATACATTCAAGTGCAAGTGATCCTTGATTGAGTTCACTCAAATGTGTGTGGACCATTCTCGACAGCTTCCACGGCCAATCATAGGTATTATGTAATATTTGTTGATGATTTTTCTCGTAAGTGTTGGATTTTTTTCATGCAAAAGAAAGATCAGAAGTTTGCAAAATTTTGTGAATTTAAAGCACTTGTCGAGAAAGATATTGGCAGGAAAGTTATAGCTCTCAAAAGCGATAACGGTGGAGAATATGTGTTTAATAAACTCAAGAACTTATGTGCATCAAAAGGTGTTCGACGGGAGATAATAGCACCTCATTACCCACAGCAGAATGGGGTGGCTGAAAGAAAGAATAGAAGTATTGTGGGAGTTGCACGGGCGATGTTACATGATCAAGGCCTATCGTTGCACTTGTGGGAAGAAGCATGCAATACAACTATTTATTTGCAGAACATAAGCCCTCATCGAATTATCGGGATGAGTACACCAAAAGAAGATTTTTTAGGTAAGAAACTAGATGTGGTACACTTCATGATCTTTGGTTCATTAGTCTACTATCATGTTACCAAGGGTGCACGAAAAAACATAGAGCCAATAGGTTAGTTGGGTATATTTGTGGGGTACACGAATACACCTCACAACTATCAGGTGTACCTACCATCCAACAAGATGACAATGGTTCGTAGAGATGTGATGTTCGATGAAGAGAAGGCCATGAGATGTTCCCTTGAGAGGGAGCTTCAGTTACATGCAAATGAAGAGATTTTAGCTCCAAAGGAGGAACCTTAGGATGATGTGGGGCAGCCACATGCAGAGGAGAAGAGAGTGGAAGCACCCACTCATGTAGAGACTTCCATAGATGGAAGGAAGTGCACTAGAGAGGCCGACATATTGATGCATTATTCTAGAGAGAATGTGGGAGCACCCACATCACAGCGTAGGCAGAGGAGGTCACCAAATCGGTACACTAGATACAAGGCTATGATGAGAGAGAGTGTAGAGATTGAGCCATCCTCATTCAAGGAAGCAGTGTAGAAACTAGTATGGGTTGATGCCATGGTTGAGGAGTATGACTCCATTACCAAAAACAGCGTTTGGGAAGTGGTCCCAAGACCACCAGACAAGTCAGTGGTGAGTTCTAGATTGATTTACAAGGTGAAGCAAGCTTCTTATGGGAGTGTGGAGAAACACAAGGCCATATTTGTGGCTAGAATGTTCTCTCAGGTGGAGGTAATTGATTAAAATAAGACCTTTGCTCCAGTAGCAAGGTACTCTTCAATCAAATCTATTCTAGCACTGATGGAAGATACATTAGATGGATGCAAAGACAACATTCCTCAATGTTATTATTGAGGAAGAGGTGCATATTGAGCAACAGGAAGGATTTGAGACCTTCAATAGAGAGTCACATGTTTGCAGACTCAAGCAAGTGTTGTATGGACTAAAACAAGCGCCCCGTGCTTGGTACACCGAGACTGACAGTGATTTCACTAGGTTGGGATTCACCAAAAGTGAAGTAGATGTGAAGATTTACCATATTGTGGTTGAAGGTAAATTGTTGATTATAGTATTATATGTTGATTATTAGATTATAATAGGTGATGAGATGCTGATAAAACCTTGCAAAGAGGATCTTGAAAGAGAATTCGAGATGAATGACGTGGGGCTCATGCATTACTTTCTTGGTATGCAAGTATGGCAAGGAGATGAGGAATTGTTTGTCTCTCAGGGAAAGTATGCCAATGAGATACTAAATAAGTTCCACATGGAGAGCAGCAAACCCATGGAGACTCCTCTAGCAGATAACTAGAGGAAGGAAGATGGTACTTCAGGTGTAGTGGAGGTCACCATTTATAGATAACTTGTGGGTTCATTTATGTATTTGGTGAACACACGATCTAACATGTGTTTTGCAGTTAACCAACTTATTCAAGCCATGGTTAAGCCAACCAAACTTTATTGGAAGGCAATTAAACATGTGTTGATATACCTTAAAGGCACCACTCAGTTTGGTCTTTGGTACAGATGGATAGAGGGAGTGAAGCTTCAAGGCTTCATAGATGCAGATTGGGCAAGGAGTCCATCCGACAGAAAGAACACATTAGGGGGGAACCTTTAGTATTGGGTCAACAACAATTTCTTGGTACAACAGGAAGCAGAGATCAATTACACTCAGTTCAGCAGAAGCAGAGTACATGGTTTCTAGTCAAGCAACTTGTGAGGCTATCTGGATGAGGAAGATCCTTCTTGGGTTATTTGGTCAGCAGATGGATCCTATTGTGATTTATTGTGACAATCAGAGTTGTATCAAACTCTCTAAGAATCTAGTTTTTCATGATTGGTCCAAGCATATCGACATCTGGTATCACCATGTATGAGATTGTGTGCAAAGGAGAATCATATTGTTAGAGTACATTCCTACAAAGGAGCAGGATGCATATATTTTGACAAAGGCATTGTTAAGATTTAAATTCGAGTTTCACAGAGGCAGGATCAGGGTAGCAGATAATCCCTTTCTTGTTGAGAGGGAGTGTTGAGTCTATCTAGAGTCAGAGTGGTTCCTAAATTTTAGGGTCCCGGGTTGAGTTTATTTTGGGTTCATTTTAACTGAGTTAAATTCAGTTAAACTAGTTCCAACTGATGGAAGAATTAGTGGGAGATCCAGTAGTGGGGTGTAACCTACAGTAGTGGGGTGCAACCAGCACTGATCAACCAGTAAACTGAAGATTCACTCATAATTAACTCATTCATGTCAGATCAGAGAAACACTCGTTTGAGCTAGGAGTTCAAGGACAATGTACTATCATTTGTATAATCATCTAAATTGTACAGGTGGTGCATTCAATCAGAGGAAGGCCTATGAGGATTGCACAATTCATAATTGAGGAATTTCCTAATTAAATATGGGCTAATTCCCTAGGAAACTGCGCAAGGAAATAGGAGCTTGATAGGAAGCAGATTTGGCTAAGTATTGGCCAGATCTTATTTTTGAAGTAGTGAGATAGATTGAGATAGTGTAGAGGTTACTCTAGCTTGAGCAAAGCATTGTAATCTTCTCATATTTTATGATTAATGAAATATACAAATAGCAGGGGTTTTTAGTTGTGGCTTTCCCCATAAAATTATTGTGTTATGTGCGATTGAATTCTTTGTCTTTTATGCTTCGTGACTTAATCGGTCATTTATTGTTTCCGCTGATGAGTAGAGTAGATTCAAGTCAATTGTTTTAGCATATTACAATCTACAGTTTGAATCTAAAATGAATTTCTACACGCATAAATCAATTAATTAGCAATTTTGGATTGTTAAAGTATGGAGCATGAAAGTTTGTGTTTACGTGTATATCAAATATGGAATAAGTGTAGGTGATTAACTGTATCTGCAAGCCAATTTTGTATCTTGATTCAATATGGTTTCTACTTATTCATGTGACTCAATATGGTTTCTATTAGTTCACATTAAAATAAAAACTAGCATTTCAAAACTATTATCTTTACAGTGGGAGTTTTATTGTTGTCCAATATATGAAATCCATGAGGTAATTATATAAGTGAGGGAACATATTCAGTGATCAAAATGAATTTAGCCCCTTCTAAGATGATAATTGCTCACAATTTTTTTCCAAAAAATTGCTCACAGATTACAAATCACTTCTAAACATTTGTGCTACTTTTAGATGCAATGGGATACACATATTTCGTTCAAAATTTTGATGGACACACCTCCATAGATATTGATTTCAACAACCTTATTGACAACAAACATCAATGTGCAATTCAATAATTACGCATGGAAAACTTCCCACTCCTTTTTGTTTTTGTTATATAGCTAAGTTCAAATTCTCACATAAAATCCATACAATATATTTTAGATTAGCAATGGTAAAATGCAACAAGTTTTTGTTTTCATTGTTGTATGTTGAGTATGGATAGCTTTCACTGTGCAAAATTTATTCTACACCTTACCATTCCGAACAATGGGAAAGATTTTGCACAAGATAACAGCATAACAAATATAGGGTAATATTAATTATTAAAATAACATAAGTGAGGAAATCAATACCAACTGATTTGTCCACACAATATTGCTAATAGGAAACTTTTCACAAATCAGTTATTACTTTCTCTAGTTCCACACCTCTTAGAAAAATGTATGTTGTAGTCTTGTCATTTGCATGTATGATATAGTTTAATCCATGGAGATAAACAAAGCAGCAATTTTCCTTCCAAATGGTACAATAAGCCATAGTTTCATCCATAGTTTTAACAATTGTAATTGGACTACTACATTTCACACATATAATCTCAAAGGAATTCGTATATGCACTAGTCATCGTCAATAGTCATGTTGGGGCCCCATGGTCACATTGTGTTGTCCTACAATGTCGAGCCTGGGAACATCTAAATCTTATTCTTAATTTGTTTTTTTTAGTTTTATTTATTGTTGGAATATCTATGTATAGAAGCACCAAAGTTTATTTGTAATTATGCTGGTATGTTTCTGCATATTTTAAATTTTGAGCATCCATGCACCTTGTTTTTGAAGTAGAGTTTTAATAGGAAAATATAAAATATGGAAAAAAAAAATTAACAAGATAAATCATACTTTGTTTTTTATTTTTATTTTTATTTTTATTTTTTTATTTTTATTTTTTTATTTATTTATTTTTTTTTATGCAGAGAATTTAGGTATGAAAGTACCAGCAATTTATAAGTATGTTGTTGGGTATAATTTCCACATGTTTTTAGGATATAGCATTCATACATCTCGGGTTTGACTTAGGGTTTTAATGAGAAAATAGAAAATGTGAAGAATGGGTTACAACAATCTAAGGTAAGCAATTAAGCATTCATTCTTAACCTACTGATATCAAACAAACAACTAAGCAATTAAGAATTTAGTTGTAGGAAACACGGTAGTTTGAATTTATGCCATTTTATTCCAACCCATGTCAAAGTCTACCAAAATAACAAAGATACTCCATGAAATCTTGACAAATTTCACAAACCTAAAAAAAACAATCTTACATATTTAAAATTCTCTTTAATTCACAATCACAATTATATTCCATATAAATATTAGGTTTACAACATGATATGCCATGGAAAAACTTCTGCAGTTGTATTAATATTGAGCAAAATTCAAATTACAAGATGAATATCAATTGGACCTTATTCCTTGAAAATGGTCTTCAAAATAAACAAGATTTCAAAGTAGCCTACATACAAGTTCACAATATTTTTCCCTTGCAGCGAACATTTTTCTTCCCTAAAACCATTTTGATCCTTTCTTATCTCCATCAAACTCTTCATCAGGGAATCCTTGGAGTATATATCTCCATTTCCATCAAAGAGTGGTGGGAATCTCTTCTTGTGTAGAATTCCTCATCTGTCTTTGAAGCTTTGCACCTCTTTTGAGAGTACCCTTGCCTTCTTATCCATTATTGTTCCCAAATTTTGCTTCATCCTCCTTTGGTTAGCTCTTGTAACTAACTTGGATTTATCAAGTTTCGCCTTTGTAATATCCTTCTTGGACATATGATTGAGGAATTTTACTATTGCTTCAGCTTTGGCAAGGAAGTGTCCTATATTATTCTCTATTGTGTTCATCTCCATCTATGCCCTTTTCACAACATCTATCTTTTCTTGCAATAGCTCCATATGCTCCCAATTTATATCCATAATTTTGATTATTTAGTTCCAAATTATTGTTTTAACAACTTTAAATGAAGACTTGCTTGGATGTTTCTTCTTCGATACCTCCAATTATGATTCAATTTGTTGGCACTCCTCCTAGTTTTGATATAACTCCATTTGTGTATCCTCCAATTCATCTTCATTTTTCTTCAATTCTTGCTCTTGGCTAGAGAGCATAGCCTATAACTTCTTGGTATCCTATAACATTACCATAGATTCAACCTGCCCTCCTAGAGTGGCAGGTGTCTAGTGAGACTGAGATGTCTCAACTATTTTATCTGGCATCCCCTGAATTTGTGCCTCTAGTAGAACAATCTGATCCTTATACTCATTGTTCTTTGTTCTCATATCATGTAACTTCTCCTTCAATTCTTGATTTTCCTTCTATGTTATTTCTAATTCATTAGTCTGCATAGGTTATGCATTTGGGATCTTTAATTTCTTTTTCATTGTAGCTATATCTCTATCCTTATCTTCTAATGTATTTTTGTACTTCTTAAAGTCCCAAGGGCATGTGTGTCCAGGTGAGTGATATTGTCTTCCAAATTCTTTATTTTGATTTTCCTTTATTTACAAACCATCTTCTCATATTTCATCTAGTTACTTTCCCTGTTGTACATTTCTTACAATTTCTTGGAAGTGGAATTTTTCCTATGCATATGCCTATGCCTCGTGTGGGTTACTTGCATGTCCAAATCCATGAGGTTTTTTTTATGGAACCTAGTCAACTAGCAGTGACATCTGGTGAGCCTAATAGTCTACCATAGATCATATTTTTATAAATTTGGATTATAAAACTAACATTCTAAAAATTCCTTTCTCATGGTCCAAGGCACTCTTCATTTGTAGCCTAGGGAGTGGCTAGTTCTTAGCTACCCTTATGTCTCTTTTTCTCTCCTTGGATACTTGCTTTGCCATTTCTTGATATTGTTGCACAATGTACACTTGTTCAGGTTTGATGCCTCACCTAATTTTATTGCTTCAAGTATCGACATGGCAAAATCCAAGTGTTGAATGGTGAAAGTTTGCTTAGTTGGGTCTGCGAACTGCTTATTGTACAACACCAAAGCTTGGGACTCAGTGTCCTCTTATTCATCATCCTCATCATTTTCATCATCTTCTTTTGCTTGTTTCCCCTTGAACCTCTTGGGGTTATGTTCATCCCCTTGATCTATGTCCATGGGTTCTGAACCACTCCTTTTTCTTCCTGAGAGGTAGGAGGTGCTTGATTCTACAAGGAGTAAGATGGCCTTGACCTCTTCCCATGTAGATTTGTTAGAACAATCTTCTATCATGGGATTAGGATCATGCTTATGTTCTTCTCTCTTTTTTTCCTTTCTTTTCTTATATATAATATTATGAGGATCATATTTCCATGCTCCTGCCTACGGGAAATCAAGGCTTTTGAGAATTTTTTCCACTACACTCAAGACACTCCTTATTCTCACCACAAATGGACCCACTTCATGAGCAAGATGGAAAGTCATAGTTGCTTTCTGGGAAGCGAAATTTACATTGTCACTATAGAACCTCTACCTTATGTATTCGAGTGCGAAGATGTAGTGAGTTAGTAATGTTGATCACTTATATGGTCTCCCTTCAAATCCATAGATTCTTATGACATTGCATTTCTCAAAGAGATACCAATCACTCATCCTGGTGTAGGGAGTCAACTACAATGTGTACCAAAGGAAGTTGGGGACTCTGGGCAAGGGTTCACCATGTAACAAAGTGTACACAATGTGCATAAAGGATGAAACGTAATTAAATAATCCTTAGTTATTCTCAGGTATTCTTACCAAGGGAAGCCGCTCGAAGACAGGAAATATGACATTTTTCTCATTGACCATATTGAGTTTCATCTCTTCAAGATAGGGTTAATTCTTATGGATAAAGAGATAGACTAGGTAGGCTTGATATTGGAAACATTTATCTTCTCTATAATATATTAGTTGGGTATGGATCTCATTAGACAAAAATTGAGGAAAATCATATTTGTTACATGCCTTGGTAACTAGATGACACAAAGTGACTAGGAGACTTAGAACCAACTCATTCACTAGGATATCAATGTTTCTTCCAAGGATTTGGGCAATCATGGAGAATTTCATTTGAGACATAGAATCAAAAACTATAATAGGGTAAGGAAGGGAGCTTGAAGATGCAACTGCTCCTTTGACACCTTCATGGATCATCCATTGTTAGACCTACGATGAGAGGCCCCTCCATTGGTCTTCTAATAGTTCCATGTCTAGCTTTTGCATACAAGTCTTGTCTAGAAATGATAACACGTTTGCAATGGCTTCTAATGTAATTTTGATAACTAGCTTATCTCCTTAAGCATATGTGCTAATCCTATGACATGGTAGGTATCTATTGGCCCACCATCCTACCATCTCATGGAAGTTGTAAACTTGAGGAACTACTACTAGAACCATATTTGAGGCAAATAAGTTGTTGAAGTCACCAATTGAATTGGAAGTGATTTATATTATTTGTATTCCCTTCCTTTTGTCATAGGTGGTGAGGATGGGGTCTCTAACATTGGCACCTTGGTTATAAAAAGTTGGCTCTTTGGCATTTTCAGCCATTTGTATATCAAAAGCACTTGGAGTTGGTGAGGTGACCATTAAGGATGTAGGACTTACTGAGGGGAAAGTTGATAGGTATGGTGAGGAAAGGATAAGGTGGAAGGGTATTATATTTATGAATAGGACTAACTAAACCAATGTGCAAGCACCATGTGGCCAAGTGGGATTAGGAAACATTTTAGGGGGGAATTAGTTTGAAGCAACTAAGATTTAGTTGGATTTTGAGCGTGTGAAAATGTCAAATTATAGGGTCTGGGCTATAATTTGGCGAATTCTCGGGTGTTATGGTCATAATTCTAACTCATGAGAGTGCTTGCATGGTTAATTATGTGAGGCAAAGGGTTTAATCTTGTGAAAAAAAGATTCCAAGAGCAGACGAGTGTTCTTCACGAACAAGGCTATGGTTTGTGCTCAATGGAGTCTTAGTAGGTTGAATTCGTAATAGGAAAGAGCATTAATGGTTTACAAAATTGAATTTGAGCTTGAAGATGTTGTATTTTAGTTTTGAAATTCAGTAGGTGTGCAAAATACTGAGTTGGAGGCCAGGTGGATAAAACAGTAGTGAAAATGAACCCAACCCCCCTTTTTATAAAAAAAATGCCTAACACATGGTAGGACGTTATTGGGTATTTTTTAGGATTGACATCATGATGAAATAAACATGATTTGAGCACAAGAGACAGGTGTTGATGTGGTGAGGAGTCAAGCATGGAACGGAGGTGGTGAGGTGGCCAATTGACACAACAGGTTGGCTCGATGGGTTGATTACAACACTCGCTACATTTCCCTAAAACTTTCTATTGAAAGTTTGGGAGGGGCATGGAGGACACGAGGAGTTACAACATGTCATCCTCTATGCCCCCTTGTTGCATTAACATTGGCGCATCTAAGTGATGTAGAGTAGCATGAACCATTCGATTGGCCTTTACGCTTGTCATCTGATTAGTGTGCCCACAGCTCCCCCCTACACTCATCATTACTCTGATGCTTGTTGTCGTTTCACGCCCATTATCACATGTTGTTAGTGTGGCCAAGATGAATTTCGCTCATTAGCGCCATGTGAACTGGCCTTAAACCCCCTTTCTGCTAGCAGCTAGACCTTGGACCTCTAGATGCCCTTAGGCCCTTCTTTGGATTTAAGAACCCCTAAAAGAAAAACTTCTTATGGATGGTGCATTATGGCACCAACAAGTCCTTGCAAGTGTTACAAAATTGATATAGAAATTCGAGACTTAATAACTTGAAATCAAATGAGTTTCTATTCTTATCTCTTTGTGTGTGTGTGTGTGTGTGTGTGTGTATTATCGTGCATACTCCACTTGTCGAAGAAAGCAGTTTTCTCAGACTTTCCACTTTATCTTTTGTTTTCAATGAACATATGAACATGGATTGCAATATAGGTTCAACTAACTATCAAATTCAAATGAACATCATTATTTTTTAAAATAGTTAATGTGGAGGTGCGGAAGAGGATTTCATTGTGCTCTTTCTAAACTTGCACACAATGTGAGAGCATTAACGCAACATAGTGTACAGGAAGATTCGAACGGGTGCTTCCTCTGGCTATCAATGTAGAAGTGAACTTCTTGAGAATATTTGCTCTCATCAGGATGGAGGACCTCATGCTCACCGTCAGACCTGATCAGGTGTGCCAGAAGTGCGGGAGAAAGGGTGTGCAAGGGAGTTTCTTAAAGAGCAAGGACTATATCGAGTCACACTTTTTTCCTTCGCAATCAACACAAGTATATTTTTTCTGCACCTCTGTAGGTGCTTTAAGTTTCCTTTGCTACAAAGTATTGCATTTGGAGCAATATTCAAAATTTTTTATTAAATTTATGCATTGTAAAGTTATTTTTGTTTCTTTTCTATGTCTTTTTTGACGAAATTTAGTTCAAAAAAAATCATCTTCATCATAATGATGATACAATGTGCGGAGTCTGGAGGAGCTCCCTCTACCCACTCATTTCTTCCTTCGCACCTCTGCACTTCGCACAATGTATTAACTTTATGGATATTTGTTTAGCCACGCACCTACCCACCCCCTCGCTTATGTAAAGGACCTGGAACCCTGTTAGCTTTGGCATGAAGGGGAAGAGTAGAAGCATTTGTAATTGATGCGTGTTTTTTTGGAGCACAATAATGGAGTTAATCATGCTTGATCACCCAAAGGGTGTGCTAGAAATATCAATTTGTATTTGAGTTATATCAATTTACAAATATAAACCATATAAAACTAGATACTTACACATTTAAACTCTATAGATTTAATGATATCTATTTACACATTCAAACCAATTAATTACAAGATTGAAGCATTTATCAAACCTAAAGGCTTTTACATATAAAACTCAAAAGTTTGATGTACACATATTAATTGATATATTGTTCAATATCTAAGTTTGAAGTTTTAGATTTTTAATGTGCGACGAGTGTATGGAGAAAGCAAAAAAACCTTTCCCCCTTCGCACATAAATACCAAAGATTTTTGTCTATCGAAAAAGGGTGTGCAAAGAAAGAATGTGCGGAGGTGTTTATGTCCCTTGCTCCGCACACACTTTCTGCTACACTCCCTGCACACATTTTTTTATGCACTCCATGTGCAACTTTTCTCGCACAATGAAACAAAGCTTATTATTCTCATATCTTAGCTTGTATATGTACCTTGCTAGAAGTTCATATTCCGGAGAATATATCTCAACAACAAAACGGACCATTTGATATTGCTAATGGAGAGATTGAAGCATTATGTAGGGAAATATATTGCATCTCAATTTGGTAATGATCAACAAGAGGTAAACTACAGAATTAATATATACTATTATGGGAAATCAAAATCCCATTTTGGGCATGCTTACTAACTCCATTTTATCGATTAATGTAAATATTTGACCTTTTGAATGTATGATTATTATAGGAAAGGAGGTTTGTTGTATGGGTCTGCACAAAGGGATAATTAAACTATTGAGCCATCAGCATAAGTTTCTCGCACAAAGGAATGCATTGAACATGCCTTAAGCGAAATGCATTGGGCATTAAAATGAAGTGTTTGAGTTTGAAACGTTTTCTAGGAAACAAATTAATCAACTAATTGGCAGTTTTGGCTTACTAATGTGTGTGAGGTAGAAGTTTTTTGTGGAAAAATGGGTGTGCGAAGCAAGGAACCAAATCTTTCTTCTGAAATGTCTCGTATCCCCACATACTTTTACACACACTAAATATTAATCGATTAATTAGCAGTTTGGGCTTATTGAAGTTTGATGCATAAAAATTTTGGGTTACGTAAATAATAAGTGCATTTGTGATTTCACATTTGTCAATTGAATAGTTATGATGAAGGAGCATTCAGGCCTCCTCAGCAATGTGATAGCATGATCACATGTTGTGACTAACAAGGGGTTGGAAGACAATAGTTTAATTAATTTTATTTATTTAAATATATGAGAGTGTTTATTTATTGGAAAATATGAGGAAAGGGTATATGTGGCTGATTGATCCTCCCTGTGTGGAGATCAGGCCAAACAGTTAGATTTATTGGGCTTGAATAGAATATGAGGAATTTTAAAAGCTTGATTTAGCGTTGGTTTAGAAAAGAATGGATTTGAAGAGAATTTTTAGGAGAGGTTGAGAGATTTCTGGTTCTGAACTAGAAATGGTTCATGAATCCATTTTTGTATAAAGTGTGAACTTTTGTATAATTCTAGGGTTAGATAGGCAAGACAGAGAGGGAGAGAATCGAGAGTATTGTAAGCCTACGGGCAGCATAGGGGAAAAAGGCCATTAATAAGAAGAATCAGGCCAGAGAAGGGCAGAGAACCTCAAAGTGTAGTTATGTATTTATAATTGTATACAGAGAATTGATTTTGGAGTGTGAGTCTGTGTATTTATGCGTCTTTGAGTTCTGTTGTATTTATATGGGTAGATAGTTAAAATTTCACTTGTAGGCATGTCAATTAACCATCAATCACTGTAAGATCGATGGTGATCTATTGATTAATTGAATGACTGTTATAGATAAATGGCATGTTTAGAAACCAAAGTTGGACAGAGAAATGTGTTTTAATGCGACAATCCATCCATAGCGAATGAACGAAGTGAGAAATAAGAAACAAAAATGATGTATAGGAGCCGTCGGATCCCATAGATTGACGGTTCAAATCAAAACCAAGAGCAGAGTAGAGCTTTGATATATTGCATCGGTGGACTGTTTTTACAAAGGGACAATTCTTTTAAGTATATCAATAAGAGATATGTGATCAAATCACAACCGTCGGATCAAGTTCAAATCGACAGTTGAGATATAATCGGCAATCGCATGTCGGAAAAGACAAAAGACAACAGAGAGTCGGTACAGCGAGGTGCCGACGGGCGATAAGGGACATCATCGATAGGCTAATCGCCGATCAGAGGTTGTGGAGATCGGCGACCAGGCGATCGGGAGTTCGGCCTATCGGAGGAGTGGAGCGACTCAAGTGCGGACCCAACATATTTATATATGCGAGTGAATAGCATTTGAGATCCGGCCTATAGTTGTGGGCGGATTTCTTTGTATTTATGTGTAAAGTGGAGATTGACATAAATGCAATGAAACATATGGAACGATGGACCCGATAATCTTTATAGAGGTGGATTTATGCATTTGAGTTCTGGCTTTCTATTTTAAGCAGATTTGGTCGTGTTCTCCTTAGTATTCCATGTAAATGGTATAAGTAGGTTTTTAAGGCTTAAAGATATATCTTAAAGCCTCTGATAGTTATATGCCTCCGATAAAGTGTAAATCCATGGGTTTAAGGCTTAAAGTCTCATGAATGCTTCTGATAGAATTTGGACTCTCGATAGTGTAAAGAGAACCCGATAAGGTGTTTAGTCTAAAGATAAAGGCTTAGGCTATATGGGAATGCTTCTGATTGTTGGATTGCCTTTAAATTGGGTTCTTTGCATCATTTGTGGTATTAGAGCTAGCTTAACGCTCTGTAAAGATTGTTTTGGAAAACTGAATTTTAATTCCAGCAGATGTGTAATTGCCCTGAAGTAAATTTGATGAAGATGAGGATCAGACTACAAACGACATTGAGATCAGAATGTAGAAGCAGTGAATGCCCAGGAAGGTCTGGTAAGAATGTTTAATTTGATAATTTTGCAGAGATGTCTTTGAATGTCTAAAGAATAGCAGAGGATTGAAATTTCAAAGGAGGAAGTGTCTTCCTTTCAGGAAAAGTTGATTGCATGACTGATTTGATTGAGGTAAAAGGTTTAGAAGTTAAAGTTGAACAGAATAGTGGTTTGTTGTAGCATTGAATTCATTTAATTGGTTTTAAGAATCTTGTGAAAATGAGAATGATTCAGGAATGTTTAAAGTATTGTTTAAGGCAATGATATTGATGATTGAAAGAACAGAGATTGGGTTTAATAGGACTGAAGGAAGAACCACTACAAGGAATGAATTTTGGGACTTGTAGAAGCAAAATAGGATTTGCTTACAACCAGGTTATCAGGAGGAATTGGTAGTGTCTGTCATGAATTGGTAAATATAATTGAACTTCAGATCTAATCTTAATTGATCTTGGAAGCTGAAGAGTCTGTTATGAAAAGTAAAATGGGAATTGGTTTTAATACATCTTTGAAGGAGATGTTGCAGATTTGAAAGGTACTTTGATGTATCTTGAGATAAGTTTGTGCAGGTCAGTGGAAGCCATGGAATTGTTGAAAGGTGGAATGAGTGGTACCAGCATCATAGCATATGAGCTATGTAAAGAAGATAAGGCAAGAAGAATTCTCAGATGAGTAAAGGTGACAGTACCCGACAGTAAATGAATTTACTGAATGAAGAAGGAAGTGAGCAATTGAAGATGCAGAGCCTAAAGCAAGGAGTATTCAAGAGGAGATGAGAACAACTTCCAACTGAGGTTGGGTAGAAGTTGTTGAGGCAGCTCCACAATTGTGATTGTGGATAGGAGATAACAATTCCAGCAAGAGGAGTGTTGAGTAGAATTGTTAGTCAGTGAAAGGTTCGAGGAAAGAACCAATAGATGCCAAAAGGCTAAACTCAGGAAAGTTTGGTGAGGCATGAAGGAGACTTGTTACAGGTGAAATGGAAAAGGTTAGTTGCAGCTCACTAGTGAATGAGGAAAGTTCACTAGGGGAAGGAATGGAATTGTCTATGGATAGTTATGACCAGGGTACAGAGGAAAGTCACAGATAGAGGGAAAAGAGTGCTGAATGAGTAAAGAAGAAAGGAACATAGAGTTGGCTGGCATGAAGGTAGAACTCAGTCATTTGGAGAAGCTGGTATTGAAAGGGATTAGAGAAAAATGGAAACAAGGATTTTATGTGGGAAGAAGAGTTAAATGGCCTATCAGAGAATTGTTTGCTGAGAAATTAATACTTCGAATAGCTGAGAATGAAGAAATAGAATACATCTGTGAACCAAAGAAAGGATCTCTCCTTGGGGAAGAAGATAGTGAAGACAGTGATGAAGAACTGATCTATGCAGATCAGAATGAGAGGAATGTGTTGATAGCACCTTCACAGACTAGAGGATCTCATAATTTTGGGATTAATTATTTTTGTGAATGTAAAATTGCAGGTATGCAGCCTAAGGAATTTGAACCTGTGTATGGAAAAGTGAAAGGAGCAAAGGCAAGACAAGCAAGAAAGGAGATGCATAAGGACTTTCAAGACTTCAATTAGTGGAGGAAATTAAAAGGTATGGCTGAATGATTGTGTCTTCTTTTAGTGAAAACTTATTGGATCATAATTGAAGGAATTTTAACATGGGTAAAAGACCAATGGGAAATGGAAATAGAAAAAGAAACAAATGCTTTGCAGATTTGTAGAGTAAAGAGAAGGAAAGTTGACACAGAGAACTTAGCTGAAGAAGTTAAGCCAAAGAAATCTTTGAAAGATCAAAGTCTTATTGGAGAAGAGGAGGAGGCATTGTTATCTTATTCAGACAAACTGAGTGTTTGAGGAAATTGTGTAGAATAGGAAGGCATTCTACAAACTTATGATGAAGTTGCCAAGCATGGTCAAGAAGTTGTAGTACCAGAAGCTTTCTTTGATGAGGAGGAAATTAGAGATGTTGAGGAAGAATTTCTCAATAATTTAGTGAACTATCAGAGTAGTTCAAGGAAGCATGAGGAGCTGATCCTTGAGGCCACGAATGAAGAACCTTGCATTTTTGAAACTGACATGTTGTGTATGTTTTCAGGTTTGACAGGTGATGAACAGAAATTGGGCAATGTGCTTATGCATGTTGATGAAGAAGTGAGATTACTGGAAGAGATGGATGAAATAGAAAGATATTTTGAGCATGTACTTAACAATCTTGAGAATGATGGTATTGATAGGGATTTTGTCATGACTAAAGGAGCTGAAGATAAACATATGAAAGTTTGTGATGATAACCAGAATGAAGTATTTTCAGTAGAAAACCAAAATGAAAATATTATGGAAATTGTGAAGGAATGCATGATGATGTTGATAGATGCAAAAGTTCAGGAATAATGTGATTTTAAAGTGAATTATTTTAATGAATTTGTAAACTATGAAGAAGCTTTAGAAAACCATAATTATGTTTCTGATGTAGGAGAAGATGAAACAACATATTTTTGTTACAATAGTATAAGTATAGAGGATGAAAAGATACTTCATAGTGATATGCTCCAAGAAATCCTAGCTATTGAACTGTTGAATGATAGGCTTGTGTTGGAACAAGGAACACGGTATAATGCAGAGGAAAGTATGGAAGTGGAAATTGATGACAATTTCATAACTTTTGTAGAAGGGAAGTATAAAGAGTTGATGGCAGAATCACCTATGAAGATGGAAAACCATAGTTATTTTGAATCTGACAATTGTAATGGAAAATCTGTCTTATACAGGAAAGAGGAGTCATATACAAATGACATGCTCATTGAATATGAAGGAATTGACATTTTGCTGGAAAAGTTATTAGATAAATCTGATAACATAGAGGAAAGGATTATCTTTGATGATAATGGAAGGGAAGTTGTAGAATACAAACAACAGATTGTAAATGGCAGAGGCAAGGAAGATTGGGATAGAAATCTTATAATTTATATGGCAAAGGAGAATGTACAGCAGACAGATGTCAGTGGAGTTCAGTTAAAGACAAATGGTAAGAAGGAAATTGAGAAATTTTGGAAGATGAAATCAAATGAGAAGAGGGATAGCAAGAAGGAGAAATTAACCACAGGAATTTATATCAGCAAGGACAGAGGACATCAGCAAATTAAGATTTGGAAATCTGGAGGAACAGAAGTGACAGTGGCAGAAGAATTGAATCAGAAGCATAATGAAAGTGATGACTAGTTACAAAGTAAAGTTTGGGATACTGGATGGACAGCAGAAGAAACACATGATCAGGGGATCATGGAAACTTTCAACTTTGGGAGTTTGATGCAGGAGCATTCAGGCCTAGTCAGCAATGTGATAGCATGATCACATGTTGTGACTAACAAGGGGTTGGAAGACAATAGTTTAATTAATTTTATTTATTTAAATATATGAGTGTCTATTTATTGGAAAATATGAGGAAAGGGTATATGTGGCTGACTGATCCTCCCTGTGTGGAGATCAAGCCAAACAGTTAGATTTATTGGGCTTGAATAGAATATGAGGAATTTTAAAAGCTTGATTTAGCGTTGGTTAGAAAAGAATGGGTTTGAAGAGACTTTTTAGGATAGGTTGAGAGATTTCTAGTTCTGAACTAGAAATGGTTCATGAATCCATTTTTGTATAAAGTGTGAACTCTTTGTATAATTCTGGGGTTAGATAGGTGAGACAGAGAGGGAGAGAATCGAGAGTATTGTAAGCCTTTTACTATGAAACATTTTAATGCTTAATAGCATTTACTATGAAACATTGTGCAATGTTCACTTATTCATCAGGCTTTGTAGCTAGTGTTGGGTAATTTAATTGATGTTAAATTACTTCATTAATTTTCAGCCAAGGTTCGTGTACTTATGAAGTGCATGTGCACAATATATGCTAGGAGTTATATTTTTGGTTTTTTAAATATGAAATTGATCTAAATATGAATGAATGTTAGATTGAATCAAAGTGTTCCCACGCACATGTTCTTTCTATTAAAACTACTTCAAAGAAAAATAAAATTAGAATTTTAATTACTGAGCTGAAATTTTAATCTATGAATTCAAAATCACAAACTCTAATTGCAGAAAGGAAATCTTATTTCTACTCGCAGAAAGGAAATTCTAATTCTACTTGCAGAAAGGAAATGATAATTCTTTTTGCAGAAAGGAAATTTTAATTCATCTTGCAAAAATTAAATTCTAATTCTACTTGTAGAAAGGAAGTAAATCAAAATAGACTTCTTCAA
This sequence comes from Pinus tabuliformis, assembly GCA_031772625.1. NCBI lineage: Eukaryota > Viridiplantae > Streptophyta > Pinopsida > Pinales > Pinaceae > Pinus > Pinus tabuliformis. The sequence continues at coordinate 1,420,701,499 of CM062816.1, forward strand.
CAAAATATCGAATTGAATTGTAACTTCAAAGGATTACTAGTGTGCGCAATTGTACTTCAAAACCTCTCTATTTATCATTCATGAAATCTCTTAGCAAAATTAACTGAATTATGGAATGAAAGTGTTGAATGAAATGAACTAGGGAAATTAAATATTTTTGTATTTTTATGAGTGCTCTGTTTGTTGCAAACACGAAAATTAAACTAGGAATTGATCAACATAATGCATTGACAGACTACAATGAAAGAAGGTTATTTATCAAGTGAATTGCAATGAACATAATCAAAATCTAATCTACTCTTATAGATCTCTAGGGGGCCCTCTTGTTGGGAGCAAGTATGCAATCATATACTAAATCACTTAGCCACACATTGGTTCGGAAACAAAGTATTTATATTAATTACAAAAGTCTTCAACACAAAGAGATTTCAACAATTAACAATGATAACTATTATCTCTAGCTCTGCCTCACGGCTTTTTATACATCTTTATTAAATAAGTGTTTCGAGAGTCCTAAGCCTAGAGGTAACTTGATTAATCTAATAGCTAAGAAGTGAAATCAAGACGAAATTCGTTCTTCTCATGATTTTTTATTGAAAGAGAAAATCATGAGGGATTTGATCGAACATATCATCTTTGAAGGTTGCTCAATCATTTCACACTCGCTTGATCCTTCCACGAACCATCTTCAAAATTTGCTTTTTGTTGGAGTGTCATAACCAAAGTTGACTTCTGGTTTGACTTCCAGATCTCTTGAACCACATAATTTTCCAGATCACCAAGACATGTGGATATCCATATGTTGATAATTTACTATTTGTGTGTACCTTGTATTCATTCTTTGGTGCGCTAGAACATGCCTAACCATGGAGATAGATGCAGAATTCTTAGTTAGTTGCAAAAGCAATGAGATTCAGTAGTTATAGGAATGTTTAAATTAAATTTCACAAAGAAACAACATATCATAAATCATGGATGATTAATACCTTTTTAGATGCTTGAGCATGTCTAGGATGACCTTTTAGCTTGGAACTGCAACAAAATTATTATGGAAAATGATAAAAAGGAAGGCAAAAGGATTGTCAAAAAGAGGACAATTTCAGACTTCAACATTCCCCCACATCGAAGGTTTTGCATGTCCTCATGCATCAAAATTTCAAAAGTTGTTCAGTTCTTCATTCAATGTATTATTCATGAAGCTTGAGCTAGGATATCCAGACTAGTGCTCCTCCTTCTTTTATTGATACTGAATATTGCCCTTGGTTTTTTCATTATAATTTTTCTATGTAACCCTCTAAATTTGTTTCAAATGAGTTTGTTGTTTGCTTTGAGTTTATTGTTCTTCTTATACCAGTGGCACAAATGCAAAAGTATATTGTCATTCTGAGTCCTCAAGATTTCATTTTGTACCTTTATTGCCTCATGTTCTTGTTTGAGATGTTTGTTCAATACTTTCAACTCATATATGTCTTGCTTTAAAGAAACTTCAGTTTTTTATTCTTTTTCAAGAATATTATCTGACAGAGGAATTTATTCATTGAAAGTATCTTCTTGATTATGAGAAGGAGAATTTACCTTTTTTTGTGTTTTTTGCTCCAAAGATTCCACATAATCATAAAAAAAATTATTGTACTGGATCAATATCTGGTGTCTTCCTTATCAGACTCAAAGTCTGAGGTGGTGTTCTGTAATATTTCTCTTCAATATCAACTACTTTTGGAGATTGTACACTCGAGAGTTTAGAAATTCACTTACTTCTTCTCAATTTTATCCCCAATTCTTCAGTGTTTTGGATGTTTTTCCTTTTGTTGGTTCTTCCTTGTTTCTTATCCTCTGATTCTTCATTTTTTTCTTCAGGTGGCTTGACACTTGAGCTGGATTTATTTCTTCTAACATTTTCTTTTCCATTTTTTTGTTTAATATTTTCCAAAAACTGAGAAAGAGGAGTGTCATCTTCAAGCATTTCCACCGGGTCTTCTAATTCCTTTGTTTCATTAAGAGTCACACCATTTTTTTCACTTTCATATTTAGAGTTAGGGTTTGAGAGCATTTTGCATTGGATTCTTTTAATTTTTATTCTTTTTCCTATCCTTGAGATTTTACAAAGTGGTTATGAACTAGAAAAATCTGCCAATTGTCTCATTTGGCTTCTAAGTGTGCTTCTATGAGAATTTTAATGAGTCCATGATGATAGAGAGAATTGTCAAGGGTTTTTTATTCTTGTTGCACACTAGAGGCCATCTTCTTAAGGCTACAGAGTAGGAAATATGGCAAATTTATCTCATTCCCATCAATGAAATGCATCAAAAGTCAGACATGGTAAAAGAACATGGTTCCAAACCTCCCTTCACAAGTTACGAACTTCTGAATGACTAGCAATAAATTCCTCCATTTACCTTTCAATGTTATTACTGGAATTCCCTTTTTGAAAATAGAAATGTCCATACCTGGGTTTCTGAGGAAGGTTGTCCACTCTTTCTCCTTGATTTTCCTGTTTTTGAACCAACTTTATTCGTTCCTCGGCAATTATGTAGCTGCTGCCACTATGGACTCTGTAAGTATAAGTTTGATGTCACTAATTTCTACCTCTACCCCATCGAAAAGCTGTGCAAAATATTTTTTGACCTCTGTCTCGTGCCCATCAAACTTTTCAAATAATTTTAGCCAGCCCACTTGCTGCAATTGTTCTCTAACTTGTGGATATGCTTGAAGAAACTTGACTCCATTGGGCTCTAATCGAACAATGACACCCATGGTGGGGAGAAGTCTTAGTCTTGGACTGTCTCTTTTTGACAAAGGTGATGGAGGCTAGTAGGAAGAATTATTGACAGAGTTGGATGGCGAAGGGTATGGAATGAGGGTTGAGTGATGGTGAAATAAGGTGCTCGCATGGTATTCAATTCATAATAGGACTAGCTTATTTCACATGATTGCCACAATTTTAAGATCTGATTTCATAGGATCGTTAAAATTTAGGCGATTTTGAAGAGATTTGATGTGACGGGTTGGGGTATTATGATAGGATAGGATTATAACGGTTATGATGTAGAAGTATAATATTATGCAGTGCTATGAGGTTTTTAATTACTCAAGACTTTTATTATAATCATCCAATGAATTTAAAATCTAATGTTCCTTAAATGAAAAATAATTCAACATCCTACATACCTCATCATGTTTATAATTTCCTTTGTTGTGGGTTCTTTATGATTTTCTAAATGTAGACTGATCTCGATGGGGAATTTGGAATCAGCTACAGAATTTGGAATTGGTTGTAGAATGTCATTGATTATGTATTTCTTCATTGTTCTCGAGATTTGTTGTTGATTAGAAGAGAATCTTTGTTGTTGTTGCTTCTTGGTGGAAATTGAAGAAGGTTGATCCTCAAAATTGTTGCTTTGAAATCTGTGAAATTATTAGAAAAAGAGGGGTAAAGAGAAATGGGAAAGAGATAGGGGAATTATGAAAATCTAAACTGTCAAGAACTCTTGGTTTTCAGTTAAGATTTTCTGTATAAACATGCCAACAATGTTGGTTTTCATGCTTATAATTTTATTTATTATTATTATTATTATTTTTTAATGATGATAAGAAAATTACAATGGAGTTGGAGAATGAGGAGAAAGATCTCCTTTCTTAACCAAATTGAATTCAGAATTATCTTGCAAATACTTGACAAACTCTTCTCTTGTTAATGGTTTATGATATAATCTTAATCTATGACTATTAATAGAAAAAGTAACTTGTTAATCATCAATAGTTTTGATTTTGATTACTCCATTATCAAAGATAGTATCTATCTCATAAGGACCAAGCCAGTGAGTTTGAAATTTCCCTTGAAAATCCTTGAATTTGGAATAAAAAAGAAGAGCCCAATCACCTGGCTTGAACCTTTTGGTCTTAATGAATTTGTCATGCCATCTTGATCTTTGTTGTTGAACTATGTTGGTTCTTTGGATAACATCTTGTTTAATCTCATCTAGCTCATTGAATTGTGCTAATATTTTGAGCTTCAAATAGATAAAGGCCCAATTTGGTTGTTGTTTTGAAGTTCTCCACTCGGAACTCAATTGGAAGCAAAACTTGTTTTCCATAGACAAGCTCATGAGTGTGTCTAGTTGTATTTCTCCATGTGGTTCAATATGCCCATAATGCCTCTGGAAGCTTTTCTGCCCAATCTCTTCTATGCAGATTCACAGTCTTGGTTAGAATTACTTCAAGTACCTTATTGGTGGATTCCACTTGTCCATTGGCTTGTGGATGATATGGAGTAGACTTACGATGGTTGATCTTATATTTCTCCTTTATCTTTTTCACCAGCATGGATGTGAATTGAGTACCTTGATCTGTTACAATTTCTCTTGGAACACCAAAATGAGTAAAAATAACCTCAAAAAGAAATGTAACTACAAAATTTTCAGTTGCAAATGGAAGTGCTTTAGATTCTACCCATTTTGTAACATAATGTGTACAAAAAAGTATATACCTTTTCTATTTAAATGGAGGATTTATAGGTCCAACAAAATCTAGAGTCCATTTTCAAAAGGCTCTACAAGTACCTATGGTTGTAGAGGCATTTCATCTGACAGAATAGGATTTCCCATTCTTTGACAACTATCACATCTTTTGACATATTCCTTGGCATCCTTGAAAAGAGAAGGCCAATAATATCCCAAAAGAAGGATTGTGTAAGTAGTCCTTCTATCAACAAAATGTCCTCCACGTGGATTATCATGACAAGCTTTCAAGATTTTTGATACTCCATCTTCTCAAACACATCTTCAGATGATCAAATTAGGTCTAATTATGTATAATTCTCGATCTATCCAAGAATAAGGTGCACTAGATTTGATAACTTTCTGGTTCTCTTTGGATGATAAGTGTCAGGTTAACTTTCCTATAGCCAAATAATTAGAAATATCTAAAACCAAGGAGTTTTAGTAGATACTGCAAAAATATATTCATCAGGAAAATTATCATTTACAGGAACATCATTATTATTATTCTACATTCTAGAAAGAAAACCAACAACTGTGTTGAATTCCTGTTATAATAACAACCATCTTGTAATTATACCATTAATAATTGGTTTGTTCATTAGGTATCTAATAGAAGAATGGTATGTATGAATGAAAGTTTCATAACCAGTAATATAATGATGAAACTTATTAATGGCATGCACAATAGCTAAAAACCCCTTTTTTTGTTACAATATAATTTAACTCTGCAGGGGTCAAATTTGTGCTTACGTAATAAATGGCATAAGGAGTTAGATCTTTCTATCCCAACACAACTCCTAAATTTGTATCTGAAGCATCAGTTGAAATGTGAAAAGGAAGAGACCAATTAGGTCCTCTTAAAATTGGTGCTTCAATGATTTTATGTTTCAATGTCTCAAATGCTTTCTAGCAGTCAGAATTCCAAACAAATTCACAATCTTTTGTAAGAATTTTGAAAAGTGGAGAGGTTATTTTTGTGAAATTTTCTATGAATCTTCTATAATAACCAGTGAAACCAAGAAAACTTCTAACATCTCTTTGACAAATAGGAATTGAAATTTTAGAAATTACTTCTACCTTAGATGTATCCACTTTAATTCCATCACTTGAAATATGGTGGCCTAAAACAATTCCTTCATTAAACATCATAAAACACTTCTCATGAATTAATGAAATATTTGCTTCTTTACATCTAATGAGAACTTTTTCTAATTTTTCAAGAGCTTCTTCAAAATTATTTCCATAGATAGTAAAGTCATCCATGTAAACTTCCACACAATCATGAATTAGATCAGAAAAGATACCCAAAACTGCTCTTTGGAATGTTGCAGGTGCATTACATAATCCAAAAGGAAGTACCCTATAGGCATATGTTCCCCATGGACATGTAAAGGTTGTTTTGTCTTGATCTTCTGGTGCCAATTGGATTTGGTTATACCCACTAAAACCATCAAGAAATGAAAAATATTTCTTCCCTACTAAGGTATCTAATACTTGATCTATAAAAGGTAGTGGAAAATGATCTTTCAAAGTAGATTTGTTCAATTCCCTATCATCAATGCACACTCTCCATCTGCCATTCTTCTTTGGAAGAATCACCAAAGGTTACACCCATTCACTATCTGACATCGGATAAACGAAATTCACAATAACTTTTGTAGTTCCTCCTTAACAATTTCTCTCATATTAGGATTCATCCTTCTTTGAGGTTGTCTAACTGGTTTGGAATTTTCCTGGATATAAATATGATGCATACAAGTTTTGGGATCAATCCCTTTCATATCAATATACTCCCATGCATAAGCAGAGGAATGTTTTTGTAGCATCTTTATCAATTTCTCTTTTGAAATTCTTCCAAGTTATTATTAATGTTTAATGTTTTTCCTGGAAAGATTTCTACTAAATAATTTCCAAACTTTTCCATAGAATGCAAATCCATTTGATGAGATGATAGATATTCAATATTACATTGTTCCTGAAAACTTTGATCTTGTGCATAGTATGAAGAAGAATCATTATTATTCATTAAATTTATTAATTGATCTTCTTCATCTATTTGTGAAAGAGTAAATATTGGTTGAATATCATCAAAGTCTTCATTATCATCATCTATCCAGACTTCACTTTCTACTTCAGTTATTGTTTTTGCAAGTGGATACAATGTGAATTTCTTTGTAGAGTTTCCATCAGAAATATACATATCACCATATCTACAACTTATGAATGCATCAATTGTAGCTATCCAAGGTTTACCAAGGATCAATGGATGGCCTCCTAAATTATTCTTGGGAGTTAAAATCATAAAATCAACATGATATTCCTAAGAATCTAAGGAAACGGATACATCTTCTAATATACCATTAGGCTTGATAACATATTTGTATGTTAATTGTAATAATGTAGGGGTATATTGAAGATTAGGGAGTTTTAATTGATCCATAGTTTGTTTGCTCATGATATTAATGGTTGCTCCTAAATCAATCAAAGTGTTTGGAATCTCAATACCATTGATGTGAATTTTTACAATAGGGCTACCTAGATCTAAATATTTTTGAACTATTGGTTTCCCCATCATAATATCAGCAATTTTTCCTACCAATTGGATTTTATTGACATCTTTTCTTTTTCTTCCTGGTTTTCTAATACATAGCTCCTTAATGGTTTTGCAAATATTGGTATTTCCTTTATAGCTTGAAGAAAATGAATTTTGATGCAAACATTCTTTAGTTCATCTAGCATATCATATTCTGGTAAGACAATTTGCCTTTCTATTCCTTTATCAATTTTGAGCCTTTCAGGAAAAGGTGGATCTTGTAAGGAAATAGAAGGTTGTTCTACTAGAGGAATTATAGGAGCTGAATTTATTTGGTCATCCTTCAAATGTATAGGAACATCTTCCTTTGGAGGAGTCTTTTCTTGATCAAGAAGTGTTTCTTTTTCAAGAATTTCATCCTCTTTAGCTTTTTGGATGAAAACTAGTGATGACTTATTTTTTAAAACCCTTCCAGATCTAAGTTGAACATCATTTAGACGTAATGGGGTTATCATACAATATTGAAAATTTTGACCTTCTATGTTACAGACAACTTGTTGATTTTTATTATTTGGATTTGGCAGTCGTTGAGTAGGTAGTTGATTGGGTTTTTGAGGAAATGGAGTGGATGGTAATGAAAGTTGTTGATTTGGTGGTTGGGCTTGAAATTGAGGGGATTGGTTTTGTTGAGGAGGATAATATTGATGTGGAAAATTGTGATAAGATTGTTGGAATTAGGGATATTGAGGATTTCTGCCATAATAATTCTACCAACCTTAGGCCCAAGATGGACATTGGGGTTGAGGAGGCCAAGGTTTCCAAGGAATAAGTGCAACCCAATTATTATGTGGTTGTGCATAAGGTTGATATTGAGAATTGAAATCTTGGGTCATATTTGGCTGTTGATTTTTCCATGGTCTTTTAGCAACAAAGCAAAGTGATTCAGCTTGGCTTGTTCCAGTTTCATCATGAAAGAAAAGTTTAAGACCAGGTATTGAAGGGCATTCCCTTATATCATGATTTTCAGCACATATGACACATATTTATATATTATCAAGAGGACATTATCTCAGAGCATGTTTCTTCCTACACCTAGGACAGAAAATAGTTAATGCAACATTTTCATCTTTTTAAATGTTTTGTATTTTGAGAGTATCTAGTTGTTCACTAAGATTCCCAAGGATATTTGTTTTAAAGTTATCAAGAAAATTGCCTAGTTCTGCTCTACTTATTGTTCCAGTTGCAAATTTACTAACTCTTGACATGGCAAGATCTCTTGGATTCTTACCAGATCTAGCCTTACCCCTTGAGATGTGTTTACACAAATCAGAGATTTCACCAAATGAAAGTTGAGAAACATATCCTTTGCCCATTAAGTTGAGAAGATCAATCCACTCATCTCTTATAGATTTTAACAAAAGAGCTTTTAATGTTTCTTCATCCAATTCATGCATCCTAGCCCTTTTAACATTATAGGAAAATATTTCAACTAAGTCTTCAAGGCTTTCATCCTCCTTTTGCATCATCTTAAAGACTTCATCCTTAAGGTTATGGGGCATACAATAATCTTTATATTTTTCTAAGAACACTCTTTTCATTTCTTCCCATGTTCTAATATTATGTGTCCCTAGTCCCATGAACCATTTAAGTGCTCCATCTTTTAGAGTGGCTAGAAAAAGTTTAAATTTTTAATTATCAAGTAAATAGTCATAGGATCTACGTAATACTTTGAACTCAAAAATAATTTTTTTTGGATCCTCGGTTCTTAAACCATGAAATTTAGGAAGAATAAAAGGTGAGATATTCTTCATTGTGGTTGTGGTATCTTCATCAAAGATAGGAAATCCATAAGGATATGGTTCTCCCCTACCTCTTCTACCACCTTGTCCTCCACCTCCTCCTTTATTTCCTCCTCTACCCCTTCCAACTTCAATCGTAAGTTCACCGTCTACATTGTGTACTTCTCCTTCCCCTTCCCTTGCCATTGTGAATTATTCAGAGTTAATATAGGGTTCAATGATAGGATTATCTAGCTCTTCCTATGGCTTCTCTACTAATGGTATCTCATAATAAACCTCCTCTTCTTCACTAAATACCTCTAGCTCTTGTCCTAAGAGTTGTTCTCCTATTGAAGAGAGAAATATTACTCCTTTTGTTGGGGATGTAGGTTCTTCAACTATAACTTCAGTGGAAGAAGTTGGTGAATCTCTAGGTTGGATTTCAGATCTATGCACCTCAAGAAGTCTATGTCTACCTGCTATGGATGGAATACGAGTCTCAATGGATGGTGTGGCACTACGTGGTCTAGTGGGAGTGAGTGGTGATGTAGGAATTGAACTTTGTCCTCTACTTCTACTTACAAATCTATCCCTAGAATCCCTTTCTCTATTCATGCATTCTAAATGATTTTATTATGCTTTAACTATGCACCTATAAAATTGAATGCATCTAAAATGATATGCAAACCAAAAATGGAATCCTATATACACTTCCCTGGAAACAGCGCCAAAATGTTGGGTAATTTAATTGATGTTAAATTACTTCATTAATTGTCAACCAAGGTTCGTGTACTTATGAAGTGCATGTGCACAATATATGCTAGGAGTTCTATTTTTGGTTTTTAAAAGATGAAATTGATCTAAATATGAATGAATGTTAGATTGAATCAAAGTGTTCCCACACACATGTTCTTTCCATTAAAACTATTTCAAAACAAAATGAAATCAAAATTTTAATTACTGAACTGAAGCTTTAATCTATGAATTGTAAATCACAAACTCTAATTGCAAAAAGGAAATTTAATTCTACTTGCAGAAAGGAAATTTTAATTATATTTGCAAAAAGAAAATTCTAATCCTACTTGCAGAAAGGAAATTCTAATTCTACTTGCAGAAAGGAAATTCTAATTCTATTTGCAGAAAGGAAATTTTAATTCTACTTGCAAAAAGGAAATTCTAATTCTACTTGCAAAAAGGAAGTAAATCAAAACTAGACTTCTTCAACAAAATATTGAATCGAATTGTAACTTCAAAGGATTACTAGTGTGCGTAGTTGTACTTCAAAACCTCTTTATTCATCATTCATGAAGTCACTTAGAAAAATTAACTGAATTATGGAATGAAAGAGTTGAATGAAATGAACTAGGGAAATTAAATATTTTGTATTTTTATGAGCGCTCTGTTTGTTGCGAGCATCAAAATTAAACTAGGAATTGATCAATAGAATGCATTGATGAACTACAATGAAAGAAGGTTATTTATCAAGCAAATTGTAGTGAACATAATCAAAAGCTAATATACTCTTACAACTCTCTAAGGGGGGCTCCTATTGAGTGCAAGTATGCAATCAGATATTAAATCACTTATCCACATATTGGTTCAGAAACATAGTATTTATATTAATTTAAAAGTATTCAACATAAAAAGATTGAAACAATTAACAATGATAACTATTATCTCTAGCTTCCTTTCAAGGCTTTTTATACACCTTTATTACTTTGAGAGTCCTAAGTTGAGAGGTAAATTGACTAATATAATAACTAAGAAGTGAAAACAAGATGAAAGTTGTTCTTCTCATGATTTTCTACTGAAAGAGCAACTCATGAGGGATTTGATCGAACATATTGGCTTTGAAGGTTGCTTAATCGTTTCCACGCTCACTTGATCTTGCCACGAACCACCTTCAAAATCTGCTTATCGTTGGAGTGTCATAACCAAAGTTGACTTCTGGTTTGACTTCCAGATCTCTTGAACCATGTAATTTTCCAAATCACCAAGACAGGCGGATATCCATATGTTGACCATTTTCCATCTGTTGGTACCTTTTAATCGTTCTTTGGTGCATTAGAACCTGTCTAACGATGGAGATAACTACAAAATTATTTGTTAGCTGCAGAAGGAATGAGATTTGATAGCTATAGGAATGTTTAAATTAAATTTCACAAAGAAACAAAAAATCATAAATCATGGATGATTAATACCTTTTTAGACGCTTAGGCATGTCTAGGATGACCTTTTATTTTGGAACTACAACAAAATTATTATGGAAAAGGATGAAAAGGAAGGCAAAAGGATTGTCAAAAAGAGGACAATTTCATACTTCAACAACTACTATTCGTTGTAACAGATTCAAATGATATGCACAAGAGGGATATGTGTGAGAGAACCTTTATTCACCCAAATCCACCGGGCCCACATAGGCTCTGCTTGTGCAAGCTTTTTTTGGACACTATAAAATGTCGACTTTCATGGTATTTGACACATATATTTTCTCATTCTGCATTAATGTTTCTATGAAATGTCACATAAGCTCAATCAATTTCTTGCACTCCATAAATATTCACCATCCATGCTCTTATTTCTGCACACTGCAAATTGTCAATTTTTACATTATTTGATACACATATTTAGTCATTCTACAACAACGTTTTTAATGGTAAAACAAATCTAGCAATTACTTATCTTCACAGACTACTTTTGTAATTGTTCTCACATTATTTTAATAATGAAACGGTTATGCTTCACATTGCGATTTTGGAATACAACTGAGCAAGAGTGTGGAGGGAGGAGAATAAAGGCTTGCACCACACTATACATATACGTTTAAGTGTTTTGGTTTTTTTTTTTAATGAAACAGGTAGAGATTTGTACTATTGAAAAAATATGGATTGCAAGGCTAGAACCTTTGCATATTCCAATCTTCCTTACAGGTTTGAGATCGAGCATAGAGACTCAATCCAAACCCTCAAGCGAGTTCCCCATGACACAAAATTTTAGCCCCTTTCCAACTAAATATTTTCCAAAAAAAAAACAAAATACAAGCACATTTACATTCCATTTTTTACTATAATTTTATTTTGATCTAGTTTGACTTCTTGTTTTTCTTGGTGAAAACATTGTCCAGTTCTTCCTAATTTTAATCCAACCCGCATTTTCTACAAATTCTGGTGGATCGTTCTTCGGAAAGTGCTTGATAATATTTTTGAAATCTTCCTCATCCACCTAATCTTCCCAAGAAGTTTCCTTTTCAATGATATTCCTTGTGGTTTCCAAAAGGGATCCATTTTCCATGAGGTTTTGCTAATTTTCCGCAAATGTTGTATCCGGGGAATCCTTACTAACGACTTAAGGGTCTACATTGGTAAACGATTTTTCCTACTTATATTTTGTTGTTGCGAATGTGATTTCTTTGACTATATCTGCTTCTTTCTTGTCTTCTAATTATTTCTTGTCCTGAAGCTCTTCCTCTTTGAACACTGTATAGCAATCATCTTGTGCTCCTTCCCACCATTTGGGCCTTCGAGATTTTTTCCACTCTTTTTTATTTTGAAAACACTTGGGGTAGTTTTTGTTTACATGCCTCGTTTCATAACATGCTCTACACCAAAATGAAATATTCTCGTAGTCGAGCTTTTGGACCCAAGTATAGTTTGGAGCCGTCAAATTAATCTTTGTGGGGAAACCCTTATTGAAGTTCATCTCCACACAAATGCTAGCATAAGCAGTCTTATAATTTTTTGTTGTTTTAAGGCAATGGTGATAAATTTTCCTAGTGCTTTCCCAATGGAGCAAAGCAATGAATGATTTTAGAAATGTAAGGGAAGTTTCGGAAGCCTTACCCAAACTAGGATAGTGGAGATTGATGTCATTACCAGGTCAAAAATGGGAGTCTAGGGTTGCATGAAGAGGCTAGTACTCCCCCAAAACCATGGCCCAACTATACATATGGCCTTATTGTACTCAATATTATCAAAAACCATAGTGAAGAAACCCCAAGCCATAGGGTAAATATTCAACTCGTCCGTCAAAAGGGGCTTTCGTGACCTAGAGATCCATTTATGCAAATTAGTCAGCCGGCCAGAACCCATTAAACATGTAAACCAAGACATTCCCCGAAAAATATTTTTCACAAGAGAAAGCTTCCTCATCCATAGAAACATTGAGAAAAGAAATTTCTTGTACCACTAGAAGACTGGAACCAAATTTAAACATAGAGCTATATGAAATCGAAGAAGAGCTAGCTTGACCAGTAACCATACCTGCAAAAGAAATATAATTTTTCTTCAAAACACAAGGATACACCATTGAACGATTTGTAGAAGGGATCTACAAAAAACCCAAGCAAACAAAGCAAAGATTGAGCAGCTAGGGAGAAACCCTAGTCGCCACAAGGGTTTCCATAGCTCCTTCCATCTCTCTATGTTTCACTTAGGTGTTTTGTGTTTTTCCCAAAAATTACTAATAGAATTTATCAAACTATTTATTTGTTTAATTAAATAAATTGATTTAAGATAGAAAAATAAACATGTTTTTAAAATTATTTATCCATTTGTTCGTGCATTTTAGCATTCCTTTCAATTCGCCAAAAGACAGGGATGTCTCATTGAACCAAAATACAACACTCTACATTCTATCATGGTGTTGTGTGATAGCTAAATAAAAATATTTTGAATGCATCCAAGAAATCCTTGAAGTTCAATAAAGCGTAAAGCATAAGATATTAAGGACTAGCAATGAATTCTAGCACATGGGGATTAGATACCTCACCCTAAAGAAACAAAACAATCACCTGATCAAATTTTAAATAAAATAAAAAAATGCAAATAAAGAAAAAATAATATGTGGATGCTATAGTAGGAAAAGGGAAAGCTCAAATAGTCAACAATGTTAGAATCGTTTGTAAATGAAACTAAGTATCAGTTTATGCAACAAAAACAACAAAAATTACACTATCAATAACAACTTGACAAATCTTATCGGCCTCACTCTTACAAGATTTATTGGCCAGTAGCTTATTAGCAAAAAAATATTACAAATAACGAAAAATTGCTTCAATGCCAACAAACGAAAATAAACATAAATCCAGAAAACTTTCACAATCAATACACAACCAAAAGATATTAACTAGGAGGGGTAGTGATCGAAGAGGATTCTCTAGTCCTGAACCTGGTGATGGAAAAAGTGGAAACTCACAATGTACATGTTTCTCCATGTGACCCAATCTACCTTCAAAGTGATCTAATTTTTCCTATAAAGGCCCCTGACCCTTTGCAGATTTTCTCATTTGTCTTGCATTTTCCACATGTTGCATTGGAGATCATTCGTGAATGAGATGATCATATTCTGATCATCATGTTTATCTCTTAAGAGTTGTTCCATAAGAATCTTTATATATCCAAGCTCATTATCAATTTTTTTGTAATCAGATGTAGGGTCGTTAAAATCAAGTATGTTGACACGGTTGGGATCTATAGCTTCCCCTTGTCCAATGCTCTCTAGGTGATGTTGGCTTACCTCTCCTTGTTCATCAACTCCACGCCTTACTCTGCATCATTCACGTGGCATCTTGTATTTCACTAGAAAACAAAAAAGATTCAAATATAGTAATGTTATGAACATGCTAAACTAACAAAACCTTTTACGTTAAACAGAATAGCAACTCAGCTAAGAATGACAATAACCCACCTAGATTTGCATTTCAATGAACGAGGATGTAGTCCTAAAAGAAACTATCTAAATGAATAGTCACAAACTACAAAAGAAAAATTACAAAACCCTTAAGAAGTAAAATAGAGCAACAATGATCAAATGAAACCAGAGCATAGAAGTGTTCTATCTTACTTCATTATTAAGTTGGGAAACAATAGAATAACATATTATCATATTATTTGAATAAGTAACGTTTAATTCTCATGGGTAACATGCATTTATATACCTATCTTTACTTCGTTGGCTATACCCTACGTTAATGTAGATCGCCATTGATTTAGCCATTGTCGTGCTATGGGTGTAAAAACTTATTTTCCCCATCTTTCCGTAAAACAAAAAATATTTCTCTGATTTTAAATATTTCCCTAATTTAATTTGTGTATTACTCTATTTCCCTTTCTAATTAACATAAGCATTTATTCGGTGAATCAACGTGTAATCAAGAGATCATTTCAATGCTTAATAGCATTTACTCTAACGCATTGTGTAATGATTACTACTTTTTAACAAATCCATCTATATTATAAAATAGTGTTTTCAACATTTATTCAGTGAAAGAATGATATGTGCTAAAAACCTTTGTTTCGTCTTTTTTACACTTCTATATACGTTACTCCTCCACACATATCAACTTTCTGCAACACCGATTAGCAAATATTAAAAAGTTAATTAATGCTTAATCCTATGGTTAATATATATATATATATATATATATATATATATATATATATATATATATATATATATATATATATATATATATATATATATATCGAGAGAGAGAGAGAGATCTTAATGGCTAATAATGAAATGGTTATGCCTTATATTGCAATTTGTGGAGTGCAGAGATGTGAGGTTAATTAATTAAAGTAATGTGGGGTCCGTGTTTTATCGTTATTTGAGAATGCTTCATTTCGGAAATCATTTCCACCATCTGTTGTTATTCTTGCCTCCACACTATGCACAATTAATGGAACCTTTGCACCTTTGCACTATGCACATGTGGTTGCCCAACAATCTGTATTATAAATATAACATAATATTAAGATTTGTATATTATCTCTCGTCACTACTACCGTTGATACATTGTGAGAAAAGAGGAGGTACAGATTCATACATTTTGTGGAGCCTAGAAATACATATTGAGCAAATACAGAGCAATATTATATATCATTTTCTTTCACACCTTTGCGCTTGTGCATGATTTTTTTTGCATATTGATCTGTTTTTTCTCATTTGGATATATCTTCTGCGATATTTGCTTCTATAATTGTGGTCACATTATTTTAATAATTAAATGGTTATGTGACACATTGCAATTTGCAGAGCGTGGAGTGCCTTAAATATCATTTAGATGTTTTGGGTTTTTCACAAAGTTTAATAATACAATTTATCAAACTATTTATTTATTTAATTAAATAAATTGATTTAAGATGTTGAAATATAAAGATGTTTTTAAAACTATTTATGCATTTGTTTGCACATTTCAACATTCCTTTCAATTCACCAAAATCCAATAACAAAACTAAACTTGTTTTAATAGTTTTCTATTTCCAATGTTGAATATGAATGATAAATCTACATGCTCCTCAAATTGCATTTCTTTCAATAGCCATGCAAACAAATGAAATAACAAAAGCACCTTCAATATTGACACAAATACATATAGAAAAATTAGTAAGCAGTAACTAGATTACATGCAATCATAACAAAGCCCATAATTCAAGCAATTTGGACAAACAACAATTGATGCTTTCTTATTATATTCAATATGATTATGTCTAACTAACTAGTGTAGCAAATAGAGATCTACCCGCTTGACTTCTAAGGCAGTGTCGTTGAAGCAATGATCATGGTTACTTTGTTTTGGAAAGATATCTTCACATGTACATACCTAGCTAAACACAAATCTCACACTAAGTCCTTTCCACATACTTATGTATTTTTCATAACAAATCATGGAGTTGTTGTCACCCCATTCTCTAATTTCTTATATTTAATGAATATTATCTTTGAGCATTGAACAAACTACAATTAGAAACAAATGAATTTTTTTGTATTGCATCACAGAGGTCTATCGGCTTCTTCATCGTCCTCGTTCACAACAAGACGATAGCTTAGCAAACAAGACAAAGAATACTATAAATGATCTTGCTATAAAGAGTGCATCTATAAGTTGTTGGACACAGATTGTCATTGGTGTCAATATGGCAATATTAGAGGAGCAAACGGAGCCAAGAGGAGCAGACCAAGCAAGAGGAGCAAACGGAGGAGCCATATATATAATATATATATGCCAAAGAAGAGGAGCTATCGGAGGCAAAACTCATATATATATATATATATATATATATATATATATATATATATATATATATATATATATATATATAGATATATAGATATATATATATATGCATGCGAAAAGGAGGTTGAGGTTTCTAGAGCGCACTGCTGCGGAGAAGTTAGGGTTTTTTTTTCGGCTCTTGCTGCCGCCGTTGCGCTTGCGGCGGCAGGGCTTGCCTCTGGTGTGGTTTCTGGCCGCCCTTCTTGTCGCCATCACTTGGTGCTTCGACGCTTTATCGTGCGGCCGAAGTTCTTTGAAATATCTGTACCGGGGTTCACAGTGTCATGGGGGGTTTGAAGTTCTGCGGTTCCTGTAGCCTGTGGTGGGGATTCAACTTCGGCCTCCGCTCCCCTCATTCCTGCGGACCTCTACCCTTGCGACGTGCAATATTTTCATTTTCCACAGCACGGCTCTGCGTCCATTACCTCGTCTTCGGCTCTGACGATCCCGGGTTGGTGGTCTGCTCAGCTTGGACTCTGAGTTTCATCGGAAGTGCTCTGGGGGACTTGCTTTGTGCATTGAGTCGGGAGGCGGCGGAGTGTGTTCATATCTACTGGTTTCGGCGGTCTTCTGCTCAAACTTCCGTGTCGCTCTGCTTTGGCGGTCTCACCAAGGGGTTTTGGCCTTTGGCGTATTGATCTGAGCCGCGGAGTGGGTGCGGGGTATTGTTGGGCCTCTTGATACTCTTCGTGGGGGCGAGGTGGCTGCCCTAGCCGCCTCTGCCCCCGAAATCGAATCGCCTCTGCTCTGGTTGGGACCTGATGGGTTCCTTTACTGAGGCGTTTGGTCATATTTTTTGTTGCTTTCTGGCTTACCTCTGCAGTTATCTAGGGCGTTGAGGGATCTAGGGTGTGAAGTCTGTCTCTGCATCATTTCGTGCCGCTTCATCATGGCTGCTTCTGGTTGGTTTCTTCAGGCTACTGAGGATGTATGGGTGGTTTCTTCCTCTGGTTTCTTCGGTTTCAGGAGGAGAGTTTGAGGGGGTGGGGGAGGTGTGGCTACCTTGGCTGCTCTCTACCATTTTGTGCCTCTCCTCCTTGTCTAGGCGGTCATTTCGAATTTTCCACACATTCCTCAGGAGTTGTTGTTTTTTTCTGCTGTTTTTGTTTGTGATGGGTATGGGTATCCTCCTGTTTAGGGTTTACATACCCATTTACTTGCTGCCCTGTCTGAGGGATTTTATGTATACTTCTCTTGAAGTATGGTTATTGTAAGTGGTTTTGCCCACACTTCTGCATATGCGTTTAGCATCTACAACATGTAATTTTCTGAAATTAATGGAAATTACGGATTTTCTCTTCGGAAAAATATATATATATATATATATATATATATATATATATATGCATGCATTTAAACACTATTGGGAGCGGCCTTAACACTATCGGCGGGCAAGCTATGCATCCCCGACAATACACTATCGGAGGCCAAAACTCACGTATATATGCCATTACACTATCGCAGGCAGAAACCGGACTTGAAAATATATGCACAAGAGATTTGGGATCCTATCGGGTCCAGCACATCGCATCGGCACTTCGGAAGCGGGCGTTACAGTGTGTCAAGCGGCCCCTTTGCGATCGCCGATAGCGATTATCACATCGAGAAATCGGAGCGGAGGTAATACAGTGTAAGGCCTTGACCATATGCGACTTGCGATCGTCGATAGCGATATCGCATCGGACCTGACCCTGTGCGACTTGCGATCGCCGATAGTGATATCGCATCGAAGCTCCGCCAAGGGAAAACCCCGATTGCGATGAACAGTTGTGAACCCAATGAGAATATCAACTGTTGTTTAATGCCATATCACATCCGCAGGAGGATCGACCCATTGGCCATCGGCGATGTCATGAGGTCACTATATAAAGAACTCCGAGAAGCCGCGATTTCCGATTGCGATAATTTTGTGGAGGAGCGGACCCGATGTCGTTTAAATGCGGGTGTAATATTTCCTAAAGTCCGCCCCTTTAGTCTTTTCGACTGTTTCACACATATTTCTTGTGTAATCAAGTTTTTTGGGTTGCGCGGGGTTTTTGGGTCGAAAGGCCTATGATAACTGTTCTGATGAATTAGAAGGTTGAGCGTCAGTTACATGGGGTGTATCATGGTGATGGAGATTACGATTGGAGCATAACCTGTCCGTTAAACGAAACAGTCTCAGTGGATGCCTGTTAACATTGAAAAAACGAGCCTGTGTTATAGTTTTAGCACACAGTGACCGTAAAGCCAAGAAGTTGAATGGAAAGCCAGCACAGAGGAAGCCACAGTGACCAAGGACGGAAGATGAAAGATCAAGCGAGTCAGAGGAAATGACAGTGACCGAGGAGGAAGCCAAAGAGGTGGTGGAAAGCGGAAACGAAGAGTCAGAGGCATCTGAAATACATAAAAACATAAAATCAAAGTGAGATGGTGATAAATGGATGTATAATCAGTAAGAGAGGAAGCCGAAGAACAGGCAAGAGGAAGGAGAGGCCATAGAAGCAATAGAACAGGAGAATAGCAGAAGCTCAGCAGGCTTGTGAGTAGAGAACAGCAATAGAACAGTTCATACCAAGGTTGGGTTGGAGCCCAAGAGGTTGGAGCCTCAGAATTGAACAGGACTGAAGTCATTGGGGGTAGGTGCTCCTAAGTGTAGAAACACTACAAAACAGAGTTGGTGCTCTGGAGGTTGGAGCCTCACTGAAGTCCAAGTTGGAGCTTGGCAACTATTCACAGTCAGATATATACTTATATTGTATTCATTTCATTTTACTATCTTGAGTTTTAATAAAATAATTTATTTCAGCTGTTGGTCTCTGTGTTCTGTGTATACATACACATATCTATATATGCTTTTGGCAATCACTAGAATAAAAAATAAGAAATACTGATTCACCCCCCCCAGTATTTACAACAATTGGTATCAAAGCAGGCTTCTTCATACTAGCCTAACAGCTTGAAGAAGGATCCGCAGCCATAATGAGAAATCACGAAGCATCAGGAAGGCCTCCTTTGTTCGATGACACTAACTTTGGGTTCTGGAAGAAAAGAATGACCTACTACTTAATGTCCCTTGGACCTGAAGTCTGGCATTTTGTTCAAAATGAGTACAAAACTACTTCCGCTCTTCCAACAGACCAAGACGAGAGGAAAGCCTACATCGCAAATGCAAAGGCCATGAACTCCATCACTAGTGGAATCACTGATTCCGAGTTTACAAAAATCATGCACTGTACCTCTGCCAAAGAAATGTGGGAGAAGCTAGTTGGCTTGTACGATGGAGACTCAAAAGTCAAAAAGGAAAAGCTTCAAACTCATAGAAGACAATTTGAAAGTGTGAGGATGGAAGATGAAGAAGATATTGTAGCATACCTCCTCCAAGTAGCTGAAGTGGCAAATTCCCTGAAAGGATTGGATGAAAAAGTTGAAGAAAGTACCATTGTTCAAAAGGTATTAAGGTCTCTTCTAGACATATTTGACTCCAAAATAAGCGCTATAGAAGAAGCAAAGGATCTAGATACCCTCGAAATGGATGAACTCCATGGAATTCTCACTGCCTATTAAATGAGGAAAGGTGGCCCAAGCTCCAAAGATGTAGCATTCAAGGCCTCAAAGTCAAAAAAGGGGAAAGAAAGGAATGTCTGTAGTGATGAGTCAGATGTGGAATCCGAATTTGCTCAATTTGTATGAAAGATGAAGAGAGGATCTAAGCTTAAAGGCAAGTATCCTCTTATCTGTTTTAAATGTGGTAAAATAGGTCATTATGCAGCAAAATGTCCTCATAAACATGACAATGATGATGAAGGAAATTCTAAAAGAATGGCACACAAAAAGAAAGGGTTCAATAAGAAAAACTTCTTCTCCAAGCAAGATGAGTCTGATGAGGATGAGTTTATGGTCATCAAAAAGAAATTAGATGAGGAAAGTGATCATGATGAAAGCCAAGAAGCATTATTCATGGCACTCGCAGATGATGATGACTTAGGGCCAGAAGGAAATGTAGATGAACTGTTAATAAGCGCCATTGAAGAAAATGAGAAACTACGGAACAAAATTATTTCTCTCAAAGTGGAAAACGAGGAAATAAGAAGGAGAGAAGATCTCTTGGAAGCAAAGCTTAAAGAAAAAGAAGAGACTTGTGAAGAACATGAGGCCGAAATAGTGTCTCTGAGAAAGAAGTTGGAGCAAATTAAAAAGGGTTGTAAAAGCTCTCAACTGAAAAATCAAAAACCTCAACATGACAAGTCTGGAATAGGTTTCAAAGGAGAATCCTCAAGCACTAAGAATAGTGCGAAAAGCTATGCCGATGCACTTTCCTGCAATCCAAAAGATGAAAAAGTAAGTTATCAAAAGTGCATCCCAGAGTCCAAGAATGAAGAGAGAATTACTCCAAAGAAGAATGTGGAGTCGAATCATGGACACTACAGCAAATACAACCCTGTACTCCACCAAGGGCCCATCGCAAATCCAAAGAACGAGGGAGGAGTAATTCCCAGGATGGAAATCGACTCAAATCGTGGTTTCTTCAACAAGTACAAAACCATCTTTCTTGGACACTGCTTTCACTGTAAAAACTTCAGTCATCAAGCCAGACATTGTATGGCTCGCATAAGTGAAAAGACAAAGCTAAAGGACCAAATAATCAACTCATATGCCCCCAAAAGGCAAGGACAAATCAAAATGTTCAATTCATTTGATCCCTTGACCAAATTTGATCTAATTTGCTCCTTCTACTACAATAATGGACACTATGAACAAGACTTCCAACTCAAAGGAAAAAATACGAGTAGCAAGAACTCCAACATGGACAAATGCGGCTTGGCTCTATATGCTCAAAATAATGAAAACCAGTGGTTTGTAGATAGTGGGTGCTCCAGACACATGACAGGAGACAAAAGGAAGTTTGTCTCACTGAGTAAAAAGGAAGGGAATGTGTCCTTTGGAAGCGGATCAAGCAAAATTGTAGGAAAAGGAACAGTTACTCTGATCAATGGAAAAGGAAAAGCTCAAGATGCTCTGCTAGTTGACGGGCTCAAACACAACCTCCTAAGTGTCAACCAAATCTGTGATCAAGGACATAAGGTCGTTTTCAGCACCAAAGACTGTGAAATAAGGAACTCTGCCTCAGGGAAACTTGTGGAAAAAGGGGTGAGAACATCAGACAACATTTACATTCTGAACAAGATTCAAGAAAATAAATGCTACTTAAGTCAGACAGATGAGAGTTGGCTGTGGCACAAGCGACTTGGACATACAAGCTTCAAAAATCTGATTAATATCAGCAAGATCAAAGCTGTATGAGACATCCCAAGGTTGTTCAAACCAAATCAAGCAGTGTGTGGGCCATGTCAACATGGAAAGCAGACCAAAACCAGCCACAAGACAAATGAACATTGTACATCTAAGCCCTTGGAGATCATCCATGTTGATGTGTGTGGGCCAACTAGAAATCAAGCACTCCAAGGAGAAAGGTACTTTGTGTTATTTGTTGACGATTATACTAGAATGATGTGGATCTATTTCATAAAGTATAAGTCTGAAACTGTTGAGTGTTTTAAGAATCTAAAAGCCCTTGTAGAAAATGAAAAAGACTCAAAAATTAAGTGCCTCAGAATAGACAGAGGAGGAGAATTCACATCAAACGAGTTTAGTGAGTTCTATAATATTCATGGAATTAAAAGAGAATTCTCGACTGCCAGAACACCTCAGCAAAATGGGGTAGTTGAAAGAAGAAACCGAACAGTCCAAGAAATGGGAAGAACTATGCTATTAGCAGCAGACTTACAACCTAAATTCTAGAGAGAAGCAGTAGGAATAGCTGTCTATACACTGAATCGAACTCAATTAAGACCAAATTTTGAAAAAACTCCTTATGAGCTATGGAAAGGAAGACCTGCTTCGATGAAGCACTTCAAGATCTTTGGAAGCAAGTGCTTCATAAAAATAAATGATGGCTCACCCGAAAAGTTTGATTCTCGGGTTGATGAAGGGATATTTCTTGGATACTCTACACGGAGCAAGGCTTACAAGTTCTACAATTATCGACTGAAGAAAATAGTGGAAAGCATTGATGTAAAGGTTGATGAAGATCTTCCAGAAAGGGAAATTGAAGAACATGAAGATGACTCTCTCATTGAAGAAGAAGAACCTAAAGAGGAAGAAATAAAAGGGGAAGAAGAAGAGGAAGAAGAGGAAAGAGAACCACCTAATGCCCCTTCAAATATGAATTATGTCCAAAGACATCATCCAGAAGAGAGGATCATTGGCGATAGAGATGAAGGTGTGCAGACCTGAAGAAGGATAACAATCACACCCAAGAGAAAAGTCATTGCCCTCCTATCTATGATAGAACTAGAAACATTTGCAAAAGCAAGTAAGGATCCTCATTGGCTAAAAGCCATGGAAGAAGAAATGTTCAAAATTGAGAAGAACAAGACATGGGAGCTGGTACCTCGTCCAAAGGAAAAAAACATAATAGGAACAAAATGGGTGTTCAAAAATAAAATGAATGAGGAAGGACAGGGTATCATAAACAAGGCAAGACTTGTCTGCAAAGGCTATTCACAAATTGAAGGAGTTGACTTTGAAGATACATTTGCACCAGTGACCCATATGGAAGCTATTAGGATGTTCTTGGCATTTGCTTGCTCAAGAAGATTCAAAATTTATCAAATGGACGTGAAATCAACATTTCTAAATGGGGAACTCAAGGAGGAAGTCTACATGGAGCAGCCAGAAGGTTTTGATCTAACAATAGGAAAGGACTTAGTTTGTAAGTTGAAAAAGGCTTTATATGGGTTGAAAAAAGCTCCTAGAGCTTGGTATGCAAGACTCGATCACTATTTACAACAACAAGGCTTCAAAAAGGGAGTGGCTAGAAGTAATATATACATAAAGACAGATGAAGGTAAGTTACTAGTTGCTCTTGTTTATGTCGATGATCTGATTTTTGCTAGTAATAATGATTAAATGAGCCATGAATTTTCTCAAAGCATGTCAAAAGAGTTTGAGATGTCAACGATAGGAGAGCTATCCCACTTCCTTAGACTTTAAATATCTCAAACTAGAGCAGGATTGTGTATATCTCAAACCAAATATCTAAAAGACATGCTCAAAAAAATATGGAATGGAGGACTGTGCACCCATGAGCACACCTATGACCACAAACTGCAAACTGAGCAAAGATGATGACTCCCCTCTAGTAGATGCAATTCATTACAGGTCAATGATTGGAGCCCTTCTATACTTAACAGCTACACGACCAGACATAATTCACGCAGTAGGAATGGTGGGAAGATTTCAATCTGCTCCCAAACAATCCCATTTATTAGCTGTAAAAAGAATTCTCAGATATCTGAAGGGAACTTCTGATTTCGGTCTTTGGTACCCAAAGAACTCAACAATGATTGTAACTGTATACACCGATGTTGATTGGGCTGGAAGTATAGATGATCGGAAAAGTACTAGTGGAAATGCATTCTTCCTAGGAGACTGTTTGGTATCCTAGCTCAGCAAAAAACAGTCATCCATATCATTATCCACAGCCGAAGTCAAGTATATTGCTACCACTGACTGTTGTTCTCAAATACTATGGATGAAGGAAGCTTTAAAAGATCTCGACATATGTACAGATCAACCAATTACCATTTATTGTGACAACACAAGTGCTATCAGTCTCAGCAAAAATCCAGTGATGCACTCAAGAACCAAACACATACCGATCAAGTATCATTTCCTCTGTGAGCAAGTAGATGAACAAAACATCGTCCTGGAATATATCAGTACTAAGGAGCAGATAGCTGATATTTTCACAAAACCTCTTCCTCGAGAAGCATTCGAACATCTGCGTCAAAAGATGGGGGTTATTTCTTTATCATCACTCAAGTTCATTCATAAAGATGCAGCGGGACAGGGGAGCATTTTGACAGGGGGAGTCCGTATGCATTCCTTTGCCATTGATGTCAAAGGGGGAGAGCAGAAGAATATTGCCATCAATAACAAAGGGGGAGATTGTTGGACACAGATTGTCATTGATGTCAATATGGCAATATTAGAGGAGCAAACGGAGGAGCCATATATATATAAAATATATATATGCCAAAGAAGAGGAGCTATCGGAGGCAAAACTCATATATATATATCTATATATATATATATATATATATATATATATATATATATATATATATATATATATATATATATATATTATATATATAGATATATATATATATATATATATATATATATATATATATATATATATATATATATATGCATGCATTTAAACACTATTGGGAGCGGCCTTAACACTATCGGCGGGCAAGCTATGCATCCCCGACAATACACTATCGGAGGCCAAAACTCACGTATATATGTCGTTACACTATCGCAGGTGGAAACTGGACTTGAAAATATATGCACGGGAGATTTGGGATCCTATCGGGTCTGGCACATCGCATCGGCACTTCGGAAGCGGGCATTACAGTGTGTCAAGTGGCCCCTTTGCGATCGCCAATAGCGATTATCGCATCGGGAAATCGGAGCGGAGGTAATACAGTGTAAGGCCCTGACCATATGCGACTTGCGATCGCCGATAGCGATATCGCATCGGACCTAACCCTGTGTGACTTGCGATCGCCGATAGCGATATCGCATCAGAGCTCCGCCAAGGGCAAACCCCGATTGCGATGAATGGTTGCGGACCCGACGAGAATATCAACTACTGTTTAATGCCATATCATGTCCGCAGGAGGATCGACCCATCAGCCATCGGCAATGTCATGAGGTCACTATATAAAGAACTCCGGGAAGCCGTGATTGCCAATTGCGATAATGTTGTGGAGGAGCAGACCCAATGTCGTTTAAATGCGGGTGTAATATTTCCTGAAGTCTGCCCCTTCAGTCTTTTCGACTGTTTCGCACATATTTCCTGTGTAATCAAGTTTTTTGGGTTGCGCAGGGTTTTTGGGCCGAAAGGCCTATGATAACTGTTCTGATGAATTAGAAGGCTGAGTGTCAGTTACATGGGGTGTATCAGGGTGATGGAGATTACGATTGGAGCATAACATGTCCGTTAAACGAAACAGTCTCGGTGGATGCCTGTTATCATTGAAAAAACGGGCCTGTGTTACAGTTTTAACACACAGTGACCGTAAAGCCAAGAAGTTGAATGGAAAGCCAGCACAGAGGAAGCCACAGCGACCAAGGAGGGAAGCTGAAAGATCAAGTGAGTCAGAGGAAACGACAGCGACCGAGGAGGAAGCCAAAGAGGCGGTGGAAAGCGGAAACGAAGAGTCAGAGGCATCTGAAATACATAAAAACATAAAAACAAAGTGAGATGGTGATTAATGGATGTATAATCAGTAAGAGAGGAAGCCGAAGAATAGGCAAGAGGAAGGAGAGGCCAGAGAAGCAAGAGAACAGGAGAATAGCAGAAGCTCAGCAGGCTTGTGAGTAGAGAACAGCAGCAGAACAGTTCATACCAAGGTTGGGTTGGAGCCCAAGAGGTTGGAGCCTCAGAATTGAACAGGACTGAAGTCATTGGGGGTAGGTGCTCCTAAGTGCAGAACCACTGCAAAACATAGTTGGTGCTCTGGAGGTTGGAGCCTCACTGAAGTCCAAGTTGGAGCTTGGCAACTATTCACAGTCAGATATATACTTATATTGTATTCATTTCATTGTACTGTCTTGAGTTTTAATAAAAGCATTTATTTCAGCTGCTGGTCTCTGTGTTTTGTGTATACATATACATATCTATATATTCTTTTGGAAATCACTAGAATAAAAAATAAGAAATACTGATTCACCCCCCCCCCTCTCAGTATTTCCAACATAAGCTACGGGTTTCTCAAAAATGTTAATTGGACTTGTTGATTCATTCCTTCCTGTTTACTGAACTTTGGCCCTTGATATAGTAAAGATTATGGGTTTATTGAGTGATGTATATTGTGCCATGTTGCTTTCTGCAACGCTGAAACAAGAATACTTAAACTTCATCCTCCATTTCATTTCTAGATTCTAAACAACGATCCATATTTCATTCACGTGTGTTCCCTTGTTCATTCTGACCTGGACAACCTTTAGACAAGAGGAACCCATTACAATTTATTCTTATTATAAACAATGTAAAAACATGACAACTTTGTAGCACGAATAAACAAGAACTAAGAAACAAGAACCACTAACAAAATTCAATAGGCTTGAATTCACATAGGCTCTAAATATATAATGATTTTACCATTACTCTGCTACGAATGCTTATGATTTCAATAGTACTTTCCATTAAGATCTGAAAATATATATGTTAATCATAGGATTAAGCCTTGATTAGGTTTTTAATATCCACTAATCTACATTGCAATAAGTTTACATGTGCGGAGGGTAACGTATGCAGATTTGTAATAAAAGAGGGAAAAAAAAGTTATGTTGCATGTATCATTCTTTTCCACATCCTTCGAGTATGTTAGAATGGATATTGGTTTTGGAGCCATGTTTATGCTTGGATTCACTCAATAAATTCCAAAAAGACTATTTTATAATATCAATGGATACAATCTTCTTAATTTGTTAACAAGTAGTGATCATTACACAATGCATTAATGTTATTAAGCATTGGAATGTTGTCCCGATTGCACGTCAATTCATTGAATAAATGCTTACATTAACTAGGAAGGGACCTTTGGTTGATCATATGATTAAGCCTTAATTATCATTTTAATATGATATCAAGCACTTGAAGGATGTGATGATTACATGTTCTATGTGTCGTGAGAGGTTAGTTGAATCTATGTAACATTTCGCCAAAAAGTTTTCAGCAAACGAGGCAATGTACGCATGTATGTGAAGTGTATTGTTTCAATATGTTATAATAGATACTAGATGTGGATCCCTGTGCATCTTCTTAAGTTGTTTACAAGAATTAAATTCTACTAAGCCTTGAACGATGTATTGATTCATTGAATAAATGTCGAAAAGACTATTTTATAATATCGATAAATACAATCTTCTTGATATGTTTATAGTGAAGAATCATTAGGCAATGCATCAGAGTAAATGTTGTTAAGCAGTCAAACGATGTAATTTCTACATGTGGAGTGCAGAGGTGCAAAGGAAGCTTCCAATGTGCGGAATAAACCAGTGAATCGAAAGAGTGCGAAGGAGATCTACATATTGTTTCAATTTGCTACAATGGATACTAGATGCAAAGACCTATGCATATTATTGACATTTTTACAAACAATAAATGATATTAAGTACTCAAATGATGTTCTGATTACGTGCAGCTTTGTTGAATAAATGCCGAAAAGGCTATTTTATAATAACGATAGATACAATTTTATTGATATGTTTAAGTGAGTAATCATTACACAATGCATGAGAGTAAATGTTATTAACTACTCAAGCGATGGCCTAATTGCACATCGATTTGTTGAATAAATATTAATAGTATTGCTAAGCCTTAATTATTTTTTCAATGTTGAGTGCAGAGTCATTTGTGCTATAGTCAGTATCTGTCATTGCAAGTTCCCACATCTTTGCAAACATTTCTGTCTCGACACAGTTTTCCCATATAGGGTTGTCTTGCACACTTGTCCTTTTTCGAGTCTTCTAGTACTAAATTCTTTCAAAAATTTGCACGTCCATGATATCATTACAAAGATTACGTGATATATTATATTATAAACACTAATGTTTATTGGTAATCCTTGGTTCTATTGGTATATGGTTTGATGTGTACAGATGATATGGATAACATACTTGTGTTTGGCCCTTATAATAGTGACATGTTAATCAGATAAACATCCCCATTAATTCTTCGGTTACGTGAAAGTTCGTCATCTTACAAATTCTGTTAGGCGTTGCTTTAGGATATATGTCACTACACTAAATGTATAAGTGCGGAGAAATATTTCATTGGGATTCTTCCACACTCCGCAAAGAACGATGTAAGTTCTTTGTATGAAGTGCGGAGGTGCGGAGGAAGCTTCCATTGTGTGGAAGAAATGTGCAAATCAAAAGAAGTGTGTGAATGAGATTCGCACATTGTTTCAATTTTCTATGACAAATACTGGCTGCGGATATATGTGCATATTCTTGACTTGTTTAGAAATAGTAAGTGTTATTAAGCACTTGAACAATGTGTTGATTATGCATGGATTCTTCGAATAAATGTTGAAGAGACTATTTTATAATATCGATAGATACGAGTTTATTGATATGTTTACAACCAGTAATCAATACACCATCCATGAGAGTAAATGCTATTAAAGACTCGAGCAATGGTTTGATTGTGCATCTTCACAAACATTTTCGTCTCGACACAACTTTCCTGTATATGGCTACCCTACATAGTTGTTCTCTCTCGCATCTTCTGGTACAAAATGCTTTCAACAGTTTGCATGTGACTTGTTATCATTACAAAGATTACTTGTTATAATATGTTATGAACACTAATGTTTACCAGTAATCCTTGGTTATATCGGTATATTGACTTGTGTTAATTGGATAAACATCTACACGAATTCTTCGGTTAAGTGAAAGTCACCTTACTAATTTTATTAGGTGTTCCTTTGAGTGATATGTCACTGCACAGAATGCAGAATGGCGAACAAAGCTTTCATTATGCTTCTTCCACACTCTTCACAACCTTAATCAATTAATTAGTGGTAGAGGCAGGGACTATGCTATGTTGCAGCAATTAATCTTGTTTTATATAATATTTTCATTTCATTGATAGTTGTTGGTGGAGGCATGCAATTGTTAAAGGTAAATCAAATGATGATGTAGCACGTGGAGTGAATGGTTAGATGGCAAGACAGTGCACATTTTGCTTAGTGTTTTATTTTAATTTTTAACAATATGAAGATAGTTTTTATTTATATTATTATTAGGTTATTTTAATTATTGTAGAGTAATGATTTTTCAGTTTATAATTTATATTATTTTTAAATATTATTAAAACTTATTAATATTAATTGCAAATAAATAAATAAACATTTTATTTTTATTTTTTTTAGATATTGATGAGAAAAGGATTAATACTCGATCCACAAATATTAAATATAAAGTTTTGATTTACTTTCAATTTTTTTATATTGGTTTTAAAATTATTAATACAAATTTCAAATAAATGTTAAAAATAAGAATAATGAAAGGCAAATGTTGGGATTCACTCTCAACAAAACAAATGGGATGTTAGTATTGTTAGAATGTTTTAAATTTCATAGTTTTTCAAATGATTGTGAAGGTATCTTTGTATGTTTTCTAAATTGGGTTTGGATAGATTGGTTGGTTTGGCCAATATAGGATCTATCACAAGAACAGTGAATATGGTAAACACCTTCACAATAGAGTGGATTTGACCTATATTTGACATCTTTGAAAAGTTGTTTGGATGTCTTGTGAGGCTTAAATAAGGATTTGACATTCTTTTTGGGTAAGATATTGGAAATATGGTTGGAAATACCTTGAAAGTGAGGAAAAAAAATTGAAGCTTGGGAAATAAGGTTAATTTTTAAAGCGATATAGAATGTAAGAGCGGAGCCATGGCATAAGATCAAAATAACTTATAAATAATGTGATTTGGATCTCCAACTTGGTCTCACTATGCTTTTTAGTGATTATTTTATGCATGTTTTTGAAATGTCAAAAACAAATTCAAAGAGAAGTGTAGCAAGCGAGTTATGAGCAATTTCAAAGAGAAGTGTAGCAAGCGAGTTATGAGCATTTGAAGATGAAGCGGGGAAATCTAGGATGTCAATTTTGTGTTGAACACGGTAAATTACCAACCAGCATGGATAGTTTCATTATATAATGCATGAGGAAGATTCGACATACATTTTTGTAAGGCTTCACAAACTCTTTACACGTTTTCTAAACTGACAGTAAAGTCTATGTATTTTTGCACATAAGCAACTTTTAAGGCTCAAATTGAAAATATGGAAATGTAGAAAGGTGGAAATAACAAGATACATATTATTAGTCCCTGCCATCTGGCAATGGGCAGGGACTATAGTAATCGAAAAGCCTTGCTTTAGCATTAGTTTCATTAGTCCCTGCTCTGTTATACGGTGATTATTACAAAGTTCTCAATCGCGCTGTGCCGGGATAACCAAAGTCTTCGAAGTTATTCTGGTTTGCCATCTTATTTGGCCTCTTCCCGAGGCAGAAGAGGCTGGAGCATAGTCTATTTTGCTTTAGGCCCTGTTCATTATTACTAACCGTCAACAGTTTCATGTTAATGTTGACATTAGTTTGTATTATCGGCACAATTGTTTGCAGGTTAGGCTAAATTATTAGCACAATTGTTTGCAGGTGGTGTAGGTGCCACCCGTGCTTGCTGCTGTTGCCACCCGTTTGCCCCTGTTGCCACCTATTACTGCATGGTGCACCGGTGTTACTGCAGCAGGTCCAATATGAATAGGATCCTTCTCATCCCATTACTAATCCTAAATCAGTGGTCGTTCCTTCCTAGGGCGTGATGCGGCAGTAGCGGCTTCCTGGGGCGTGATGCGGCAGTAGCGGCTTCTGGATCAAGCAATTTGGGCTTCTGAACTTTCCTCAGCTACATCCTGCACAAATGCCAGAGATAATATTAACTTAACCCCAATTCACTTGTTTTCTTTTTGCTATTCTTTTCTCCATATTTCAATTACTGCAGGGCTTTATTTTTTCCCTGCGCCTTTCTATTCACTATACTACTTTTTTCTACGCCTTTGTATTCATTTTTCGTTTCATTTTATAGATGCTTTCAGCATCTATTTCTCTTGCTTGGCTACAATTGCTGATTGTAATCACTCCTCGATTTAACCTATTTCGGTTGCCGGTAAAAATTAAGACAGATTTCAATTTCAATATCACAAAGCGGATATATCATTCATGTTGCTAGTTATGTCAATTAATTTCCAAAAATAAGAGTAATTATGCATGTCGAACACTTATTATGTGTAATCTGAAATTTTGATGACAGTTTGCAGCACTTATCTGGAAACACGAAAAGTTACATAAAGGCAAATTCTGGACACTTGTCCGGATCAATACTTTCAGATAACCATTGGGAAATGAATGGGAAATGAATGGACACTTATCTGAAACAAAATTTTCAGATAATCACTGGGAAATGGAAGGAAAATAGAAATATTTTCAGACCAACGGTATGAAAGCAAAGTTCGATAGTTCAGACGTCAAGTATTGAAGACTATGTTATGGGGTTTAAGCTGTTTTGCTGGAAATGACTGCAACAATAGCAACGAAATCCTTGAAGTATCTGTCATATTAAAGGGTTTATAGCTTGATGTGGAGTGTGGATATGAGAATACATTTTCAAGCCTACCAGATTCATAGACTACTAAAATCTGAACAGTATATTGAAAAGTACAAACACTACATTCTATAAAATCATTGAAACAACCAGTCTAGGATAGTACCTTTCACCTTGTCAAAGGACTCGAAAGAAAAATGAGTTAGCTTCTTTGGCTGGATTTGTTTTTCCAAGAAAAAATTCACAAGTTCAAACCCCAGGTGCCCTTGGAAAGACCATTTATTGTTCTTCTTCGCAGAACACTGACTACAGAGCTGATCACTGATTGAAAGGGTAGGGCGTTTTCACAAGCCACTGAATCTCAAGGAACTAAAACAACCCTGGTACGTCATGGGCATAAAACCGCGTTCAAGGCCATTTGCATTCGTTGTATCGGCGCCCCTGGAAAGACCATACTGCCTACGGACTATCCGAGGAATTCCACTCCCATCTGGAATATTATGTATACTCAAGCCACTTCATTTGCCTCTTCTCCTTCGCCTTAATTCCCTAATTTAGCTTCTTTGGCTGGATTTGTTTTTCCAATCAAAAATTCACAGGTTCAAACCCCAGGCGCCCCTGGAAAGACCATTTAAACTGTGACTGTTTTTCTATTGAAGTCTGTCTATTTATCGCTAGTGCACACAAACCAGGCAGAATGAAATAACCAGAAGGATGATTGATGCTCTCATCTGCGGATAAGTATAGCGTTTAATTTGCTTGCTCTCCTTCGGGCTTAGTGAGAAATCTTTCTGCCAGGCCGAATCTGCGGCCTGAGTTTCCAATGCGATTTCATTCTCATTGCTCATTTGGTGACATTTGAAAGAAATCTGGATCATGAGGTCATCGTCATGGAGATCTGTAATCGTGACCGAAGACAGATGTTTTGGGCTGTTACAATAAATTTGGTGAGATGAAAGCGAGCATGCAAGCCACGTGTTATGGCTCTACCTCTTGCCTAACATCCTTTCCAATGGAGAGTCGACCATAAAATATTTGCATGCAGAATATACGAAATGTGGCTACGTTCCCATTCAACCTATAAGGCCCCCGTTCAAACACCTTACCCCGTTCTATGTATATGTAACAAGAGCTATACTTGTTTTTTCATCTTTACCATATTTTATCCATCTAGAGTGGTTACCAAGTGATAAATTTGCACATCCATCAATAAAAATAACCTTGTAAAACGAATTTGAATAAGAAATCATTCAACATAATTGTGTCGAGATATTATTGATTAGCGCAGGCGTGTCAAAATGTAGAAGCTGTTATTAAATTATAAAAGGAACTCGGTTCTTTGTTTGTAATATATAATATCACATATGAAAATTCTTTGTTTGCAATATATAATATTGCATAAAAAAAACATAAACCTTGCGTGTTCTTATGCTGGCGAACAAAGCGCTGCTACCGAACAAAGGGCTCCGAAGAAAACGCCAAATGCTTCAGTCAAATGGGATGGACCATGAAGGCGAACTTACATCGGAATTTGATGATTCACAATAAATTTGTTATAAACCACTTAAAATCAAAGCTTTAAGTATCTCGATATAAACCAGATGGCTTTAAACGTCATCATACTCACCAAGCAACCTAAGCCAACTAAGCTAATTACTAAGAACCCACTAAAGGACTAACACGAAGCCAACTAACAAGAACTGCACGAGCTAACTAACTGCACTAGCTAATTGGTAAGAACTAACGATGCTAAAGGCCCACTATGCCAACTACGCTAACTATGCCAACTAAGAAGAGCCCAATGAGCTGAGGTCCCACTAGCTACCAACCTTCAAGCAAAAGAAGGGACACTTGAAAGACTATGAGCCAAGCAAGGGAAGGAGATGGTCACCAGTTAATCGCGCTCATGGTTGACTGATCGCTAACGGTTGTCCGTTCAATACCCATTACCTGAAAGACGTAGAGATAGAAGATAGAGAATTGTCCAATAAACTACAGCTATTTAACTAGAAAGAAGTTAAGCTATTATCAAATTCACTAGTCCAATAAAGAGGAAACTATTCCAACTATTACAACTAAGAAAGCTAATTTTGCATTTTCACTTATATAATACCAAAGAATGAATGAATTAGCTAACAGGAATGGTTTACTTACTGATGAACGAAGAACATGGGCTATATTCTCGGAAGCTTGCCAGGCTATAGGGAATAGTGGAACCAATAGAACTCACTATGTGAACTAAGCAAACTATGCCCACTCAACTAACGAAGCTAACAACTGGATCAATAAGCTAAATTGAGGCCAATGCTACCTGGAAACCATGATGAGCTAACAGGAATGGTTGTTTGTGTGTAAGTTAATCCCACTTTCAAATTCCTTCCTCGTCTTTCCCATTTCACACAGTACCTATACTTAGCCTTAGCGATTGCTTTAGTTACATCTCTTCAGTTTTTTCAGAGAAATTACTGAAATCTTTTGTTTACTGTATTCTCTATTCTTGTTTACAACGTTACCACTTGGAGAAGTTAACGTTATCCATACCATAATCAAGCTTCGCAAACTTTTCTTGACCTTTTCAGATGGTGTTCTCGTCATTTCAAATTATGCAAGTATTTTAATGTGCCGAAACAACGTACGCAATAAATCTTGGTTAAACCAGTCATTTGGTAGGATAAAATGACGGACTGACAGAGAATTATACAGATAATTTAGTTTAATGTTGAATACTCAATGAATGATGTGTAGATATGCATGGAAACAGATACAACTTGCTGCTGCTGACAATGAAATCCCTAATCTGAATTAAAAGTGATTGATCGTTATCCCTTTGATTGATTTACGAGTGCCCACTATTATTAAGCGCTTTCTGCACTGAATTTTATACAAATGTTCACATCAGATGGTCGATTATATTGCTCACAGAATCCCAATTCAATTCTGTGAACTATAGTTTTTGCTCTGCTACATTGTGTTTGTATTCAAATTACCTATTGTAGATCGTTTGGGTTAATGCAATACTTGGGTAAAAAGGGGCTTCTGCATATGTAAGTTTTCTTGGACTTTCAAGAAAATATTGGGTTGTTCAGAGGAATGACTATTCTTCCTGCCAGTTCTCTGCTTGATCAGCTTTTTTGACAGAGACCTGGCCCATCTGGTTTGTGCTTTTCTTTGCTCCCTTGGAAATTTCTTCTGGTTTAGAAAAAGAAGCAGTTATGGATTATCATGGCGTTTTTATCTTTTCTTTAAATTATGCTTCAGCATTGTCCTTTTGTGGGTTTGATGATGTCTGCATTTGTCCTTCATCCCAATTCAATTCTGTGAACTATAGTTTTTGCTCTGCTACATTGTGTTTGTATTCAAATTACCTACTGTAGATTGTTTGGGTTAATGCAATACTTGGGTAAAAGGGGCTTCTGCATATGTAAGTTTTCTTGGACTTTCAAGAAAATATTGGGTTGTTCAAAGGAATGACTATTCTTCCTGCCAGTTCTCTGCTTGATCAGCTTTTTTGACAGAGACCTGGCCCATCTGGTTTGTGCTTTTCTTTGCTCCCTTGGAAATTTCTTCTGGTTTAGAAAAAGAAGCAGTTACGGATTATCATGGCGGTTTTTGTCTTTTCTTTAAATTATGCTTCAGCATTGTCCTTTTGTGGGTTTGATGATGTCTGCATTTGTCCTTCATGTTACAGAAATGCATTGGAGGAGAATGATCTTCTTTTTGTCTTACGGGTACTCAGCCGGAATTGATATTGAATCACCAGCCATAGAATCAAACCCAGACCACCTGTATTACATTTTCAAGCTTGAAACTTGCATCCTATGACTGTATTAAAGCTTAGATGCTTTCGCTTCAGCACAAGTAACTAGTTTTAACTTGATGCAGGGACTTGCTGCCTCGCAGCTTCCCTTGTTTAATTTGAATTACTATTTTGGGCTAATATATGAACCTGTTGATGCCCCGAAAATCGTTGTATCAACATTGGGGGATAACCACCCGATCCGGACCTTAGTACAGCTCCTTTTCCGTTTGGAATGGTGGCTCCGACTGGGGATAATGGGACCAGTTTCCCAGTAATGGATAAACGGGATGAATGAATGATTGGTTGACTAATCTAATGATAGGCGAATAACTTAATCTATCGGCGAAATAAAAGAACTACTACTAATCCCGGGAACTATTGTACTTTTTAAAGTGTAGCGCTTGATGATCTATGTTTATAAACAGGCATGTAGATGACTCTATTCAATAAACATGGTATTTTATTCATTCAAGAATTACTCTGCTTAAATCGTTAAACAAAGGGATTAGCGCAATATTGCTACACTTTATATATCATCGATACATATATGATCAAAGGAAAGGCATCCCATAAACATCCAATAGTGGAAGGAATAAAGAAATGTTGTTAAAACACATACATATATTCAATAATAGCAAAGGTAATCAAATAACAATTCATATGAAAAGAATGGATTCAGACATAGATAATAGTACCATATGAGCTGCTAAACACTCCCAATATCAATCGCTATTTGAGATTCTTCTTCCAATGCAGGAATACTTTCAAACAAAGACAGTAGTGCACATTTGCATAAAAGCTTCCTTGTCAAAATTAGAATGACTGGCCCAGTTTCATAAAAGAATATGGCTGAAGCACAATAGTGCAACTTCAGTCTTTAAGTCAAATACAAAACTTTACGACCCTTTCTAAAAACATGAAAGGGTCTATAAATACCTAATTAAGCTAACTATCTATGAAACTAAAATCCTACTTAATTGGTATCAATTAATTTTGATCATATTTTCCTCAACAACCTGGCAGTCGGTGGCATGAATCATCAAGTAGGTTGTTTGCCTTTAAATCTGAGCTGACTTATCGCGAGCATCGGCTCTACTTCGGGTGGTTTGTTGAGGCGAGAGCTAAGCTGAGCGGCATAGGTGGCATCCTGAATATCGGGGATGATATACCCGATTACATTTGTAAGGCACTTAAGGGCGGCTCTTTGAGTGTGTGGTTTTACCAAGAAGAACCAATAGGTGTCCCATGTTAAACTGTTAATTCCAGCAATTAATCTCCCCTTTTCCTCTAGATCTGGATAACATGACTGCTCCAATGTTTTCATCGCTGTCAATTTTCCTGGTGTGCATTGGGAAATCATGTTTGACAAGTAGAGAGTGTAGTTAACTAATTCAACCAAATTGCTTGTAGTTGATTTGCACCTTGAAACTGCCCTCTCTGCTTTCATTAACTGGGACTACCATTCTGTAAATAATATATCTTTATGTGACTCTAAAATTCTTGGTAAATTCACCGCTTGTCCCTGGTCAGTATCTTGCCAATCAAGAAATGCAGCTATCGTTTCTTTAGCTTGATCCAATTCCGTCCTAGCCTTTTCTACTTTCTCACTTATTGATGCCATTAATTCACATAGTGGCTCTGCCTGGGCGATTTGTTGACATAGAAGTTTGATTTGTGCTATTAATGTCGTATTTATCTGTAGTGCTTCTACACTGAATTCAGTTATTTGTGGAACGCCTTTTGTCTTCTCAAGCTTTGCTGATAGTTGAGCAATCTGCTCATCTTTTGTTTTCAGCATTTGCTCATTTGCTGCCTTCAGTTGCGCCAATGCCTCTGACAATTCTTTCTGCTTTTGGATTGCGCTGTGGTCAATCCTTTGTTCTCTGCCTGCAATTGTTGAGTTAGTTGATTGTTTACTTGCTGTTGTGTCAACAATTACTGTTCTGCCTGCTCCGCTTTCTGCTTTGCTGCAGTTAGCTGTGCCTGTAATAAGAAGATTTCTTGGTCTTTTGTTTTCAATAAAAGACTCACCTCTGATGCCTTGTCTATTGTTGCTGCTGAATAGGCTCCAGCATATTGTGACAGTTTTGTCAGGTCATCAGAGGGGTCAAATTCCTCCTTCCAAACCACATTGCCCGTGACCGTCTGTTCTGGGAAAAGGGAAGGTTGATCAGTCCTTCTTCTCTTCCTCTGTCGTTTTACTACAGCTTTATGCCTTGGGCTGTAGAAGACATCCAAGGGAGGAATCTCTTCTACCTGCAAAATGATTTGATCGGAGGGGTCCTTTGGTATTATTTCTACTTCCTTTGAAATGGGTGGGCCGCTGGTTCCACTTGGAACCTGTTGTGAAGTGGTTTCCTGTGTGTCTGCTGCTTTCGAAGTTTCGGTGTCCTTTGAACATTCCAGACTGCTGATAATAGAATCAAATTGCTGCCATTCCTGGAGCAATTTTGGATCAATATGAGTATCCACATTTACTTCAATGTTGGTCTGTTTCTGCTCTTTAGTCTGGGTCTCCTCCCGCACTTTCTCCTGCTCTTTAGTCTGAGTTTCCTCCTGTGGTTTTTCTTGTTCTTTTGTTGTAACCGGAGGTTCCTTTGACTGTTCCCGTTCAGGCTCGCTTGATGATGTTGTTGGGGTTGTTGATAACAGATCTAGAGGCAGAGTTTGCAACCTCTGTTCTCTAAGTCTGTTGAATTCAACCAAATCTTCATCTTGATATTTCATTCGGGCGAATGCCTTAACCTGCATTATTGACTCGGCTGAGGAGAACAGGTCATCAAACATATCTTCTTTATGATCAAACTTTGCCAATTTGGCCTGTTCAAGTGCATTATAGGCAACTTTGTTGGGATCAAATTGCCTATTAGGGAGAGTTGCTAGAGTTAATGATTTTATCTTTGTAGCTTCCTTCTCTGCATGTTTGAAATCATGCAACGTGTAGACACCGCATCTCAAAGGAAAAGAGGGCCAGCCCTGCTTCTTATTTTTCTTGAGGGTCTGTGTGACTCCCTCGGCAATGAGTTGATAAGCTATTTCCCTCGCCAGCAGTTTATCAGGTATGTACAAGGGAAGGACATGAGGTTCAGCTTGGCTACCGAAAACTCTTATATAAGTAAACTTCTCCTCCCCGAACCATCTTCCTATTGACGTCAAGTCAATCCCTGCTTGGTAGGAAATCTTGGGAGCAGGTTTATCAAAAATGGAGTAATGAATGGGTAACATAAAGCCATTGTAGACTTGGTATAAATGGTGCTTATAAGAGGATTTCCATAATTTCTGATGGTATATGTGAATAGGCATGGGGTCTTGTGATGTCCACCTCCAGCCGAGCACAGGAAATTCAGAATTAAAACACAAGGTATCTAAAATATAGGCACTGTAGTAGAATGGGGGAATTAACCTTTCAGTAACGCGGGTCTTATTTCTAAACTCAAGAACAGCTGTTGCTAGTTTATCTGAGAGTATAGTTTCCCAATCCATTATTTCACTGTTACACGCCGCTTCCATCAAGGGAACCATTTCTATAGTGAAATTAGAAGAGTCGTGCAACCCCCACAATCTACACATCATTATTCCAGCATAACAATAAGGAGAACATAGGGAATCAACCGAGTACTTACCGGAAGATTCATGTTTGTGTTTTGCCGGATTTTGTCTCCAATCCCGGATGGGTTCGGATTCAACTTCATTCTCTTTTCGGAATTTCTCCAAGAACGCCTTATTGTACTTCTTCTCTGGCTCAGGCAAATGATACATTTGCCTTAAATCATCAGCCTTGAATGACCCGAAAATTCTCCCGTCTCTGGTGCAGAAGGTTCTGTCCATGATTGGGATTTCCTCAATTGCCCACCGCACTACATCCGTATACGGAAGAATTTGTTCCCGAGCTGCTATCCGATGAAGGAAGGAGTCAGCTAAGTCCTTTAAAGTACCATCAGATTTCCGAGTTGAATCTGCAGAGGCTTGTACTGTTGTCACTTCAGGTTCTTCGGCTTCAATCAAATTGTAGGTACTTTGCCAAGTAGTTTTGCCGAGACCAGAACATGTAGTATCAGATATCAATCCTTTCTTTTTATTTGTTGGATCAGCGACGGCTTGTCCTGTGGCTGGTGCAGCGGAAGCGACTGTGGTTTTCTTAGATTTCTTCCCCATTCTGCTTGAGTTTTCTGCTTTGGATGAATTCTGCACAGGAGTGAAAATAAACGTAACAGAGAATTGGTAATGAAAATCCAATATGAGAAAGATATATTGATCAATGCGTGATGAGGGATTAACTTTTAAAGTGGCCGCGGATACAATCTATGGGAAGATTTTAGGACTTACTATTACATTAAATGGCCGTTTAAAACCTGCCAATCCTTTAAATGCCCATCATATCATTAATCGGCCGAATGATTTATTTAAGCGTGCCTTGGATGTTTTGGCGGTTGAACGCAGGTAAATCATTGTTTGACAGATCAAGCTTTTAATATGAATTGATCGTAATATCCCTCCGTTTTAACGGCTTTTTTGAAATTTGCGCTTTTGGCTTTATCGCAATCGGGCGTCGGGGAAAACTTAACTCCTTATGTTGACACCTTTTGAAATCCCCGATCGCCGATAGCGATATCGCATCGCATCGGGAGTATGGGCACTCTATGAAAACATGGATAGCATATCGCCGATCGCCGATAGCGATATCGGATCGCATCGGGGTGAATTACCTGGGGTGCTTTAAGAACGTGCATAGTATATTGCCGATCGCCGATAGCGATATCGCATCGGGGAAAATGAATGGGCCGTTAAAGTATGCTTCCTATGTCATTGCGATATGCGATCTTGCGATCGCTTTATCGCAATGATAAAAGATTGATTATTTGTATTATTAAGATCAAAATGGGTTTATCAAAAAAGGTTTTCATAATGTTCTTCATTTTGTTTTCGGACCTTTTTTGAATAATACAATGTTGATACCAATCAAAACTAAAGGGACCCATTTCATATGATAGTTTTCCTAAATAAATAATGATATGAAATGGGGGGTTGTTGTAGAGCACAACAATTGGCGATTCGCTGGAAGAAACAGTTATCTCTGAAAAGTATGGAAATACTTAAACTTTTTCAAAATAGAGTTCTCATTAAAGGGGAAAATTCTAATATAACTAGGTATATATGCATTCTAAATAAAATGAATCTATCTTTGTTAATTTCCTCTCTTGTTAATTAGATACATTCTAAGTTTTAAATTGGCATTTATTGGTTTATAATGATAAAACAGAGAACCTTTCCAAATCAGAGTTTTTAAAATTGACTCCTTTGTCATAGGTAGAGTGTCTGTTGCCAGCAAACGTTCATAGTTTTGACAGGGATACCTTTAAACCATATTATTGTCCATTGTCCCATCCATTTAAGAGTGTGATTAACAGAATGAATTCAAAACATGTTTTCATATTTTGTATTTCCTTTCTTTTTCTGTTATTGCTAAGATAAAAAGCCATTGTCTTGGTTTGGTGGCCATCTATTGACAATGCCATTCACTGGTAGTAATCTAACCGAACAAGCTGGCTCGTGATGAGACCCCTTGTCTTATAATTCTAAGCCATTACCCTGTTTTGGTATGCAGTATTGGTAATGTCGGTTAAACTATTTCCCTATGAACATGGTAAGCAGGCTTGTAATAAGACCCCTTATCTTTTACATCAGATATTTTAGAATTACACTCTGAGTAACCATAAACTTTGGTGAATGGGATGGACAATTTTCTCCTTAAGAGTAAATGGATGACAAGGTAAGAGTTAAAGATGCTGAAGTTGGATTAGTTTCTGTTTTGATATTGATAACCCTTTTGTGGCCAATCTGAAAACATAAAATGATTTACAATACTTCTAAACTTTGAGAAGGGTTCACAAAAATTAAATTGTGATTTTGGAATGCAATTATACCTAGTTTCCTAGAAATTATCCCTCTTATGTAAGACTTCTATTATTTAAAAGTAAATATCCACACTACTTCTGTGGAACAACTTTCAAATACAGCAAAGGTCAATGGAAGATACCTTACAACTTTATTTTCTAATGGT
Source organism: Pinus tabuliformis (assembly GCA_031772625.1). Lineage (NCBI taxonomy): Eukaryota > Viridiplantae > Streptophyta > Pinopsida > Pinales > Pinaceae > Pinus > Pinus tabuliformis. Next base: position 1,420,743,469 of record CM062816.1, read on the forward strand.
CCTACAAACTACAAAACTCTATTAAACTAAAAAGGAGAAGGGGTTACCTCCTCAATTAAAGAATTTCTTTAAGATAAGGCCATTAACAGGGAGAGAATCTCTCAAACCTGATAAATCTTGTAATATGAAGGTCGAATGGCCTATCTTCTCACAGATCTGAAATGGCCCAAGCCACATCTTCTGGAACTTGGTGTGTTTTCCCTTGTCCTCATGGGCTTTGTCCCATTTCAGAACTAAATCACCGACTTGAAATTGTTTTGAACCGGATGAGACTAAATCAAAGGATGACTTGATGATTTGCTGATGTTTTGCATGAATAACCTTGGCTTTTTCCCTTTCCTCTTCTAATTTTAGAATTTGGTCATGTCTAAGTTGAATAGAAGAAGAAGGGCTTTCCTCAATAAACTGAACTAAGGCTAAGGAAGGAAGGACAAGATTTGTTGGTAACACTGCTTCTTTTCCATACACAAGATTGAACGGAGAAGATCCTATGGAAGCCTTCTGTGTTATCCTATCAGCCCATAGTGCGAATATTAAGGATTTGTGCCATGTTTTATGGTTCTGTTCGATAGTTCGCTTAATAATTTTAATCAGATTTTTATTTGTAGACTCTGCTAAACCATTACCCTGAGGATAGTAATTAGCAGAATATTTTAGTTTAAATCCTCTTTTAATAGCGAAATCAAACATGGCATTGCCTGAGAAGTAAGATGCGTTATCAAAAACAAGAGCATTTGGGACACCAAACCTGGTAATGATGAATTGATCTATGAATTCAATGATTGCCTCAGAATTTGTTGTCTTCAAAGGAATTGCTTCAACCCACTTAGTAAAATAATTAGTAGCAGTAAGGATATACTTATGCTGTTTGGAAGAATGCGGAGTAATTTCCCCAATGATGTCCAATCCCCATTGCTCAAATGGTTGTTCAATGTTGACCGGCTGCAAAGGAAAAGCTGATTTTCTTTGTCTTCCACTAGAAGTTTGACAATTTTGGCATTTCCTTACATATTCATGAGTATCTCTAAACAGGGTGGGCCAATAATAACCAGCATGAATGATTTTATGGGCTGTTGTGTCAGCTCCAAAATGTCCTCCTGCTGGTCCATCATGTAATTCCTGCAAAACCTTTTGTGCTTCAGGTTTTTCTAGGCATCTTAATAAGATTGAATCATAATTTTGCCTAAAAAGCACATCATCAATAATTGTGAAATTTTTTGCTTTCAATCTAATGGCCCTTTTGTTTTTGTAAGACAGGTTAGGAGGTGCATATCCATTTTTTAAATAAAATATTAAGTCAGCATATTGTGACTCAGAACCAGTAATACTTATCTGGTTGATTTCTTCGGTTTGATCTGTATCACTTGATTTTGGAATGTTGGATGCTCCTGCAATAACCTGCAAAAACCTTGGCCTCTAACAATCTTTGCTGGTTTAATTTCTAAGTCATATTCTTGAAGTGCTGTAACCCAATTTGCCCTTTTTTCACTTAGTTCCCTTTGGATCAATAGTTGCCTTACTGCAAGGAAAGGAACTATAACTTTTGTGTGGGCTTTTAAAAGGAAGGGTATGTAATGTTTGACAGCTTTATATACAGCAAAGGCTTGTTTTTCTACTTCGGAGTAATTCAATTCAGCACCCTGAAGATTTGAACTATAAAATGAAATGGGTGCTTCCACATTGTGATCATTGAGCTGCGTGAGTACTGCTGCATAAGACAAGTTGGATACGATAGTATACAATGTAAAATGATTAGAAAAATTAGGAGTATTTAAGGCTGGGGCATTGATTATTGATTGCTTGATTAAATCAAACGCTTCCTTTTCTGCTGATCCCCACTTAAAGACTGAATTTTTCTTAATCATAGTTTGAAGTGGCAAAATAATTTGAGAAAAATCTGGAACAAATCTTTTGACAAAATTGATTTGGCCTAAAAATGACTGCATGGATTTTTTATTATGAGGGAAAGGGATTTCAGAGATTTCTTTGATCCGGTCAGGATCAATATAAATGCCATCTTTAGACACAATAAAGCCTAAGAGCTTTCCTTGGTCAAGAGCGAAGAAAGATTTTTTAGGGTTAAGAGAAATACCATATCTTTTGCAGCGTTGAAAGATTTGATTTAGATCATGCAAATGATTGGACCTCTCCTTAGAGAATACAGTAATATCGTCTAGATAGACGACTACTGTTCTATTAATCAACCCTTTAAAAGCTATATCCATCGCTCTTTGGAACGTCGCTCCTGCATTAATAAGTCCGAAAGGCATTTTCTGATATGCATATGTTCCCCATTTTGTTCTGAATGTGGTTTTAAGCTGGTCATCAGGATGGACCAGAACTTGGTTATATCCTGAGAAACCGTCTAGAAAGGACATTAACTCAGAGCCTGCTACTGATTGGAGTATCTGCTCCATAGTAGGTAATGGGAAATTATCTTTTAAGCTCGCCTTGTTCAAATTTCTGAAATCAATACAAATCCTAATGTCACCATTTTTCTTTCTGACTGGCACCATATTGGAGACCCAGTTTGAGTGCCGAACAGGAAAAATAATCTTGGCTTTCAAGAGTTTGTTAAGTTCAGATTTTATTTGAATCTCTAAGTTCGGATGTATTTTCCTCAACTTCTGCTGAATTGGTTTCTGATCGGGAAGCATTGGAATGGTATGCTGGATGATGGATGTATCATATGTCTTTAAATCATCATACTTCCAAGCAAAAACCTGTTTATTTTTTCTTAACAGTTTAATGAATGCCTCCTTCTCTTCCAAGGAAAGTACTAATCCTAAATTAATGTTTTGAGGAGTTTGCTCAGTGCCAAGATTTATCAACTCAAACCTTAGGGTAGAACTATGGAGCTTTGCATTAGTCACAGGTTTAAACTTGTCTTTAATATCATAAAGATCCTCAAGCTTTACCACAGGCTTAGGGATTGAGTTTTCCTCAGGTTTACCTCTCATTTGAAGGTCATGCTCGTTTTCCTCGATGATTTGATCATCATAGGACTTTTCGGAAGTTAAGAACTGTAAAATGTCTTCATCATGGTTGAACACTCTCCAATTCGTGACATTGTCAGGAATTGATGGCCTAAAAAGCAACTCTACTGAAAATCTATCTGGGTTGTAGTCATCGGAAGGTAGGAGCTTGGAGGCAACATTGGCTAGCAGGTCAGCTGCCGAATTTTGAGACCTGGGAATAGAAGAAATATTGAATGCCAAAAAGTGGGAGGTAAGTTCCTGTGTCAGCGATTGATAATGCTTGAGATGGGTGGGTAGACAATGAATTGTATTCCTTACCTATTTGATAATAATTTCAGAATCTCTGAACACTTTCAAATATTGGACCTTAAGGCCGATGGCTTTATATAGTCCTTGGACTAAGGCTTCATACTCTGCTGTGTTATTTGTGCATTCAAATTCTAATCTACAGGACAGCATTGTTTTTTCCCCTTGTGGGCTAAGCAAAATACATCCTGCTCCTGAGCCCTCACTAGATTTGGACCCATCGAAATATAACGACCAAAATAAAGAAGTATTAACAATTTTATTTACAGTTTTCTTAGTACCATTGAAATATCTTGACCTATCTGTTTATGAAAAATTTTCAATCTGATATGCAAAATGGTTTACTGAGAAAGGGGATGGTTGGGCAGCGAAGTTGCCAAAGATTGACTCTGATGAATAATTCCCCAAAATGTTGTTATTAAATGCTATTGGTTGGTTTTCTTGCTCAAACTCAGTAACTATATGGGTCATATGTTTTTCTCAATCGATCCTTATTTGATTTGGCTTACCCTTATAGGGAAGCCACATATGTGACCAATCAATAGAAATATACCCATGTAGTTTCTCATACCAATCCCTACTCAAGATTAAACAGTAAAATTCAGGTATGTCGGCTATTAGGATATCAATCCTTTGTACTATTCTAGGATCAGCAGATAACCTGATAGTTACGGAATTAATCTCTCCCAAAACCTGTACTTTGGTCCTGTCCAACTGTACAATATGAATAGCAGACTTCTGGGGTTCAATGTTCAGTTTGGAACAAACTGAAGCTGGCATTATGTTAGAAGATGCCCCTGAGTCAATCAAACAGTTGTGCAGGTTTCTATTGTAGATCTCATAGGTTAGAAGGAAAGGTGGAGTATGAGAGTTTGATCTATCTCCTATTAGGACTGCATCAGTAGCTTCAACCATACCAGAAGGTGGTTGACCTGTATCATTAGCAGCTTTAGCACTGGGAAGAGGTGAAGTGGGAATAGCATTTAATTCTTTGAGAAGCAATTTCTCTTGATGTTTTAATTTGCTAAGTTCAAACATGGTAATGTTTGCCTTAGTTTTCTTCATATCATCAACAATATTGTAATCCATCGAATCGGATACTACCAGAGTTTTAGATGTGGAAGGAGTATTTGAGGTTGAAGGTTGGTTTTGAGGAACTGCTGCAGGTGGCTTCTTTGTAGATACTTTTTCCTTTGTTGTAGCAGCACCTGCACTCCTTTTCTTTGAAGTTTCCTGAACAGGTTCGGAGGTACTTTTACTCCTAGTAGTGACAGGAAATGCTTCTTCTTCATTATCAGTATCGGAGTTAGGCAGTATGAAATCCCACATTCCATGACATTCAACAACTTCCTCTTCTTCATCAGTAGGTGTAACTGTTTCTTCTTCTCCTTCTTCAAGATCTGAATCTGCATTTGATATAACATTTGGTGGTTTTGATTCAGTTTTCTTATAATTTCTAAAGGGTCTTTTGGTTGAGGTTTCGGCTACCTGTTTTTTGATTTCAACCATTTCGTTTGACAAAGTCTTGAGGACCTTTTGCAGACCCTCCATGTCATATGGATCTTTTGGGGTTTTCTTCCTTGAATCATCTTTAAAAGAAACTTTTTTGGCTTTTCTGTCTTCCAAAGCAGCTTTCATTTCTAGAGCATTAATGCGTTTCTCCACAGCAAGTGCTTCTTTCATGTTTTCAGCTAAAGTAGGTTTCCCAGCCCTGTCTACAAAAATAGCTATATTCGCAGCTAGGGCGGTTATATACCATTCGCTTCGAATTTGCTCACTTGGTTTGGAGGCCGTTGGGATTTTATTCAAGAGTTTATTGAATCGGGCGTTACATTCCTTAATCGGTTCCCTATGCTCTATTCTAAGATTGGAGAGATCGTTTATTAGTGTAGCCAAAGACCTATCATCTCCATACTTAGTAAGAAACTACTCTTGGCAAGTGTTCCAACTGGTAATGGAACCAGAGGGTAAAGAAAAATACCAGGATCCTGCTGATCCTTGCAAGGTATAAGGGAAAAGTCTAACAACAACATCTTGTTCTGTTACTCCTTTCAAGTTGACTGCCAACATGAAGTTATTAATATGTTCCTCAGCTTGGGTCCCATCATCTGGGTTAAACTTGGGTAGCCATTTTTCAGGAGCATCAGGTAATGCATGCAATGGTGCAGGCATGTTGACTGCACCAGGCCTGGTCCATGGATCTGCCATTATAACAGCAGTAATAGATGATACTACTGTTGAAATTCTAAATGTCTAGGAAGGAAATGATATTGTGGAGTGAGCAGGTTGGGATGTTAAAGTTCCTAATCCCTGATGAACAACAATATGTAATGGGGGAGTGGATGGTTGACTTCGCACAGGGGAAAGTGAGATGGAGGATGTGGATGAAAGCTCTTCACTGTCAGATCCTTCAGTATATTTCTTCGCCTTTTTCCTTTTGGGTAAAGGGAACTCAGTGGGTTCAATACCGAGCTTTTCGCTCTGAAGTCTGGTGAGAGGGTGAGATAAATTGAACTGCGAAGTCACACTGCTTTGTGATACCTCAGATTTCTGTGGTGAAATCGAGAAGCTCTAAAGTTTGTGGATAAGAGACTGGACTTCAGGGGATTCGAGACTTAATTGTTCTGGAGTATGATGGGTTTGAGCAGTGGTAGTTGATTCCTCTTCTTCTTGTTTGGATACTGGAGAACCAGCATGCAATTGGGAAGTACGAGGTGATACGGAGGGAGAATTACTCTTAGAATGGCATGTAGATTTGGGTTTGCTTGCCATTCACAGTTGAGGCCCCTCCTTCTAGCGCCAAAAATGTTGATGCCCCGAAAATCGTTGTATCAACATTGGGGGATAACCACCTGGTCTGGACCTTAGTACAGCTCCTTTTCCGTTTGGAATGGTGGCTCCGACTGGGGATAATGGGACCAGTTTCCCAGTAATGGATAAACAGGATGAATGAATGATTGGTTGACTAATCTAATGATAGGCGAATAACTTAATCTATCGGCGAAATAAATAACTACTACTAATCCCGGGAACTATTGTACTTTTTAAAGTGTAGCGCTTGATGATCTATGTTTAAAAACAGGCATGTAGATGACTTTATTCAATAAACATGGAATTTTATTCATTCAAGAATTACTCTGCTTAAATCGTTAAACAAAGGGATTAGCGCAATATTGCTCCACTTTATATATCATCGATACATATATGATCAAAGGAAAGGCATCCCATAAACATCCAATAGTGGAAGGAATAAAGAAATGTTGTTAAAACACATACATATATTCGATAATAGCAAAGGTAATCAAATAACAATTCATATGAAAAGAATGGATTCAGACATAGATAATAGTACCATATGAGCTGCTAAACACTCCCAATATCAATCGCTATTTGAGATTCTTCTTCCAACGCAGGAATACTTTCAAACAAAGACAGTAGTGCACAATAACAATTCATATGAAAAGAATGGATTCAGACATAGATAATAGTACCATATGAGCTGCTAAACACTCCCAATATCAATCGCTATTTGAGATTCTTCTTCCAACGCAGGAATACTTTCAAACAAAGACAGTAGTGCACATTTGCATAAAAGCTTCCTTGTCAAAATTAGAATGACTGGTCCAGTTTCATAAAAGAATATGGCTGAAGCACAATGGTGCAACTTCAGTCTTTAAGTCAAATACAAAACTTTACGACCCTTTCTAAAAACATGAAAGGGTCTATAAATACCTAATTAAGCTAACTATCTATGAAACTGAAATCCTACTTAATTGGTATCAATTAATTTTGATCATATTTTCCTCAGCAACCTGGCAGTCGGCGGCATGAATCATCAAGTAGGTTGTTTGCCTTTAAATCTGAGCTGACTTATCGCGAGCATCGGCTCCACTTCGGGTGGTTTGTTGAGGCAAGAGCTAAGCTGAGTGGCATAGGTGGCATCCTGAATATCGGGGATGATATACCCGATTGCATATGTAAGGCACTTGAGGGCGGCTCTTTGAGTGTGTGGTTTTACCAAGAAGAACCAATAGGTGTCCCATGTTAAACTGTTAATTCCAGCAATTAATCTCCCCTTTTCCTCTAGATCTGGATAACATGACTGCTCCAATGTTTTCATCGCTGTCAATTTTCCTGGTGTGCATTGGGAAATCATGTTTGACAAGTAGAGAGTGTTATTAACTAATTCAACCAAATTGCTTGTAGTTGATTTGCACCTTGAAACTGCCCTCTCTGCTTTCATTAACTGGGACTGCCATTCTGTAAATAATATATCTTTATGTGACTCTAAAATTCTTGGTAAATTCGCCGCTTGTCCCTGGTCAGTATCTTGCCAGTCAAGAAATGCAGCTATCGTTTCTTCAGCTTGATCCAATTCCGTCCTAGCCTTTTCTACTTTCTCACTTATTGATGCCGTTAATTCACATAGTGGCTCTGCCTGGGCGATTTGTTGACATAGAAGTTTGATTTGTGCTATTAATGCCGTATTTATCTGTAGTGCTTCTACTCTGAATTCAGTTATTTGTGGAACGCCCTTTGTCTTCTCAAGCTTTGCTGATAGTTGAGCAATCTGCTCATCTTTTGTTTTCAGCATTTGCTCATTTGCTGCCTTCAGTTGCGCCAAGGCCTCTGACAATTCTTTCTGCTTTTGGATTGCGCTGTGGTCAATCCTTTGTTTCTCTGCCTGCAATTGTTGAGTTAGTTGATTGTTTACTTGCTGTTGTGTCAACAATTGCTGTTCTGCCTGCTCCGCTTTCTGCTTTGCTTCAGTTAGCTGTGCCTGTAATAAGAAGATTTCTTGGTCTTTTGTTTTCAATAAAAGACTCACCTCTGATGCCTTGTCTATTGTTGCTGCTGAATAGGCTCCAGCATATTGTGACAGTTTTGTCAGGTCATCAGAGGGGTCAAATTCCTCCTTCCAAACCACATTGCCCGTGACCGTCTGTTCTGGGAAAAGGGAAGGTTGATCAGTCCTTCTTCTCTTCCTCTGTCGTTTTACTACAGCTTTATGCCTTGGGCTGTAGAAGACATCCAAGGGAGGAATCTCTTCTACCTGCAAAATGATTTGATCGGAGGGGTCCTTTGGTATTATTTCTACTTCCTTTGAAATGGGTGGGCCGCTGGTTCCACTTGGAACCTGTTGTGAAGTGGTTTCCTGTGTGTCTGCTGCTTTTGAAGTTTCGGTGTCCTTTGAACATTCCAGACTGCTGATAATAGAATCAAATTGCTGCCATTCCTGGAGCAATTTTGGATCAATATGAGTATCCACATTTACTTCAATGTTGGTCTGTTTCTGCTCTTTAGTTTGGGTCTCCTCCCGCACTTTCTCCTGCTCTTTAGTCTGAGTTTCCTCTTGTGGTTTTTCTTGTTCTTTTGTTGTAACCAGAGGTTCCTTTGACTATTCCCGTTCAGGCTCGCTTGATGATGTTGTTGGGGTTGTTGATAACAGATCTAGAGGCAGAGTTTGCAACCTCTGTTCTCTAAGTCTGTTGAATTCAACCAACCCTTCATCTTGATATTTCATTCGGGCGAATGCCTTAACCTGCATTATTGACTCGGCTGAGGAGAACAATTCCCGAGCTGCTATCCGATGAAGGAAGGAGTCAGCTAAGTCCTTCAAAGTACCATCAGATTTCCGAGTTGAATCTGCAGAGGCTTGTACTGTTGTCACTTCAGGTTCTTCAGCTTCAATTAAATTGTAGGTACTTTGCCAAGTAGTTTTGCCGAGACCAGAACATGTAGTATCAGATATCAATCCTTTCTTTTTATTTGTTGGATCAGCGACGGCTTGTCCTGTGGCTGGCGCAGCGGAAGCGACTGTGGTTTTCTTAGATTTATTCCCCATTCTGCTTGAGTTTTCTGCTTTGGATGAATTTTGCACAGGAGTGAAAATAAACGTAACAGAGAATTGGTAATGAAAATCCAATATGAGAAAGATATATTGATCAATGCGTGATGAGGGATTAACTTTTAAAGTGGCCGCGGATACAATCTATGGGAAGATTTTAGGACTTACTATTACATTAAATGGCTGTTTAAAACCTGCCAATCCTTTAAATGCCCATCATATCATTAATCGGCCGAATGATTTATTTAAGCGTGCCTTGGATGTTTTGGCGGTTGAACGCAGGTAAATCATTGTTCGACAGATCAAGCTTTTAATATGAATTGATCGTAATATCCCTCCGTTTTAACGGCTTTTTTGAAATTTGCGCTTTTGGCTTTATCGCAATCGGGCGTCGGGGAAAACTTAACTCCTTATGTTGACACCTTTTGAAATCCCCGATCGCCGATAGCGATATTACATCGCATCGGGAGTATGGGCACTCTATGAAAACATGGATAGCATATCGCCGATCGCCGATAGCGATATCGGATCGCATCGGGGTGAATTACCTGGGGTGCTTTAAGAACGTGCATAGTATATTGCCGATCGCTGATAGCGATATCCCATCGGGGTAAATGAATGGGTCGTTAAAGTATGCTTCCTATGTCATTGCGATATGCGATCTTGCGATCGCTTTATTGCAATGATAAAAGATTGATTATTTGTATTATTAAGATCAAAATGGGTTTATCAAAAAAGGTTTTCATAATGTTCTTCATTTTGTTTTTAGACCTTTTTTTAATAATACAATGTTGATACCAATCAAAACTAAAGGGACCCATTTCATATGATAGTTTTCCTAAATAAATAATGATATGAAATGGGGGGTTGTTGTAGAGCACAACAGAACCTTAGGCATGTACTTTAATGAAATACGACAATTTTTTCAATTTCATTAAAAAATCCAAAACTTGTCGACCTTGCAAATTTGATGTGAACAAATGAACATGAATTTGGAAATTTTGAGATAAGTGTTTTACCAACAACACAAAAAATCTACTATGATCAAGTATCACTTTTTCAAAAGGGAATTTGTACATTTTTAGTGTGCATTTTTCCAAGCCCCCCATGCAGATTTTTAACCAATTTTATCAACATACTTGGATTTTTTCAAAACTTAATGCAACTTTAACATCCTTCATAATTTTTTTGTAAACCTTGGGAAGATAAAGGGTTGCAGTTTGAAATTGAATAGTTAGATTCATTGAAAGACCAAAAACCAATGAGCATAAGCATACAAATGAAATTTGTGAATGAACAAAGGACTTTTTGCATATTTTAACCCTATACAATTGATTGTTGCAAACAGATTCTTAATCAAAACATAAAAGATGAAATGGAAAACACGCATATTAACACAGAGAATTTATTCTTGAAACTTAAAACTAGTAAAACCAACAAGATTTGTCAATATATCTTCTTCTGTATAGTATTGCAACACAATATATATCCTGCAACATCCATGCACTACCAATTCATTTACCCTTGATTAGAATACAATTGTAGGTCCTTAATTGAAACTACAAAACCATAGGTAAAACAACCATACGACATAAAACCACTTTTAGTAAAAGATGTGTGTTGCAAACTGCTAAAAACTTATGCAAATATCGCCCAAAAAAATTTTAGGGGCGTTATCACCCCCCTTGTTTCATGTCGTGCATTTTATAGAGCGTGGGATAGTCATGCGAAGAATATAACATATACCCAACATTCTCCCACTTGTTTTCTTTGCACACAAGGAGTCACATGAGTACATCATCAACAATCTAGAGCAATAATGCCCAATGCTTCTCTACACAAAGAGAACTTCTCAATGCTCACAAATTCTATTAATAAATATGCAACATTCTTGAAAGTGTCCACCTTCACCAGCAACAGCTTCTTTTTTTCAATCATATTTTAACAAAGTAATATTGAACATCAATATGCTATGTCTCTGAATAATAAGCTAGGATCTTTGCCAAGAATATTGCACTCTAATTGTCATAATATATCCTTACATATTGTTATACCAACCAAATACCTAAACGCAATCTTTGAAATCATATTGATTTCTTGCTTGCATGAGTGATTGTCATGTATTCACGTTTTGTAGTTGAGAGTGCCAATACAAATTGTCTTTTTCTCGTCCAATTTATCACTCCACAAAATAAGTTAAACACATATCCACTTGTAGATATTTTGTGGTCCATATTTCCAACTCAATCTGCATCAATAAAGAAATGTATGTCTAGCACTCTATCCAATCTTGATCTTATTTAGTAGCAAAATCCATAGCCAGTAGTGCCACACAAATACCTAAAATTCCTCTTTATTATTTTGCAACGCTCCTTCCTTTGTTTTGACATATTCATGTTGAATACTCCCACTGCATGTGCAATATATTATATAGTTCAAATCATTGCATACATCAAGCATCAAACTACACTAACATATGGAACTTGGCAGATGTCCTCTTCCCATTCTTGTGTCTTGGGACATTGATCTAAAGATAACCTTACACCTCTAGGAATAGACACTTTTACCAATTTACATTCTTAAACCCCTGCAACATTGTCTCTACATACTTCCTTTGACTTAACCAAAGTTTCGTGTTTTCATGATCTCTTTTAATTTTCATGCCCATAATAAAATTTGCAACACCAACATCCTTCATGTCAAATTTAAAGGACAACTGGGTTTTCACTTCCTAGATGATTTCCCTATCATTTCTAATCAACAACATATCATCCACATACAAGACCAAATAAATAACACGATCACTAACTAATTTGAAATATGCTCAATGATTTGTTTTTCTCCTTGTGAAGTTAAGTCCTTATATATAAGTATCAAATTTTTGACACCACATCCTTGGTGGTTGTTTTAACCCATTCAGGGACCTTTTCATCCTATATACTAGCTCATTATTTCATCTCACAACAAAGTCTTTTGGATAATTCATGTAGATTTCTTCTCCAGATCCCCATGTAGGAATGTTGTCTTCACGCCCATCTATACTACTTCGAGATCAATAGTAGCAACAATAGATAAAAGAGATCTAATATATGTTAACTTGGAAACAAGAAAAAAATATCACCAAAGTCAATTATGTCTACCTGGGAATAACCCTTTGCTACTAACTGAGCATTGTATTTCTCCACTCCGCCTTTTGCATTCAACTTCTTCTTGAACACCCATTTTATTCCAATGAGATTTCTTGTAGCCAATGATTCCACTAAATCCCAATCCTCATTCTTGTCCAAGGCTACCATTTTTTCAACCATGGCTTTTTTCAAGAGTTTTCCATCCTTTAAACCCATTGCCTCCCTAATAGTTCTAGGATTATCATGAGTAATAATCAAAGAAAAATCTGAACATAAATCAGGTGGGGTATACCTTTCTGGCTACCTTCTTTCTCGAATTGATCTCCTCAATGTTAGAGTTTATGGTTCGTATTCTTCTTATTCATATTTTTCTATATAGTTTGATTCATCCTCCTTCAATTCAAACACTATCAGTTATGGCTCTTTCTCCCTTGGTAGGACTTCTTGTTTCAAAACATCTTTAACTTCTCTAAATACCACATTTTGATTATACACAACCTTCTTAGTTTATGGGTTCCAAAGCTTATAAATTTCCACACAATCTTTATATCCAATAAAGATACATTTTCAACTTTCTTATCCATCTTACTCCTATTTTCCTTTGGAACTTGTACATAAGTATCATAGCCAAATTCACTAATATGTTTAAGAGAAGGTTTCTTACCAGTCCATACCTCATGTGGAGTCTTTTCATCCAACGATGACGAGGGTGATCTATTTACTAGATAACATGTAATGTCCACTACCTCTACCCAGAATTGTTATCCTAACTTAGCACCATTGAGCATGTTCCTTGCTTTATTTATCAACGTCATGTTCATCCTTTCTAAAACTCCATTTTTGTTGAAATTATAGCAAGAAAAAGGCTCAATTTTGACTTGTGCCTTAGTCAAATTGAGTAAATTGAATTTCCACATCAACGGGACACCTTGGAGGTAGTTAACTTATGTGACATGGCATTGTCTACTAGTTAACTTAATATATTCAAGTTTGTAGGCTAAGAGTGGAGTTGTGCATGTAAAGATTGATAAGATTTAGCAATCTAGTTAATTTATTGTTAGTTGAACTCAGTTAACTGAGCTCCAGTCATTAGTTGAATCATTTGAAGGTTAGATGAGTAGTTATGAATGTTGTTAACTCAGTGATCTCTCAGTTAACTAGTTAATCAACTAAAAAATAGACACAATCATGCATGGAATTTGAATTGCCTAGTTGAGGTGGAGGAAAAGGCATGCTTGTATTTATATTTGTATATTGTTGAGTGTACAGGGATTTTTCTCTAAGCAGGTGATCACTTTCCTCAAGGATTGCGCAAGGAAATAGGAGGCTAGATGAGCATATAATTGGCTATGTGTTGGCCAAATTTTCTCATTCAACAGAGAGAACATTTATTCTTTTGCAGGTTTTTCTCAAAGTTGGAGCAAGCAATTGTAATAGTTTCTTTATTCAATTGATTAATGCAAAGAGGCTTGTGGGGTTTTTCCCAGTTCGTTTCCCCTAAAAATCACTGTGTATTTGTTGTTTTTCTTGTTGAATGTGTATGCTTGTTGTTTTAAATTTTGATTTCCATTCCGCAGATCAGGAGAGTCGAATTGTGTCTTTTGTTTTTCAGTTTGAAATCTTGAGAAGTTGCAATTTCTATCAAATTTCCACAAGGTATCAGAGCCCTAAAACCACATTAGAATCGGTATTTCGAATTTGTCCCTCAAGAATTTAGAATTTGTAGCTTCATTGTAGCGCTTTTCTTTAGATTCGAGAGAATGTCTTTCAAAGAACTGAGATTGGAGTATGCATTGGAGGGAAGTTCGAAAATTTTGAGCTTGGAACAGATTTAGGATCATCACAAGTGCCCAAGGAGCAGCATTCTAGAGCAACCAAAATCTTGACAAGTGGGTAGTCGTTGAAGTCCTCATGTATAATGATCATTGAAGAACTAATGATTTATTAGGAGGTAGATTTATGGAGCCCTATTTCATCTAGAAGACCCTATTTGCAGACGTCTTAATGGATCTAAAAGGATGATAGTGGGTAGATCAGTGAGCCAATGTTTAGTGACACAAAAAGGAGTTGTGATCATTGATATTGGAAGATTGAGGAGCAGAGAGATTTCCCATAAGGATATCAAGACTCGAAGGGAGTATAGTTTCAGAGGGTGCAACCCTATGGAAGCTTTTACTTCAAGATCTGAGGAGACCAGACTCATTATTGCATTAGTTGTAGCAGTAGTGCAAAAACAAAAACCGAGTAGCAGTAGCAACAGTATGGGTAGATTAGATTTCGCCATGCATACAACTATACCTCCAGAAGTGAAGTGGGGCGATGTAGAACCTTAGTCCCAGAGTTGCAAAGAATTGGGCCGGATCCATAGGAGAGCAGTAGCAGTTGTAGTATACTTTCCTCTTAGATCATTACCTTGCTACAAGGGCCCACAATATTCAATAGCAAAAGGATCAATGTCTGGTGGTGCAGTGAGATATTGAGGAGCACAGAGTAGTATTGTGCAGGAGGCATAATGCAGAATCAACAATAGTGCAGTTTTCCTAGTAGACAGTGTAGAGACCAGTAGCAGTCAAATACTCAAGAGACAGTTACAGCTTAGAGACATAGTTAATTTAGTCTTTTGGATGCTTCTCAGTTGCAGTTGTTGCAAAAGAAACAACAATAATGAGAGGGAGTCTTGTTACAGTACATTCCTACAAGAGATGGATTGGGGTGTGCAGAGCCCTTTTCTTGCTAAGAGGGAGTGTCGAAATTTTAGCAAGAAAAAGGCTCACTTTTGACTTGTGTCATAGTCAAATTGAGAAAATCGAATTTCCACATCAGCGGGACAGTTTAGAGGAAGTTAACTTGAGTGGCATGGCCTTATCTACTAGTTAACTCAGTAATTTCGAGTTTGTAGGCTAAGAGTAGAGTTGTGCATGTAAATATTGCTAAGATTTAGAAATCTAGTTAATTTATTGTTAGTTGAACTCAGTTAATTGAGCTCTAGTCATTAGTTGAGTCGGTTGAAGGTCATATGAGTAGTTATGAATGTTGTCAACTCAATGATCTCTTAGTTAACTAGTCAATCAACTAAAAAATAGACACAGTCATGCATGGAATTCTAATTGCCTAGTTGAGGTGGAGGAAAAGGCATGTTTGTATTTATATTTGTACACGGTTGAGCGTACAAGGCTTTTTCTTTAAGCAAGTGATCAATTTGCTCAAGGATTGTGCAAGGAAATAGGAGGCTAGATGAGCAGATAATTGGCTAAGTGTTGGCCAGAGTTTCTCATTCAACAAAGAGAACAATTATTCTTTTTCAGGTTGTGCTCAGAGCTGGAGCAAGTAATTGGAATAGTTTCTCTATTCAACTGATCAATGGAAAGAGACTTGAGGCATTTTTTCCAGTTGGGTTCCCCTATAAATCACTATGTATTTGTGGTTTTTCTTGTTGTATGTCTATGCATGTTATTCTAAATTGTGATTTTCATTTTGTAGATCTGTAGAGTAGAATTGTGTCTCTTGTTTTTCAGTTTGAAATCTTAAGCAATTGAAATTTCTATCAAACTTATATAATTTTGATGGGTGTGTATGGACTAATATTCTACCTTGCTATACAACGTTTCTAACAGAATTCTTTGAATTCATTCCCACAAAATTCTCTATTGTTTGTCCTTAAGACCTTAATTTTATTCTCTATCTAATTTTCCACAAGAACCTTAAACTCTTTGAACTTGTCAGAGACTTAATATTTCCTCATAAGGAAATAAATCCATGTGTTCCTTCAAAAGTCATTTATAAAGTACACAATTTTACACAGTGATGGAATTGACACATGTCCAAACTTATCATTGTGCGCCAATTGTAATATCCCCTCTCACCTCATAGAACCAGAGGAGAATCTTATTTGATTATGCTTCTCGTATAAAAAAATGTTCACATAAATAAAAATCCAGAAAGTAATTAGACATACCTTCTACCATACCATTATTGTGTAGTACTCGAAGACCCTTCTCTCCAATATGTCCCATTCTTTGATATCACAACATAGTCTTTTCTCCATAAGCTACATGATTTTTCCTTCTTCTACTCCACTCTCAATAAAAATGGAATAGTTGCACCCATAATTAACAATGCTTCTCAATAGCTTATACAAAGTTCCAAACCAAAATCCCCTCAACAATAGCAATGCACCATCCTGCAAGTATCATTTTCAAACATTATTTTTACACTTGCATTGTTCATCTTGCTTACAAAAATCTTTTTTTGGGCTAATCTGAGGATGTGCAGAATACCAATGAATGCTCTAATCCTTCCACCCATGAGCTTCAACTTGAATTTTCCTGATCCTATAATTCTAGTTGTTGATTCATTTCTTAAGAAAACATCGCCGCCATCAATTATTTCATACTGGAAAAACCACGCCCTATGAGGAGTCATATAAAAGGATGTGCCTAAGTCAACCAACCATGCCTTATGATCTACATGTGTACTTGAAGAAACCAAGTACACATCCCCTCCTTCATCTGAGGAGGTTTTTTCTTTTGTAGAAGAAGCATCTTCAAATCCCTTCCCTTTCTCAAAAAAAATAGATTTACAATCTTTCTTGTAATTCCCTTCTTTTTCACCTCTCCAACCTACCTTTTTCCAAGAGATTTAGCTCAAGCGCTTATTTTTATTTCTATTCTGGGAGCATCCTCACACAGACAAGCCATATTTTCTTTGGTTTTCCATGTGCTTCTATCTTATCTCCTCTGATAACAAGGATGAAACTATTTCATCAAAATTTGAAGTAGTTGCATTACGACCTATGGCAACAATAGAGAATCCCTTGAGTTTGGTAGAGACATAACAAATTGATGCACTTATCTTCATCTAAAATCATAATATCAACATATAATAACTAACTTACCACAATATTAAAGGCGTTCAAATGCTTTGTCACTGAGTCTCCATCCTTCATCCTTAGGTTATACAACTTTTTCCACATGAACAATTTGTTCACCAAGGACGTAGATTGATACAAAGTCCCTAACTTGTCCCACACAAACTTTATTGTAGCTTCCCTTGAAATATTTAGTAATATTGAATATGAGAGACATAATTGTATTGTGCTCTTTTCCTTTCATTCCAACTTGGCCCGGTTGATTTGAAATCGGAGGAGAACTTCTCCTTCCTAAAAATTGATCGTCCTCTGGCGCTTTGCAAATAAAAATGGGTCTTACACAAACAAAAGTTTTTAAGGTCTCTTCAAGGTTAATGAGTTAGTTTTACATTTGAACTTTAAACAAATAACATATCATCATTTAACTCATAAAGGCATTCAATAAGAGAGACAACAAAAAATTTGGTGATGGAGTTCACCCCTCCTGGACTACATCTCTGGGCCTGCTAACATAGCTAGACTGCTCCATATATTTCAGTGATGAAGAGTATATAAAGTTTTCTAACAATATGAGTGGTTAGTTTCCCCTTTAAGGAAAAATTTTCCTGCAAAGAACTCTCACTCTAAAAATCATGACAACCTACAGTCAATCATGAAACAATCAGCAAGAAAAGGGCTCTCACATCAAGACCTTGTACTCATTCTGAAAATAAGCAAACAAGTATAATAATTCCACATTGAAGTACAAAAAGAGATATTTCCTTAACAATACATAGTGAGAAAAGACAAACATGAGTTGTACCAAATAAATCGTAGTTGCTGCAGTTAACATCTAAAGGGTAGAAAACCCCTACAAGGTCCTCTCCATGCTCAAAAGCCTTTGATAACTACTCCAAAACACTGATTGATCTTGACACCCATAAACTTAAACCTGCACAAATTCTTTTCATAGATGCGCCAATAAGAAAAGAGAGGCTTCCATTGAATCCGGAATGTCCAAAAACCCCTATCTAGACCCTTCTTGAGCTCCAAAAGGCCAAAAAATGCATCAAGTTATGACTCTCCCCACCTTATTCTTGTTATTTGTCCTACAAACTAGACAAACACGCAAATAGAGCGACAATTCCACCCTAAAATCTGCTTGGGAGGCGACAAATTCACCCACCAAAGGTGCAAATTATCAGATAGTTATTTTTGCTAATAACTCCCATGAGTGCTAGAATGTGGCCACATGGCCCATATGGCCGAGGGCTAGGCCAACGACCCGTCCCCACCGACCTTGGTGCCTCTTTCTCTGGGTTGTTAGCTAGATGTTAGCTAATATGGCCGGGGGTCAGGGCTAACTTCCCACCCCCATCGCGTTAGCCCTCTAAATCACTAGCTGGTGGTTACGTGTCGACAATATGGCTTGGGGCTAGGCCTTAACTCTGCCCAACTCCCAAATACTCGGCGCTTGGTCTCATGGGATGCCATTTGACTTGGGGCTAGGGCCTAGAGCCTCACCCCCTCCACTGGCTCCTCATTCTGTAGTTCTCAGTCCATCGAAAGCCTGTGTGACCATGGGCTAGGTCTAGGCCCTGAGCTCCTCCCTCGTCGCTCCTCTGCCACGGTCGTGTGTCGTGTCGATGGTCAGGGGCCAGGGCTTAGTCCTGACCCCTCCCCCAAACATTCATTTACATGGTCTTTAACATAAATTTGGAGGCATGATATATCAACTTGTAGCGTCCCTTTTTGGTTAGTTAGTTTTGGTGACACCTAGAGAGGGTGATTTTGATGGAGTGTATAAAGATTATATATGTCAAAATTATGTATATTCTTGTACATTATAGACCTGATTTGGGTCACATGGTTGTTGCATTCTTATGATAATATCTATAGTTGTGTGTGTATAAGACTGATTTTGGTTAAGTGCATATTATTGATGTTTCTCTTTTGGAATCCTTATTTTGACTTTGGTGCATGACATGAATGATGGTCTATGATTGTGACATGAGAATGGAAGCTACTATGTGGAGTAGTTAATTGACCATAATATTGTTGATGATCTATGAATTACATGATTATGTATGCTTAACCATGTATTTAGCAGGAATTGGCAGGGAACTTAGTTACTTGCCGAGAAGGATGCTCAGATAATAAATGACTATGGAGGTCATGTATATAATTGGGTAAAATGTGATTAATTCATTATGAATTTTAATTGATGTGTTTAATATACAAGGTTATGATGCATGCAGGTATGGGGAAACATGACCTTGTGAACATATCATCATATGCATATGAGCTCACAAACAATACCTTGAGGCAAAGCATGAAGCTTCAAAGAATCATATATGAGAATATATGGAAAAGATTAGGGTGAGTCCTAACTTTCTGAAAGATCAAGGTGTGGAGTCTTGGATATTTGCAATAGATCAAGGCATGGAGTCTTGATTATACTAGGACGTGGAGTCCTAGGTACAGGGCAAGGGCGTGGAGTCCTAACTAGTCAGGAGGTGCACAATAGGGGTGTGGAATCCCTATTCTCTAACTAAAAAACACCACTTAAGGGCTTACATCAACCAGGTGAATTAATCTAAGTTAAACTTTGAGTTGAATTAACTCTAACTTACCCACTTTAGAGGGCCATTTAAAATAAAAATTATTTTAATACAAAATATTAATAATCTATTTTTGAAAAATCAATAATAGAAAATTATCTACAAAGGACACATGGGATGATGAATATTAGATAATTAAAGTAATTAAATAATTAAGAAAAAATGAGAGGTTGCCACCTCAAGGGAGGGTGGTGAATAATATGAATTATTATAAATTAAAAATAGATTAATTTTTGCATGAAGGGGGTGAGGTGTCACTCCACTCAATGCTTATAAATATTGAATGATTTTCCCCATGGGGGGGAGACTAGAAAGAGTAGGGAAATGTTGCCAAAATGACTACCCAATTCCTAAATTAAAATCCCAATAATTTATCCTGGTTGATTGAGACTAAGTGGTGTGAGAGGAAGATAGGATATCTTCCTTAGTTTGCCTGAAATTTCTCACTATTGTTGAAGTTGGTATTGTTTGTGAGCTCATAGAGCTTGGGGGTTCCAAGGAAAAAGGTTTCCTTTGGATATGGTTGGGTGGTAAATCTAACTGGTCTGTTGGAGTTGGCAAGCACAACTGCTGAACAAAGTAGAATAACTGAGTATCAGGTAAAATTTCTAGTTTGTTATATTTTGCTTTAATTAACCTTTCTTGGATGAAGATGTAGCTAGTTTACCTTTAAAATAGTTCTTGTTGTTCTAAAAGATCTGATCATAGCCAATGGTTTACCATTTATTTCTTTTGGTTATACATATGTTGAAATTACAGAACTACAAGAATATGTTTTTGTTTTAACTAATGGGTGAATAGCAGCTCCAATTAGTAATTCTTCATTTAAATGGGTTGTGAGAGGACAACATGGTAGTGTTAATTGTAGTCTCTATATCTTCTATCCATTATAAGTGTATTGTTCTTATTTTCAATTTGCAGATCTCTGCTCTATTGTACATTTCTGTTTATGAAAGCATATGTTGAAGAAGAGTTACTATTCTCTTAATACATTTCTATTTATGAAAGCAAATGTTAAAGAATAGTTACTATTCTGTTAATTTTTGTTGGGGAAGAAAAAAACAAAAAGGATTACAATTTAATCTTGTAATTCACCTGAGTAAAAAAAAACAAACCATGTCATGTAAACTATAATTGGAAGAGATGGTGTTCATATTCCTATTCTCTGACATCCTCCTTCGCTTAGTTTGTTTCCTTTAAGGTTGTATATTTATCTTTCATCTAATAATACTTTTCTGCAAAAGTCTTGTTTAAGAGTTAGCACTCATTGTTTTAAAGGCACCGGGCACATTGTTCCTGCATTATGTTTTCCTGGAAATATAACACTTATTCTTTTTGTAGGAAAGAAAGTTCTCTTGAAATATAGCATTTATTCATTTTGTAGAAAAGAAAAACATACATCTATGCTTAATTTTTTGTTTACTAATGTCAATTTGCTAATTTAGAGCGTTGTGCTAATTTAGAGCATTGTATCATTAAATGCAAAGGTGGATAATGCTTTTAGCTTGATGGGTATATTGGTGTGTTACATTTACTTTGGTTAATGCATGAGAAAAATTAGTGTGGTAATCTTTTGTAGCTTTTACTATAAAACCTTACAAGATAAATTAGTGTGGAGTTTATGGTTCCCCCCTTTGCAATATGTAGTTTGAAGTTTTCATTATTGCCAAAAGTATTGGTCTGGAGTGAAAGAAGTTAACCTTGGTAATCTTTATACGCATTCTTGGCAAATGAGATTTTATGATTTATCTATTTGCATTTGATTTGAGAGAAGATACTTGTAAACGTTTTATACACTCAGATCTTTGGTCATTTTACCAATAGTTGATTCTAGAATGAGTTTAAATCATTTATTATTATTTTAATGTTGCACTCTACATAACACCAAATATTGGTATGTGAGCTTCCACTTTGAGTCTTTCTGTATGTTGGAAATATATATTTTGATTTTGTTTCATGCAATATGCAATGGTAACAATAAGAATCTTTAGTTCAAATAGTACGAATTTTGGTAATTATGGCCAATCACTTATGGACACCATACTTTGGTATCCTTCCTTAACATGGATATTATTTGAATATTAAATTGAATTTATTTTACTAAGTTTGAGATTCAATGGCATCGCCTTGTCTTTCATGCTTTTAAAGTAATATAAATATTACTGTATTATTAAGTAATTGAAATTGTATGCAATTTATTAAGTATTGGAAATTGTATCCTATGTTTTAAAAACTGAAATAAGAATTATGTCGTATTCTTCCTTTTAGGATATATAAAAATTCCCTTGAAATATTTTGCATGTAAAGTTGTGGTATTGATGAAATATTCTCAAAGTATATAAAGAGATTAATTTTAGTTGTTTGGGGTAAATAAGATAACTAAATTGCTTGCCCGTTACCCTATCTACTCTCCCGCATAGACCCATTTCAACAGTGTTACAGACTTGATGCCGCGGTTATCTTTCCCCTCCACCGACAAGGGTTTACCCTCCGTTTTCCTATTCTGCCACTTCTGCCCCCGGTCACCAGCGACGGGCTCTCCAAGGACTCTACAGGTAGCTGGTGCAGGAATATAGCGATGGTTATGGATGAGCTCGTGGACTATTCGGAGGACCCTTTGGAGGGAATCCCCATTTGGACCCATCCCCAGAAAACTCCCGCAGGCGGTTACCCCTTTGACAGTGTGCTCTCGGATGCCATAGCCTCTCTGCCCTCGATATCGGGCCCTTCGATCTCAGTGGCCACATTCCCTGAAGCCACCCCCTCACTGTCGGACCTCACTTATCAGCCGCTGTCGCCATCTACCTTAAACTTCATGGACCACTCTCTGGATCCTGCCTTGGAAAACCTCTCGGCGGGCATCACACCCTTTCCACCCTCCGCTAGCTCCCGTGTCCCTTCTGCCGCTCATTCCAATGAGCTTGTGCCTTCCACTTTGAAACAGAAACCTATGCTGCCCTCCTCGGCCCCCCCATTTGGTAATTTCACAGGGATCCCGCCCATTTCTGGAGTTTTCACTGCGGAGCCCCCTCAGGACCCTTCTAATCTTGGGGCTCACCCTCCTCAGAGCGAACATCTGCAGACCACAGATGAAGATAAGCCGCGGACGACCTGAAACTCAAAGCTTCTGAGGCTTTTCTGAGGCTGGGGGAGGACATTCATTTGAGCGATACTATGGAGATTGCTGACAGGGTCTTGGTTGGCAGAGTCAGGGGGAGGAACTACAGTGCAGCTAGGCTGAAGCAGTGGACATTGGAGGTTTGGGGACAGCATCTGGTTGATCCTCCTTTCGTCCAGACTTTTGTTAGGGGATGGTTTGCACTCTGTTTCGCAAGGGCCGAACACACGAATTGGGTCCTCTCTATAGTATGGCACATAGAACAGGCCCCGGTGCTCCTATGCAGATGGACACCCCTATTTGACCCAGAATGTGAGAAGCTAAATGCTGGACCCCTCTGGGTCTGTCTCCCAGGGCTACCTTTACAATTTTGGTCTGAAGATGTTTTCAGGAGACTTGGGAATGTCCTGGGCTCATACTTGGATCACGACAAATCCTACCTTACGACATGTATGATGGCCTATGCAAGGGTATTAATACATTTGGACACCAGTGATGGCTTGCAGGAATACATCACAATTCAGTGGAGAATTTTTTCTCAAAGACAGACATTGGATTACGAAGGGGTACCTTTCAGATGCAGACGTTGTCACAAGGTCGAGCATATGTTTAAGGATTACCCACTCAATAATAAGGCAAGATTAGGGAAAGAGGCAAAGGAAATCCCATCTAAGTCAGCATAGGAACAGTAGGAATAGCGTCCCATCAGAGACCCAAGGATACAATCGAATCCGGTGGATGCAGGAAAGACACCCTCCAGAGAGGTCCCGAAGAAATGTGGCAAACTACCTCTTCAGCCACCCTCTCCTCCACTCACAAGGGCCAGAGCGGTTGCCGGGGTAGCATCATCATCGGGTAAGAATCCATCCTCCTCTTACCCCTCTCATACATCTTCTATTGTTGATGGCTTGGCATTTCCTTCATTTAGCATCGTACATGGGATCACTGGAGTATCCTTCCCCCCCCCCCCCCCCCCCCGCTCCCGCTTATCCTATCCCCCTCGTCCCCCCTCAGCCACGTTCTCCATCACCCCCCCTTCTATCTCGGAGCCCCTTCCACTGTATTCCCCTGTACCTAAAGACAGACCCCCCTCCCCGAGATACCAGACCAGGTCTAAGGCCAAAAAACAGCAGGATGACCACATTGGTCTTGAACTGGTACTCTCCCCTGTTCCCCCTAAACTCCCTCGAGGACGCCCCTCTTCCCTCTCCAAAGCACAGTGTATGGCTGAAGACGAAATCACTTCTAGTAGGCAATCTACCATCCTAAGGGCTCTTAGAGCACGAGGCCCATTACCTGAGCCCCCCTCATGAAGATTGTATCATTCAATTGCAGAGGGCTAGCTAGGCCCGATAAAAAATTAGCTCTTAGAAGACTGTTATATGCCTCTCCTATCGATGTTATTTTCCTCTAGGAAACCCTTAGCTCTGTTGAAGCTATCTCCCTAATATTGCAATCGATGCTTCCAGGCTGGTCCTTTATTGGCCTTGATGCAAGTGGTCATTCGGGAGGCATTGCCCTGGGGTTCAACTTGCGAACTATCAATCTCTGCAACTGCTGGGGAGGGTCGGGTTATCTTGGGGTGGACTTATTCTCGGCTGACCTAGGGTTGGAGATACGGGCTATTAATGTCTATGGGTCGTGCCAACACAGGCCTAAATTTTGGGACCGCCTTCTTAACTCTGAACTCTGTCAAAAGGATTTTCTTATTATGGGAGGGGATTTAAACTTCTCCATAGGACATGTAGAATCATGGGGACGGAGAGCACAAATTGATCCCCTTTCAGTCTATTTTGAGAATGTACTGGGAGCCCACAATCTGATGGAGATCCCCATCACAAAGATGCAACCCACTTGGCGGAACAATAGAACAAGGGAAGACAGTCTAGCTCGTAGACTAGATAGATTTCTTATTAAGGAAGGCCTTCTCAATCAGGGTCTAATTCACAGGCAATGGGTGGGATCAGGGGGCATCTCTGACCATCTGCCTATCTATATGGAAATCAGCAGAGGGCAGGGGAAACCTAAGGGTCCCTTCAAGTTTTGTGCCACATGGCTGAAGGACCCTTCCTACATTAGTATGGTCACAGATTTCTGGAAGGCACACCCCCCTACTGCAACAGGTCATATTGCGGAAGGATTTGCTCAAAACCTTAATGAGTTGAAGAGACTCTCCAAAATTTGGGCTCATAACAAGAGGAGGCGGGATGATCAAGCCCTCAGAGAGGCTGAAACAGAAATTGTGGACTTTGAGAATATCTTGGGAGGGGTTTACAGCTCCACTGAACACAAGGATAGAATCTCATCTCTATATGCTGCTAGAGGGAAAATCTTAAAGGAATGCAAAGAATCATGGAGGCTGAGAAGTAGAGTGATCTGGATGCTTGAGGGAGATGATAACACTAAGTTTTATCATAAATTCACAAATGGGAGGAAGGCAATCAACACCATCTGGCAGCTTCCAAATGAACAAGGACACCCTATAAATACCTTCCCCCAACTAGCAGCACTAGAATCCTCTCACTTCAAGCAAATATATAAAGCACCCCCCACAGTGAACCTTGCTGAAATTATATAAGTGGCACAGCTATTCCCACGTTTTATGGATCAAGAGGAAGGTAGGGAACTAACTAAGGAAGTCACCTTAGGAGAGCTGGAAGCCACCCTCAAATGGTTTAAGAAAGATAAGAGTCTTGGGTTGGACGGTTGGATGGTGGAATTCTACTTAGCATTTTTTGAGATTCTGGGCTTAGACCTCCTCAAGGTAGTGGAAGACTCCAGAGCTAATGGCAAGATGTATGAACCCTTCAATGCTACTTTCATTGCTCTCATCCCTAAGACTAACAATCCAAACTCCTTTGATGACTACAGACCGATCTCTCTTTGTAATTGCTTCTATAATATCATGGCTAAAATCATTTCCAACCGCTTAAGGCCCATCCTATCCACCCACATCTCACAGGACCAATTTTCCTTTCTTCAGGACTGTCAGATCCATGAAGCGGTGGGAACAGCCCAAGAAGTTATGCACTCATTGCATTACAAGAAAATCAAAGGTATGATCCTCAAGGTCGACCTCTCTAAGGCATTTGACAGAGTCTGTTGGCTGTACATTAGAATGCTTTTAACCCATCTTGGGTTCCCATTTGTCTTCATCAAATGGATTATGGGTTGTATCACTAACACTCCATTCAGTGTTCTGGTCAATGGTGTAGCCTCTCCTTTCTTTCATTCTAAAAGAGGCCTTCGACAGGGCTATCCACTCTCACCACTCCTATTCCTCCTAATAGTGGAGGGGCTTAGTAGACTCATCAAAACAAAGGCCAGAAGGGGAAGATTGCAGGGTATAAAAGTCACAGAAGACTGCATCTTAACACACCTGTTATTCGTGGATGATGTCTTAATTTACCTCAATGGAGGTATAGGGGACTTGACCATCATAAAGAACATTTTCTCCCTATTTCAAGTGGCTATAGGCATGATGGTCAACTGCAGTAAATCCACCCTGACAACGGCTGGATGCACTCAACATGAGATCCACTTTGCCCTACAAATATTTCAGTTCACTCTGCTGAAACTTGAGGATGGGTTAAGATACCTTGGATATAAGTTGAAGCCTTTGGGATACAAAATAGTAGATTAGATGTGGCTTATAGCGAAGATGGAGAAAAGACTCAATATCTGGTACTACAAATATCTATCCAGGGCAGGTAAACTTATCATCATCAAGACCGTTCTGGAGGCTACATCGGTCTATTGGATTCCCTTAGCATGGATCCTTAGAGGTATACCCTCAAGGATATAGGCAATTTGTTGCAGATTCCTTTGGAAGGGCAATCAGACAAGAAGAATTTTTGCATGGGTCAAATGGGATGCACTCAACCTTCCAAAGAAATGGGGTGGATAGGGCATCAAGAAATTGGAAGACTTTTCCTCAACCCTGGCCTCAAAATTTGGATGGAAACTTATATCGTCTAATAGCTTATGGACCAAGGTGGTGGTCTCCAAATACATTGCCCCTCTCAATGTGTTGCATTGGTTAAGGCAACCACACAGATACTCATCTAGGATGTCGGTTATATGGAAGGTTGTTCTTAAATCCTTGGACATCATCAAAGCTGGCATCACATGGAAAATCCAATCTGGTTCGGTTGTTAGGATAGGACAAGACCCCTGGATCGACTATGGGGATGCCCACAGACTACCTATTGAGATCAGGAATCATCTAAGTACAATGAATATCACTCATATCAATCACATAGGAGATCCTGAGCACTCCACCCTTTTCCAGCAAGCTTGGAAATCGACCCACAGCTTAAATATTCCTCAACAGTGGGCACAGATCTGGAAGGACTACACTGGGGCTCTCACTGCCACCCATATCTGATTAGGGGATGGCGAAGATGAGATCATCTGGGCACTATCGAAATTTGGGTCATACACACCCAAGGAGGGCTACCTGGTATTAGCTGATGCTCAAAGACCACAAGTCATTGAACATTGGTGGAGGCACTTGTGGAAGCTCAAAGCACCCCCAAGATGCAGACTCCTTATGTGGACCATCCTCAACAATAAAATCCCCACGGGGGACAACCTCCTCAAGCGCGCCCAAAATGGTCCATTTTGGTGTTGTCTTTGCAAGAGCAGTGATGAATCTGTCTTACATTTGTTCATAGACTGCACAGCTGCTCATGAACTCTGGCAGACAATTACTACAGTTGTCTCTATACAGATCAGGTGGTAGGACTCAAATCCTATGGAGGCCTGGACAAACTGGTGGACAATGTTGAAAATGCAACAAGAAGATGGAGCTTAGTGGAAAGGAGTCACCTTCACTAAGTGGTCCCGCAGGGTATTTTTGGCGCAAAGTCTATTTTTAGACATATGGATCATGGTCTATGAGTTGCAGGATGTTGTTTATGGATGATTGGTCATGTTGGGAAAAATAGATGGACTTCTATTTTTAGTTCACAGCGGAGTGATCAGAGTCTATTTTTAGACTGCCAGGCTAAAAATAGAAACAGTCAAATATTATTAGCCCTTAGTAATATTTGGACTCTAAACATTATCTTATTCTCTTGGAGCACTTCAGTTCGAGCTACGGATGTGGCATATGCAGCTGACAAAAGGAATCACGTGGTTTCTTATGTGTTAGTTGAGCTATTGCATGGAGGACTTCAGTTAGAACTCATGCATGTGAGTTCTGTGGAGTTGGATGTGGAGTTGATGGAGTTGTGTTCAGTTTAACTTAGTTGAACTAGTTGTATTTTAGTCTAACTAAAGAATACACTAGTGATGAGTTGTGTGAATTAAATATTAATTAATTCACTAATTATTAACTCATAAAGAAACTAAAGAATACATCAGTTAACTCAGTGCATGGACAGTTCAACAGAGACAGGTGTTAGAGGTAAGTGAAAGGGTGAGTTGTGACTATCAGTTGTGCATGAGATTTGCACATGCATGGATTGAGTAATGCCAATGAGGATTGCGCATTGTGAGTGAATAACAAGGCAATTGTAGCTTGTGCTCACGTGATTCTCTTGCAGGATTGTGCAGTGGAGGCAGGCAAAGCAGCGGAGGAGATTTGAACCTGTGACTTGTTCGGATCTGAGCTAGTTTTGTGTGTAACAGGTGGAGATAGTACTGAGTACTTGTGAGGAGTATTGTACTATGTATTGTTACATGTTCTCAATCATTATAATATACAGATAGTGTGGGGTTTTCAGCTGTATGCTTTCCCCGGGTTACATATTGTGTTAATGTGCGCATGCGATTGATGTTTCATTGTTTTTAATGCTGCTAAATTGATGATCAACGTAGAGGAGGTTATGTATTATGCATGTATTCCGCAATAGTGTATAATCGGGATAATCTCTGTGAATAAGTGTCTTATTATTCAAAATTTCTACATGGTATCAGAGTTGGTTGATTTGTAGAAAAAGTTCTACAGGATATCAAAGCGGGATTGATCATCAGATCTATTATTCAGAAAGTGTTTACATTTTATTTCTTCAGGCAGAGTCTGTAATCGGGCTAGGTAGCCTCTGGATTCATCCTTCCTTTGGAAGGTGAGATATCCGGTGAATGCCCATACAGTTGATCTCTGTACAAGAAATACTTTGTTCTCACGAATTTTAGATCAGAAGCGGTTGAGTTTTGAGCTGGTGGAATGGCGCTCAAGGATAAACTCAGAAACATCAAAGCTGAGAATGGAGATGCCACAGATTGTCCGCAGAAGAAGAAGAACAAGCAAGCTGCTGGATCTGCAGCAGGAGAGGCTCTAGCCTCGCAGTTTGAGCTTGATTTTTCATTGATCGCATGCTTGGTATCAAGTGTGATGGGATCGGTATGGTTCTTGGACAGTGGTGCATCTTCTCACATGACAGGAGATCGAGATTTGTTTTCTGATCTAGATGAGAAAGATCTTGGAGTGCACATCGAGATGAGCGATGATGGTAGATACAGTGCGACCAGTATCGGTACCATTTCCTTTGAGAGGGAGTCTGGTAAACCCTTCAGATTGAAGGACGTGATGCATGTTCCGGAATTGAAGAAGAATCTTATCTCTGTGGCGATGTTAAAAGACAAGGGATATGATGTTGTCTTCAGCGAGGGAAAGGCTTTCCTGCGCAGCAAGACAACTGTAGAAACTCGGAAGATAGGGGTTCGAGTCAGGAACCTTTATCAGTTGCATGTAGATGCATGCAAAGCCTTGAGCAGCAAGGCAACTAATGGAGACTTGGTGGTTGAGAGGGAGCGTATATCACCTCTCAACATGAAGAGCTAGAAGAAGTCTCAAACGATTGTGGAGGAGCCACGATTGGTGCATCAGATTCAAGAGGTTGTGGAGCAGCCATAACAAGGGAAGCTGAGAGGAGATCGAGTAGAGACATCTACTCATGCAGAGACCTCCAGTAGGGGGAAACTTCGAGCCAGGTGGGCTGAGGGATCACATGCAGCCATACCTCTAGGTAGGAGGTGGGGTGATGTGGATTGATCGTCCCAAGGAGGAGGGGCAGGATCCTTGAGGTACCCAACCTCTTGGATGAGACCTTGCTACGGGAGCCCCAATGTGGAGTAGCAGGAACTGACTGATTGGGTAGAGACAGATGCGGATGGAGCAGCAGAGAGAGCGACAGTGTAGGGAATCCCAGGACAGCGCATAGCTAGTAGGCTGCAACAATGCGAGAGGCACAAGTGTTTTGCACAATGCTAGGTGGCACAGAGAAGTGTGCAATGGTGCGAGATGCATGGAGATGTTGCAGTAGCGCAGATGTCAGAGAGGGAGCACTTGTCAGCAGCAGGTAGAGCTTCAGCATCAGAGTATGTTCCTAACCCAACAGAGTTGTCAGTTGGGAGTGTTTTTGTTCCAAATGTTGTTGGAGCAAGTGGACCGGGCAAATGTGTTGCATGCAGAACATCCAAAGTTGCAGGATAGGGGTTGCTGATAATCCATATCTTGTTGGGAGGGAGTGTTGAAAATGCAACAAGATGATGGAGCTTAGTGAAAAGGAGTCGCCTTCACTAAGTGGTCCCGCAGGGAGCTTAGTTGTAGGATGTTGTTTATGGATGATTGGTCATGTTGGGAAAAATAGATGGACTTCTATTTTTGGTTCAAAGCGGAGTGATCAGAATCTATTTTTAGACTGCCAGGCTAAAAATAGAAACAGTCAAATATTATTATCCCTTCGTAATATTTGGACTCTAAACATTATCTTATTCTCTTGGAGCACTTCAGTTCGAGCTACGGATGTGGCACATGCAGCTGAAAAAATGAATCACGTGGTTTCTTATGTGTTAGTTGAGCTATTGCATGGAGGAATTCAGTTATAACTCATGCATGTGAGTTCTGTGGAGTTGGATGTGGAGTTGATGGAGTTGTGTTCAATTTGACTTAGTTGAACTAGTTGTATTTTAGTCTAACTAAAGAATAAACTAGTGATGAGTTGTGTGAATTAAATATTGATTAATTAATTATTAACTCATAAAGAAACTAAAGAATGCATCAGTTAACTCAGTGCATGGACAGTTCAACAAAGACAGGTGTTAGAGGTAAGTGAAAGGGTGAGTTGTGACTATCAGTTGTGCATGAGATTTGCACATGCATGGATTGAGTAATGCCAATGAGGATTGCGCAGTGTGGGTGAATAACAAGGAAATTGTAGCTTGTGCTCACGTGATTCTCTTGCAGGATTGTGCAGTGGAGGCAGGCAAAGCAGCGGAGGAGATTTGAACTTGTGACTTGTTCGGATCTGAGCTAGTTTTGTGTGTAACAGGTGGAGATAGTACTGAGTACTTGTGAGGAGTATTATACTATGTATTGTTACATGTTCTCAATCATTATAATATACAGATAGTGTGGGGTTTTCAGCTGTATGCTTTCCCCGGGTTACATACTGTGTTAATGTGCTGATGTTTCATTGTTTTTAATGCTGCTAAATTGATGATCAACGTAGAGGAGGTTATGTATTATGCATGTATTCCACAATAGTGTATAATCGGGATAATCTCTGTGAATAAGTGTCATATTATTCAAAATTTCTACAGACAAGGGTTGTCCCACCTAAACTTCGCAACCTCCCGCTTCTTATCTGCTGGGCCATCTGGATGGTGCGCAACAAACTCATATTCCTGAATGCTTACCCTCACTAGCCTTCAATTGCTGCCCAAATCTTGTCTAATTATACCCTTATCCCAGAAGATGATAATCCTCCATAGCCTCACACTCTTATCCCTGAATCCATTAACCACTCTCTTCCTTGGGCTTTCTTTGATGGTTCCGCGTAGGAGGGGAGATGTGGGGGGGGATCCATCCTGTATCTCACCAACCTCCATCTTTTCAATATACAAATGGGCCTAGGAGGAGGCTTAAACAACTTTGCTGAACTTTCCACTGCCAAATTCCTTATTCAATTTGCATTGGAAAAACACTGTAGAGCATTGCAACTGTTTGGGGACTCACAAGTTGTATGTGATTGGCTTAAAAGAGACACATCCTGGATGAGGCTCTTTGACTTTCTTCACATTTTGATTTTTTCATATGCCATCATATTTTCAGGGAAAGGAATGCAGCTGTCGATCGATTATCCAAAGAGGCTGCGAACAGGCATCCCGACACTTGGATGATCCAGGAACAGAGGGAAGGGGCCCACTATCAGTATTATCACAGGCCCTTCATGGACATAGCTGCACAGTAGGCTCACTGGGAGCTTGGATACAGGGTTTTTTCATGCTTTTACAGTCTCCATCTGTAAATATACATATGTTTATTTTCTTTTATCTCAGAACTCTATTGCAATTTTACTCGAGCATATATCTTTATTGAAAAAACAATCTGAAAAATATTTTTTGAATCTGGGCCTCCCTGCGTCGACTCAAGGCACCAAAATTTTGATCTGATACACATAAACAATATTTTTTTGACAGGCTATGCCTCACTTATAGCATATGCATCACGCATATACAACATGTAATTTTCGTATTAATGAAAATTACGATTTTTCCAAGGGGAAAAAGAAAAGATAACTAATTTGGAAGTAAGATAAATGGATTTGAAATTAACAAGATTATTCAAGTTATAGTATCAGATATTTAAAAAAGAAAGTATTCTAGTGGGGTCAACAATATATGAGCCAAAAGAAAAGGAAGATTGTTTTCCATCACTAGTAAGAATCTTTGAGGTCATTAAATAAGTTATAGAGAAGAGGAAATGGAAATGAATCCTCATGTTGTGATCATTTAATGGTTTCATAATG
Source organism: Pinus tabuliformis (assembly GCA_031772625.1). NCBI lineage: Eukaryota > Viridiplantae > Streptophyta > Pinopsida > Pinales > Pinaceae > Pinus > Pinus tabuliformis. The sequence goes on from CM062816.1 coordinate 1,420,776,072, forward strand.
GTATCAAATATTTCTAAAATCGCAGAATTTTATGTTTAAAATATAGGGTATTGTTGCAAATAAAGATTCTTCAAATGAATGGATCAAATGTTAAAATGTGAATTGTATGTTACATGGAATTAATGTTTTAGGATATGATGGGTTCTTCTTCATTTTTGGAAGACTTATAATTTATGTGAATGTATTTGGATATGATGATTTCTTCTTCATTTTTTGAAGACTTATAATTTATGTGGATTATCCGAGTTTAGATTCTAAAAAACCGAACCACAGAAATCTGCAATCCATTATCTTGAACCTGTACGGAGGGGAAACATGGAAGGAGATACGTAATCTCGAAAAGATGAGGGTTAAAATACAAAGGAAAGAGTCAGATCTTCACTTTCTCAAGCAATGCAGAGATTCTAATCTTACTGGAGGGACTAATACATCAGACAGGGACAGCGCTGAAGCAGAATAGTCATAGATGCCTGCGCAGCGCTCAACCCTATTTATCAACACTGTTTTCTCTCTCTCCTTTGTAAATCAAGTCCTGATGATGAGTCTTGGTCTAGACTCGAAACGTCGATAAAGAAAAATGAATACTGTGGATTATCCGAGTTTAGATTCTAAAAAACCGAACCACAGAAATGCGCAATCCATTATCTTGAACCTGTACGGAGGGGTAACATGGAAGGAGATACGTATTCTCGAAAATATGAGGATTAAAATACAAAGGAAAGAGGAAGATCTTCACTTTCTCAAGCAATGCAGAGATTCTAATCTTACTGGAGGGACTAATACATCAGACAGGGACAGCGCTAAAGCAGAATAGTCATAGATGCCTGCGCAGCGCTCAACCCTATTTATCAACACTGTTTTCTCTCTCTCCTTTGTAAATCAAGTCCTGATGATGAGTCTTGGTCTAGACTCGAAACGTCGATAAAGAAAAATGAATACTGTGGATTATCCGAGTTTAGATTCTAAAAAACCGAACCATAGAAATTTGCAATCCATTATCTTGAACCTGTACAGAGGGGTAACATGGAAGGAGATACGTATTCTCGAAAAGATGAGGGTTAAAATACAAAGGAAAGAGGCAGATCTTCACTTTCTCAAGCAATGCAGAGATTCTAATCTTACTGGAGGGACTAATACATCAGACAGGGACAACGCTGAAGCAGAATAGTCATAGATGCCTGCGCAGTGCTCAACCCTATTTATCAACACTGTTTTCTCTCTCTCCTTTGTAAATCAAGTCCTGATGATGAGTCTTGGTCTAGACTCGAAACGTCGATAAAGAAAAATGAATACTGTGGATTATCCGAGTTTAGATTCTAAAAAACCGAACCACAGAAATGCGCAATCCATTATCTTGAACCTGTACGGAGGGGTAACATGGAAGGAGATACGTATTCTCGAAAAGATGAGGGTTAAAATACAAAGGAAAGAGGCAGATCTTCACTTTCTCAAGCAATGCAGAGATTCTAATCTTACTGGAGGGACTAATACATCAGACAGGGATAGCGCTGAAGCAGAATAGTCATAGATGCCTGCGCAGCACTCAACCCTATTTATCAACACTGTTTTCTCTCCCTCCTTTGTAAATCAAGTCCTGATGATGAGTCTTGGTCTAGACTTGAAACGTCGATAAAGAAAAATGAATACTGTGGATTATCCGAGTTTAGATTCTAAAAAACCGAACCACAGAAATGTGCAATCCATTATCTTGAACCTGTACGGAGGGGTAACATGGAAGGAGATACGTATTCTCGAAAAGATGAGGGTTAAAATACAAAGGAAAGAGGCAGATCTTCACTTTCTCAAGCAATGCAGAGATTCTAATCTTACTGGAGGGACTAATACATCAGACAGGGATAGCGCTGAAGCAGAATAGTCATAGATGCCTGCGCAGCGCTCAACCCTATTTATCAACACTGTTTTCTCTCCCTCCTTTGTAAATCAAGTCCTGATGATGAGTCTTGGTCTAGACTTGAAACGTCGATAAAGAAAAATGAATACTGTGGATTATCCGAGTTTAGATTCTAAAAAACCGAACCACAGAAATGTGCAATCCATTATCTTGAACCTGTACGGAGGGGTAACATGGAAGGAGATACATATTCTCGAAAAGATGAGGGTTAAAATACAAAGGAAAGAGGCAGATCTTCACTTTCTCAAGCAATGCAGAGATTCTAATCTTACTGGAGGGACTAATACATCAGACGGGGACAGCGCTGAAGCAGACTAGTCATAGATGCCTGTGCAGCGCTCAACCCTATTTATCAACACTGTTTTCTCTCTCTCCTTTGTAAATCAAGTCCTGATGATGAGTCTTGGTCTAGACTCGAAACGTCGATAAAGAAAAATGAATATTGTGGATTATCCGAGTTTAGATTCTAAAAAACCGAACCACAGAAATCTGCAATCCATTATCTTGAACATGTACGGAGGGGTAACATGGAAGGAGATACGTATTCTCGAAAAGATGAGGGTTAAAATACAAAGGAAAGAGGCAGATCTTCACTTTCTCAAGCAATGCAGAGATTCTAATCTTACTGGAGGGACTAATACATCAGACAGGGACAGCGCTGAAGCAGAATAGTCATAGATGCCTGCACAGCGCTCAACCCTATTTATCAACACTGTTTTCTCTCTCTCCTTTGTAAATCAAGTCCTGATGATGAGTCTTGGTCTAGACTCGAAACGTCGATAAAGAAAAATGAATATTGTGGATTATCCGAGTTTAAATCCTAAAAAACCGAACCACAGAAATCTGCAATCCATTATCTTGAACCTGTACGGAGGGGTAACATGGAAGGAGATACGTATTCTCGAAAATATGAGGGTTAAAATACAAAGGAAAGAGGCAGATCTTCACTTTCTCAAGCAATGCAGAGATTCTAATCTTACTGGAGGGACTAATACATCAGACAGAGACAGCGCTGAAGCAGAATAGTCATAGATGCCTGCGCAGCGCTCAACCCTATTTATCAACATTGTTTTCTCTCTCTCCTTTGTAAATCAAGTCCTGATGATGAGTCTTGGTCTAGACTCGAAACATCGATAAAGAAAAATGAATACTGTGGATTATCCGAGTTTAGATTCTAAAAAACCGAACCACAGAAATCTGCAATCCATAATTTGTGTGATGATTAATGTGTTTTTTTTTCATGTTCTATGAAAGGAAAAAAGCATGATACAAAGTCTATGTAAAGTATTGTTAACATATAAAAATAATATGGATCTATTTTCAAATTTTGTATGAAACATGGATGGGTTTTATGTAAAAAAAAAGAAACACACACACACACACATATATATATGATGTACTTATGAATATATATACAAATTAATTGTAAAAAAAACACTTATTTTGGGTAACTTGAATTATAGACCAAGTTTGTAGTCGAGGGATCTTAGACAAGTAACAAGCATGCGGTGTAGTGGTAAGGCTTGGTAGTGTTGTAAATCAGGTCATGAGTTCAATCGAGCCTGAGGCTATCCGACCCCTTAACAAAATTTTGGCCTGCCACGAGGTGCCATGTGGCGGCCTCTGGTTGGGCCACGTGGCATCCCCTCATTGGACCACCGCAAACAAATCCAACCAATCAAAATGCACCATCTTGACCTGTATGAGGCTTCCACTTGGAAATTCGGGATTGATCCGTACATGCCCAGTAGACATGCTGATATCAGCGATACGACTACCCAGTCATCCAACCCTGCAAATTTTTTAGTTGTTGAGCCAAACGATCAGAACATCATAACTGTGTCATACGAAATCGGATTGAGGCAAAACAAGTGTCGTTGGAATCATAATTAAGAACACTACAATTTGATGCTAGTTTTGAAATATTTCGGGCACTTTCATTTTTGAGCTAAATTTTGATCTCCAGATCACCAGTCTTCTCGATATTCTTGTTGGTGTAGTACTCAGATCTGTAATGATCCGTTGATCTTTGTCCTCCAACATATCTTCCATTTTGAGCTTCCACAACTCAAAACTCAACCCATTGAATTTTTTTATCTCTATCTTTTAAATGCTAACCATTTCCTTTTCACCAAGGGAACGACTTCCACAGATCCCCCATTGTAACAGGGTCTACTACATGCCAAAGCCAAACCCATTAACCACAAAAGCATCCCCTTAAAGCAAAAATGGTTCTAATACGAAATGTAGGTTTTAACCCTATATAATCAATTAATACAAAATAGACTCTTAGTTGAAACAAAAAATATGCAATGGAAAACACACATATAACACAAATATTTTATCCTAGAAACCCAAAGTCAAGAAAACCAACAAGATCTTTCAATATATATTCTTTTGTATAATATTACAATACAATATATATCCTATGATATCCATGGACTGCCAATCCATGTACCTTGGATTAGAATGCAGTAGTATTTCCCTAACTGAAACTACAAAACCATGGGAAAAACCACCATGCACCACAAATACGCCTTTAGCAAAAATTGTGTGCTGAAAACTGCCAAAATGGATGCAAAAAAAGGTCAATGTTGTTATTATTATTATTATTATTATTTATTTTATAGAGTGTTGCCACCAAACCCCTCCACCACGACTCATGTCATTTACAATGTGTGGGATAGTCATAACACACACCCAACGCCCTTTGGCTCTCCTTTTGTTTTGGGTATTGGTAGAATTTATTATAAAGACTTGTGAATGTAATGAGGCATAAAAGCATTGGCCATTGACTCGATACTGTTGCACACTTTTTTTCTTTATTTTTTTAATCGGAACAAGAATTTGTGGAGAAACAATATCTTCGAAAGGTTGGTTGCCATATACAATTATTCCATAAATGCCACAATTGGACTAGTTACAATATGTGTCCAAAGACTTGATCCCTCATAGTTGGGGAAGTGAATTGTTCACCAAACCACTCAAGCTAAGATCCTTTAACTGCAAAGATTGGTTTTTTTTGTGAAATATATTTGTATTTCCTTGCAAACAAGATGTTACATGAGATTTCTAGAGATTTTAGATTTTTGGGTCACTAGGGAAGCTCGATCATATCCAAAAATGAGGCCTTGTTAAGGAGAAAAAAGACAAAAAAAACCCGTGTAGGGAGTTAGAGTACAAAATACGGAGAAATGATCATTGAGTTATTTGAAGGTTTTTCTTCCTTTTTTTCTTACAAACGTCATTCCATCCTTGGATGTTGTTGAGAGTTGTTGACATGGAGAAAATGGTTGCATTTCCTTGAGGCATTTCCATTTCCAGAGGATCTAAAATAATGGTTGCTTCCTTGTCATTGTCTGAGTATTCTGATTCATGAAGACGTTTATGTCCACTCATAAACAAAGCCATGATCATGGTTGTATCTCTTTCTTCTCTATGTAATGGATTTAGATGAGAGTGGGTAAATGGAGGAGGATGAGGGATCACAAAGTTTGTGGGATGATTTGGCACTATTTGGGGTTGAGCTAAGGTCAAAGGATTAGATTTCGTTGCAATTACTTTCTGTTATTGCATGTTATCTTGTTTGTGAGCTAATGAATCATTATATCCTTTTGGGTTTTTGCATCCTCAATTTGTCTTAGAATCAAGGGGATGTGAGTTCCCTTGAGAAGAAGGGAAAGCATTCTAGAGATGAATTGGTTGTTGGTAGGACCTACAACGGAAAGTTGTGTTTCCATAATCCACCAGCTAGGAAAAGGTTATGCCATTGTAATTGATAAAGATCATATCAACCAACTCTTTACAAAGATCTATTTTGATGCAAATACATGCAAAGGTTATAATACCCATCCCAATATTGTTTGTATCTATCTTAATAAAACAACCTAGAGAGTTTCCTACATAAGCTAAGATATATGAAGTTCACAAATGAATGGGCATAAGTCTTACCTAAACTGGAGTGGCTGGAGTTGTCATGGATAAAGGGTTGAATTTAGGAAACCATTGTTGAAAGGAAAGCCCAAAATGGCCTTAAAAATTGGGTCCTTAATAAAAAATCGTTTGGTGATCCTCTGGATTTTTGAAATAAAACACAAAGAATCCCTTAGAATAAAAATATAGATCCATATTCGGGGACTAGGTTTGATGCACCCATTCCTGGAGTGTGAATGTTGATGGATAGAGCCCATTAAAATGGTATATTATGGCATTTTTCTCATAGGCTAAGCTAAAAATATTGGATCGGGGGTCTTCCACCTCTAGTTCTAGAATATCTTCCGCTTTTTCTCTAATGAAGGCTAGCCCTGAGAGATATTTGGGTGCCAATTGTGAGAGCCTTGGATTTAGAGCACCCTTGAAGGATCATGATAGAGAAGAAGAGGCCACACCCCAACCTTTGGATCTCCCATTTAGTCTTAATACTAAGAGGATTAAGGTGTCCCTATGTATACCATAATCTTTGAGCAAAATCCCTTCCTTAAGCTACCTACCCCCATGTACAAGCCGCATTGAGACATAAGGGATTCCTATTCGATCTTGGATTCTGGTTGCTAGTGTAGAGACAAAGTCAATAGCTCTCACATATAGGCGGAAGATACCCTCTAAGATCGGCCTCACGAAGATCACAAAGTTGAGTGATCTGAAGCAATGACATTACCTTGGAGGAGAGAAGAACCTTGCTACAAAAAAAAAAATCCTCTAGGTTTAACAAATTTGCAACTATTGCAAAAAAATGAGAGAGCCTAGGACGAAAGGAAGAATCATAAAGCTGAAAATCCCTTAGATACAGGGCAACAATTGAAGGCTTTAGGGTTTCCATCTTAATCAAGGCTTAACTGCAAAGATTGTTATTGAAGGTTTGTGTTGTACTTTTTTATGATAACAAAGTATGTGTGTGAATTATTTGTTTAAGTTAATACATTTATAGTTTTGTGGTTTGATGTGAGTGCTTTCACTCTTTGAACTTTATTTGTAGGTCCATAGGCATTGCATCAGATATTATTTGAAAATATCCCCATCTACATTGTATAAGCTAGCAAATAGTTTGTTTTTCACTAATTTTGCACTTTTATGTGAATGCAATCAGTTATCACTAAAATGCATGTCGAAGTCTATATAAGGACTCAAATGATGGTTAAAATTTGTTAGAGATTCTTCATACGATAATAAATCTTGTCATAACAGTATACTTCATATCTCAACTATAAAATGTATTCATATTTAAATCTAAACTTGATTGCTCAAAACAAGGTAAATGCAATCTAAAACTCTCAAAAAATGCACTACTAAGCCAAAAAAACTTTATAAAGATTTATGGATCCTTATGAAATTATATTATACCTATATATCTAGGCTAGATAGCTAAGCCAAGGATGCTCTTATATCATTATTCATGTAGAGTTTGACATCTCAACGTGCATCAAGAGTTTTGGTTCAAGCTAACAGAAAGATGTGGCATATCATGAGTTAGTATTAGATCACCAGGGGAGTGCATATATAGGCCTTAGCATGCATTTATCAATAATTGACTTAAAATTCTAAAAGCAGCTACATAAGAATCGCTTTGGCATGCATTTTGCATAATTTCATAAAAGGGTCAAAAGTAGCTAAGCAGACTCTTTGGTAGATCTAGTTTGGGGAATTAATCGAGCTGGAAACAGGCTATCACCTTTATAATCAAGAGCGGAGTATCATCAATGGTTTTCTTGTATTGGTCAAGTCGAAGCCTACCTATAGATTGATTTTTCTTCACTATAAATCTAATAAAGTTTATCTTATAAGATCTCCAAAACACTCCATCATATATAACAAAATTGCAAAACATTGAAAAACAAGAAGATAATGGTAATTCTACTCATTACCCTCATCCTTGTTTCCATTGGGTCCATCTGGATCTGTTACTGCTTTGTGCCCCATTTCCATATATTGCACGGCCTATTCATCATGTAGAGGTAGGTTCGTTGTTTTTTCGCTCCCAATTCCTACCTGTTGCTCATCCTGTACTCCATTTTAATGGTCTCCAATGCCAAATACCTCTTTGAGCGCATTGACCATAATGGTTTCCACATACACTTCCATATTTTCCACCTTGTAGTCCAATCTTTCCATTTTGGTGTTCAACAAATCGATTGGCACCTGAAGGCACTCAACATCTTTTCGCAATTCACCGAGCTTATTTGAAACTAGAACAAAGTGGGAGCAAGCCTCAATCGTTATCTAGTCTCCTACTTTTGATATCAGAGTCGATACCTTCATTTTTATCGCTTCCAACTGCTCTTGCAAGGACCTACTGGCATTGTTCTTGCTTGCAAAATCCTTTTTTCCAACATTTCTACTTTTGGTATCAATCAAAAACGATTTTAGCATGAGTCCTCTACCCTTTAAATTCTTACCTTGATCTAGGTCGACTGCAAGGGAGCTCTTATCACATTGAATGCTTACATTCTATCCTCACAGAAACTGATCTTGGAATTCCATTACTATAACTGCCATTTTGGGTACCCACTCGAACTAATATAACTGCTTCATTTCAAAGTCAATACTACCAAGTCCTACCCTGATGTGGGGATTTAATGTAGCTCCATCATTATTCCACTTGTCTTGAAGCTTAGCAATTCCCTTTGTGTGTTCCCATATGATTACTTGATTAGTGGAATCCTTCTCCTAATAATGCCACTCATCGAGGCTCTTTCAAGCCTTGAAATTAAAAAAAATCGTTAATGGGATGTTAGACTGTAATTCCTTCTTAATGGTAACCACAGAAGCTATCATCCTTCGATTATGAGCAACCATGGGATATGACACAATTTTGAATTGTTTTGATCTTCAAAAAGCATTCCTTGGGCCAGATTTGCCCCGTAGTTGGCCTACTCATCAACTAACTGATTGTTTTCCCTCTTGTCATGGTAGAAGTCAAGTTTTTCAAATTTATCTAGAAGGAGATTTATTCGGTGATTTATTGGAGGCAGATTATTCTCCATGTGGTATTTAATTCTATGGCATATTTGTATGACTATTAGAGAGTCACCAAATACACTTATGTGGTGAATACCCCTTGTGGAAGCAATTTTAAATCCTTGCCAGAGAGCTAAGGCTTTTTCTTGATTATTTCAGGCAATGCCTAGTCCCCAAGCAAATTTTATCTCTATTTCTCCATCGTGGCAAAATAAAACCCCTCCCGCTCTTGCCTCCCCTAGAATTTTATATTTTATTAACAATTAGTAGATATGAGGTATTTTGATCCTTGTGAAACATTCCAACCTAGTAAATTTTTGTTTCAACAATCATGCATATTCAATACTTCATGTGCATCTTTCTAGGCCATTTTAACTTGATTAGCAATCTTTGTGCAAAAACCCTATTTTCATGTTTTTTCGTAACATAGAAATTTCAAGTTTAAATTGAAGGTATAACATTGTGGGAAGGTTGAGTAGATCATGAAAAACATTCATTGAGTTTCATTTTGATCACTTGTGCAAAAGAGGGCATTCTTCGTAGTGGCAATTGTGTGCCTTTTTCTAAGGCAACAGAAAACTTGAAAAGTCTTTTAAAAATACCATTTTGGCACACTTTGTCTTTTAGAAGGGGGTACCTTTTAGGAATATATAGAAATGTGGCATACTATATCCACTAAGAGAAAATATGAATAAATTTTATTCTCTTACTTACATGCAATTATGATATTTTGGCATTCATTTTATATAGGGTCATCAGTTTGTTGGAAATAGTCTATTTTTATGCTAGATTTGGATTTTTAAGTAGTTAATGGAGCTTATAGGCAACGAAAACGAATTTAGGATCTTTGTTTAGCACAAGGGATGTTCTTAGATAAGTATATGCTCAATGAAACTTTATTTCATGAGCTATCATAGGAAAGAGGCTTATAAATAGAGTGAACAAGTAAGTCTAAACAACCATTAATATGTCAAGAGAAAAATAACCAAATGATCATGATCATGATTGCTACCATCCACTCAGACAACTTTGGTCTATTAAACCTTAAGAAATAAGGTAAGGTATTGATTGGTTTGCTATATAAATTTATTTATGTACTCAAAATTGTTGGAAAGAAGCTTCCTTAAATCCCCATAGTTTTGATGAGTTAACAAGTTGGAAGGTTAGTATTGATACAAATATTTGGAAATTGAGATTGAATGTCGACATATACAACACATTTAAAGAGTTTTTTTCACCCTCCACAAAGAGGACAAATCATTTTATTCCACATCATTTTAGGAACAAATAAAATTCATATATATTAAATCACAAAATTCACCATAGATATTACATCAAAGAATACACCCATATATTAATGGAAGGTAAAATGTTTACAATTCCAAATGGGTCACAACAATCTTCATTATAATCCATAATAATGATGGATGAGATCCCACTAGTGTGGATCCCATGAAGAATGCACTTGGCACACAAGGTTAAAGGCTATTATACAAATATCAAAATCTAAAATTTGGTACACTCACCATTTACCAAGAAGTTGTGTATGATCTTGTGAACATGAAGTTGGTTGATATTTATCAGGAAAGGTTGGTCATGTGGCAATGATAAATCTCTACTTTTGGATGTTACGCTCAAGGGATTCAAGATGCGAGGTATTTACCTTGATCTAATATAGCCTCCTTAAGGTTTTCTTAGTTTTTTTTTACGTTGAACCCTTATGAATTGTTCTTCTTTGAAATCATAGGAGGTGCATAATGCATCGTAATAAGTTTAAAAGTAACCATGAAACTTTCATATTAATGAGGAATTTCCACATAAGGTACATTGTTGCATCATGTATCGAGACTTTTTGTGATTGAAAACTTTGTAGGAAATAAAATGAATATTGTGATGATGTACTCAATGTGGCTCTAATAATCCAAGGTATGATGGGGGCATTATGTGTTTCATATTTTCTAAAGGTGATTAATGTAGTAGTTGCAACTTCATCGTCACCTTTTGTGAAATTGGAAAGTGGTGTTTATTATCATTCGTAGGTGCAACAACATGACAAAAAAAAAATCCCTTCAACTGCTCGTGCCCCACCTTTTAATAGAGCTCATAGTAAAGAAAACATCAATAATACCTATAATAAAAATTGAAGATAACAACACATGGTATAAAGAAAATGTTTTGATAGGAACAAAAAATATGTATATTAAAAGGTACACATGTATGTTCATCGTCAATGATTTCAGTTGGTATTAATAAACCTTATTTTCTATAAAACACCTCACGTGGATACAAATTCACACCTTCGAGGATATGGTGGCCTTTAGAAAAACATCCACATGACTTTCAAATATTCTTACCCAATAGAAATTACCACCACCAATGTAAACTTCTATTAAAAATCCCAACACTCTCCAAACACACCAAATAATGTTTTCATAATAAATATAGACATACATGCCTACCTTTATGATAAAATCAAATATCTTTGTTTTATGCACCAAAGCATGTCCATGAATTTATTTTTACAAATCTTGACAAAATGAATATTTTGCAATAAGAGAGTCAAATTGGAGCATGATCCCATGTAAAACCCACACTTGGTGACTATAGTGGAAGTTTTTTTTTAAAAGATATTTATTTGACCCACTCAAAGATAATTATTATTTTATTTCAATTAATGAAGGATGGTGAATCATAGGCTTACCACTTTCATCTGCATATTCCATATGACCAAGCATAACACCATTCATATTGTGTTTCCACATGTAATTAGTACCAATAATGCAAATAATTAGGGAAGATTTTTTCATTGATTAATAAGGATTCAATCTTCACGCAGCAGAGGAAATTTTTCGATGGAGAGAATCGTTGTGGAGGACCGCGCGCAACCCTAGTTGCTGCAGCACCCAGTGTGAAGTAGCCATGTTGCACCTCAGCGACCTTTGCTGCTGAGGATCGATCCACAGGCAACGGAAGGAGAGATTGCAGCTCCAACCGACATTTTCTGCCCCCAGATCGCAATGGCCCTTAGCAGCCTTCTGCTGCTGAGGTCTGAGCATTATGGACCCATTAGAGGATGAAGATCATCATTCAGATCATCAGCAAGAAACTGAAGTAACAACAAAAGCCTTTGCCTCCCTTATTTCTGCAATGGGTCCGGCAAAGAGCCGACCATCAGTTTCAAAGTTTGTTAAAAGAATGGAAGAAATACCAGAAATATCTCTTCCTCCTGCACTCCCAAGAAAAGCAGCACTCTCCCTGGCAGAACGAGGATTAGTAGGGCAGTTTACTGGGTTGTGGCCATCACCCAAGACTGTCCAAAAATGGGTAGAAAGAAACTGGTCTGCATCAATAAATGGGAAGATCTCAATCAGGTTCTGTGGTAGAGGGTACTACACCTTTCATTTCGAAACCAAAGAGGACCGAGATCTGATATTCAGGAATGGTCCGTATTTTATGGATACAAGGGGACTGTATTTGAATAGATGGACACCAGACTTTGATCCAGAAATGGATGTTCCAAATGTTGTACCTGTATGGGTTAGATTGCCGCATCTTCCCCTCCACTGCTGGGGAGACGATTCAGTTAAAGCCATAGGAAACGCAGTCGAGAAATACATAGACAGATGCGAGCCAAAAGAAAACATGCATGCATGCGCCCGAATCTGTGTAGAAGTGGATCTAGGGAAAGGACTCCCAGAAGCTATCAAAATCAAAGTGGACCAGTGGACGCACATACAACAGCTGGACTATGAACAAATTCCCTTTAAATGCAAGGTATGTCATGAATATGGTCATTTTGCAAATAGATGTACAAAAAATAAAGAAAATGAAAGCGAAAAGATTGAGGATCTGGAAAATAAATGGGAACAGGTCAAACGAAAGAAGACAGCTAATAAACAACCAATCCAGCCCACAACATCCACTGAAGCCCTCCCTCTCTCGCCAAAAGCAGACTTCGCCAGCCATAATCCCTTTGATCCATTGCTCCCTTCAGCCCCCCCATCCCCCGGACCCAAATCTAGATCTAGATCTAGAACCCCTCACTCTCCCAACCCCCCTCAGTCTCCTCATTCCCCCAGAGGTTCAACTCACCTCTCTCCTCCTCCCTCAGTAGACAGAATATTAACCAGAAAGCAATCAAAGGAAGCATTTCCAAATGCAGAAAACCAAAAAAAAGTTGGAAGAAAGACAAATAAAGAGCTAAGGGATGAAGCAGCAGCAAAAGAAATGGCTTTAGGAACACAGCAACCTATGGATACTTACCTAGGGAAAAGCACAGGAAATATGGAGAAAAGCCAGCAAAAGGGGAAAGGAACCATGCACCACCCAACAAGTAAATAATGATAATAGTCTCCTGGAATTGCAGAGGAATGGGGACACCTTTTAAAGAAAATGCAACAAGAGACATACTGACAAAAGAAAACCCAGATATCCTTATGATTCAGGAGACAAAAGAAAACAACCAAGAATCTGAAAATAAAAAAAAAAAAAAAAAAAAAAAAAAAAGTTCAGACACTACGAAGGGGAAGCAATTCAGGCAACAGGAGCATCAGGAGGTATCTGCACAATCTGGAAAAAAGGAATATGGGAATTAATCCAAAAAAAACAGATCAGCACTGGATAATAACGGATATAAGGCAGATCAACACAAAAGAGAGATACAGGGTCATAAATATATATGCCCCCAATCACTATAAGGAGAAAGAACAGTGCTGGGCAACACTGAAGGAAGCATTACAAGAAACACAAGCCGGGAAAATAATTCTAGGAGGGGATTTAAATCTGGTTAGAAGTATAGAGGAAAAGTTTGGAGGAAACTATCAAGTGGATCCATCCAGGAATTCTTTAGAAGAAATAATGGAGCAGCACAGCCTTCTGGACATCCCTCCAAATAATGGAAAATATACCTGGAATAACAAGAGAGTGGGTAAAAGTAATATAAAAGAAAGGTTGGATAGAATTTTGATTCAAGAAAACATAGCAGCAGTGTACAGCTCTATCAAATCAAAAATCATTCACACCACAGCTTCTGATCATAAACCGGTTGTAATAGCATTGGGAAAAATGGAAAATCAAGGCCCACTCCCTTTCAGGTACAGCTCAATCTGGGACAGCAGCACAGAAATTAGTGAATTAGTTAAAACAACATGGGAACCAAGAATATTAAGCTCACCACAGTACATTTGGGAGACAAAATTAAAAAATGTAAGATCTAAGCTGAAGGAATGGGCAAGATTAAAAAAAAAAAAGAGCTACAACAGAAAATGGACAGCATGCAGGCTGAAAAAGAATGTAAAGAAGAAAGCAAGCAAGATTACCTAAAAGAGAAAGAAATATTCTGGGAAATATACAGGGAAAACAAGAAAGAAGAGGAAGAGGCCAGACTAAAATCCAAAAGCCTATGGCTCAAGGCAGGGGACAAGAACACCTCATTTTTTCACAACAATATGAAAATCAGAAGAGCAAGAAACCAAATAGAAAAAATACAAGTGGAAAACCAAGAAGTCAAAGGAGCAGAAGAAATAAAAAAAGCAGCTTACAAGCACTTCAAAAACTTACTCTCAGCCACAAAAGAAACAGCTGAATATGAAGACATTTTGCAGCACACAAAAAGGAAAATAAAAAAAGAACAAAACAAAGATATGGGCAAGGATCTCACAGAAGAAGAGATAGTGGAGGCCATATGGAGTCTGCATCTGGATAAAGCACCCGGGCCAGACGGATTTACAATAGCTTTCTATAGAAACCATTGGCATACAATCAAAAAGGATTTTTTAAGAATGGCGAAGAATGTTTAAAAAAAATGGGAAGCCACACAAAATCTTCCTATCTTGCTCTGATCCCAAAGGAGTCAAACCCCTCCACCTTCAATAGGTTCCGGCCCATCTCTCTGTGCAATTCCTCTTATAAGATAATAACAAAAATAGTGGCAAATAGAATCAAGAAAGTGTTGCACCTAATTATATCAGAAAATCAAGGAGGGTTTGTCCCAAACAGACAAATCATTGACAATGTTATAATAGTTCAGGAAGTTGTCCACTCCAGTATTCTAAAGCAAGAAAAAGGTATGATAATCAAATTAGATATGGAAAATGCTTTCGATAGAGTCAGCCACCCATACCTAATGGTTGTACTCCAGAAACTGGGCTTCTCAAAAGAAATAATAGAAGTCATACAGGAATGCATCTCTACCCCCTGGATCGCTCCCCTCATAAATGGAAGACCCAGTGAATTTTTCCAAAGCACAAGAGGCCTCAGGCAAGGCTGCCCTCTCTCCCCATTTCTCTACATAATAATGGAAGAGACCTTAAGCAAAGCATTGGAAACTCAGAGGAAAGAAAGAACTATCACAGGGCTGAGAATAGCAAAAGGAATAAAAACCATAAACCATTCCTTGTTTGCGGATGACACACTGTTGCTGGGAGGAGCATCAACAATAATAGCAAGAAGATTCAAAAAAATTCTTGATGCATTTCTACAGGTGTCAGGTGGGCTATTAAATAATACAAAATGCAAGATCTATGGGTGGAACATTCCGCCTAGAACCATGCAAAGGATTTCACAAATCATGGAAATCCTAGCACAGGAAATTGGAATCACTTCTTTTACCTGGGACTACCAATATCAAAAGAGAGCATGAAGGCAGAAATATGGACAAAACAGATTGAAAAAATGCAAGACAGGATAAAGAATTGGGGAATGATGTGGCTAAATATGGCTGGAAGGGTGATATTAATTAAAGCTCTCCTTGTTGCATTACCGATCTATCAATATGCAATAATCATGGCACCAGCAAGTGCTCACAAACAGATGGAATTAATCCTAAGAAGCTTCCTATGGCAGGGTGGGAAGCAAGAAAACAAAAAGTTCAGTTTGGTCAGGTGGGAACAAGTAGTGCTACCATATGAACAAGGAGGCATGTCCATTCGATTACCTGGGCTCATGAATACAGCTCTGGGAATGAAAATAGTTTGGAGACTCATAACAGGTAAAGAGAGCTGGTGGAAAAAAACCCTCATCAATAAATACATGGATGGTTCCAAGGAAAAACTACTAAATGGAAACATTCCAATAAGACAAAGCACCCAAGTATGGAAGCTAGTTAAAAAAGTCATCCCTATAATGAGCAGCCACATATCCAAAACCCCAGGTAATGGGAAAAAATATCAATTTGGGAGGACAGAATCATGGGAAAAGACCCATTACAGGATCATCCAGAAATTGAAGGCATTCAAGAATGGATGAAAGGAAAAGGCTTTAACACTTTACATTCAATCTCCTTGTGGAATCAAAAGGAATGGCAGGAATGGAAAATGCCAGCAATTCCAGCAAACCTGGAAGGACAATGGAACAAAATCAGGCAGCACTTAAAGGGGGCAGCACCAATTCACTATGATGAGGAAGATAATTACCTTTGGGACCCAAGTAATGGGCAATATACAGTCAAAACTAGATATAAAATTCTCCAAGATCAAACCAATCAACAAGACTGGGATGCTTGGAAAATAGCATGGAAATCTGAAAGTTTGCCTAAGATAAAAATTTTCATTTGGACTCTATTAAAAGGAAAGATCCTGACCAGTGAAAATTTAAAAAAAAGAGGCTTCCAAGGGCCATCACGATGCCCATTATGTCAGCAGGCTGAAGAAAACATTCAACACTTATTTCAGGAGTGTAAATTCTCAAGAGAGTGCTGGGAGAAGCTTATGAGCCCACTGGAAATGAATATAGACTTTGGAAAACCATTGCCGGAATTCCTCAGAACACTAGAGAAAGCCTACCCATATGCAACAAAGAAGAAAGTCACAATTCTAAGAATATGGAAATGTATCCCAACAGTTCTATGTTGGCAAATTTGGCTGACTCGAAATAAGTGCATCTTCAAAAATCAAAATCCAAGAATTGGGAAAACATTATCAAAAACCTGGGGACTAACTTCTGAAATCCTCAATGAAAAAGGAACTGCACCAATGGACTATAGTATTCTCCAACAAGAAGAAAGAGACTGGCTCAGCAAAGCCATAATAAACAACAATGGCCAAAAAGGACAGAGAAAAGAAAACTCAGGAAAAAATTGGAAATTAAGAATGACTGAAGAGGAAATTGAAAGCTGGAAAAAACTTCAGAACAAACATTGTTTGCATTTTGATGGAGCCTCCAAGAATAATCCGGGAAAGGCAGGAGCAGGGGGAATAATTCTCGATCCGAATGGGAAAAAAATTGTCACCTATGAATGGGGATTGGGACAAATTTCAAATAACAAGGCTGAAGCTTATAGCTTGCTGATGGGGACAAGAATGATTAAAAAAAGAGGAATCCAAAATCCAATAATTTTAGGAGATTCAGCCATCATAATCGAGGCAATGGTTTGAAACAAAAAGTCCAAGCAATGAGTTTATGAGTAGAATCATCAAAAGAATCAGAAGGAATTTAGAAGGTTCTGGCAATGTAACCTTCAAACATATATTGAGAATACATAACCAGCAGGTGGATCACCATGCAAATCAAGCAGTGGAAAAGAAGGAAGGAAGAGTCTGGGAGAACAAAGAAGAATATTATCACTCAGTGCCATAATCTCAAATTGAATATGATAAGATTAAAGTTCTATAAAATCAAGGGACAAAGCAAGTTGAATAAGGAAAAAAATAAAAAATCGAAAAGCACAACACATCAAAGGATGCACAGCCCAAAGGAAAATCAGAAAAGCATGGGTAGGCAGAGGAAAAATCATGGCAACAGGGATCTTCACATGAGAAATGTCAGAGAAGGAAATCCTGGTCACAAGGTTCATGAGATAGCATATCACTGCTCAGGAGAAAAACAATCCAGGAAGGACGATCGCACTCAAGTGGTAGCTTCCAAGTGCAGTGCATGGGATGACCGAATAGGCTATAAGAACAATGGTAGGCTAATAACCAATAAGCAATATCGTGTTAACAGAGAGTCCTCAGCTGAGCGCAGAGTGATTCTGCCTGATCTAAGTCCATGTCCGCCATTCATTGCAGCCTCAGATCGCTCGAGCCCTGCGATCACTAGCTCTCGGCTCTTTGTTTTATTCCAAATAGTCCAGCAACCCTCCATCGCAGCCGATCTCTGTCTCTTACCATTCCTTCCATATTCGCAGGCTTTCTCTCAGTCCAATAGTCACCTTGGCCACATCTATAGCACTTTTCTCTATGCTTCTCTTCAACCCGTCACTCAGCATTCACCGCAGCAAGTAAAAACTTCCGCTGTCTATTACCAACCCCTCCATATCCGCAGGCCCCCTCTCAGCTCTTTATACTCCGTGGATACATCTAACATAGCTACTCAAAAGATTCAGGACAACGGTCAGCAAAACAGAGCACCACAGGACCAAAGGATTGCAGGCAGCAACAACAAAGCAAGAGAAAGAAACAATCAAATGGAGTTCAACCCCATCGAAAAGGCAACTAGGAACGACTCATGCCCAGCATGCAAAGGGAACAAGATCATGATACATTGGCTGCAACAGTCTCTCAAGGATCTAAGAAGCGAAATGAGAATGGAATATAGCTTTCAGAAGCAAAATATGGCAGTGCAAAAAGAGGAGATAATGGCACTAAAAACTAAGTGTAAGCATCTGGAAGAAGCAGTGGAATACTACAAAAACAAAACTACGAGCAGTGAAGGAGAGAATTCAGTCAACAACAACAACATGAATCAAGCAGCCCAGGAATACTCAGTCTATAAGCCATAAATTCCAGAGAATATATGTTATGTAAATTTACTTTCTTAGTAGGTCAATTTGTCAGGCAGTACTCTAGAATAGTTAAAAGAATCTATGAAGTTTTGAAATCAAGCACAGGAGATGGGACTGTGCTCTTATCTCACTGCTTAGTCTATTATCTCAATATAGCTGAATGTAATAGGAGCTTGCTCCACATCTTTTTTTGGTAATATATCAACTAACCGATCTTGTTAAAAAAAGTAATAATGCAAAGAATTAGATCATTACTACAAATATACAAGCATGCCAAATTTAGGTTTCTATATAGGACTCATTAATAACTTTGTAGATAATGATCTCTTAGTGCGATCTCAACATCATTATTGCTAGATGCATCAGTTTCACCAACAATTATTTTTAGCATTCTAGATAATTATCATTATTCCGTCATTTTTTTAGAGATAATTGTCACTTCATTTCTAGTTATTGTTCTTGTCTAGCATCATCATTGACAAGTATTCATAAAGCTTGTTTCATAAATTTTGATGGCAACAACTTTTGCTCTTTATGCGACAATGAATTAAGGTTTGCATTATCCATATTTCAATTAAAAAAAAATTGCAACCATGATAAGATGTCTAAATGGGTTACACATGTCAAACACAAGATATCTAAACCATAAACCAACAATAAAAAATAATTTGTCTCTATAAACATAATATAAATACTAGATTATATCTAACCTTTAATAAGAACCTTCAATTTATTTTCTCCTCACAACCAAGGTTTTAGCTTTGCATCTACAACAAAATTGATATTCCTAATAAATTCTTTATTAACTTATTAAGGGTGAAATTTGTTGACACCTAATCATGGCAATTGGGTGAACACTTGTAAATAATGTAAATAATAAATAATGGAAAAGGAAGAGTCATCGGGAGGTGAAACCCAAGAGTCACTCCCTCATGTATATAACCATGAATAATCTTAATGAATAAACATAGTTGATTTGAGGAATTACCTCTTGGCCTGACATGGTACCAGAGCTAGCTCCATTTTTGGCTTCCCTCTTTGCCCTTATAACTCCCTCCTGCCTATGTTCTACCTATTTTACAGAACTGACACCTCTGCCATGCTCCTAAGGCTTGAACCAACCTTCCATACACTGTCATATGTGTTTTTTATTCCTTGCCTGAAAGTTGGCCCAAACGTTGTTGGGTAAATGACTCACCTGGTGTTGAACGCGTTGAATGATGGTAACTCTGTTGAATGTGGTGTGAATGATGGCGACTCCACTCCACCGTGTGGCTCTCTGAACAGTTGGCCCTCTGACCCTCCATTGGCACAAACAGTCGGCCCTCCGTCAATGGTGTGTACCTGCTGCTCTGTGATATTTAAACAATTAAATGTGTCGATTCAGCTATTGAAGTCGTTGCTTGTTAGGCCCCTATACTACTAGTGTAACCCCTTATTGTTATTAGTACAACCCACTTATTATATCGTTGTACCCATGTAGTGCCCATATTATTACTATTGTGCCCCATAGAAGCCCACTATTGTTATTATTGTGCCCTTACATTATTATTGTTATGTCAGCTCTGAATATGTTATGACCCCTTAGACTCCTATATATAGAAAGGAGGTCTTTTCATTTGTATCATCTAAGAATTGTTCATTTATGTAATGTAAAGGAGGTTGCCCCCTCAAAGAGGCTGAATTCTAAGGCGTTGATCTATATTTTCTATCTTTTCTTGAGCTGGTTTCATAACATTTGGTATCAGAGCTTTGGATTCTAGGGTTTCGCTGCTCCAAACAGGTCATCGTGGAATTTTCGCTATAACTTTTTTTATGTGACATTTCAGAAGTTGCAAAAAAAACCCATTTGAGAAGAAATCGTGCTGAACCTCGGGTCCGAATTTCAGAGCTTTTCGCACTATATTTTCGGAGATATGATCTGAGGAAGTTGGTCTTTTTGCAGACTCCTAAATTACATTCCAAACAGGTGACCTGGGGAAAATCGTCATAACTTTCTCTCTGGGGATCGGATTGAAATTTCATAAGAAGGTACAGAAAGAGGACGGACTGTATTTTTTAGATCCAAAGGTCAAAACAGTGACTTGTGGCACGTCGTACAAGTTTGCTCTACTGAACTAGTCTATAATCAAGTCACTGTGGGAGATTTGGCATAACTCTTCCTTGGAGAATCCAATTTGGGTCAGACTTGTGGCATTGGAAAGAGGACGCAGAGGGCTACTGCAGGTCACAATTTCAAAACTTAAAGATCCAAAAGTACAGAGTTACAATCGTTTCAAGATCGAGCTCCTAAAATCAAGAAAAAGCAAGATGAGGAAATTTGATGGCAAGGATCCGGTAAATTGGATACTTCAGATGGAGAAATATTTTGATCTACATGGTGTATCACTGTTACAAAAGGTATGTATTGCATCTTCATATTTAGAACCGGATCAATTTTTATGGTATAAAGGGCTTTGTTCTCATAAACAACTTGTTACGTGGTCAATTCTCATGGAGGAAATGATAGCACATTATGAGGATACAAAGAGAAACACATTCTTTAGAGCAACACCACAACAATTGGAAATAGTAAAAGGGCTTTGTTACATAATGGAAAGTAAAATTATGGCAACAAGGAAGTCTACCCCTCACAACTATAAAGATGGAAGTGTTGTTTCTCCTAGCCTTCCACAACCTACAAGGGTTACACCACAACAATTGGAAGAAAAAAGAGAAAAAGGGCTTTGTTACAACTGTGATAGCAAATGCACTAAAGGTCATAAGTGTATTGAGAAGAAATTATTTTACATAGAGTATGAAAAGGAGGAAGAAAAGGATCAAGAAACATCAAAAGAAGAGGATATACACTAGGACCCAACCCCAGAGAAAGAAGAAATGAACCAGGCCATATCTTGTAAAGCATTGGCAAGAATTACCACTCCTCAAACTCTCAAGATAGAAGGACATATCAAGAATAAAAAGGTGCAAGAAGTGAAAGATCACATCGAGAAAGAAGAAATGAATCCAACCATATCTTGTAATTCATTGGTTGGAATTACCACCCCTCAAACTATCAAGATAAAAGGACATATCAAGAAGAAAAATGTTCAAGAAGTGAAAGATCACATCGAGCATCACGAAATGAATCTGACCATATCTTGTAAAGGATTGGAAGAAATTACCACTCCTCAAACTCTAAAGATAGAAGGACATATCAAGGAGAAAAAGGTTCAAGCAGTGAAAGATCACATCGAGCATCAACAACAAGTTCTCCAACTTTTAAAGGATAACGCCATTTCGGTGCAAAATCAAAAGAAACAACAAGTAGATCAACATCGTAGTGAAAAATGTTTTGATGTAGGTGATTGGGTATTTTTACTACTACATCTGAAGCAAGCTATTTATGAGAAGGAAATGTTGGCAACACTACATGCACTTAAAAAATGGCGACCTTACCGAATGGGAAGACTCTTCAAGGATGAGGATGTGGAAGCATTGTTTTGTGTTATTTCTATTATCCAACCAGATTGGATAAATGAAGCAAGGAATGAATGGAAGAAGGACGAAGAAGTATGGCCACTTATTCAAAAGTTGCAAAAGATCCCAATTCAAACAATATTGCTAGAAATTGAAGAGGAAGGAAAAATCATATTGGAACCTGGAGCAGTCACAGAAACAAGAACCCGACAGCTACGAAATCGACCAATTTCAGAGTATCTCATCAAGTGGAAGAACTTACCCGCTGAAGATTCCACATGGGAGGACAAGAATTTTATACAGAAGCATCAAGAACTACTCAAGCGTTGAGGACAACGCTTTTTGAAGGAAAGGGGCATGTTAGGCCCCTATACTACTAGTGTAACCACTTATTGTTATTAGTACAACCCACTTATTATATCGTTGTACCCATGTAGTGCCCATATTGTTACTATTGTGCCCCATAGAAGTCCACTATTGTTATTATTGTGCCCTTACATTATTATTGTTATGTCGGCTTTGATTATGTTATGACCCCTTAGACTCCTATATATAGAAAGGAGGTCTTTTCATTTGTATCATCTAAGAATTGTTCATTTATGTAATGTAAAGGAGGTTGCCCCCTCGAAGATGCTGAATTCTAAGGCGTTGATCTATCTTTTCTATCTTTTCTTGAGCTGGTTTCATAACATTGCTGCATTGAATGGTGCATTAAAATCTGCTTCCATTTCCAGGATATCATGAAATTCTTGATTGGTTGTATGCATTAGACCCTGGTTCTGTTGTCATTGAAGGTTGAGATCAGCGGAGCATATCACATCCTCCCCATATCACTCTACTCTATGCCATGTCCTCCCCATACCACTCTTCTCTCACCACACAATCGACTATCGTGCTCTGCGGCTCTGGTCTAGTGTAATACCACTGCACCACCAATACCACCATGCCCCTCCACCACCTGTTGTGACTCACCACAGTCCCGCCATACCACCCGGTCAAATACCATCATACCTTACTCCTACATTGACCGTTGTCTCATATGCCACCGTTGTCTCATGTGATTTTAATATGTAACAATCATCCCTCCTATACTACCTACCCCATATACACCCTCCCTATATACACCTTCCCCCAAATAACACCTCCCTCAAATATACCTCTGCCATATATATATCAGAATTAGATTTTTACCATCAAGAGTGAAATTTTGTAGCAGAAGTATTTTTTTTTTTACAGTACATAGATTTTACAATGCATTCATTGATATATATTGTGGGAGTAGTTCTCAACAAGAAGGAGAACTATCCTGAGTGGCCTCGGAAGATTAAACACACTCTCATTTTTAATGAGCTGCGGAAAGGAGTTTGTGTTGGAGAAGGAGACAATGAACCAGCAAAGCCTACCTCATACAAGGAATTCACCATTTGGGAAAACAAGAACAATAAGGCCTATGCCTTGATTGCAGCATCTGTAAATGAAGAGGTGAGTCGCCATATTTCACCATTTTCAAATGCTTTTGAAGCCTTACAAAAATTGAAAGAACTCTATGACTCGCACTCTACGCTTGAAGTTGTCCAACTGATGATTAAATTGTTCAGCCTTGAATTACAAAATGATGATCCTCTTGCTCTTGCATCATAAGTAAAATCTATTATGCATGATATCAAAGTCACTAATGTTGAAGTAGACATTCCTCTGATACCTTTTGTCAAGGAAATTTATCCAACTTATTCAAATTATCTTGAGTCATTGCAATCAAATGGAAACCTCAAAGAAATTACCTTTGACTCCCTTGTGAATAAATTTGCTAAGAGAGAGAAAGATTTTGGGAAGAAGATAGCTCCTCAGTCTTCTAAAGAAGTTGTGTGTCTTGCACATAGAGAGAAGAATCTTTCTCAAGATTCTTCCAGAGGAAGAGGTGGTCAAAGAGGAAGAGGAAGAAGAAATTTCAGAGGAAGGGGGGGCATATACTCTCAAGGAGAAAAGTCTGATTTGCATTGCATAGGTTGCAATAGAGATGGATCACATGGTGCATCCACATGCAAGTTGCCTTGGAATAGAATTGAGCATGAAAGAAATCAACCCAAAGGTAAAACTAATGACAAAGGGAAAGGTAAATCACCTGAATCCACTCACTATGTTGTGGCGCATTGTAATATTGGAGTAAATGAAGACTTGTTTAATGCTTCACTTGCTTCTTGGAAAAATGATTGGTTGCTTGATTTAGGAGCAACTTGCCACACAACTTTTAGAAGAGATTTTTTTGAAGAATTTACTGACAATATTAATGGAGCAGTATACTTTGCAAACAAATCAAAACTCAAGCCATCAGGGCTTGGCACAATAAGGCTCAAATTGCCTGGTCTTCTAGGCTTTCTTCTGCATGACGTTTTATATCTCCCACTGCCGAGGAGAAACTTGTTGTCCTTGGTCCACATTTTCCAGCAAGGGAACTCCATTCATATGTTTGATGGCAAGGTTGAGGCGAGAAAAGCATTAGATCACTCACTTGTCATGACTGGGATAGAAGAAGAAAGGCTTCTCAAGCTGCAAGGTACCTTTTCTTATGCACAAAATTTCTCATACAATTCTCATTATGATGAAGGTACATTACCATCAAGTCTAATATGGCATGCTAGATTTGGACACTTGAACTATGACAGCCTTCGCTTGTTGAAGAAAAATGGTGTTACTGGTTTGCCTACAGTTCCTAGGAAAATTAAGCAATGTGATGCTTGCATTCTAGGAAAGCATAGCAAACAGTCTTTTCATGATTCACCTTCCAGAGCACATAGAAAACTTGAACTCATTCATTCAGATTTATGTAGTCCAATGCTGGTTCCTTCTGCCAATGGAAATAAATATATGATGACAGTTATTGATGACTACACTAGAATGTGTTGGGTTTATTTATTGAAGAACAAATCTAATGCTTTTCAAACATTCAAGAGATTTCATACATGGATTGAAAATGATGCACAATCTCATATTGGCTCTATCCACACTGATAATTGAAAAGAATACACTTCAAATGAATTTGAAAACTATCTTCACCAGCATGGGATCAAACATCAAACAATTGTGCCTTATAATCCCCAACAGAATGGAGTAACTGAAAGAATGAATAAGACAATCTTAAATATGGTACATTCCATGATGTTTTTCAAGAATGTAAAATTGATGTTTTGGGCTGATACAGTTCTATTTGTTGTATATATAAAGAATAGATGTCCATATAATTCTATTAGAAACAAGACTCCTTATGAAATGTGGTATGGTAACATTCCTTAGGAAAACCATCTCAGGGTCTTTGGTTCCACCTTCTATACCTTGATACCAAAAGTACATAGAAACAAACTTGGTGCAAGGAGTCATAAGTGTATCTTCTTGGGGTATTTAAATACCTCCAAAGCATATTGTCTCTATGATGAAATTAATAAAAATTTTGTTCTATCTAGAGATGTAATATTTATTGAATATTCCAAAGCTGACAGTGTTGTTGAGCAGCAACTTGATCACTTGGATAGATTCGGAAATGCAAAATCATTTCAAGAATTTGATAATCAGATTCCACATCTTGAAGGGGGGATTCCTATACTAGATCAATATGTGGAATCTTCTTCTGAAGCACTCTCTCCCCCACATGAAACTCCAACCACTGATGATACTTTGAGTGATGTGATTGACAGAATTGGGAGACTCAATCTTGATTCAGTCCCAACTCAATCAAATGAGCAGCCTAGACCATCTCAGAAAGGTCCCCCAAAGTGGCTGACAAAGACACTTGAAAGTGTTCATCCCGATGAGGTTGGAAAGACAGGAACAAGAAATTCAACTAGGCAAAATGAAGGTGATGTAGATGATTCTGATTCACCTGTTGATATGGATGTTTCTTATGACTGTGAACTGAATTTGTCTACATATTTTGAATCAAATTCCTTCATAGAAGTCGTTTCTCATGATGAATGGAAAGAAGCGATGCAAAAGGAGTATGATGCCTTGATAAAGAATGGCACTTGGAAGCTGGTTGATCCTCCATTGGGAACCAAACCAATTGGCTACAAGTGGGTCTACAAGAACAAGTATAAAGTGGTTGGCTCACTTGAAAAGCACAAAGCCAGGTTTGCAGAAAAAGGTTTTGCACAAAAGGAAGGGGTCAATTATGAGGAAACTTTTTCCCCCACAACAAAATGGGCTACCATCGGGACACTCTTTGCCCTATCAGCTCAAAACGGTTGGAAAGTCCATCAAATGGATGTAAAAACTGTTTTCTTGAATGGAGATATAAAAGAGAATGTTTTTATGTCCCATCTTGAAGGATTTGTTGTGAAAGGACATGGACATAAAGTATGCAAACTTGTGAAATCCTTGTATGGCCTCAAGCAAGCACCACGAGCTTGGTATGAAAAGTTAACTGAGCATCTTCTGAAACTCAACTTCAAATATTATGATCTTGATGATGCAACTTTGTTTGCTAAGAATGTTGGAAAAACAATTGTATATGTTGTGGTATATGTAGATGATCCTTTGATGACTGGGAATAATGGGAGCTACATTGCATCCATAAAGAAGGAATTGAGGAAAGGTTTTGAAATGCCTGATTTGGGCTATGTTCATTACTATCTTGGTATTGAAGTAACTCAACATCCGAAGTCTATATTCCTTTCTCAAAAGAAGTAGATTGGAGATCTGTTGAACATGTTTGGCATGGCTAAGTGCAATCCTCTAACTACTCCAATGGAAAAAAACTTAAAGCTCACATCCATTGAAGGAAAAGAATTTGAGGATGCAACAAAGTATAGACAGCTTGTCGGAAGTCTCAACTACCTTACTACTACCAGACCAAACATTTCATTTGTTGTTGGAATCCTCTCCAGGTTTATGCAAAAGCCTTGTGAGGAACATTGATCTGCTGCAAAAAGAGTTCTAAAGTACTTGAAGGGAACTCAAGACTTTGGACTCAAGGATACACAAGTGGGCGACTTCAGCTTGATTGGATACTCTGATTTAGACTTCGATGGAGACAGAGAAATTGGGGTATCTACTTCTGGTTATGCTATGAGTCTTGGATCAGGAGTTGTCTCCTAGAGATCACGTAAACAATTAGTTCTAGAAGATTCCACAACAGAGGAAAAATATGTGGCATCAGTTGAGGCAACAAAAGAAATTGTGTGGCTCAGGAAATTTTTGGAAGATTTGCAAGTAAAACAAGTACATTCAACTCCACTCATGATTGACAACACCTCTACAATAAATTTAGCCAAGAACCCAAAGTTCCATGATCGAACGAAGCACATCAATACAAAATACGATCTGATTTGACATCATGTTGAGGCCAAGACAATTCATATACGCCATTATTCCACTAATGAGCAGATTGCAGACATATTCACCAAAGTGCTTGGAAGAGAAAAGCTTGAAAGATTCAGAATGATGCTTGGACTCACCAACATCCCTTCAAATTGGGTGGGGGAAGGGGGGGAATGTTGACTCGTAATTATGGGGATTGGGTGAACACTTGTAAATAATGTAAATAATAAATAATGAAAAAGGAAGACTCATCGGGAGTTGAAACCCAAGAGTCACTCCCTCATGTATATAATCATGAACAATCTTAATGAATAAACACAATTGATTTGAGGAGTTACCTCCTGGCCTAAAAAAATTGATTAGTTTGCATATCCAATATCTTATAAATAACTCTTATGCCCAACTTAGAGACAAGAATTGCATAATATAAAATTTACAGACCTTATGAGAAAATTAGGTAAGAAAGTATGGATTCATGGTACATTAAACTTAAAGTGACTTGGATAAAGGACCTCATAGATAATTTTATATTATATAATGAAATCACATGTTTATGGGTACTTGAAACAACGATCAATTATGGGTAAATTTACAAGACATGAATTGACGAGGTAACTTTGAGGATTGTTCTACAAATATATATATATATATATCTTTGTCTATTAAGCAACTCTTTATTGCATGTACCTTCAAGCCAATAGGTAGTAACCAATACATGAAACATTTGATAAGAATCTTCCTTTACAACTTTATAAGATAATCAACTATGAAAGGCCAACTGATGGATCATTGATCATGTTTGAGGACTTCTCCATTTTTATGATTCTGTTTCTTTTCTGAGAACTTTTCGTAGCTAGTATTAAGCCTTACATTTTGATGATATATTTATGTAAATGATGAACAATCAGTATTTGGAAATCCCTAATAGGCATGTTATTTTGTTATTTTGGAGGGATGGTTATTTTCCAAAACAACCTTTTTTTAATGCACTTTTGTGCATATACAAAATGTATTTTTCAATTCTATTAATGAAAATTACGATTTTTCTTCAAGCAAAAAAAGAAAAGAAAAAGAAGATGAAAAAAAAAAAATTGACTATGAAAACATTTTCAAATAATAATTTATGGAACCCAAATAAAACAACAATCAAGTTTAAAATAAAATGCATCTTTCAAAACATGTAGTAGAGGTAAAAGATATGGAATAAAAATGATTATGAACAAAGAGTCTAAATCATCATATTAATGGATCACCATCATTTTTAATGGTTTAAAATACTTCCATCCCAATTAATTTGGTTTGTTCAAGGATCACAACCAATATGATTTGATCAATGTTTGTTTAGGTTGAGCATTTGACCCAGATCGTTAAAATGATTATCTCATCATGTTCATTCAAGCAAGACATTGGACTTAGTTTATTTATAATATTTTCTTATTAAGTTTGTTTAGGAGAGACATCCACCCTAGTTTGTGTATAGGTTATCTTGCAAGGTTTGTTTAAGAAAGACAAGTGATGAGGTTTGATCACAGGTTTTGTGTAAGTGCAAAAAGATGAAAAAATGGGTGATTTTCTTAATGTTCAAAACTTCACTAACCCATGTACATGGAAATTTCAAAATGTTAAGTTAACCCTAAGTCATTTATCACACAAAGTAAGTTAAGCGCACATTATTCCTTGGGAAAACCACACAAGTTAACCCTGCGCTATTTATCATGCAAAATTAATTAAACCCACATTGTTTTGCAAGCAAACCACACAAGTTAACCCCACACCATTTATCGTGCAAAATTAATTAAGCCCACATTGTTTCTCGTGCAAAATTAGTAACTTGTAATAAGTCCACATTGTTTCTCGTGCAAAATTAGTAACCCATACAAGTTAACCCCACATTATTTGTAAAAAAAAAAAAAACAAACAAACAAACAAACAAAAACAAAAAAACAAAAAAAAACAAAAACAAAAAAAACAAAAACAAAAAAAACAAAAAAACAAAAACAAAAAAAAGACAAAAACAAAAAAACAAAAAAAACAAAAACAAAAACAAAAAAAACAAAAAAAAAAACAAAACAAAACAAAAAAAAACAAAAAAACAAAAAACAAAACAAAACAATTTATTTTTGGACTTGTTATGTGATTAACCTTATTATGCCGTAACGCGTTTCCATATGAAAACAACTCCCCCAACTGTCGCCATGTCATTTAGTAAACCGTCGATTCTATATGTTGGACGATTAGAACGTTTTCAGCCTTTAGATGATGTTAGGTGGAAGTTATTATTTGATAACTGATCTCCATAATCGAAAGGGTTCATATGTTTGACATGTCATCACAACAACTTCGCAAATTTACTCCTTCCATCAATTTTCCTCTTCGCGCAAAGGCACCTAAATCTGTGTAGAAATTCTCACCATAGATTAAATTGATTATGCAATGTACTAAAGCAAAATACTTAATCTACTTCTACAATCAAACTTGCGAAAGCTTAATCGATATTGAGCAAGATCAAATAGAACATATATAACAGAGAAGAAGATTCAATCACACATGAAACACAGAAGAATACTCTGGGGAAAGCCTCAGCTAAAAACCCCGCTATCTGTATTATCATACAAGTGGAAATATCTCAGGATTACACAAAGCTTTAACTCTCAAGCTATCCATTTCTCAATGCAATCCCTCACTGTTGCTCATAGATAAAATAGACAACACATATGCCTTCCTTCAGTCCTCCAAGCCTCCTATTTCCTTGCGAAGTTTCTCGTGGGTCCTCAAGCTGCCACCTGTGTGTAATCACCTCACACACTACTCTGAATTTTGTATGAACTGCGCAATCCTAAAGGAATGAATTCCTTCTGCATGCAAGATATTTTCTTATAGGAAAATTCTTGCAATTGATAGTACATTGTCCCTTCCTTTAATTTCAACTGGGTCTTTCTCTGAACTGACATGCATGAGTTATTTATGAGAGAATATTCAGTTATCTGGAGAACACTAGTTGCATGCATTCATGCATTAACTGACTAAACTCACAATTAGTTCCTCCAATAGTTTGGAACTAATTTAACTGGACTTAACTTAGTTAATTGAGCTAACTAATTACAACTCAAATACAACTCATCCTTATCTCCTTAATTAAGGGATAACTTCCTCAATCAAAGGGATAATTGTTGCATGTCTTCACAAAGACTTCATGTTTGATTTTCTCCAACTAATTAACTCAAGATGAATTAATTAGTTATTTTTTCAAACAGCTGTTGAGACCAAATTCGAATTTTAATTCTTAGTTTTGATTCAAGGACAAATCAAAATTGGAATATATCCCGAAATGCTATCTATAGCAATGCTATTTTTAGCATTTCTATTTTTAACATTCCTTGTTGTTATTTTCCACACTGGTACCTGAAATTCTATCTATAGCAATGCTATTTATAACATTTCTATTTTTAGCATTTCTTGTTGCTATTTTCAACACTCCCTCTCAACAAGAAAGGCATTCAACTCAAACCCAATCCTGAACCTTTGGAATGTTCTGCATGCAACACTTCTCTCAAGTGTTGTTGCTCCACCAACTCTAGAAACAAAATTATCCAACCTGAATCAGCATGATGCGTCTGTCATCAAAGTTTCTGACTGCTATTGCCTCTGTCAACTGAAAACTCTGCACCTTTGTGCCCTTCAGTATCTGACTGCTCTAGCCTTTGTCACTTTGATATCTGACTGCATCAATCACACTGATTCCTCCTGCTACATCCATGTTGTTATTGGTCCTATCTCCCAGCACTGCATTCGCACTGCACCTCCTCTCATCATGTTGCATCGTGCTGCCCACTGCTGCACTACAACTCAGTTACTGAGAAGTAAGTAACTAACCTCCCTATTGGGCTAGAAACACCCTCTGATGTTGAAGCTTCCTCTACTACTCCATCCGCATCTGTCTCTACCCACTTAGCCAGTCCTGCTACTCCTCGTCAGGGCTCCCGTAGCAAGGTCTAATCAAAGAGGCTAGGTACCTCAAGGATCCTGCCCCTATTTCAGCCTTCTTGGGACTATCACTTCACATCGCCCCACCTTCCACCTGGAGGTATGGTTGCATGTGATCCCTCTACCCACTTGGCTCGAAATTTCCCCCTACTAGAGGTCTCTGCATGAGTGGATGCCTCCACTCGGTCTCCTCTCGGCTTCTCCAGTTGTGGCTGCTCCACAACCTCCTGAAGTTGCTTCACCAATTGTGGCTCCTCCACAATTATCTGAGACTTCTTCTAGCGTTGCATGTTGAGAGGTAATGTACTCTCCCTCTCAACCACCAAGTCTCCAACATTTTCCTTGCTCCTCAAGGCTTTGCATGCATCTTGAACCTCAAGAGCATACAGGTTCTTGACTCGTGAACTGATCTGCTTCACTTGTCTCGTGGTGATGTGTCTAAGGAAAACCTTTCCCTTACTGAAGACTACATCATAGCCTTTGTCCTCCAACATCGCGATCGATACCAAGTTCTTCTTCAGTCCTAGCACATACTTCACATCTGTCAAGGTGATGCAAGCTCCATGCTCCCTCTGAAAAATAACTGTGCCCACTTCTGAAACACTATACTTTCCATCATTACCCATCTCTATGCGCATCAGGAGGTCTTTCTCCTCCAAGGTACTGAACAAACTCTTATCGTCGATCATGTGGAATGAGGCTCCACTGTCAAGAAACCAACCACAACCCATCATCGATGAAACCATGCATGCGATGAGGGTAAAATCCAATTCAAATTGAGAGGCCAATGCCTCACCTTTAGATCCTTTCGCAGATCCCTTCTTGGATTTCTTCAATGGACAATTAGTTGCATAATAGCCCACCTCATGACAATTAAAGCATCTCACTTTAGATTTTTCAATCTTCTTCCCTCCATGAGAAGAACTCGATTTGGGATGAGAATCCTTCTCCTTCCCTTTCCTTTCCTTACTCGCTAAGGCGAAATTTTCTTCATCCTCCTTGGATGAAGAACCATCTCTAGTGCTCCTCTTGATCTCCTCCTGCATCAGATCTGACCACAGTCGTTCCCAATCTAGCAGTTTCTCTCTTCTGTTCACTGAGTCCTGGTAGTTATGCCAGCTCTTAGGAAGACCGAGGAGAGCAAGACTCACCATATCATCATCGGCTATCGTGATTCCTACACTTCCAAGCTCATCTTTGCAGGTGGTGAGCTTGTTCAGATATGTAGAGATTGTGTCACCCTTTTCACACTTGATTTTCCGAAGCTTGTCCTTCAGCGCCAGCTTCCTCTAGTCACTGTTGTTCTAATATAGATCCTTCAATGTCTTCCACATTGAAAATAGAGTCTCCTTCCCATGGAGACTCGAGACAATATGGTCTTGAACTCCCTCCAGAATAATCCTCCTCGCTCTCGCCACACATTTCATCCATTCCGCCAATTCTTGGGCATTAGCTGCTGCTGCCTTGGGGACTTCTTGATCAATGAAGTCCTTCAAACCATTGTCCTCTAATACCACTTCCATGCGATCCTTCCATGCTATGTAATTCGAGCTGCCATCCAGAGCATACTCGAGTCTTAAGCCATAGAACGCCATTGGTGAACTTAGAGATGTGATAAGAAATCGATTTTGTACCTACAATCAAGAACTTCAAACTTCGAACTTCTCCCTTCTTTGTATACTATTCTCCGCTTTGATCACCTTTACTTCGATACCATGTAGAAATTTCTCTATAGATCAGCTAGCTCTGATACCATGTCGAAATTCTCACCGTAGATTAAACTGATTATGCAATGTACTAAAGCAAAATACTTAATCTACTTCTACAATCAAACTTGCGGAAGCTTAATCGATTTTGAGCAATATCAAATAGAACACATATAACAGAGAAGAAGATTCAATCACACATGAGACACAGAAGAATACTCTGGGGAAAGCCTCAGCTAAAAACCCCGCTATCTGTATTATCATACAAGTGGAAATATCTCAAGATTACACAAAGCTTTAGCTCTCAAGCTATCTAGCTCTCAGTATAATCCCTCATTGCTGCTCATAGACAAAATATACAATACATATGCCTTCCTTCAGTCCTCCAAGCCTCCTATTTCCTTGCGGAGTTTCTCCTGGGTCCTCAAGCTGCCACCTATGTGTAATCACCTCACACACTACTCTGACCTTTGTATGAACTACGCAATCCTGAAGGAATGAATTCCTTCTGCATGCAAGAGATTTTCTTATAGGAAAATTCTTGCAACTGATAGTACATTGTCCCTTCCTTTAATCTCAATTGGGTCTTTCTCTGAACTGACATGCATGAGTTATTTATGAGAGAATATTCAATTATCTGGAGAACACTAGTTGCATGCATGCATGCATTAACTGATTGAACTCACAATTAGTTCCTCCAATAGCTTGGAACTAATTTAATTGGACTTAACTCAGTTAACTGAGCTAACTAATTACAACTCAAATACAACTCGTCCTTATCTCCTTAATTAAGGGATAACGTCCTCAATCAAAGGGATAATTGTTGCATGTCTTCACAAAGACTTCATGTTTGATTTTTTCCAACTAATTAACTCAAGATGAATTAATTAATTATTTTTTCAAACAGCTGTTGAGACCAAATTCGAATTTTAATTCTCAATTTTGATTCAAGGACAAATCAAAATTGGAATATATCCTGAAATGCTATCTATAGCAATGCTATTTTTAACATTTCTATTTTTAACATTCCTTGTTGCTATTTTCCACACTGGTACCCGAAATGCTATCTATAGCAATGCTTTTTATAGCATTTCTATTTTTAGCATTTCTTGTTGCTATTTTCAACAATCTGGACCACAAACCCAAATAGCATTGTCAAAGAAAAGGCCAGGGTCGGTTCACAGGTAGTTGTTGCTAAACTCATTCAATTTTTCGTTAATGTAGACTTAACAATGAAGCTCTGAGATTCTTGAATTATGAGAGTTTCCCATCTACTCCCAAGTCTAAAGGGTAGATCCTCTCTTCATCAAATTTGAAGATTTTCACTTTCAATGAGCTCAGAAGTGCAACAAGAAATTTCCGTCCCAATAGCCTTTTGGGTGAGGGTGGATTTGGGTTGGTGTTCAACGGTTAGATTTGATGAGCATGGATTGGGGGCCTTTAGGCCTGGTATGGGAATTGTTATTGTTGTGAAAAGTTAACCCGGAAGGTTATCAAGGCCATAAAGAATGGTTGGTAAGTTTGTGACTCTCTCAAACTCAGTGATCTGTTTTTTCTTTTGATGCCTTTCTATGGCAAGAATATGTATGCAAGAATTACACTAACTGGTTATTTACTTTGACAAACATGAATTTTGCAATATTTTGGTTACTAACTATTGTATGTAAGGTCGGCTTTTGGTTCGAATATAGTATTTTTTTCGAGCGATCGCTCTGCTAGGGTTTCTGAGACTGTGTCGGCGGCCTCGGCCCTCTGGGCGTCTGAGCGGGCTCCCTTCCCGTGTCCCGTTTTGCTTTGCTGCGCTGCGCCTCCGGCTGGGCGATTAACTGCGCTGTGTTCTGGCTCTAGGCTTGGATTCTCGGATTTGCAGGGGCGCTGGGGGAATGAGCTGAGTTCCCTTGTTGCGCTCCTTTGCTGCAGTCATGGGTGATCCTGGGGGTGGGGAATCCTCTCCCACCCCTCCGCTTTCCTCTGAAGAAGCCTTCCGGCGATTATTAACGCAGAAAGGAAAGAAACGTCCTGCCCCAGATATCCCAACATTCATTAAAAAACTTGAGGAAGTGCCTGAGATAGCCCTGCAAGAAGATCAGCCGATCAAAATTGCTCTTGCCCTTGCTGATAGAGGACTGGTCGGGCAATTTATGGGGCGTTGGCCCTCTACAAAAACCACGGACGATTGGATTCAACGCAACTGGAGGCCTCAGCTGAAGAACAGTGTGATCTGTTATGCGGTAGGTAGAGGTTTCTTCATTTTCGAGTTCACCACCAAAGAAGACCGAGATCTGGTTTTCAGGAATGGACCGTATTTCATGGGAAATCAGGGTCTGTATCTCAATAAATGGACCCCGGACTTCGATCCCTCAGTAGATGTTCCGAAGGAAGTTCCAGTCTGGGTTAGGCTCCCCAACCTACCGATCCACTGCTGGAGCTATCAGTCATTGCAAAGGATTGGGAACGGTCTGGGCAGATTCATTGACAAAGCAGACAATAAAGGCCAATACACTTGTGCAAGAATCTGCGTGGAAGTTGACTTAGAGGCTGGTCTCCCCGAAGCGATTAAAATCACAGTGGGAGAATGGCATCACTATCAAAAGCTGGACTACGAACAACTACCGTTCAAATGCAGAACGTGTCATGAACACGGACACTTCCAACGGAATTGCCCCAAATCCCAGGCCGGGACTAAGGAGGACGAGGAAGGATGGAAAGAAATCAAAAGAGGCAAGGCTATCCCAAGACCATCAGAGAAGAAAAATTCTGGTTCAGGGGAGAAGCCGCAGTCCAATCTGAAGACCAATGAAGATCCAAAAGTTGGAACCTCCTCCGGAGGGAACGCAGAAACCATCGAGACTCAAGAAGCACCTGAAAACTCAATGAAGGAAGCAAAAGAAACGGGTACTGAAATAATCACCCCCCCAACCTCAGGAGGCAATGAAGGAAATAAAGATAATGAAGAACACATAAGCCTGGCCTCCGAATCGGATGAAGACTCAGAAGGAAGAACCTATGAATCAGACAGCTCACAAGTCACCCCTATCAAGTCAGCCAGGGGTCGAAAATCCAAGAAGAAACTGAGAGAGGAGAAAACCTATCGGGATGTTCTCCAAGGATCCCAAAAAACTCTCAAGGGAATGATGAATACAAGGTCTGGGCGCAAGCAGGGCTCGGCTCCAAAAGGAGCCACATTCCCCCAAGCCAATAAATAATGAAGTACGTCTCCTGGAATTGCAGAGGATTAGGCAGCAAGCTAAAAGAAGATGCCCTCAAAGATATAGTCAGAATGTACTCGCCTGAAATCCTCCTAATCCAGGAGACAAAGTTGGAGGAAAATCTCCTCCTCAATGCTAGCAAATCCTTCTGGCGTAAAGGTATTGGATGTGTTGTCAGTGCAAGAGGCGCCTCCGGTGGAATCGCTACCTTCTGGGACAGCTCTATCTATGACCTGATTCAAAAAGATAGCTCCTCCCATTGGATTCTCACGAAGCTCCTCCATAAAGACTCCGACCATCAAGTAAGTTTGTTCAATATTTATGCTCCTGTTCTTCCTTCTGAGAAAAAATTCTGCTGGGACTCGATTTTGTCCTATCTCTCGCTGAACAACCCTGAAAACATTATTATAGCTGGTGATATGAATGTCACTCTTGCTGCAAATGAGAAAAGGGGAGGATCCCCGGTCAGGGACCCAGCAAGAGAATGGGTTGAAGATCTCATGTTGGGATGGGAGCTGGAGGATATCAAGCCCTCATCTGGGAAGTTCACCTGGTCCAACAAAAGGGTGGGCCCAAATCATATCGCAGCTCGGTTAGACCGATTTCTGGTTCAATCCTCTTTCCTGACTTGTGGTCTTATGGCTTCGTCCAAAATTCTGCCAAACAGCACCTCGGATCACAAACCCATTATTCTTGAGCTCTCCACGGATGAAAATCTTGGCCCCATTCCCTTCAGGTTCAGTTCATTATGGCTTCAGCATGAGGGGTTCCAAGAGATGGTTTCAGAAGCCTGGAACAGACCGGTTCAAGGTTCCCCCTTCTATGTGTGGGAAGAAAAGCTGAGGGGGCTCAAAAGAAGACTCAAGGAGTGGGCAAGAACGCTGAAATCTCCCTCCTCCAAAAGGAAGACGGCCCTGGACAATCTTGCTGCCCATCAATTATCTTTGGAAAATTCTGTTGTCACCCAAGACCTTCTTCAGAGAGAAATTGACCTGCAAAAAGAATTTCACAAAGCAAGCAGGGAAGAAGAAGAACTCTGGAGGCAGAAATCCAGAGCTCTCTGGTTACAAGCTGGGGACAAAAATACCAGCTTCTTCCACAAGCAAGCTGAAGCCCGCAAGCAATTCAAATCCGTTAAAGAAATTCATCACCAAAATGTAGTGGTTAAGGACTTCGAAGAAATCAAGCGGGCAGCTCACACTCACTTCAAAGATCTTTACTCCGCCCCTGATGAACCACCATTGGATCCCCAGGTCTACCCGATGAATTTGATCCCTCAATGTGTCCAAGATCCTATCAACGCTATGCTGACGGCTCCGATCAGCATGAATGAGCTTAGAAATGCATTGGACAGTATGGAACCGGACAAAGCTCCGGGTCCGGATGGGTTCCCTGTTAGATTCTATCTTTCCTGTTGGGCCATAATCAAAACTGACCTTCTGAGAATGGTTAAGAAATCTCAAACTTGTGCAAAGATCGGAGGCGGCATCAATTCAGCGTTTCTGGCCTTGATTCCAAAAGAGAAAGGAGCAACTAATTTCAGCAGATTCAGGCCAATCTCGTTGTGTAACTCCAGTTACAAGCTAATAACCAAAATTATAGCCAATCGCCTCAAGAAAATCTTACCTGCCATTATTCCTGAAAATCAAGGTGGATTCATCAAAGGGAGAAAGATTCTTGACAATATAGTGCTGGTGCAAGAAGCTGTTCATTCAAGCTATCATCGAAAGGAGAAAGGTATGGTGATTAAGCTTGACTTGGCAAATGCGTTTGACAGGGTAAAGCATGAATTCCTGTTTATGGTTATGAAGAAAATGGGCTTTTCTTCAGCCATCATTAACTGGATAAAAGCCTGCATTGCCTCTCCTTGGATTGCGCCTTTAGTAAATGGGCGTCCTTCAGATTTCTTCCAAGCCTCTAGGGGCCTCAGACAAGGTTGCCCATTGTCCCCGCTTCTTTACGCGATTCAAGCCTCAGTTCTTAGCTTTCAACTGGACCATAACCTTCAGACTCAAATCCTTCCTGGACTCCGCATGGTTCACCAGGTCAAAGACATAAATCATGCCCAATTTGCTGATGATACGCTATTGTTGGGTGGGGCAAGCATAAACTCTGCTAAATCCTTCAAGAAGGAGCTGGACAGCTACAGAGAAGTCTCGGGCAGCAAGATCAACTTTACAAAAAGCACAGTCTATAGCTGGAACTGCTCGGTCAAGGAATTATCAGATATTGCAAGGATTCTCCATATGGAAGGGTCCTGGGCCTGGGACTCCTTCAAATACCTGGGGATCCCAATCTTCAGGACCATTCCCAAAGTTGCCCATTGGATGCCCTTGCTGGACAAGATTAAAAACAGAATTCATGCCTGGGGAGCTTCATGGCTGAATAATGCGGGGAAGATCATTTTGATGAAAGCGGTCCTCTCAAGTCTTCCGTTATATCAGCACTCCATCCTCCTGGCCCCTAAAACCTTCATCAACAAAATGGAAGTTCTTCTCAGGCGCTTCCTGTGGGAAGGGGGAAAAAACAACGAAAGAAGGCTGCACCTTGTTAAATGGGATACTATTAAAAAGCCATTTATGGAAGGAGGATTACAAATCCGCGATCTGGCTGCTCAAAATCTGGCTTTGGGAACCAAGCTGCTCTGGGACATTGTCTCTGGAAAACTTAGTTGGAGCAAGAAGGTCCTGTGGAGAAAATATTTCCATGGGAAGCGCCTCAGATGCCTGGACCATCCTCCTCGTTCCTCCAAAGGTTCCCCTGTTCTTAAACTCTGCATCAAAGCTTTGGAACATTTTAGTCATAAGCTGTATTGGATTCCAGGTAATGGGCAAAAAATAAGAATTTGGGATGATCCTATTCTAGGTGACCAACCGATGAATCAGGTGGAAGAAATCACCAATATCAGAGACTGGCTCCAAGATCGCAATCTGAACACTCTCTGGGATATCTCCTCCTGGTCGGAGGATGGTCTCTGGGAAAGCTGGCATCTGGGGGAGGTCCCTCAGTGGCTGGAGGGTGAAGCCTCTGTTCTTTTGGATAATCTACAAGGGAAAGCTCCAGTAAAAGCTTCAGTAAAAGACAAACGCGGGTGGGGATCTGTCACAGGTTCGTATTCTGCTTCCGAAGGATACAAAAGTATTATGGCCATCCCGAATGTTCCCCCAAATCCGGCTCAATGGAAATTTATTTGGGATTCCCCCTCTCTTCCCAAAATTGATTTCTTCTGCTGGACATTAGCCCACAATAGTATTCTCACTCGAGATAATCTCCGCAGGCGCGGAATGGAAGGACCATCTTGGTGCAATCTTTGCAAGTCAGAGGAAGAAACAGCTGATCACTTGTTCTTAACCTGCCCTTTTGCATCAGAAGTCTGGAAGGGGGTCCTTATGCTAAATTCTGATAATTTCGAGCTCCCCAGGAACATCCAAAACCTTTTCCAATCCTGGAGCAAATTATCTCCGTTTGGTCTTTCCAAAAATATCCACCTCAAAAATTGCTGGCTGTGGATCCCCAAGTTCGTATGCTGGAAGCTGTGGCTGGAAAGGAATAACAGACTATTCAGAAACGAAAGCTGCAATCCGATCAAAGTCATCACCAAAGTTAAAGCTCTTTTAGGAGAAACTCTGGATGCCAACTCTGCCAAAAAAACTGGGAAAGCTCTGAACAGAGAAGAGGAACTCTGGTTGAATGGTTTGGTCCCAAACCATAAAGATTGTGCTACCATCGCTACCAGCGTCCTCTCCAATTGGGAAATCAGGCTGGAGGAGCAAGAGTTCATTAAATGGAGGTCGGCTCTGAATGAACACTGCCTGTTTTTTGATGGGGCCTCCAAAGGCAACCCTGGTGTCGCAGGAGGCGGCGGAGTTCTATTGAGTCCGGATGGCTCTGAGGTGTTAAGGTTTGCTTGGGGTTTAGGCAAGGAATCCAACAACAGAGCGGAGGCTCTGGCTTTGTGGCAGGGGCTCTCTCAAGCGATCAAAGGCAACTTCCTTTCCATTTCAGTCTTCGGGGACTCCAGGATTATTATCCAGGCACTGCAATCCAAAAAGAACCCTTCTCAGCTCCACTTATCAACCATCCTCAGGAAAATTAGACTTATATTGCCCAAATTCCACAAGATCTCTTTCTATCACATCCCCAGGAAATTAAACTCCCAAGCAGATATGGAAGCCAACCAAGGCGTTCTGCGAAGCAAAAGTTCGCTGTCAGTTAACCAGGTCGATTTCTTCTGCAATATCCCCTAAGAAGTGTGTTCCCTGGACCTTTTGCTGCTGACTTATCGCCCTGAGTTTATTCTCTGCTGTAAGTGCAACCAAAGGATTAAAAAGAAGAGCGCATATCGTGGTGTTCTGGGAAATCTAATGATGAATCCGTTAGCTGCTCTGGAGGGATCTATTGCCTCTGGCCCCTTTCAGCTCCCAGCGTACTGCTACAGGTCTGTAGATACAGCGCTGATGTTTTCCGATGCCTTCTGCTGATCATTAGTTTCCAGCAGTGGGATATTTTCTATCTCCGGTTAACAGTATTTTGTAATAGCAGGAAAATCAGGCCCTCTGCTAGTTACCAGAAAAGCTCTGTATTCGCTCTATGCCTTAGCGTTGGCGCTTTTTAATAAATTTAACCGTTTATGTCTAAAAAAAAAATATTGTATGTAAGGTCTCCCAAATATGACTAAGGGTGTTTTTTCATAGAGTTAACAATGGTTGACTTCAATGATAGATTGATTATGTTTTTTATTTGATTGTTTGGTGTATGATTTTGGGTTCCTTGTGGATTGTTTGTAGGCCGAGGTGAATTATCTGGGCCAACTCCACCATCCTAATCTAGTTAGGCTCATAGGATACTGTGCAGAGGACGATCGCCGCCTGTTGGTCTATGAGTTTATGCAGAAAGGAAGTTTGGAGAATCATTTGTTCAGAAGTGAGTAACCTTTATACTGTACATTGAATTCCTCCTTTTGGGTCTCAAGTTGAAACAATTTAATGCTTGATCAAATTGATTTCACATGGGATTTTTATAAGGGAACTAGTTGTCAATCGAGTCTGGCTTAGCTACCCATGTGTTTATCTTCATAGAAACACGATAGCTTGTTCCTGTAAAGAATTGAGTTTACAGGGCATGGACTAGACCTGTGTGAGATCATGAGTTCTTTTGCTTTTGTCCAGAGCCCCCTTCTGTGATAAAGCTTATGAACATTTTCTTTTTTGAAAATGCAACATATATTCCATTAAAAATCAATAGACATGTACATCAAGGTCAGCATTATTTAGGAGCCAAAGAGTGGGCACAGCGGAGTATCTCCGACCTAGAGAGGCCAGAAGTGCCAACAATACTGTTTTAGTTCCACGTGGTAGAGAATCTATATCCTTCTTAAACATATCAAGTCTAACTGAAAATTGAAGGGACAAATCTGATACGGATAGATGAAGACTTCTATGTTGAAATGATAAGAAGTTATTATATTAGGAACCAAGTGCTCTTAATTATTTGTTTTATGGACAAAGTGCTCAGAGTTGTATCTAGGCCTTATGTGTGGTAGGTTGAGCTCCAAAGGTGGATGAAGGCTTCTGTTCTGCATATACATCCAGAGCTGCAGTTAGCATTGGGGTATGTTTTGTATGTGCAAGGAATGATTCTAGGAAGGTTTATGCCATGCACACTGGATTTTAAGTTCTCAGGGTTGTATATGTGCCTTATGTGTGGTAGGTTGAGCTCAAAGGGTTGATGAAGGCTTTTGTTCTGCATGTATGTGCAGAGTCTGCAGTTGGCATTGGGGTTTGTTTTGTATGTGCAAGTGATGATTCTAGGAAGGTTGATGCCATGCACACTGGCTTTAAATGCTTTCAACCATACTCATTTATGCTTTATATTGAACTACTTTTTGTTGTTTCTTATCAGGTGGTTTGACTCTAACAAAAGTTGTGGTTTTAATATTGCAGAAGGT
This sequence comes from Pinus tabuliformis, assembly GCA_031772625.1. Lineage (NCBI taxonomy): Eukaryota > Viridiplantae > Streptophyta > Pinopsida > Pinales > Pinaceae > Pinus > Pinus tabuliformis. Next base: position 1,420,818,274 of record CM062816.1, read on the forward strand.
TCTCAACCACTTTCCTGGGCCATAAGGATAAAAGTAGGTGTGGGGGCTGCCAGGGGACTTGCATTTCTTCACAATGCAGAAAGACAAGTTATTTATTGCAATTTCAAGGCATCAAACATCCTTCTAGATTTGGTAAGTGAATTACCAGATCCCTAGCCTAGCCTTGGCTATCCCATAATGAAAATATATGTTCTTATATCCTTCCATGTCTTGGTGTCAACCCATACCTTTCCTTACCACTTCGCTTCTGTCACAAAATTTTAATGCAAATCTCTCTAACTTTGGACTAGCAAAGGATGGCCCAACGGGTGATAACACACATGTCTCTACAAGGGTCATGGGTACTTATGTCTATGCTGCTCCTGAATATGTAGCAACAAGTCAGGATTGCTTCTTTTTTGCTGTTACACGGGTTTCTTTGAGATAACTTTGCCATGGATTTAGTCGAATGTTTGCTTTCATAATTTATTATCTCTTTGGACAAATGTTTGAAATGATTTTCAACAGGTCGTTTTACAGTCAAGAGTGATGTGTACAGCTTTGGGGTTGTCTTATTGGAACTATTATCAGGTCGTCGTGCTGTAGAGAAGAACAAGCCCAGAATTGAACAAAATTTAATGGAGTGGGCTAGACCATATCTAAGTGATAAACACAAATTATATCTTGTTATGGATACCAAATTGGAGGGTCAGTACTCCATGAAAGGTGCCCATAAAGTGGCAACACTTGGTTTGTATTGTCTTAACTCCGAAGCAAAACATAGGCCCCTTATGATAGAAGTACTTGAGACATTAGAACAGTTGCAGAATGTCAAGGAAATGGCAAAGTATTCTCAGCCTGAAAGATCTGGACAGAAGCAGTTTGGGGCTAACATCAATCCCACTGGGCACTCTCTGTTTAATCATAGAAAAGCAAATCATCTTCCTACTAGTCTTCCAAGAGCAGGTGCTTCTCCACTAAATTCATATCAGCGGTCCCCAAGGGTAGGTTGAACTAATCAATGACATTAAAACAAATATGATTATCTATGGACTGTCAGTGATTTGCAGTTTTGATATTTATAGCTACCTTTTGAGGGTTTTGGAAAAATGACCAAGGTATCTTGTGTGCATGACGAGGTCAGCGAGTCTTTGTATATTTCCAAGATTATGTAATTTCAAATTTGTGCAGTTATGATATCGACTTATTGAAAGCTTTTGTCTGAACTATGTAGCAGACAAAATATGAGTGTAGATGTTGATGTGAAATCTATTTTAGCCTCCTCCAAGTACTAATTACTGTTGTGATTAGTTAATTTTTTTTTGTCACAGCCCTGAGCTTTATCTTAGAGTATATGTACAACAACGAACATCATTCGGATAATTTATATTCTTTTATTCAATATTTTCTATTATTTATCTTGCTCTCAAAGAGTAATATTATCTCCATGGAATCTAGTGGCATGAATAATATTGGATGCATTTACACTTGGGGTATTACATTTTATTAAGTAGATGGCACTGGATTTTATCATTATGATCATGGAGTATATGATTACTTTTGGCTCTTTTGCTGGAAAAATTAATGCTATAGAACTCTTCATTTTTGTGTACATGATATTGCAAGTTTAGAAATGTTTCCATTTTAACCAGTGGGTCAAACTTAGAAAGGAAAAATCATGGCTACATTGGCAGGCTTGACATTATATGACTTGTAAAATTACATTTTGTGATTTGATTCTGCCATCAGTGAATGTGTTTAAAGTATTCATAGACAAGAAATGTGTATTTAGTGAAAGTTAAGTGTTCTTGGACATGAATTGTGAATTTAGTCCAAGGGTTGATAAAATGCATGAGACTTTGTCTTCTTATTATCATCTCTGCTAAAAATATAAATGTCCATTTTTCACAGAGAGGTTTTGCCAATACTTTGTTTTGGAAGCCATCCATGTCTCTGAATCTGAAATGCCCATTGTCACAGAGAGTTCTGCTCGTACTTTGTTTTTGAAGCCATCTATGTCGAAAAGGTATTTATCTTCAACTTGTCTTCATTGATAAATACACATGGGTGAAATCATTAATGTCTACAAATATAATAATCTTTTTCATGCCAGAAGATAACAAAAGACTTTAAAGGGTTATCCACTGAAACTGTACAAGCCATCATCCTTTTCATACATGAAGATATAAAACACTTTGAAGGGTTGCCCACTGAAATTGTACAAGTCCTTTGCTTCCAGAAGGGTTCTGGCATTTTATTACTGGAAAAGGATTTTTATACTTGATCCATGTTTGTTCATAAATTTAAACTTGTGAAATCACTATGGTATACCGTTATAATGGTCACACATGGAAGTTTGAAAAACATGCAAAAATTACAAGATGTTTGTATTTTTTGAAAAGTTGAATCTATTTGGTAGAATGGAAGAGCAAAGGGAAATATTGATGTTTATCAACTGAAAAATATGTCAAAATCTACTTGGGTATATGTATCTTATAGATTCCTTTTACTATTCGAAATGCAATTTCAAAACAAAGAGCTTATAATCTATATAGACATTCAGGGTGAAAAGGACGTTTTTGATATATAGGAGAAGACCTCCTTAGTAGAGGGAGATTCGAGGTATCCCCAATTTTTATGCAAGGCATTTAGAACCAAACAAGTATGTCCAGGATGGCATACCCTTGGGCATATCGTTCTCTGTGCAAATTATTTTTGAGTGTGAGTGTCACATTTGGTTCTGTTGGCTACAGTTGATCTGTGAGAATGCAGAACTTTGGCCCAATTCGTTAGGAAAAGACAAAAGTCAGAGCATTCTTTTAATGGAGATAAATTTCCCTAGATATTTCAAATTGTTTGAGAGTGCACTGCCTGTTCACATGTAAATTCGGAATGAATTCTATCTACCAAAATCTAAAGAACATTGCAACTTCATTACAGATGCATAAATCTTATGCTATTTGCAGTACAAGATTATTCTGCATTGCCGAAGGAATATCAAATTGGAGTTTTATTGGCTTTAAATGCTTTCAACCGTACTCATTTATGCTTTATATTGAACTACTTTTTGTTGTTTCTTATCAAGTGGTATGGCTCTAACGAAAGTTGTGGTTTTAATATTGCAGAAGGCTCTCAGCCACTTTCCTGAGCCATAAGGATAAAAGTAGGTGTGGGCGCTGCCATGGGACTTGCATTTCTTCACAATGTAGAAAGACAAATTATTTATCGCGATTTCAATGCATCAAACATCCTTCTAGATTCAATGAGTGAATTACCAGATCCCTAGCCTAGCCTTGGTTATCCCATAATGAAAATATATGTTCTTATATCCTTCCATGTCTTGGTGTCAACCCATACCTTGCCTTACCACTTCTCTTTTATCACAGAATTTTAATGCAAAGCTCTCTGAATTTGGACTAGCAAAGGATGGCCCAACAGGGGATAACACACATGTCTCTACAAGGGTCATGGGTACTCATGGCTATGCTACTCTTGAATATGTAACAATAGGTCAGGGTTGCTTCTTTTTTGTTGTTACATAGGTTTCTTTGAGATAACTGTGCCATGGATTTAGTCGAATGTTTGCATTCATAATTTATTAACTATTTGGACAAATGTTTGAAATGTTTTCAACATGTCGTTTGACAGTCAAGAGTGATGTGTATAGCTTTGGGGTTGTCTTATTGGAACTATTGTCAGGTCGTCGTGCTGTAGAGAAGAACAAGCCCGTAATTGAATAAAATTTAGTGGAGTGGGCTAGACTATATCTGAGTGATAGACGTAAATTGTATCTTGTTATGGATACCAAATTGGAGGGTCAGTACTCCATGAAAGGTGCCCATAAAGCGGCAACACTTGCTCTGCAATGTCTTAACTCCAAAGAAAAACATAGGCCCCTTATGACAGAAGTACTTGAGACATTAGAACAGTTGTAGAATGTCAAGGAAACGCCAAAGTATTCTCAGCCCAAAAGATCTGGACAGAAGCAGTCTGGGGCTAATGTCAATCCCACTGGGCACTCTTCGTATAATCCTAGAAACGCAAATCATCTTCCTACTGGTCTTCCAAGAGCAGGTGCTTCTCCACTAAATTCATATCAGTGGACCCCAAGGGCACGCTGAATTGATCAATGACATTAAAACAAATCTGATCATCTGTGGACTGTCAGTGATTTGTGGTTTTGATATTTACCACTGCCTTTTGAGGGTTGTGGAAAAAATGACTAAGGTATCTTGTGTGCATGACAGGGTCAAAAAGTCTTTGTATAATTCCAAGATTATGTAATTTCAATTTTGTGCAATTATCATATCGACTTATTGAAATATTTTGTTTGAACTATGTAGCACACAAAATTTGAGTGTAGATGTTGATGTGAAAGCTATTTTAGCCTCCTCCAAGTACTAATTACTGTTGTGATTAGTTAAATTTTTCTGGCCATAGCCTTGAGCTTTATCTCAGAGCATATGTACAACAACGAACATCATTCGGATCATTTATATTCTTAAATTCAATATTTTCTATTATTTATCTAGCTCTCCAAGGGTAATATTATCTCCATGGAATCTGGTGGCATGAATAATATTGGATGCATTTACACTTGGGGTATTACATTTTATTAAGTAGATGGCAATGGATGTTATCATTATGATCATGGAGTATTTGATTACTTTTGGCTCTTTTGCTGGAAAAATTAATGCTATATAACTCTCCATTTTTGTGTACATGATATTGCAAGTTTAGAAATGTTTTCATTTTAACCAATGGGTCAAACTTAGAAAGGAAAAATCATGGCTACATTGGCAGGCTTGACATTATATGACTTGTAAAATTACATTTTGTGATTTGATTCTGCCATCAGTGAATGTGTTTAAAGTATTCATAGACAAGAAATGTGTATTTAGTGAAAGTTAAGTGTTCTTGGACATGAACTGTGAATTTAGTCCAAGGGTTGATAAAACGCATGAGACTTTGTCTTCTTATTATCATCTCTCCTGAAAATATAAATGTCCAATTTTCACAGAGGGAAGCCATTCATGTCTCTGAATCTAAAATGCCCATTGTCACAGAGAGTTCTGCTCGTACTTTGTTTTGAAGCCATCTATGTCGAAAATACATTTATCTTCAACTTGTCTTCGTTGATAAATACACGGTGAAATCATTAATGTCTACAAATATAATAATATTTTTCATGACAGAAGATAACAAAAGACTTTAAAGGGTTATCCACTGACACTTTACAAGTCATCATCCTTTTCATACCTGAAGATATAAAACACTTTGAAGGGTTACCCACTGAAACTGCATAAGTCCTTTGCTTCCAGATGCGCTTTGGAATTTTATTACTCGAAAAGGATTTTTATACTTGATCCATGTTTGTTCATAAATGTAAACCTGTGAAATGACTATGGCATACCGCTATAATGGTCACACATGAAAGTCTGAAAAACATGCAAAAATTACAAGATGTCTGTATTTTTTGAAAAGTTGAATCTATTTGGTAGAATGGAAGAGCAAAGGGAAATATTGATGTTTATCAACTGTAGAATGGAAGAGCAAAGGGAAATATTTGATTTTCACCTTATACCAACATCTTTGGAATGCCCCTCAAGCCGTACTTTATTTTCATGGTATCTGCATGGTCTGACTGATCGGCTTCTTCTTGTTCAGTAAAAACGCCATAGGAGGCAAGGAGCCTCAGAATTCTGTAAAGGTATCCCACATCCACCTGCGAATGGGAATTACTAGTAGATGAGGAATTAGCAGCAACAATGTGAAAAGCAATATGCTCAACCGAAAGGGCACCTCCGTTGCCTTGTGTGGCGATAATGTCAGGAATGTTGAGCAACACGGCTGCTCTCAAAGCCAGGGGCTTGACGGAAGACCATATCATCTCATAAAGCTGGATATTAAAGATAAAAAAATAATATATATATTATATTTTTGTTTAAAAATTAAAAATTAAACGTTATTTTTTATTTTTATATGCATCAAGTAAATAATTTTTTAATAAAAATAATAAATTGAATTTTTTATTGATATATTCTTAATATTTTACTTATTTGTAAATTTGTATTTGTAAAATTGTCTATTAAAAAAGTTATAATTGGATGCATATTTTTATTTTTATTTTAATATTTATGTTATATATATTGAATTTTATAATAAATTTTGTGAAAATATGAGTTTATGTAATTTTGGAAATTTTATGTGAATGGATTTTTTTTTAAGGATTAATTATAAGTTTAGTGTTTGAATCTATAATGTATAATCACATTTTTTTCAAGTTTTAAGTTTTTTTTTTATATTGAATTGTAAAATAAAGAATATTAATTTAGATAAAGAAGCTTTAGAAATTTTTTATGAAGTGGAATTTCTTTAAGAATTTAATGCATGTTTAATGTTTGAATCTAAGATGTCACTTTCTTTAGGTTTTAAGTTGTTTTTATTTATATTGAATTATAAAATAAAACTTTTGAGAATATGAATTTATATAAAAAAAACTTTGGAAAATTTATATGAAGATTGGTGAATGTTTTAGGCACACTATGTATAAATGGAAACGCCTTTAGAGATTACTCACAAAGAAATTTGGTTTGGAACAATTACCATATGAGGGAGGGTGAAGGGTTCAGTTTAGGCGATGAAAGACAAAGGTACCATACTGAGGCGATGAAAGACAAAGGTACCATATGATGGTGGAGGGTTCAGTCTGGCTTCTATGCTTGGAGATTGGTGAATGTTTTAGGCACACTGTGTATAAATGGAGACATATATAAATGGAAATGCCTTTAGAGATTACTCACAAAGAAATTTGGTTTGGAACAATTACCATATGAGGGTGATTACCATATGAGGGTGAAGGGTTCAGTTTGGTTGAGGCAATGAAACAAAGGTACCATATGATGGTCGAGGGTTCAGTCTAGCTGAGACTATGAAAGACAAATGAAAGACAAAGGAGTTATGGTCTGGGATGCAATTATCAACGAAAATAAACTCTTCGAATTGTCAATGAAAATAAACTCTTAGATTGAGCACTTGGGAAGGAAGTTGCACATGCCTCTTTTTTGAGTAGATTGTTTGATTGTATTACATTTAACATTAACATTTTTTTCACTCAAATTGGGCTATAGTTAGATCATGTAACATATCACATCTTTTTTCATTTATGCTCTTCTTCCATATGTGTGCCTTACGACGTTTCCTTTGCAACATCTTGTGCAAATGCTAGTTACTTACCTTTTAATGGTTTCTTAAATCATTATTCATTTAACAACTTATTTTTTAATTGTTTTTTAATCAATTATTCATTTAACAACTTACTTTTTAATTGTTTTTTAATCAAATATTCATTTAACAAATTTTAAATAGTGATATTTCCTTATAATAAACATACTATCCAAAAATCCAAAAATGTGCCAAAATAATATAATGATTATTGATTCAACGTTAAAAGAAACGGAGATATAAAATGTTGTTAAAAAATAACATAAATCAATATATAAATAAATATAAAACATAATAACATTTAATACATTTTTTTAGATTAGAATATATATATATATATATATATATTTCTTTCTTTTTTTATCATGAGAAATTGATAATTTATTGGAATAATTTTGGCAAGATTTAAGATATATACTTAAAATTTTAATGTCAAATATTATATATTTAAAATTATTATGCAAATCTTTTTAAAATCTTAATCTATAAAAATCACACAATTTACTTAATAATATCTACCATTTATAATAATCTTTAAGTTTTAATAATATAAAAAATAAGATATTTTTTATTTTTATTTTTTAAATCAACACAAAAATTTTATTGATAAAATAATGTTATCAATATATAGATAAGATGTCTTTCATTTGAGAAAAACAAAATTACACATTATGTCAAATATTATATATTTAAAATTATTATGCAAATCTTTTTAAAATCTTAATCCATAAAAATCACACAATTTACTTAATAATATCCACCGTTTATAATAATCTTTAATTTTTAATAATATAAAAAGTAAGATATTTTTTATTTTTATTTTTTAAATGAACACAAAATTTTTATTGATAAAATAATGTTATCAAAATATAGATGAGTTGTCTTTCATTTGAGAAAAAACAAAATTACACATTATGTCAAATATTATATATTTAAAATTATTATGCAAATCTTTTTAAAATCTTAATCCATAAAAATCACACGATTTACTTAATAATACCCACCATTTATAATAATATTTAATTTTTAATAATATAAAAAGTAAGATATTTTTTATTTTTATTTTTTTAAATAAACACAAAAAATTTATTGATAAAAAATGTTATCAAAATATAGATGAGATGTCTTTCATTTTGAGAAAAAACAAAATTACACAAAGATTATAGCCTTCATTACACTGCAACATGATAATTAACTTCTTGATATTAAAGAAAAGGAATCATTCTAAAGGCAACCTTGTTTAACCAGCCATTTTTAAGAGTCATGGATAAGGGCAACCTTGTTTAAACAGCCATTTTTAAGAGTCATGGATAAGGGCAACCTTGTTAAAAAGCCATAGGATTAGTCTTTTTGAGGACCCTCTACTTTATTAGAGGGAACAATGACATCATTTGCGAAAAGCAGGATGGCAATAGAACAATGGAAAAGACTCTCATTCCGCTATAAATTGTGGATAAATAATTTCTAACTAAGTGAAGTAAAAAAATAATTATTGATAAGGGTAATTGTGTTTAATAAAGCATAATTTTAATGTTTCTTAGTTTAACTTCTATTCGATAAGAGTTATAAAAGGGTACTTAAATATTTAATTATTTTTAAATGTTTTTGAGTCTAGAAGTTTATTTTATAGTTTAGTAGAGATGTGTAAATTTGTCTGTTGATTTTTTTTAAATAAAATATAAAAATTATGTTGTAAATTGAAAAATAATATTGGCTATAATTAAAAAAAATTTGTAAGATGTTTAAATCTTATACTTTTCATAAATATTTCAACAAAAGATTTAAGAAAACTATCTGAAGATCTATGTTAACTAATTTATGTCAATATTAACTTCATAGATATATTTATATATAGAAAAAAAAATTGTTAAAATAAAATATTTTAATGTTGTATATAAAAAATATTCAATGTGAGTTATCAATAAAATATTTTAATACAAATTAATATTGACATATACTTAAAAATATATTAATAATAAAATTTCATTTTAATTTGGATGTACATGTTATGTTAGATATTTTAATGTCAATTTTGTATATATTATATATCATTTAAAAAAATTATGTATATATCATGAAAAATTAAGTATTTATGGTAAAAAAATTATTTGATCTACACATACTCTATTTATCATTTAAAAATACAATTTAAATAACATAACTTTGCACTCTAAAGAAGTTTGTACGTGAAGAAATTTGATCCCTCTGGGCTCATGTTAGATCCATACTTAAGATGGATCTATGTTGGCCTCTGGGCTCATGTTAGATCCATACTTAAGATGGATCTATGTTGGTTTTAATTTGTATAGGCCTTCAATTGTACAAGACTTAATTTTTAAAGGTCTGACAAAAGGATATTTTTTTCTTCTTGAACTAGGCTAGGCTAGGGCCAAAGAGGAAGAACGAGAGTACAAGACATAAATATATCATTTGCAAAATGACAATAGAAAAATGGAAAAAATTATAGTTCTCATTACACAACAAGATGTCGATAAATACTTGCAACTTATTAATTATGTAGATAATGTTTATTTTGTTATGCCAAATCATATTTATTTTGGAATATGGTTTTCAAAATTTTAACTGCCCCAAGAGACACTCTCCAATCCAGTATAGAAAAGATGTTGTCATGTTATGTAAACATTTCGACTTTGTCAAATAACATAAAAATAAAAATAAAATGAAATTCAAAATAAAATAAAGTAACAAAATTAATAATTTTACAGTTATTAATTAAAACATTTTGTATTGTTAAAATAAATAAATTAATAACTATTCTTAATTATAATTAATAATTAAACCATCCTAGATCCATCTTAACTCTAAATGTAACCAAGCACTCAAAGAGGTCAGGTGAAGTGCAAACCTCTTAGTGAAAATAGATTATAACTATTTTTAATTATAATTAATAATTAAACTATCCTAGATCCATATTAACTCTAAATGTAACCAAGCACTAAAATAGGTCAGGTGAAGTGCAAAACTCTTAGTGAAAATAGATTTAATCTTTTCTATGGTAGACCCGGAGTTAAGATGAATCTAGGTTGGTTAATTACCAATAATTATTGCCAGAGTCTAACTTATAGACAAATAGTCTTTCCCACCAGAATTTACTAAAATCCGAAAATACACTTTCAAGATTTTTGTTGTTTAAAATACATTTTTGAATACATAAATGGATTCAACGTACCTGGGGCACTCAAATTATGCAAATTAAACAATTTAAACACAAGTTTTTTAAAATCTATGAAAATTATCCAAACAAAAAGAAGTTGTGAGAAAAGTCATTTCGTCTATAAGTTACACTACTTCATAATTATTAGGTGGATGGTAGGGATTTAATCTCCACAAAATATTTTAAAATATTCTTTATAGTATTCACAAATCAAAAATTGAGATTTATCTTCAAAGTAATTATACATTTTTTTCCTTTTTAATTAAATTGAATAATTAAAAAAATATCATATGAGATGAGTTATGTTTTTTTGGACATGTGCTATTAATAAATCATGATAGTGTAACAAAGTCTATTTATAGATTAAGAATCTCCAAATAAATATCCATGGTTAAAAATCTTGTTATATATATTTTTAAATGCACATGTGTTTAAGTTGTATATTAATTATTTTCATTAAAAATATAAGATGATGATTTTTATGATTTTTAAAATTTTAACAATGTAAAATAATACATATCGACATTTACCCACCATTCAATTTATATAACTATGCTAATATATAAATAAAAATAATATTGAAAAAACAATTTTATTAAACATTAATAATAATATAAATAATAATATTTATAAATATGATAACTTCCACTTTTCTTGCAAATATTTTATATATGGTAACCATAAAAGAGATAGTCATATTGAGAAAGCCCAAGTTCTTTAATCTTTGAAACATAGCATGTTAATGGATGGTATCAAATACTTTTTAGGCCGATAGGCCTTCCTATTGAAACAGACTTTCGTCGTTCTTTTCATTGTCAGGTTGACACCTGGCGCGACCCTTCTGCTTTCCACTGACATACGATATTCGTCATGGTCCCTTCAATTACTATGGCCTCAACCGAGAACTTCTGCAGCTAGCGCGAGTTGTATTGCCCAGGTCTCGCAAAACCTCTGCAGCTGGCGCGAGTTGTATTGCTCGAGTCTCGCGAAACCTCAACGGAAACCCTCTCAAGGTTGCACAATTGCAGTTCTTCTTATCGATTCTGGTGGAGTGCTTATTAGCCGACTCTGTATGTCTCAGGTTCGAAGGTATTTTGCAGAGGAAATCGCAGCTGTAGGCGCTTGGGCGGCTTACCACCTACTCTGGCTCTCAAGAATGGGGCCCGCAGCCATTTCTGTTTTCAGCCAACAGGGCTATGTAACAGTAAATACAAATATCGATTATAACTTTACTAAACTGTATATTGAATGGGGTATACGCCATACGGCACTGCATAATGAGATCTCCAAGAAAGGACTAAGGGGCCCCTCGGAGCTAAACTGCTTTTTATGGCTTCTGGAATGCTACAATCTCGCAAAACATCCTGCCATTGTGAAAGTAAGTAACGTTGCTTTCTTCTCCTCTCCTGTATTTTTAGTTTCTGAGATGATGGGTGGCTGAAGATGCTTTGGTTTTTGGGGATATTTTCATCGCAGAGCCTGATACCAATCCTGGGACCAGATATTGTTCTGCATGGAATCAAGCTGTGGAAACCCACAAATGAGACTGCAAGGAGATTGCAATTGGACGGTCAGTCAGGACAATGTGATGAGGTTGCCAATGTGGTTTTAGGAAGCAATGTTAGGATTTTGAAGGGCTCACAGATGTATACGGGCAATTTGAGACAGAGACTTTTAAGTAAGATTGCTGCATTGGATACCTACCAAAATCATGCTCATGTAGAAGATGTAAGGTTCTCTTTGGCTCCAGTGTCTTTTAGTTTACAGTATTGCAGGACATGCACACATAAACTTATAGGGTTGACCTTTCAGGAGCAACCCTCGCTCATGTAAAATCAGGAACGAACCTTCTAACCAAGGTAAAGGACATTACCTGTTTAGGTCTTGTTCATCTTTTTGAAAGGTAAATGAAATGGTGTCATTGGTTGCCATCTGAAAGTTTTTGGTGCCTGGAGAACAGTTTTTTTGACTTATAGCTTTATCAGTGAGAAAGGTTTCATATCAAATTTCCTCGTGGTTTAATTGCATCAGCTGCTTCCTTAACTGTATTATTTTAATAGCTCAATGGAGACCGCATTCGTAAATGTTAATCTGAAAGCAGTCATAAGCAAAACGATTTGTTGTTCTTGTCTAATTTTGTGAAATCATATTAGGCTTGGTTACACCTGCATAAAAATTGCAAAATCTCCATTACCTGCATAAAAATTGCAAAACCTCCGTTAACTGTTGCAAAACTGAACTCTTATATATTTTGTTGCACCTATCATAGAATTCACACGAGACCTATAGACATTTGGGTTCAAGATGCTTAGAGATGGTTTTCTGTAATTACGTGATCTCACCTAAAGTATTACTATTATGGATTAACCCTTCAGAATTAGTGTTGGTACGTGGCATGTGATAGTTTTTGGTTCAGGATGATTTTGCTATGTTGCAATTGTTTCTGGTAGATATAGATTACTATGGATCATTCAAACTTTTGTGAGCCAAGTGTGTACATGTGTCATGAAACAAGAAGACTTAATTCTGTCAGAAAGTTGGGGATTATGGTGAGTGCTTTTCACAAATAAGATAGATCCCTTGTTTTCTCTACTATGGAAGATGCTCCAGACACTCACAATGGGTTGCACACTGCTATTAATCTGTATTCTATTACAAATGGGAGGCAGGAGGAATGTAACTGTGATGGCCTCTGTTGCTTTTCCTGGGATGAAAGAGCAGTATGAGACGCTGAGATTGAGCCCTGGGGCTTCTGAAAAAGATGTGAAGAGAGCCTACCGTCGCCTTGCGTTGCAGGTATGCAAGTATCCATTTGAAGCTATGTCTCTTACTTTCAAGATCAGATATTTTCAATAAATCTTCCATTTCTGAAGCAAATAGAAAAAGAGATACAGGTTTGAAATAGAAATTAAAAATGTCAGACTTCACACATTCTTGAGAATTTTTAAGAAAATTTGTCTGGCAATATCCCTGGTCATATATAATGTCAGAAAACATTAATATTGCACTCATATGTTGATATAATCTGCTTACAGTATCATCCAAATGTTTGCAAAGGAGATGTGCGTGGGGTTCAATTTCACAAGATCAATCAGGCTTATGAGGTAAATTGCCTGCCTAAGAGTAATCTTTATCTATATGCATTTTCATTCTGTAATATGGGACTCTTATGCAGGCCCACGGTTTTCTAATTGTTGTTACTTTTGTGATAATGAGCAGACGTTAATGTCCAGTTTAGCAAAGGCAAAGCAGCAAAGCTATTCTGCTGATTACTCTGTCGAGGGCATGATGGGAATCAATAACGCTTATTGGGACGAGTGGGAAGAATGGATGGGATGGGAAGGAGCTGGAACCCTTGATTATTCCTCTCATATTAACATTCTGCTGATTACTCTGTCGAGGGCATGATGGGAATCAATAACGCTTATTGGGATGAGTGGGAAGAATGGATGGGATGGGAAGGAGCTGGAACCCTTGATTATTCCTCTCATATTAACATTTATGCCTGATGAAATTTTATCATAGACTGTGTAGGTGTCTATTGTCCGGCCTTGCAAACAGTTATGGCCTCTCCATTACCGATCCCATGTTGACTGTTATGGGCTATCTATAAAGTTCCTGCTATTGGCAGAAAAACAACTGTTTTAGAAAGCCCATAAAGCTTCTTCATTCATCTCCTGGAAATACAATATGTTCTTCTAACTGTATAGTTGATTTTATTTATCTTCCGTTGGTTTCCATAACACAAAGGACTTACTGATCCAGATGAAGCAACAGCTTTCTGAGTTGTCTCTGTTTTAGTGAGTCATTTGATTTGGTCATGGGTCCTGATTATTAGACTACCTGTACATATGTTCTGTTCATTTATACTCTCAACTACTTGTACATACCTGCGGGATATCTCTCTGGACCATGTGATTATTATGGGGATCTGCTCTTCATTAAAGAGCTCCTAACTATTCTTCTTGCAATTTGTAATGACATTCATTTAATGGAAACCATTATTTTGATTAAGAGATCTTTGATCATTGAGATCAAATGCTGCCGTTTCATTACATAATGCAAAATTTCTACATATTTGATCCTTGAGACATAATGAAACCGTTTCATTCCATAATGAATTTTTCTATTGTATATCATCCTGAACAAGGCATTATTCTTGGCTGTAACTATAGGCAATCCCTGCCTGTATTTGCAGGATTCAAATGTTGTTAAGTTTTACCATTAATGTTAATTTTATATGTTTCATCTGGGACTGAGATATATTCAATCAATTAGTTTTGAGTATTTGCTTTCTAGATTGTTACCGTGACAAATCTAGGGTAATCCCTGACAAATTATGCTTGGGGCTATAATTGTGGAGCCATTGAGTGCAGAATTGATGCGTAGATCCTATAGCAAGAGAGATCTGAACTGTGCAGGGCGATTGAAGTAGGAAAAGTGTCCAGGTTATAGATGTAGCGGCGAAGAGTGGCCAACAATGGGGTGGCACTAAAACTACTTATGTGATAGATACGGAAGAAGAAACTCATCACAATTTCGAAAGTATTCATATTTGCCATTTAAAATGTAAATTCTTCTGATTCCTTTTTCAAGAAAACAGTGGGAATTTATAGATTGTGTTTCTTTGTTTACATTAATGATAAAAGATCCAGACGAAATTCCCTGAAGGCTTGTTCTTTTTCAGGGTTTAAGTGAAAAATGTCGCTACGTATGTATCCTACTTATGGAAAAGGGTATAAACAGTTTTGGGGCAGCAAATATTGCTCCAGAGAAAATTCCAAGAAACTGAAATCATTTTAATTGAATTTGAAATTGTAGAAACCTTGAACCCCTTTCTTGGTTTGAAATCAAAGTTGAAGATGATTGGTGTGAGTAGAAGGAAAACGAGTGTATGGGAGTATGGGAGTGTAGAAGGAAAAATATCTGGAGACACAGATTATGTGAGGAAGCAAAACACAAAGATGGTCTAAAACTATTGTTAGAATTGGATATCAAAGAAACCTGTTAACCTATTGCGAATGAGTGATGCATAAGCAGTGTTATGTGGGGGCAATTGGTGTGTGACCAATGTTCTGTGTGAACTGGCGATCATTGGGAGTTGTTATCTGGAGACACAGATTAAAGTATAACTGAAAATTTTGGTTGAGACTATTTCCATTTTTGGAAAGCCAAATTGTAAAATGCCCTTTAAAGGAAGGATGTGTAGGGATTGCAGAAATTTCCAGAATCAAATTCTTGATGTAAATTTTTAAAAATTCACCTTATATTAAAGGTTTCTAATTTTTTTGAGAGCTGCTAAAAATGGGAAGACATAAAAATCTAGAGAAGCTTCTTCATTGGACATGACCAATCCTACCCATTCTAAGAACAATAATCAGCGATAAGACATGGACGCTGTTGTTGATTTTCTAGTGATAATTCACATTCATTCACTTCATATAGGAATCATAATGAGAATCATAAACCTAAAACAGGCTCTCTGGCACTATAAGTGGCAACTTATCAATGTAATTAAATAGCCTTTTTAAGTTCTCTCTGCCCAATGTTTCCATGTCAACAACTTCTTCACTACTTGTAAAAATCCACAAGTCTGTTGAGTTCACTCTTTTCAAGCTATCACTGCAGAAAGGGCATGATTCTGATCGTGCATGCCTGCAAAACACAGCAATAACAACTAACAGTGTTAATTATAAATCTGTCAAACCTTTCAATGCTCCTGTCTCATGTAAATGTGCCTAACCCTAAAACTAGGGGTAAGATGATCTTTCAAGCTCAAAAATAGAATTATGCTGTTAGAAAAATAAGAAACTACAAAAAATAAAATACATTACTAGGATTCATTGCTCCTACCATTCCCGATAGCAATTCAAACACATTGAATGACTGCAGTTAGGCAATACAACTTTGGTCTGAGTCTCCAAACATATTCCACACTCTTTTTCATGTTCCAAATCAAGCTCAGAAAGATGTCTCCTTTCTTCATCAACACGTTTCTTGTATCTTTCTTTGCAAATCAGTTTCTGCTTATTATCTTCCATCTCTGTTATACCTCCTTCAAGTTGCAGCAAGGAAGGATATATAACAGCTGCCCAAGACAAAATCTCCATTAGATCACAGCTGTTATACCTCCCTTTTCCCCTTTATTTAGAAAAGAAGAAAACAACTTACCATAGAATTCTCGAAGACTGGCTTTTCTTTCATATGTAGACATTGTTGTTGTTCCATCTGAATACACCTGCTAAATGGAAACACTGCAGTATTAGAAAGCATAAAAGAATAAACAATGTGGCAGTGAATTAAACCACCATGAAATACCAGTATCAAAGATAAATAGTAAATACCATAAAAAATAATAACTAGTGAATAATTAAAAATATTAGATTTTTTCAGATTGCAGAGGTACTCTGGGTTCTACAAAAGGGGACTCAGATTTGAAGCAGGAGTAATTTTTACAATAGCAACATAGACCTAAATAACAAAATCATATTATTCAATATAATTTAGTTGAATTTCAAGCCAGTCAAACAACGGAACAATTCCTAGAGGAAAAAAAACAAAATAAGCATAGGACCTTATATATTAGTATGTACAGAAGTCCTAATGTGCTTGCTAGGCTACAATCAGCCCACTATACAAGAAAAAGGAACAACTGTGCTATGGGGCTATATGATAATCTCATTTGAATGCAGGCGCCATCCTACTCCCTTGTAAATGAAGATCCCCTGCATAATTTTGAGTATTTTAGTCCAGAATGCCAAAATCTTGGAAAAGCCTTAACATAATTTCAAAAAGGTAAAAGAGAAACAGAAAATAACTATTTGGAAAAGAACATAAAAGTAAAAAGGAACAGTTGAATAAAGATGAGGGTCTCTTGTTGACTTCCATTTCTGTAGAAAAATTCAAAGAATTTTATCATAACAATCCAGCCTCACTGTAAAGCCAGATTCTCAATTTCCAAATAAAAAAACTGAAACCCCAGGTAGAGTCTGCTTGGATCAGGCATATCTTTACCACATCTTAAAAAACGCTACGTAGGAAAATTTGTGGCTAACCATCTATTGAGTCAATACCATAGATACCGTTTTGTTCAAATTATATGGCAATCTGCTTTTGCACAATACTACACAAAATAGCTCAAATCATTTTCCAATTACTGGTATTTCCCCTCCAATAAGGATTCAATTATTTTACCTCTTGAACAACATTTTTCGCAACGGTATCAGTTGTTAATGGTGGCCAATGACAATCTAAAAATTAGTGAGGCTTCTAACACTTTGCTAGCCAAAGAAAGTTCTACCCATTGGAAGGTCTTCAAGTATTTTGTACATAAAAGGGTAACTCAGCAATTAGAAGGACTATAAATATTTTTCATGGTAAGGGCAGGAATTCAAAAACTTTAAAATAGCAATTCAGTCAATAAAATGGCTTTGAATATTTCTCTAGTGGAAAGGAAGAATCCCTCAAAAGTGCTTAAAAAGGCAGTTTCCCCAAAAGCATTTTACCTGTCAAGAGGGCTTCAAATGCCTGGCCCATGAATTGGAATTTAACTATTAACAGATTTCAATGCTGCAGTGAATTTACTGATTGGAATTCCTCCACCCTCAAAAAACTATAGTTGAAATAGTATGCCTATAGACAGTTGAAGGCATTTGAATCATTTTTTTGTTAATGGGCATTTCCCATTTTCCATCTGCACTTCAGATACTATGTCGTAGAAGAACTGAAAACCAGATACCTTTACATTGCCAAAAGGGCTTTGAATATTTTACAATAAATAAGAAAATTCTTCAGCAGAAGCTCAAACATTTCACTGCCTATCTTGGCCATCAGAAGGACTCCAAATACTTTGCCTTCTCAATGAACCTGGAATATTACTCATCCGAACCTTCAAAATTCAAATATTTTTACTCCTTTGTAAGAAATGCCAGGCTACTACCTGCATGTCAAGGTAAAATTATGTTGAAACTTTCCAAATATGTAATTTGATTCTACATGTAGGAGAACCATCAGTGTACCATTAATCTCAGCGCTGCAAATCCAAGTAATCCGAATACTGATGGTATCAAGTGTTTCAAATTGATCCATATTAGCACACAGGAGAACACATTCCTGGAGGGATTTGAGAATTAGGCATTAAAGGCGTTTAGATAGTATTAGAAAACTTATAGACAGTAATATTTATGTATGGATAATATAATTCGAGGTAGAGTTATACATAATAATAAAATTTTATGGATTAAAATATCTACTCATGACTGGGATTAAGCTGTAGACATAATTCTAGATAATAATGGGGAGACAAATCTAGACAATAGGAAGAAATTAAAAATTATAATAAACATTTATAGATAAGGATGAAGATGGATTAAGCTCCCATTTAAAGGGGTTCAAGCTTGAAATCTAATCTTGATGTAAGGAAGCATAGAATAGACTAGGGATAAGCTTTATGGAAGAGACTGCCTCAATTAATTTCAATGAATAAGAATTTGGCTGTTGTGCTCCTGCTTATTTTTTTTTATTTCTAATGTTAATGGGTTGTTTTTTTCTGATGTTTATTTGACCTTTCCTATATTGCAATCCCATCAAGCCCATTCTGATTGCATCACCCCAAATTACTACATACTTCAGCGGACTTGAACCCCAATCAGACCAGACCCACTTCATCCCTGATATACCCACAACATATTCTGTAACCACTTCTGATTTTTCATCACTTTTTACTGCTACAGAAGCAGCTCCCCTCTGTCATAAAGCCCTGCGTTTGTTTCTATTCTTTTAAAAACCTCATTGACCAAATACAAAAAGATGCTATTTACAGCCCAGAACATCAGGATCAAAACAGTGCACAACATGAAAAGAATTGTTACACAAATTAGACAAAGGAACCATCAATTCCAATCTTATCAAAACAATCATATATATTTTATTTGTAGAAATTCAGACAAGTAAATAGAACATTTAAAATATTTGCACTGTTTTGCCTCTTAAAATGCTTGAAAATGAAAGTTTGAATTGTATCTTGGACAGAGCATAGATTAATAAGTGCTAAAAGCTTGCTTTGAGGGCCAGAGAAATACATAGTGTTTTGAATGGTGGGTTTGCCAAAATGGAATCTAAAACCACTATATTTGAGGACTTAAGTATGTAAAACAAAATACTTTGAAAAATACAATACATGAATTTAAAATCGATTTCAAAATTTTAATAATGTTAATGTTTTACTTCTACTGTCAACCAGTAATGTAAGTGATTTGTTTTAACATTTGCAAATCACAAATTTCTCCACTTTTCATTTACCATGTACAACGTTGTAATTTACTTTTTATTTAGAAAAAAACCGTGCTGCCAATAATCTATTGAACCTATTGAGCTTTAAGTATGAACGCGTTCTACACTTACTATATTAATATGAATGGTTTGGTTTTGGTTTTGTTCTTCTAATATCAAATGCACTGGTACAGGATGGTCAACATGGTTATTGCCTTCGTCACTACATACCTTTATATATGCTTGACTATCTATAAAACTTTCTTCCTTTCACTAATCCTATCGGCCTCTCTTTGTACCTTTTGGGACAATTGCTAGTCTAAAACCAACAAAGCAGCGCTAGATTTTGCTTTTGGTTTTTTCATTTTTTGTGATATATATATGGTTATTCTCTAACCAATTCGACCCTTTACGCAAACTCTTTTAGCCTTTTATAAATTTCTAAATGTATTCATTCAACATGACCTAGTGGAAATTTTCTTTTTATAAGCAAGTTTGTTTGTTTTTTGTTTTTTTCTTTTTTTTAACTCGAGGCTGTAATACATACTTGGAACTACCTCAATGTGTAATTGTTTCATTCTATAGAAATAAAACTTGGTCATCTTTAATAATGCATTATTGGTCTATAAAAAGGGTAGTATTCTAATTCTACCAAATGCCATTAGGTTTTTGGCTATTAATTTATTTCTTTATATTTAAGAGATGCAATCTTATCTAAGCCAGAATAGTTCAAATTCTTATTTTAGGATTGCAAAGATAATTTTAACTTGAATAATATTTACTAGATATTGAATATTTCTATATGGTCATTGTCGAGGCTACCAACAGAAGGTCATATGGTATTTGTATAATTTAGTCATCAACTTCGTACATGAAGCCTAAGATATTTCACCTTGGTTGCAATTTAACCTCCTGCCTAGAATGTAACTTGGATAGATTATGTCTAATCATAATGGTATTGTAATCCTTGGGATTAAAAGTATTCTTTGGCTTTAAAAATGAGATGATTTTAAGAAGAGCAATGCCATAAGAGAATGTGTGATTAAAAAAGATAAACAATATAGATAATTAACATCAGGGTTATGTTTGAGACACTTGACTTTGAGGTGTTCAATATTCGAGGTTTTATTGGTTTTGTGTTTACTAACACATATCCATCTTAACCCTAAATCTATTAAGCATTGAGATGGACAAAAAATAAACTGTGATGTAAACTTTTCATGTGTACATTATAGACTTCAAATGTCAACTTCTATTTAATTTTAGTTTATTAATGATATTTTATACCATGCATTTCATCGATAATAGACTCCAAATAATCCACTTGCTTATCTTGTTACAAATTTTACTAATATTGAACTCCAAAGAATGCAGTTTGCTTCTCTTAAAGTAAAACATAACATTATGACCCATCTTATATTCACTTTTATTATGTAAATACAAATAGAGCTTAGCTAGTCTTGTAAACAAGTTGGTTCATTGCGCCTCCTTTGGTCTTTCGAAGTTTCATGAGATCAAGACCAAATATGCATTGTGTTGATGAAAAATGTCTATTGATGTAAGGGAACACCCCCTCACAACAAAAGGTGCTTGTGATCATGTTGCAACATTATTCTTTGCTACATTGGTAGACTAATTTGATTAGGGAGACTAGATTAGGACACCTCAATATTAAGGGAAAACATAATGAATTATATTACTAGAAATATAGTTTATTATACGACTTCTACCTAGTCTTAAATACAACTAGCATTATGATTAAGTTTACAATTTGAACTTCTTCATCATGAGAAACACCTTATCTGGCCTTAGAAAAATAAGAGAGAAAAAGAAAGTTCTTAAAAGGCTAAAAACATGATAACATAAGATATTTTATTAAAATGGTAAATTAAAAAAAAAAATTGTTTATCTACTTGTTGCTTAGGGTTGGGATGGGGCGTTATCATGAAAACAATTCAAATTCAAATCTTAGTGGGTGTGTAGTCTCTTATTGACTTCCCAAAGTTGGTTTCCTAACAAAGAGATTTAACACATGTTTAACAAGCAAATTTATTTAGTGGACATTTAAAAAAACAAATTTTCGCTGTAACATATAGATAGTGACATGGATAGTTATCCTTTTTTTTTTCTAGTCTAGTTTCCATTGATTGGCGTTTAGATACATGTTTCCGATTCTAACTTTGGATTTTTAACTCTTTAGAAATTTGTTAAAGTGATCCTGTCATCGGGGTTTTTTGTTTTCCCTAGAGAGACTTAGCTTTCAATACAAGGATCCTTAGGACTTATCTCAAGATTTACTCTACACCAAAATGCCATGTTTTTATAATGAGACAAGTGAAGTCTAATTTTTTATGTTTTTGTTGGAATCTGACAATATAATTATTGACGAGATCACTAATTTTGTTACTTGAAAGGTATTTTTTAATGCACAAACAAATTCAAAACCTTGAAAAACCCCATCACTCTCAATATATACAAATTTAATGACTCAAATATGCCATTCCAACAATTTTGGTCGGATTTTGAATAAAACTTATCGAAAGACATATTCAAGAAAGAAGTAAGTGGGGGACCCCGTCGGGCTCCTCCCCCCCCCTGAGAACTGTACGTGAAAGTTTCCCTTCGTGCGGCTCGAATCATTCTCAGATGCCTGCCCAACAGTTATTCAATGGAAGTGGTTAATCATTTGAATTGATTAATCAGTGGTTGTTATTCGTTTGGTGTTCATCAAGTGGTATAGTCACTAGCTAGACTCACCATAGAATCACTAGGATACCAATCTACTTCACCTATAAAGAAAGTGAGCAATTATTCCTTATAATATAAAGAGAAAGCTTCAGCACTTCGCAGAGCGGAGGGAGGCGGAAGGCCTTTAGGGTCTTCAGCCCCAATTTGCGACCTATCTCCCTTGGCCAACCCTTGTAGTTGATGTCCAATAGAATAGGATGTTCGAAAATGTAAAACATTTAAACTGCACTTAATGAGACATCTTATATTTATATCTAATGAATTTTATGTTTATACCCAAATCTTGGCTACTTCAAATGATGTAATTAAAACTACTACTAATAATAATACACTTTGGAAAAAACTAGCCAACAATAAATCTACTATCTTATGACTAAAAAGCAACCATTATCCTTAACTTAAAACTAACCAGCCTTCCTAACACCTAAGTGAGCCTTCTGCTCAAGTTTGACACATTGTAATGGGGAATTAGCTACATATAATACCATCAACTTAATACATGGCCACAAATAGCAGGTGCTCGAAACCACCATTATCAACCTAACAACCTTAACTCTTTCACTAAGTCAAATTTACTTAACAATTCCCACTTTAAAGCTTTGTTATTTACCTCACCGTATTTACTTGAGTCAGACTAGGCTTCAGCTGAGAGAGTCCAAATTCTTCTTCTCCGCCGCATCATTAGGTGCAAACTGACAGTGCCGCAACACATCCTCTTTGTAGAGTTTGGAGCTTAGCGTTTTCAGCTTGAGACGGTCTTCAGATTGGTTTCATTCTCGCATCGTGTCCAAGGCTTGGCAGACTCGACAAAGAGTGGGGACTGTTATCCTTACTTGGCATATTGCTCTTTTGAGACTATTGCCCGTTCTACTCCCTCAAGCCAAGCCAGATGTTGGTTTACAGGAGTTTCAAACCTCTTAGAGTTAGTGGGAATTCAATTGGATCATCTCCCTCCTTTCTGATATTCCTTAGATGCTCCTGGTCACCTTTTACCTACTAGATAGGAGCTAAACAAGATCATCAGGGAGGACATTTACAGGCAGTTCATCTAGGTCACCTGGGTCAATCCTCCAGGAGGGTTGTGCCCAAAGATGGCCTTCTACGCTGATCACTTCTTGGAGTTGAGAGATGGGCTCATTATTCGACCCCAGGATACGTTTCACCACTAGATGCATGCTCTTCGCATTCCTCTAGGCTAGTTCAAAGTAGGTTCTCATAGACTTCGAGTAGAGACAGACCACCAGGTGGATAGACTAGATAGACTCTGCCAGC
Source organism: Pinus tabuliformis (assembly GCA_031772625.1). Lineage (NCBI taxonomy): Eukaryota > Viridiplantae > Streptophyta > Pinopsida > Pinales > Pinaceae > Pinus > Pinus tabuliformis. Next base: position 1,420,841,942 of record CM062816.1, read on the forward strand.
TATGTCATTTACAGGAAGTGGAGACCGAGGTGCACTTCATCCTTGGTTGCCTTGTCTACTACGAGACCAGAGGAAGGTTTCATTGCTTGTTCAGAGATTCTCGGACCCTTGCCGTCTTTTTTAGGTACCCTGATCAGAGATGTTTGGCCCTATATATGCAGGAGGCTCTTAGATTTTGAGCACATATTCTTCAGCCTCCCATCAGACCAGACCCCACACAGAGGATCACAACATTTTTCAGGGTACTACCTTTAGACGGGGGCACCAAGAGATCGATTGATACCAGTACGTATCCAGACTCTAGATTAGTGAGGATCCGTAGGACCTCACCCTACCACACAAGATATCAGTAGCGGTTTCGTCTCAGATCCATTCATGGGAGACAGAATAGGTCCTCCAGCATTTAGCAGCGCGTGACCCCCCCAAGATACGATTTAGTGAACACTCTGCACTTGCCATCGGCGCTTCATCGGGCCAACAAACTTTGTTGAGTTTCTTCAGTGTTATTCATTCAACCTCAAATGTTAGGAGAGATGGGTCTGATCCTCAGACCTATTAGCTCCTGGATCTTCTCTGCTAAGGCCATCTGTTGATTTACTTCATGCATTGTATCTTTTATAGGAGACCGTTTGGTTTTCTCGCTTTGTATATACATTAGTGTACTCAACAATCCCTTTGACTTACTTTGTGGTCATTAGTTGGACATAAATATAATTATCTTATCTAGGGAGTCATGCATACATTACTCTCGACACTTTTGTGGCTTGACCAAACACTACACTACTCTTGACCCTTTTGAGGCTTGACCGAACATTACAATTCTTTCTTCACCAAGTAATAGCTTCTCCTTTTCAGCTCTTCATTTGGCTCCAACTAATTAATAATTGAATTGATGCAAGAAGAAAATAATTAAAAAACAATTACATAGTATTGATGCACATGATTTACCCTAGAAAACTCCAATTGGGTAAGAACCAACCAACAATATATCTACAATCTTATGGCTTAAATGAAACCAATATCCTCGACTCAAAGGCAACCAAACCAATACCTTGACCCTGCCCAAGTGAGCCTTCCACTCAACTTTGGCACGACAATGCCAAACGCCAACACCAGATTGGCGTATGAGAATCACCTTGTTTGTGAAACATGGGACCCACCTCCACATAACAATTTTATTGCTAAAGTATATAAAGGTGTACATGCTCTACCCCCTTATGGATTTGAACATATGATCTCTTATGAAGAAGCACATCTCCTAACCATTAGGCCCACTCAAACTATACTTATTAAATGATGCCAAAGTCTACTTAAAAGCTTCTCAATATTTATGTCTGTAATATTACTTTCCTACTATTATTATATAAAAGACACTCATTCAAATTTTTGCTTTGGACCCTTTTCCCATTATGATGATGCACTTTCACTTTGCGTTCACTTCTCGAGGAGTATTATGATATTGCTCATTCCTTAAACAAATAGATAACAAAACCAATTCACCTACATTTAACATCAAGAACAATTGTCAAGTATTTTTTTTTTACCATGGTGAATCAATAACATGTTGGAGTAAACTCCTTGAGCCTTATTACAATGGGCCAAAAATGTACCCCTAAGATTTGAAACCTTTTTTTTACCACGATGAATCAATAACATGTTGGAGTAAACTCCTTGAGCCTTATTACAATGGGCCAAAAATGTACCCCTAAGATTTGAAACGACATAGAGAGGATAATATCCTATTATAGTAACCACTTCATCTCACAAAAAAACACAAATCACTATCCTAAAATTAACACCATGAACAACTCACAAATCACTATCCAAAAATTCGAACCACCAATATTACCCTAAATGAATGATTTTAATAACGTCCACAAAGCTTAACCACCTTAAAAAAAACTCTCAACGTAGAGTATAAAGGCATGGAGACTTACTTTCTCATCGAACACTATGCTTAAAAAGTGCGTGCATACACTAGGCCGACCTGCCTGTGAGGATAACTTTTTACGTACTCCACAACGCTAATTGTGCACCATAAAAACCATAACATGGCGGACCGGTGGGGTTCGTTAAACATCACACGCTCCATTCGATTGGGAAAGTATCGCACCTCACACGCAAACACTGACCGCGCTTCACAGGCCTATACATGGCCTTGTGTTAACCAATGAGCATCTTCTCGATTCCTTGACTTTGCCCTCTTTAATAATTAAGCCTTAAAAGCCGTAGGAGATAATAGCCAGGAATCAGTACGGAGGGTCAGGGTGTGGAGATTGATCTGGAGACCTGATTTGATTTTCGATCCCGCTGATTAGAGCTTTGAACTTCCTAGGGTTCGAAAGGGGGTTTCTGTAGTTTCGGATTTCATCTGGTTTGAAATGGGGGTTCTGTAGTTTCGGATTTCACCTAGTTCGAAATGGGGGTTCTGTAGTTTCGGATTTCATCTATTTTGACGAGGGTTTCGCCCATTGTTTATCAACATCTCAAGGCTAAAGGTATGTATGTATCGCTTCCTTTTGTTTCTTCTTCATTCCAGGTCATGTCTGCTTCTGGTTCTAATGGAGAAAATTGCGTTGTTTCTTCTTTATTTCACACGAACGGATTTTTTTTTCAACCCAGATAACCCCTGGTATTTATGTAGGTCTGGTCTCTTGATGTAAATGGTTTTTCCCAAACTTATCTTCCAGCCTTTAGGTTATCTTACATGTGGGTTTACAATGGTATGTCGAGGGGTCTAGGTTTTTAGGGTTTGATCCCCGTTACTTGTGTCGGATTTTGTTGATGATATCGGTTTTGAGATTTTAGGATACCTTCTATTTGGTTTTCAGCAATATCATGGTGGCTTTTAGCCGTTTTGGTAACGAAAGCTACTGGGATCTGGCATTTTTGCGATTTATGATGACTGAAATTCTTCTGTTATTTATATAGGTTTTTGTTTTCAGGGTTTGCTGACCAGATTAGGCGACGTTCTCTGAGCAGAATATAGTTTGCAGGAGGGGATCTGGAAATCTAGGAAAGAGGAATACACACACCAAAAAATTGTTAAGAGCGAAGACGGAATGTTGTTTTTATGGGTATCGGTGTTTATGTAACAAACTGAAGTATTTGTTTTCCGGCAAAAATTCACTCTACCTTCAGCAGGTCTCGTTCGTGTAACCTGGACCTGGGTACGACAGATTGTGACTGCTGGACCTAGGTCTCTCTGAACAGATTCAGAATTTTGATAAAGGATAGGATGGAGCGAGCTTTAGTTCCTACTCGTCCCTTGTGGATGAAACAAGCCGAGGAAGCCAAGTTGAAGGATGAAGAACAAAAAGCTGCAGCTGCTCGGGCGGCCTTCGATGCCACATTCAAGTATGTTGACAGATCTCCTAGAAAGGAAACTGCTTCATCTGACAGTGAAGCTGATGAGACAGATAGGCTGGCCAACAAACCTATAGGACCAGTAGATCCATCGAAATGCACGGCTGCTGGGTCTGGGGTAGGTGGTGGAGCTGCAGGTGCTGCAGAGTCATTTGTTGTTGTTACTAAAGATTTTGAGGGAAGGCGAATACCCCATGGTGGAGATCAAATCAAAGCTATTATTGCACCAGGCCTTGGAGTAGGAGGTGTTGAACAGGAGGCAATGGTGAAAGACAATGGAGATGGGACATATACGGTGAGTTATGCTGTCGCTAAAAGAGGCAATTATATGGTCCGCGTGGAGTGCAATGGCAAACCAATCCTAGGCAGTCCTTTCCCTGTTTTCTTCAGTGCTGGCAGCCTTCCTATTAACGGTAGCGTACCTTATCCAAATGGGGTGAATCAGGGAGCGCAGAACTATTCTGGGACGATGCCAGGATTGTTTTCAGGGATGCTTGGGATGATTCCTGGTATTCGGCCAGGTGCATCAGCCGGAGTTGTTTTGCCTGGTCTTGGAGCATCACTTGGGGAAGTTTGTCAAGATTACCTTAATGGACAGTGTGCGTTGAATGATTGCAAGTTTAATCACCCTCCATATAGTCAATTGATGGCTGCATTAGCCCCTGGAAGCACCATGGGAGGCCTTAGTCATATGCCCATGGCACCTTCTGCAGCTGCTATGGCAGCTGCACAGGCTATTGTTGCTGCACAAGCACTTCAAGCTCATGCTGCTCAAGCACAATCTGCAGGAGAATCAGCAGGTGTGCTTCAACCTTGTTAATTTTTGATTTCTTTATTATTGTACTTCGACGTCCATGCATATATAAGAATTTGAAGTTGACTCTTTTATTGTTGCTGCAATTTATACATTTTGTTTGTATGCATGATTTACCTGTACTCTTATCTTAATTGTTGTGTATTTTTCATTTATCAGTGCCCCTCTGTTCTTAAATGGTTCTGCTGTTTTCTTTGAGAATTAGTGATCTCTAGGTTCTAGACTGTGCAGCTGGTTACATGGTTTATTCATTACATTAACGTAACCACACAGTAAGTGTAATTGAAGTCATTTTTACAGGAGATCATAAATGGTCTGTCTATACCAATGGAGAAACGTTTGCACGATTATCCCATTCAGAATTGTTTACAAACATCTACGTTTGTAAATTCTGAAGTTATTACAGTGATGGAAAGTAACAGGTGAAGTGCTAGCATAATTGTGCTAGGTTCTTATCCTTTTCATTTTTGTTAATGTTTTTTAATTATAAAATCTGCGGTTGGTCACAGCAAGTACATCAGCAAGTACATCAAATACGATTATGCAAATTGTTGGCTAACTGATATAGGACACAGATAGTAACTTCTACCTAACAAGAGATTTCTTCCTGCCAAATATAACTGACCACACCACTAAACTAAAATTTTGGAAAGTGAACACATTCCATTATACTCCCAAAAATTTCAAAACCTTATGCTCCATATGATTCAAATTTTATAAGAGAGGATCAAATGATCCCGAGCATGCTCTATTTCTGCTTCCAGCGAACAAGTTGATTTTTTCAAGGGATGTTGGCATGTGGCACAAACCAATTACTATCCAGTTTGTTCGAAATTAAAAATCTTACGAGTGAAGGTTATGGTATGGAGCAAAAAGTGCCCTGTCCATTGATAAATATTTCTTTAAGTGTTAACAAGGTTCCTTTATTTGCCAGGGCATCTGCATCTTGATTTTAAGACCAAAAAATATGAAAGAATTTTGAATAGGAGAAATTGTGTTGTTCATATTGTTGGTTATTCTTTGCGTTCTAAAAAATTAATACTCTGGATCTTTTGGAAAACCAATCAATTAATCAAGATGCAATAACATGACAATTATGTTTGTATTGATCCATACTTAATTGTCTAGGTTGCCCTATGCCGGATTAGCTCATCTCAGAATTTGAATTATTTCAACGGGTGGATAGCATTTTTTTTACTTGTTACATTTTATCCATCACTCTGCTGTAGAGTGAGAGTTGTGTATTGTCCTTCAAATGTATTTCTGTATGTTAGCCAGATAACCATCATATTTTTGCAATTCAATTAGACTTGGCAAAACTAACGTGGAGTTGTCTTTGATTGATCTACTGTCCTCTTTAACTGGACCTAATTTGAGATGAGGCAGTTTTTGAAAATTGTTACTGTTGTCATTTGTCAGTTAGTCTTGTAAGTTGTGTGTAATGAAAAATGTTTGTTATTAAATTTATCTGCAAATGTAATTAGAGGAAAAGTTTTAGCTCACTAAATGTTGTGGCAATTTTCAGTTAAATTGCATCAAGGTACAAGTGTATAAGGTCTTGATTGATAGGATGTGTTTTAATAATTTTTCCATTTCATTTTTTATTTTTGATATTTTCTTTACTCTGGGTACAAACATTGAGCAATGCCAATGTTTGTAAACGTTCTTCATGTTATCTTCTAGATTGCTTCATTTTTGTACTCTTTGATATCTATGAGCTGGTCATTGAATCTCTCCCTATGTTTATGTTAACATTTTGAATTGTTTCATTCATTGCAACATCCCTTTACAATGTACTTCCATACTGCTGTAATTATTGTTAACTGATATTACTGTTATTTTGACAAGGTTCGAAGAGTCACAATGGGAGCTCATCTTATCAAAATGAGCAAGATAAAAACGATTCTTCTCAGCATCCACCATTGCCAATGATGATGCAGCAAGCAGTTGCCATGCAGCAATTACAGTTTAAACAGGCATTGCTTATGCAACAGTCAATGGCTACACAGCAGGCAGCCAGCAGGGCTGCATCAATGAAGTCTGCAACTGAAATGGCATCAGCTAGGGCTGCAGAAATAAGTAAAACCCTTAAAGTAGATGGAGATGATATTGATGAAAAGGCTGCAAGTCGAAAATCAATGTATGCATTCACTTAGTCTTTTTTCTTTTAATTATATTGAATCTACTTCCTTCTTATGTAGATGACATTATTTATATTGGAGCTGTGTCTTTTATGTGAATAAAGTTTCTATGTTGGAGCTCCTTTCTTCTCACACGAATAAAATTATTATGTTGGAGGCTTATGTGAAAATCTCTAATTCCAATTGACTTGTCCAGATCTCCTAGGTCACGTGCAAAATCACGCTCTAGGTCAAGGTCCCCAGTTAGATATCGGCATGGTCGGCGCTCTCGATCACCTCCAATTCGATATCAGCGAGACCGCCACTCCAGATCACCAGTGAGAGCTTACCGTGGCCACAGAAATCATGGCAGGGGTCGAAGTTATTATTACAGAGATGAGAGGAATAATTACCAAAAACTATATAGCAGGCGTGATTGGTTAAGATCACGGGATGAGCCTGTTGTTAATATGCGAAGGAAAAGGAGTAGGAGTCGGAGCAGAAGTAGGACAAGAAAGTCACCCCGAGCATGCTCTAGCTCCCCGAGGCATCACAGGGAAAGGAGGAATTCTCCTAATATGCACAAGGAAGAACAAAAGTCTACTTATCATGCTAGACGCTCAAGGTCTATGTCAAAAGAGTTGAGAGAAAACATTATGGACAATGAGGATGTGTCAAAAAATCCTCATGAAAGTTCAAGGAAACAGGTAAAAGAGGTTAACAAGGTGGAGAAACATGACGTTCTTCAGGATATAGAGGAAATTAAGGAAGAAAAGTATGATAAAGACTCTGATAAACCAGAAAATTATAGGAAGAATCTAATAAGAACAGGCAAAGGAACTGACCAGGACAATGCCAGGGAAGAAAGGATCAAAGTATCCAAAACTATCAATAAAGATAGTTATAGTGACAAAATGAAAGTTTCTGAGAAAACTGATGATGTATTGATGCAGATGGAGACAACTATTGTTGAGGAAGAGAATATTAAAGAGAAGAGAAGGCATACAAAAAAAAGTACGGTAGAAGATGATGGAGAGAATTTTACAGAAAAGAAATCACATAGAAAGGAAAAAAGAGCATATGAGGATGAATATGAAGTGGAAGAAAAGAGGTCACATAAGAAAGATAGGAAGCCACTGTATAGTGATGTCAAGGAGATGAAAGAAAAGAGTCAGAGGAGAAAGGGAAATGAAAAAGATTACGAGGTAGATGAGGCATCAAAACGATATAAAGAACGTAGTAAGAAGGAGCATGACAGTGACAAAGTGGATAAAAAGAAGAGAAAATATAAATACGGGCCAATGTCTGCCTCTGGTTCATCAGAAGGTTCACCAGTGGAGGATGTTGACAGAGGCAATAGTTCTCACAGAAAATACCATAGTCGACACAGTAGAAAGTATCGAGGAGTTTCTAAGTCAGTTTCTCCAGGCCACAGTTTTGAAGACTGAAAAGGCTAACTGGCTAGAAGTTGTTGACATTTTCAGTGAGCTCTGAATAAGAGTATTCATATCTGATGGTGCTCAGAAATCATGTCACAATCTGGTTCCCGAAAGGTTTGCTTGGAACTGGATTTTGAGCCAGTGCAAATTCCAAATGCTTTTTGATTGCAGGATTATGCTCGGCATTATGCTAGGGGATTGGCTATTGTAGAACTTAATTACTGAATTTGCAATGGAGGAATTGTGTAATTGAATCCTTCATACTTATAATTTGTGTCAAAGAAAGATGACCAACTAGCAACACATTCTGTTGCAACTTATCTTTAGGTAGCTGGACTTTGCATCTTTGTTTTTTCCTTTGTTGTATAAAATGCTGACTGTTTGCACATTCTTCTTCATTAGTAAGCTTATGTCAGTTGTCACATAAAATTGACTTACAGAGTGTTGTGTTGAGTTCTGTATGCTATTCTAGGTTCTATTTGCATCTCTGTTCAAGATCAATGTTATCCAGTAGGACCTTTTAGACCTAAAAGAAAAAACTAAGTGCGAATTTGAAATTGTTTCTTTTAGATTGCAAATAATTGGTGGTTGTTGTCATAGTTAAAATTTCCTAAGTTTGTAGTTCTACTTTTTCTTTTTACCTTGATCAATTTGGGAAAGCTATTAACACCATTTTTTGGCATTCCCTGCAAGCTTCCATTACCCATCATTTCATCGTTAGTATTTAGTAAAAGAAAAGATGACTGTTTTTGCCTGTGTGTGAACAGGGCTTCATTTCTCAGTCCTTTTATCAACTTAGAATTTTCCTCCATCTCTAGTTGAACATCCTTGCCTTTCGCTGAATATTGCTATGCTATTTGGTCTCTCTGGTTCTGATAAAATAAAGCAGGGGTGCGGTGGTACTGGGAAAGGGGGGCAAATAGGAGAAATAGACAAATTGGGCAAGGTCTGCATCTAACATTGGCTGTCATTGACAGAGTCTAGCTTTCTGAAGAAAGTCCCAAGGCGGCAGAAATGGATGCAGAGCTTCTATATATATTCCCCAGTTCAAGAGTCACAATAATGAAAAGGGAGTGAGTGTACTTAGAACTGTTGACACTAGTAGTTTAATTCTTGTTCCAATTCTTTTTGTGCAAGATAACTCACTTTATGCTACAGCACAATAGATGTCATGGAAAACTGGTTACCTTACACTACCTGTGCAGGTGTTTTTCTGATTGGCATGGAACTCACTCAAGGAGGTTCACAGCTCTACAAAATTGCAGGAAAGAATCTAGTTTGCAATGAAACGTGTTTGGCCTGTGACCTGGACGGTAATTACTTAAAAGAATTTCTTCCTATTAGGAAAAATGAGTTGGCAAAATTGTTAATTGGCATCGAATATTTTATCATATGTTTGTAGGGATTCTAGCAAGTTCTATGGGTTAGTTTTGCCAAGTACTGAAAAGTAATACGTTTTTTTTCAATGTCAATTTGAAATGGACCAGTAAATATTGGTGCCATGCTTTAGTGTTTTAGAGATTATTTTCTATTTATGTCCCAGTGTTTAAACAACTACGAGATAGAGAAATTCATCTTTCTCTGAATAATTTTCAACTTCAAAAGAAGTCAAAATGGCAAATATTCACAATAAATTCCATTGTAGCCCTTGATGTTCTCCCTGTGTTTTAGACATTATCCCACGTTAAAATGTCTATTAAGTATCTAATAGAGATGCAAGGAAAGAATAACCGAGAGAAGTTGCAAGTGGGTTAATGTAATGGTTGGAAATTCACAAATTGCCTGTGGACCTCCCAAGTCACCATGACATCATGGTTGCTGAAGGAGCACATAGTTACATTTGAGCATTTTTCTTTACCGACTCAGACTCAAAATCAGACATATTAGAGCATAATAATTTCAGTATTAAACCTTATAATAGCAATGAGAGGTTAAACTTCATATGGATAATATGATAAAACAATTATTGCTTCTCCATTTTTTGTACAACTCAAAAATCATTGTTATCCATATTTTCTTATGTGTGGAAGCAAGCATGTTCCTGTTTGTTTGAAGCCCAATTTGTTCAGCTCTGGGAATCTGCTCATGAAAAGGTTGGTGCTCTTAGGAAATTTTATTCACTACGGCTGGACCTGTACATGATGCATAAGAAGCTGGACCAAACACTCTTAGGTTAGGAAGACTGCTGAAGAGGAGCCATGATGTCCTAAAATGATATGCAGTACTCCTGGAGTGGAAGAGTGGATGCCTTGGGTTCCTATGTGGACACTCTGGAGAAACTAAAGGAGAAGTGCTGCTCTCTTGCTGTTATGTTTATTGATATGCTTGTTGATGCCTGGAATAATGAAGGTCTCATTCCCAAATATATAGATCTTGATAAATCTCCTATCCCATTAAACAAGTATGCCTAAATGGGAGTGCATTAATTCTAGTATTGTTTGATTTCTCTCCTCCACATGATTACTTGTCCATATTATTAACAAACAAAAGCGTCCTTTTCTCACATAGAGAGTTGTTCCCTCCGCAAGTGGTTCAGATCTCCTCATCGTAAGAGCTGAAAAGAATTGTAAGAAATACCATACTTGAGATTGGTTGGTGATTATCTTAGGCTTGAGAGTAGAGTTTAGTTGGAGTAAAATTCCTTTTCTGCCATCCAAGCATGGTCTATTATCAGTTTCCCAAAGCCACGTAATTTGTTGTTTCCCACCTTTGTCAAAATATTCTATGAAATCAAGTGTATCAACTGACATGGCTTCAATTGAATGGAGCTGTGATTATCTATCTGGTCATTTCTGTGATGCATGTTCTTCATTCGTTTTTGGTTGACATTTGTAGAGTCATTGCCTCGGGTCTGTTACTTTTGAGTCATTTCTTCATCATGGAGAAAATCAGATCCCATTTTAATGTTCACCATCAGTTTTTGCTGGAGGATTTGAGCCAACATCCTGATTCTCTTCATCATGGCTTCCAAACTTTCAAGTTTGTTTTCCACAATCCCTGTTACAATGTCTCTCCCACTATCTTGAAAACACTTCTATTCCTTGTTGTTTTTGGATTGATTTGGAAAATGGAAGGTCAATCGCTCCTATAAACCCCGCTTTAGCTCTCCTCTCTGCAGGCCCCAAGTATCTAGACTCTAAACTCTTCCAGTTTTCTCATTGGGTTGACATGCCACGCGGTAAAGGCAATGTAATGATTTTCAACAATTTCATCATACTTGTAGCATGTATTCTTGCCTTTGCAATCAGGATTGACCTTTATCATGTTGGGAGGTTAACTCACATGAAACCCCTCTCCCACCATTCGAAATCTGAGTAGGCTTCAACCTTCTCTTGTTTTCTCAGATTTGGCCATGGAATTTGACTATATTTGAAACTCATTGACCCATCCAACTCAGCATCCAAATTTCAAACCATCTGCCTTCCATTCTCTCCACAACTTTGTGACAGAGCCTTGAATCAAAGACTTTAACTCGAGATCTTTCAAGAGTTGGTCAACACCACTGTAACTAGAGTTATAAGCTCTGCCTAGTTACAACCCCGAAGTTGGAACATTATATTTGTTCAACCAACACATGCCCTGTTTTTTCTCCTATCGGATAAACATTACATGTTTAGTTAGCTTCTAACATGTAGTTCAATAACGTGGATTTTTCCTTCCCATGTCTCCTTGAGGGATCCACATTACATATATGAAGTGCCTAGTAATTCAAGAAAAAATTTAATCTCCCCATTAGCAATACATTTATTTTGAAACAAAATATCAAGGGGTTGCCAAACCTTGAACTAATCTTTGTTATTTTTGATCAAACGTTACTTTTATCTGTTATCTCCAAGCAAGAATCCTTTTACTAAAATTTTAATGATCAATGAAATTCATTCGACCCTTGCATTTTCAATACACTTCGCTTTAAGAGTAAGTTAAGAGTAAATTCCTGGGATATAGGATTCACTAACATAAGTCAACTTCCATCCTAGTCCATGTCTCTTTCACCCATGATTCAACCACAACGTATGAGATATTATGCCAAATCTTGACGAGATCCCAAATGTTATCTCAGCTTTTCTCTAATGAAATATGCTCAAGTCTTCTATAAAATCTCACTTTTATTTCCTATTGACTCTTTATTGTGAAATCACCCCACAGTTGGTTTATTTAAATGCAACTCCGATTTGTTTTCTATTAGATATGTTTCCAATCTGGTCCAATGGTTACTATTAATGCTTATTCTTTTTTATCTAAATTATAGGAAAAATAGCCAGAGCTGTATTTTTACCTGTGTTTCTAAATACGAGTATCTCCTTATTTGTTTTCCCTAGTCTCCATGACCTTCAACAAATGCGTAAGCTGTTTTTTCCTGCGGTTATCAATGAATTCCCGTATCTAAGTTCTCTAACTCTGATATTGAAAGAGATTGATCTTACTCAAAAGCAGTATCTATTTGTTATTATACTAAAATAAAATTTGATTCAAACTAATTTTCCGAATATGACGTTGTACCTTTACCCCAAGTACTTTTTTCCTACGTTATCAATGATAATGAGCTTCCATAGTTAAAGTAGCTCGGATATTTGAAAGCTTAACCTACTCCAAAGTAGTTGATTATTTAATTTTTTAAATCAAAAGTATGATTTTGATAGTCAATCTGGTATTTATCAATCTTAGGATACCCTATTTAAATAGGAAGGGAACATCCCAACATCTAGTAATCAAATCTGAACTTTATTTTATTGATTTTGTAGATCATAAATATTTTTATATTAAACAGTTTAACGTAAACACAGTTTGCAATATGAGATTTTTAGAGAGAATATATTGTATCATATTTGACTAGAGCTACGCTATGTATATGGTTATTTATGATGAAATTTTGAGTTACACAATTTAGGTGAGTTTATATGATGAAATTTTGAGTACACAATTTGGCCTCAAAGGGGAGGGTACCGAATTGAAGTGCTGAATTGTGAATAATGAGCTTAGGGAATAGAAGTGAGCTTTAGACTTTGGTAACACTATGTAATCTTTAGCTTGCTTGATTATTGAAGTCAATCTTAAATTTTATGAAAAGAATGGTTTAAAGCACCCATTTCACACCTACTTTTTTGAGCATTGTCCAAATAAATACTAAGTTGATGATTTTTATGTTAACCATGTTTTTGAATTTTAAGGTATAAATTTTGCTATTTTGATATGGTTTTGAATTTCAAGGGGTTAAAAATTGCTATTTTGATATCTTTTGAATTTTGTGTTATTTTTTTTTCTAAATTTTTAATTAATCATTTATTAATTTAAAATGGTTTCCAAAAATAATTTATCCAGTGTGTTGTATATATATAACTAATTCTAATTTAAATAGTGTTTTTTGGATTGTGTCCAAAAACTAATTATTTATATTTATTTTTAATTCTAATTTAAAAATATTTTTTGCAAAAATGATATATAATATATATTTTTTATTTACATAGGAAATACTTTTATATTTTACAGCGGAAGAATATACTCATTTTTCTCTTCGAAAAATGGTTAAGATTCAACAACAAAATTTGGAAAATTTGAAAAATATTATAGCCAAGTTGATTATATTACTTGCAAAAATTAAATATAGATGAATAAATGAAAAAATAACAATCATTTTCCCAATAACTTCAACTAAAGTAAAATATTAGTATTATATTTTAAAAATATTATCTGAAAATTAACAATATTTATCATAATTATATGGTTATAAAAAAATATAATTTTTAAAAAATTTCTAAAGAAAATATTGAATCTTTAATTAAAATGTGGTGATATACTATAACATATTAATGTTTAATGAGAAAGTGGTGATATATTTTACCATACTCATGTTAATTAAAAAGTGGAGATATACGATACCATTTTATTGTTAATATCTAATAAATATTACTTGTAATTATTTATGATTGTGTAATGTTACTCAAGTTTGAAATAAAATAAAGTTGTTGTGGTGGTTTTTGTTTGTTTATTTTAATTTGTGATATATAAAAAAAGGTGATAATATATATATATATATCAATTAGTGGTGTCTATTTATATGATATTTTACTTGTTTATATATATTTATATATATTTATGAAGAAAAAATTGACATTCATGGTCTACAAATATGAACACATGCTGGGAGTATATAACAAAAAGGCGTAACGTCCATTATTAGTGAAACATTATCTTTTGAAACATTATCTTGTGCTGCCCATTTATTAATTATGAGATTTTCTAAGTTCCTAAATTTTGAGCTACACCTTTATTTAGATAGGGAGTTAGCTACATCTTAATATGGCAGTACAGGATGTGGTCAAAGGACTGCTTTAAAAGATAGATTTCCAATTGATATTTACTGAGCCAACTAAGTCAATTTAACTTAGTTAATTGTTACAAGTTGCTATGAGAATAGAATTACAATTTAATTCCCATTTTAATTCAAGGACAAATTAAATTAGAATTTTTAGATGTTATTTTTAACATTTCAAGTTGCTATTTTTAACAGGTAAAAAAGGGCTTACATCACTTGTGTTAACCCTAAAGATTTTTAGGTGGAAAGGATTTTTAGGAATTCCAATGAGTTTTTAGTCCCAAAATTGTACATCTTTGTTTTAGAGACATGGAATCTTTTGATTTGGAATGTCAACCTCTACATCATAACCTAAGGTGAATTGTGTCAATAAAGGATACAAAGCTAACTAGGTTCATAGGGTAAGAACATTGAATTTCAAGCCTACATATGAGGGTTACATAGGCCTTAGCCTAGAAATGTAGCCATTTTATTTGAGTGCAAACGCTTTGTATGAACTCAACATTTTACTCCCAAGCCCATACAAGTATGGTTTTAACACTTTTAAGTCTAGTTTTGATGCCCTAGACATACAAGTATGGTTTTAACGCTTCAAGTCTAGTTTTGATGCCCTAGACATACAAGTATGGTTTTAACGCTTCAAGTCTAGTTTTGATGCCCTATAAATGTCAAGGGGAGCATTAGAAAAGTGATTTTGTTCATGGAAAGCACTTAGCAAAAAATTAAAAGAGTTTATATAGAAAATTTGGCATTTTTGGGTGTATTGCATGAACTTATTTTTCATGCAATACAACCCACAATGCATGAAAAAAATTTGTGATATAGTGAATATGGAGAGAAATGTTGGGGATGGTTAAGCTATTGTGTGAAGGATTAGGTTTACGGGCATGATGTGTTTTGCCAAAAAAATTTCTAGTGCGATACACTGCATAAACCAAAAATTTCAAGGTTGTGATAAAGCGGAGGAAATCCCTTTGTTGTGAATAAAATTTCTCGAGGTGCGATGTAACTTTATTTTGGCGTTATGTGCTGCATGGGCCAATTTTTTTAGAGATGTAACATGGAGTCGAGAGGAGAAGAAAATGGAGGAGGAAAGGAAACAATGGAGGAAAGGGAGAAGAATAAGAGCAACGAAAGAATGTTAAACGGAAGAGTAAATACAAAGATGAGTGAGGAAAGGTAGAGGAAGAGGAGGAAAGAGAAGGAAAGAGGGTAGAAAGAATAAAATATGGAAGAAAAAAGAGAAAGATGGAAGAGTAAGAAAAAAAGGGGGTCTCTATCACTAGGAAATAACTTTTTGCGTGTCTTTATGTATTGCATGAAGAAATTCTTCATGTGATGCATTGCAAGGTTATGAGTTTTTGGTTGGTGTGATAAACACATTGCAAGGTAGAACATTTTTCATAATGCAATGTCACATGGCAAAAATGTTTTAGGGTGATGAATTTTTTTAGAGAGATTAATAGGTAACGTGGCAAAAATGTTTGGATGTGTGACAATAAATTTTAGAGAAAAATGATATGTCACATGGAAAAAATGTTTGTGGCAGCGATACGAAAGTTTATAGAGATGCAATACAGTGCATA
The DNA here is from genome assembly GCA_031772625.1 of Pinus tabuliformis. Classification (NCBI taxonomy): domain Eukaryota; kingdom Viridiplantae; phylum Streptophyta; class Pinopsida; order Pinales; family Pinaceae; genus Pinus; species Pinus tabuliformis. Next base: position 1,420,857,580 of record CM062816.1, read on the forward strand.
GAGGAAGATTTTTTGAGTTGTGTTAAGTCAGAAGGAGACAAAATGCCTTTGAACATGTGAATGCAAGGGTCATCCATACAAGGGTGGGGTTCCGCCATAAAATGCCATGTCATCTAGCACAGATGCGTCCATGTACAAACGATGATGTGGTAGGAGACAAATAAATCTTTAACAACTTTAAAGGGCCATAAATTTGTGTGCATAGCTTGAAATTATGCAAGAATATAATTATAGGAGACCTCTCAATAAGTCAAATGTTTAGTTGACCCAATAAATGACCTTATCATAGTGCATATTTTTAATGCTATTTAGTGAGTTAAGTATGTTATAGTTACCAAGTTAGTGTGGGTTTATAACATTTTGGAGTTTCCTTTATTTTGATGTCGTGGATATGATGCCCATTTTTATGTCATTGTATTTTCATTAGAGGACAATATTTAGATATCATATCTTCCACTTTGAGCATTAAGTATTCAACATGGTCCCAATGTTGCCTTTCCTTACCCTTGTGCTTGAAAGTCATTCGTTCTTTTTTCTTCTCCAATTTGAGTAGCTCTCCATCAAAGAAGTTCCTTTAATGATGGGATGATACCTTTAGTTCCCTTAGAAGGATTTTGAAGATAACCAATATTCTTAGTAAGATCAAGTGTTTTTTCTACCAACCTCAAGGGTCATGGGAAGGAGGTGCAAACATATGGCCTTTCTTAATGCTATTATCATTAACAATGACACCATTCACATGATAAATTTTGCAATGCTTTTCAAGCCCTATAGATGGCATCCATAACAATTAAACATAGTTTCCCCATATTCCAATCATTGTAGATAGGTTACAAACCCAACCCTGATATATATATTGTCTAAGAAACCCTCTTCCCTAAGTTAACCTTGTCACCCAAGTTCAAAAAATTCCCAAGACTTTTGCCAATGGATTTTAAAGCATGTTCATTCCACAACTCCAAGGGGAGTGTAGGTAGTTTCATATAATTTGTTTTAATATATTCTTTCTCCTTTGCATCAAAACAAAGTTTCCAAAATTTATGGCAACATGGAACCCCTAAAAACCATTTGCTATAATTATTTAATCATATTCCCCATTCCTAAATATGAAAGCAAGTCAAGAAGTCACAAGTATATGAAATGTTTTCAAGCCAATGAAGTGGAGTATGTTTGGATTTGAATCTAATGAATAATTTCCCAAATAATATCAATATTGGACAACCCCATCATTTGAATTCAAATCACATTTTCTCTTAATATAAAATATCCATCTCAGTGTCAACCTCACATAGTAGGCCTTTCTTTGATTAAAACTTAATGTGTTGTAACCCATTTCCTTACCTTTAAGAATTGATACATGATAAACCCCTAGTTTACCTCCAACTAATTTCCAATCAACAATCCTCAATAGATTACACCACCATTTAATTACAAAACAAATACAACTTGAGGTAGAATTTGGCTTGGAATAGCATAACATATGATATTAGAAGGGGAATGAACAATTATGCACTATTTTGTCTAGATGAAAATGAACTTAGGGCACCAATGTCAACCCAAATGGTACTTGTAAAACATTAATAACCTTGAGAGATTGTTTCGATGTAGATTTGGACTTGGAGATTAACCTAACACCTGAGTTGTGGTTAGGTCATTGAGTATACATGTTTTATTCAATCCTACCACATTGCAGATACTTTTTAAACAATAGTTTTCCTTGCTTTCTAGAAACCTCTTGCATATTATGTTGATAACTCCTATGTGCAAGATCACAAGGACTTGAGTTACATAAGACTCCATTGCAACTGGGTTTCCAACGTTACTTCAAAGCTTCCAATATCTAAGTTCTCCTTAATTGTGCGTAATCACCTTGAGCCAACAAAATACTTTTAAGATGTATGATATAGTTGTTGAATGATGGTGTCATTGATGCCAACGTTAGCTAATGAACACTCTTATATTTGTCTGGATTGCATCAAGATGGAAGATCCAATGGAAGGATGGATGGAAACCCTAACTTTAGGGTTTGGATTCCCTAGGTGATGAGCCTATCCCGCACTTCTTGAAGGTTTTTGAAGAAGTAAATAATTTTTTTTCCTTGGAGATCCTCACCATTTGATTCTCCTTGTTGAGTTGGTTCTGGTGGTATGTGGAATGCCTCAAGAGCCCTAAAGGTTTCTGAGTTAATGATGATGTGGCAACATTGCATTGAACGAACTTTGGTAGATGTCATTAAGAAAAGAAGGGTTTATTCTTAGAAGAAAAATCAAATGACTTGGTCCAACACTTGAGGGAAGCAAAATTTAAATTTATATGGTCCTAAAATATTATGGCTCCAAGCAAAATTTAAATTTTTTTTTTTTCTATGCCAAAAATTTGAATTTTAAAATCCTCCAACTATTAAGTCAACTTACCTATTGAGAGGCACCCTTTCGATCCAAAATAAAAACTATGAAAGTGCATATTACCTTATTACTTTGGTATGAATTCAATGCATATCTTCTGGCTCTGATTTTATATTCAACCTTGTGGTAAAAGGATAAATCCAATGAGAGGCTCAGATGTCTTTGAAGGACAATGAATTCAATTTGCATAAGGGTTTCATTTTATTGTCTTTGCAGATGGAAGAGCGCGGTCTTCTAGATTGATGAATTAATCCCTATATTTTGAACAATGTGAAGAACATACATCTATAGCCTTCCATTTTGAACTAGGATTTGCTAGCAGCTATAATTATTTTGAACCTCTAGGCTATCAAATCTGTGGCTTTCGTGGAGGACATATTTGAAGATTTCCTAAAATATCTATGGATAGTACAAATTAGAGACTCGATTTTTGGGAATAATTTTTTTTTTGGCTTAATATTGCTTTGGGATAAGGCATCACTTGGTTTTATTTTGCAGGAGTTTCTTGAGGAAGTAGTCTTGTATATCAATTGAAGAAGGGATAATAATTCTATGAAGATTTAGACATGTTCTTGGTTCTAAAGCCTGCAATCATCATTATGTCAAGACCTATTATAATTTTCAGTCCATTCTAAAGTCAATGGTTGAAGGTGCTCGTCCAATATCAAAGATCAAATTTTTGCATTTAGACCCATGGACATTACGCCAATGCAAAGTTTTTTAGTGTTTTGGGCTAGGGATTGGTCCCGAGGTACTAAAATAAGGGATTCAATTATTGAGGCATTGCAAACACATCTAGATTTGCATAAAGTGTTCACCATGCTTAACAAAGAAGTGGCCTAATTACAATAATTACATTGGCTTACATATTCATATAATTTATACTCACCGTTGAGCCATCCTATAAGCATCATTGATTAAGGCATACCATTTTAAGACAAAAATTCAGATCAAATTATTGAAGCATCTATGTAGGAGCAAATTTGGTAGATATCTTGAAGCTTATCACACAACATGTAATTTGGTTTCATACAGACATGTGCTAACCTGAAGGTGGAGGTGGTTGCATATGAGGATTATTTGGGTATATAATAATTGTTGAATCCTTGACTTGGCAAACTCCTGATTTACTATGAAATTGTTAGAATGCGTAGCATAACAAGAAATCCATTGGACACATGACAAGAATAATTCAATAATAGAGTGGAGGCTCAATGATAAATAGGACCCAAATTTCCATTTTGTTTAATTTGATCGAAGTATAAAGTGGTCAAGAGCACACATTTTAAACAATTAAGTTTCAGGTGTGCATATTCTATTATATTTTATACACTGCCATTTTATAACACATTTTGCAATATCTGACTGGAATTATGTAGTACTAGCTAAACATTAGGACAAATTGTAGAAGAACACCCATATGTGATAATTTATAGAATGGTAAATCTATTATATATGTTTTATATGGTTAATTATGGTTTGTGGAGTCATATTTGATCCAATTTGAAAACTGAAGTAAGCACTGGACCCAGAGACAAACCTGGAGTAATTTTGTTTGAAGTAACAAATGATGCAGTAATATCTGATCTTGGAAACATAAATGAGATTTACTTGACAATGACAATGTTCTAGGAAAATTACAAGTGAATCCTTGATATAAAGAAACCTTGTATGGCAGTAAACCTTTGGAAGCAACTATAATGCAATAATGATATTAGTGATTATTGTGATTTGAAAACCATGATGATAAAGATGTTTTGGCAGTGTATCTTTGACGATAATGTTGACAATGTGATGACTAGGGTTTGGAAATACATTCTTGGAAGAAACAAAGTTATGTGTTGGCAGTTGTGGAGCAGTTTGATTTGTCATCGTGTTTGAGCGAAACTAGATTTTGTGACAAATTGAGCAAGGTCATTGTATGCGTAGACAATTGATGAAGTGAGAATTTACATGTTAGGTTTGATGTGCAGATTGTGCAGAAGTCAGATTGAGTGGAGTTGAGCAGGGATGATACTAGGATTTGACAGTAATATACTTACTAAACATAAGCAACAAAGTTTGTTTTGCAATTATTTTGTATTGATTCAAAGCACAGGTGGATGCAGTTTGAAAATTGTGAAACGTCGTCTGCCAGCTAATTAGGGTGGCAGGGTGGTGCAAAGCTGTATAGCGGAGTCTCCTTCAGGCTGGATCTTGAGAGCACTTCAGGGCGGAAGGGTGGTTCTAGGGTAGGTTTTAGTTCAAATAGGGTGTTGGAGTGTCCGCCTAGTAGCAACTAGTAAACAAGTTGTTGGAACATTTGTCAGGTTGAAGCCTAAGAACTAGGGCATTGGAGTGTCCTTCCAGTTGTGGTTGGTAAATAGGGCATATGATCTACCTAAATCTTTGATCTTGATGTAAATTTTGAAAGACAAATATTAAGAAGTGTTCAATGGTTTTTGTCTTGGAATTGTTTCCACCAAAAAAATTGTTGTCTATTGTATTGATGGTTGTGCATTTTTTAATGGTGTTAATTATCATTTATATGTTATTGATTTATGTTGATTAACTAATAAGGATAATTAATGCGCAATGAAGATAAAAATACTAATTGATAAGAAATATTGATTCACCCCCCTCTCAATATTTCCAACAATTGGTACCAGAGCCAAGTTCCTTTAATAGCAACTTAACAATTGGAAGGCAAATATCAAAGTGTAGAGGTGGGAAAATCAAAGAAGCAAGCCACTAAGCATTCAAAAGAATCAAAGGAACTTCCAACTATTGACATAGTTTCATATCCTCTTACCGCTGATGAAGAGAAATAGGGTTGGTCCAATTCCTATGTTCAATGAATTAAGTTTTGTATTATGGAAAGATAAAATGGAAGCTTATTCGCAATCTCATGGGTATGATGTATGGAAATATGTTGTTTTTGGAGATGCATTTACTGACGAATCTAGAAGGTACAATGTGAAATCCATGAATGTATTTATTAGTACTCTTTCAGACACCGTAAAAGAAAGTTAGTAAATTCTCATGAACCGATCATATTTGGGAGAAACTTAAAGATCTCTATGAAGGTCAAAAATATATTGGTCCAGATAAAGATGTTGATAATCGTACAGATCCTCATATCAAAGAATCTAAAAATGATGATGAAGAATAAGTAGAAAAGGACATGGAAAAGGAATTAATTAATGTATTCAAAGAATGCTGAAAATGAATATCACACACTCAAAGATAAAGTTGCACTTTTGAAACTCCAAGTGCAGGAAGCAGAAAGGGAAGAGAGAGACATGGCAAGACAACTAAAGGAATCTGGTCAAAGGTACGTATATGAAGTTGATAAAAAACAAAAGGAACTAGATGCATATTCAACATAAATTAGCAAGCTTAGAAAGGAAAATGAAAGACAGAAGGAACAAATACAAGTTCTTAATAAAGAAGCAGAAAATGTCACTCTTCTAAAGCTACAAGTAGAAGAAGTAGAAAAAAGAAGGAAAATATTGAAAAGATGGTTTCAAGAAGATATTGATCAAAATCAAGGAGAAATTGATGCAACCCTAACTGAAATCAATAAGCTCAAGGAATGGCAAGAGGAACACTTGCAGGCTATTGGGAAGAAAGATCAAGAATTGGCTCAATTGAAGATGAAGGCAAAAGAAGTGTTGGAAATACTGAGGGGGGGGGGGTGGTGAATCAGTATTTCTTACTATTTTTTTTTTTAATTGTTCTAGTGATTGCCAACAACCTATATAGATATGTATATGTATACAGAGAACGCAGAAATCAATAGCTGAATTTAATGCTTTTATTAAAACTCAAGACAGTGCAAATAAATAAATACAATATAACTCTGAGTGTGAATAGTTGCCAAGCTCCAACTTGGACTTCAGTGAGGCTCCAACCTCCAGAGCAGCAACTCTGTTTTGCAGTGGTTCTGCACTTAGGAGCACCTACCCAAATGACTTCAGTCCTGTTCAGTTCTGAGGCTCCAACTTCTTGGGCTCCAACCCACCCTTGGTATAAACAGGTATGCTGTTGCACTCTATTCAATTGAGGTTGTCTCACTCTTGCACTCCTGCCTCTACTGCTTTTGCTACTTCTATAGCCTCCGCTGCTTTTTTTGCCTCTTTTGCCTCTGCTGCTTCTACTATCTCACCCTCGGGTTCTTCACCACCATAACTGTGCCAACAGTTCTCTGTTTCTATTGTTTTATACATTCCCATGCCTTTGTCCATTCGTTTCCGCTTACACCGTCTCTTAGGCTTCCTCCTCAGTTGCTGTCGTTTCCTCTGACTCGCTTGATCTTTCAGTGTCCCTCCTTGATCGCTGTGACTGTTAGCTTTGCTATAAGATTAAGCTTTCAAGAGGTTCTCAGCAGTTGGTTTTGTTAGCTCTGCTACAACTTCAGTGCTTAATGGTCAAATTCAGGACTGATGGTTGGTTTGTGCCGAGAAAGCAGCGCGCAACAGTCTTTTCACCTTCCTCTCCTTCGGTTTCTTTACACTCTCTTAACCTCTCGCTGCTTCTATTTTCCTCTAAATCCTTGATAAACCTTAATTTCCCTTTTGTCCCGCCGTTTCTGTTTTATTCCAAAAACCCACGTAAATCCTTTTTCGTTTAGCCCTAGGCGCTAAGGTGTTAACACATATAACCGTGTGCTTTTGCCAAATCATATTACCCGCCGGGGCCCTCACGTTAGTGGATAAATGTGCATGATTAGATCCCGCCATCCGATCGCGTCCGCCATATCATCCGACGGCGTTCGCTAGCCCTCATCCCTCAAGCCGCGCCCGCAATAACCCGCGGGGAAAGCGGTTTCGTGCCCATTGCACCGACTATGTGTCGTTATTTCATTGGATCGTGCGGCCATATACAGATACTGCCCATCTTCGATAGGCGGTGTGATAATCCCGCTTACCGACTGTTTGTACGTCTCCCGCGCATTAACCTCCATGCCACTTTCCTGCGCAATAGCCGTTGGATTTGTCACGTGGAGATCTAACGACTCTTGACCACTCGTTTCCGCTGTTGCTCGATGGCTGTCGGATCTGGACGGCCGCGATCCGATGACCCTCGTTTCTTCATCTTATTTCCTCCCGATGGCTCCCTCTGATACGATCACCGCCGTCGAATCACGCGATTCAATGGCTGAGCTTTATCCGTGGTATATTTTCTCCTCTCGTCTCCATCTGCTCTGATGGCTCTGTGTGCTCCTCTTCTTCGGCTCTGTCTGCTCCTCTCGTCTCTATCTGCTCCTCGAATATTGCCATATTGACATCAATGACAATCTGTGTCCAACAATCTCCCCCTTTGTTATTGATGGCAATATTCTTCTGCTTTCTCCCCCTTTGACATCAATGGCAAAGGGATGCATATGGACTCCCCCTGTCAAACTGCTCCCCCTATCCTGCTACATCTTTATGAATGAACTTGAGTGATGATAAAGAAATAACCCCCATCTTTTGACGCAGATGTTCGAATGCTTCTTGAGGAAGAGGTTTTGTGAAAATATCAGCTATCTGCTCCTTAGTACTGATATATTCCAGGACGATGTTTTGTTCAGCTACTTGTTCACGGAGGAAATGATACTTGATTGGTATGTGTTTGGTTCTTGAGTGCATCACAAGATTTTTGCTGAGACTGATAGCACTTGTGTTGTCACAATAAACGGAAATTGGTTGATCTGTACATATGTCGAGATCTTTTAGAGCTTCCTTCATCCATAGTATCTGAGAACAACAGTTTGCTGCAACAATATACTCAGCTTCGGCTGTGGATAATGATATGGATGACTGTTTTTTTTCTGAGACAGGATACCAAACAGTCTCCTAGGAAGAATGCATTTCCACTAGTGCTTTTCCGATCATCTATACTTCCAGCCCAATCAGCATTGGTGTATGCAGTTACAGTCAGTGTTGAGTCCTTTGGGTACCAAAGACCGAAATCAGAAGTTCCCTTCAGATATCTGAGAATTCTTTTTACAGCTAATAAATGGGATTGTTTGGGAGCAGATTGAAATCTTCCCACCATTCCTACTGCTTGCATTATGTCTGGTCGTGTAGCTGTTAAGTATAGAAGGGCTCCAATCATTGACCTGTAATGAGTTGCATCTACTAGAGGGGAGTCATCATCTTTGCTCAGTTTGTAGTTTGTGGTCATAGGTGTGCTCATGGGTGCACAATCCTCCATTCCATATTTTTTGAGCATGTCTTTTAGATATTTGGTTTGAGATATACACAATCCTGCTCTAGTTTGAGATATTTGAAGTCCAAGGAAGTGGGACAACTCTCCTATCATTGACATCTCAAACTCTTTTGACATGTTTTGAGAAAATTCATGGCTCATTTCATCATTATTACTAGCAAAAATCAAATCATCGACATAAACAAGAGCAACTAGTAACTTACCTTGATCTGTCTTTATGTATAGATTGCTTCCAGCCACTCCTTTTTTGAAGCCTTGTTGTTGTAGATAGTGATCCAGTTTTGCATATCAAGCCCTAGGAGCTTGTTTCAACCCATATAAAGCCTTTTTCAACTTACAAACTAAGTCCTTTCCTGCTGTTAGATCAAAACCTTCTCGCTGCTCCATGTAGACTTCCTCCTTGAGTTCCCCATTTAGAAATGCTGATTTCACGTCCATTTGATAGATATTGAATCCTTTTGAGCAAGAAAATGCCAAGAACATCCTGATAGCTTCCATACGGGCCACTAGTGCAAATGTCTCTTCAAAGTCAGTTCCTTCAATTTGTGAATAGCCTTTGCAGACAAGTCTTGCCTTGTTTCTGATAACCTGTCCTTCCTCATTCATTTTATTTTTGAACACCCATTTGGTTCCTATTATGTTTTTTTCCTTTGGACGAGGTACCAGCTCCCATGTCTTGTTCTTCTCAATTTGGGTCATTTCTTCTTCCATGGCTTTTACCCAATGAGGATCCTTACTTGCTTTTGCAAATGTTTCTGGTTCTATCATAGATAGGAGGGCAATGACTTTTCTCTTAGGTGTAATTGTTATCCTTCTTCGGGTCTGCACACCTTCATCTTTATCGCCAATGATCTGCTCTTTTGGATGGTGTCTTTGGACATACTTTGTCTTAGAAGGGGTATTAGGTGGTTCTCTTTCCTCCTCTTCTTCTTCTTCTTCCTCATCTATTTTTTCTTCTTTAGGTTCTTCTTCTTCAATGAGAGAGTCATCTTCATGTTCTTCAATTTCCTTTACTGGAAGATCTTCATCAACCTTTACATCAATGCTTTCCACTATTTTCTTCAGTCGATAAATGTAGCACTTGTAAGCCTTGCTCCGTGTGGAGTATCCAAGAAATATCCCTTCATCAACCCGAGAATCAAACTTTCTTGGTGAACCATCATTTATTTTTATGAAGCACTTGCTTCCAAAGATCTTGAAGTACTTCACCGAAGCAGGGCTTCCTTTCCATAGCTCATAAGGAGTTTTATCACAATTTGGTCTTAATTGAGTTCGATTCAGTGTGTAGACAGCTGTCCCTACTGCTTCTCTCCAGAATCTAGGTTGTAAGTCTGCTGCTAATAACATAGTTCTTGCCATTTCTTGGACTGTTCGGTTTCTTCTTTCAAATACCCCATTTTGCTGAGGTGTTCTGGCAACCGAGAATTCCCTTTTAATTCCATGAATATTATAGAACTCACTAAACTTGTTTGATGTGAATTCTCCTCCTTTGTCTGTTCTGAGCCACTTAATTTTTGAATCTTTTTCATTTTCTACAAGGGCTTTTAGATTCTTGAAACACTCAAAAAGTTTCAGATTTATACTTTATGAAATATATCCACATCATTCTAGTATAATCATCAACAAATAACACAAAGTACCTTTCTCCTTGGAGTGCTTGATTTCTAGTTGGCCCACATACATCAGCATGGATGATCTCTAAGGGCTTCGATGTAGAGTGTTCCTTTGTCTTGTGGCTGATTCTGGTCTGCTTTCCATGTTGACATGGACCACATACTACTTGATTTGGTTTGAACAGCCTTGGGATGTATTGTACAGCTATTATCTTGCTGATATTGATCATATTTTCGAAGCTTGTATGTCCAAGTCGCTTGTGCCACAACCAACTCTCACCTGTCTGACTCAGGTAGCATTTATTTTCTTGAATCTGGTTCAGAATGTAAATGTTGTCTAGTGTCCTCACCCCTTTTGCCACAAGTTTCCCTGAGGTAGAGTTCCTTATTTCACAGTCTTTGGTGCTGAAAACAACCTTATGTCCTTGATCACAGATTTGGCTAACACTCAAGAGGTTGTGTTTGAGGCGATCAACCAGCAGAGCATCTTGAGCTTTTCCTTTTCCATTGATCAGAGTAACTGTTTCTTTTCCTACAATTCTGCCAGATCCGCTTCCAAAGGACACATTCCCTTCCTTTTTGCTCAGTGAGACAAACTTCCTTCTGTCTCCTGTCATGTGTCTGGAGCACCCACTATCTATAAACCACTGGTTTCCATTATTTTGAGCATATAGAGCTAGGCCGCATTTGTCCATGCTGGAGTTCTTGCTACTCGTCTTTCTTCCTTTGAGTGGGCAGTCTTGTTCATAGTGTCCATTATTGTAGCAAAAAGAGAAAATCAGATCAAATTTGGTCAAGGGATCAAATGAATTAAAGGTTTTGATTTGTCCCTGCCTTTTGGGGGCATATGAGTTGATTATTCTATCCTTTAGCTTTGTCTTTTCATTTCTGCGAGCCATACAATGTCTGGCTTGATGACCGAAGTTTTTACAGTGAAAGCAGTGTCCAAGAAAGATGGTTTTGTATTTGTTGAAGCAACCATGGTTTGAGTTGATTTCCTTCTTGGGAATTACTCCTCCCTCGTTCTTTGGATTTGCGATGGGCCCTTGGTGGAGTACAGGTTTGTATTTGTTGTAGTGTCCATGATTCGACTCCACATTCTTCTTTGGAGTAATTCTCTCTTCATTCTTGGGATCTGGGGTGCAGTTTCATCTTTTAGATTGCAGGAAAGTGCATCGGCATAGCTTTTCGCATTATTCTTAGTGCTTGAGGATTCTCCTTTGAAACCTATTCCAGACTTGTCATGTTGAGGTTTTTGATTTTTCAGAATAGTCTCAAGTATTTGAGAGCCTTTACAGCCCTTTTAATTTGCTCCAACTCCTTTCTCAGAGACACTATTTCGGTCTCGCGTTCTTCACAAGTCTCTTCCTTTTCTTTAAGCTTTGCTTCCAAGAGATCTTCTCTCCTCCTTATTTCCTCGTTTTCCACTTTGAGAGAAATGATTTTGTTTCGTAGTTTCTCATTTTCTTCAATGGCACTTATTAACAGTTCATCTACATTTCCTTCCGCTGCTTTTTTTGCCTCTGCTGCTTCTACTATCTCACCCTCAAGTTCTTCACCACCATAACCGCGCCAACAGTTCTCTGTTTCTACTATTTTATACATTCCCATGCCTTTGTCCATTCGTTTCTGCTTACACCGTCTCTTAGGCTTCCTCCTCAGTCGCTGTCGTTTCCTCTAACTCGCTTGATCTTTCAGCTTCCCTTCTTGATCGCTGTGACTGTTAGCTCTGCTATAAGATTAAGCTTTTGATGGGAAAGAAGCAGGTTTGGCAGTGCTGGTTGTTCTTTCAAGAGGCTCGTAGCAGTTGGTTTTGTTAGCTCTGCTACAACTTCAGTGCTTAATGGTCAAATTCAGGACTGATGGTTGGTTTGTGCCAAGAAAGCAGCGTGCAACAGTCTTTTCACCTTCCTCTCCTTCGGTTTCTTTACACTCTCTTAACCTCTCGCTGCTTCTATTTTCCTCTAAATCCTTGATAAACCTTAATTTCCCTTTTGCCCCGCCGTTTCTGTTTTATTCCAAAAACCCACGTAAATCCTTTTTCGTTTAGCCCTAGGCGCTAAGGTGTTAACACATATAACCGTGCGCTTTTGCCAAATCATATTACCTACCGGGGCCCTCACCTGTCACGTCAGTCGATAAACGTGCATGATTAGATCCCGTCGTCCGATCGCGTCCACCATATCATCCGACGACGTTCGCTAGCCCTCATCCCTCAAGCCGCGCCCGCGATAACCCGCGGGGAAAGTGGTTTCGTGCCCATCGCACTGGCCACGTGTCACCGTTTCACTGGATCGCGCGGCCATATACGGATACCGCCCATCTCCGATAGGCGGTGCGATAATCCTGCTTACCGCCTGTTTGTACGTCTCCCGCACATTAACCTCCATGCCACTTTCCTGCGTGATAGCCGTTGGATTTGCCACATGGAGATCTAACGACTCTCGACCACCCGTTTCCGCTGCTGCCCGATGGCCGTCGGATTTGCATGGCCGTGATCCGACGACCCTCGTTTCTCCATCTTATTTCCTCCTGATGGCTCCCTCTGATACGATCACCGCCGTCGAATCACATGATTCAACGGCTGAGCTTTATTTGTGGTATATTTGCTCCTCTCGTCTCCATCTGCTCCGATGGCTCTGTGTGCTCCTCTTCGACTCTGTTTTCTCCTCTCGTCTCTATCTGCTCCTCGAATATTGCCATATTGACATCAATGACAATCTGTGTCCAACAAGAAGCAGGTAAATCCCCATGTGACGAAGGTACAAGCTCTAAGAACACTATTGATGAGAAGACTGACAATAGGATCCCTCAAAGATCAAATCAAAATGAAAAACCAAAGAAGGTTGAAAATGTTGCAGCTCCAAGAAATAATGTTGAAGCAATCAAAGGATAGGATCAACAAAGAAATGTACCTCCACCAAGAAAGAACAAATACATAAGAACATCTAGATAATATAACTCATCCAGGTGCGCTAATTTGTTTAATGGTTATTTTTTTTCATGTACTAAATTTGGTTCATATGGCTAGGGATGCTAAAGCTTATGACATATACACTTATCAAGGGCATTATCAAAACCATAGAAGTAAGGTTGCAGGAACTCAATTATATGTCCGCTGAAATGATTTTGTTCGCTGAAATTATATGTTTGTCGCTCCATCATTCAGGCCAAATGTTTAATGCTACAAATGCCATAACTATTGACATATAGAACACGATTGCATGCACAAGATGGAACCTTTCATGATGGACAACCCTAATATAAGGTACACAAAGTCCGGAGAATAAAACATATACAAGAAGACCAAGCAATTGAGAAAGTCTCAACAATAATGTTTTTTGGTTTTGTAAAGGCAAGAGAGCATGATGAATCCATAATAGAAGATGTCAATGTTCGAGATGATCCAGCTTTTGAGCTAGTTTCTACCTTATTTTGAACTTAGCTGTTGAAGATTCCATGTCCAGTGAATGTTGAACAGGGGAGCCTATATAGCAGGTTGATAGATGACAAATGATAGATTGCATAAGCAGTCAGAGCAGTTTTTAGCATCATGGGAAACTTAGTAGAATAGTTGCTTCAAATTGACAAGTCATGGAAAGGATTGCAAAAATATTCAGGTAGTATCAGATGTGTCAAGTCATGGGATCATAATAGGCTAGGGGAAGAGAAACAATCAGAGAAAGTAAGATAGTCTATTGCAAGAAGCATGAAAGGAATATATTTTGTTAGGGGGAGAATAACAATTAAAGGAATACAGGTCCACAATGATCATCATCTCTTCCAAATTGACAGATAGGAAGAAAGGAATATCATTAGAAGAAGTAAAACAAGTCATCAAAATTGTGGGAAAATTAGTTTACTTGAGGAATAATAGGTTTGCAGAGTAAAATTGCACAAGGTATTAGTTATGGCAATTCTTATGAATCACAACATTTCAAGAAGGGACATGTTTTTTTTATTGTAGCAAGCATTGATTAAGGCATCTCGAAGAAGATATGGTATCTTGAAGGAAGACAAAAGAAGGCTTCTTGTCAGGGGGAGCATAGGCAAGTTACAGGTCCATAGAAAAACGCTGTTTGTTAGGGGGAGTCACCCTTTTCCATTGGTGTGAAAGGGGAAGAGAAATCAGGGAAAGGAGATCGAGGATGAAGTGAGGGGGAGATGTAATCACAAAAGGAGTATGTGGTGCCATTAGTAACAAAGGGGGAGATTGTTGAATGGTGTTGTCATTGATGCCAATGTTAGTTAATGAATGCTCTTATATTTGTCTGGATTGCATCAAGTTGGAAGCTCCTATGGAAGGATGAATAGAAACCCTATATTTATGGTTTGGATTCCTTAAGCGATGAACTTACCCCACGCTTGTTGAAGGTTTCTAAAAAAAAAATCACTAAATTTTCCTTGGAGATACTCACCATTGGATTCTCCTGATTGAGATGGTTCTGGTTGTATGTGGCACGCCCCAAGAGTCCTCACAATTTGTGAGTTATGGACAAGAACCCCAAAGGTTGATGACATGGCAACATTACATTGAATGAATTTTGGCAGTTGTCATTATGAAAAGAAGGGTGAAGGATAAAATTTGATCTTAGAAGAAAATTCAAATGACTTGGTCCAATTTTTTAGGGAATAAAAATTTAAATTTATATGGTTCTAAAATCTTTTGGCTCCAAGCAAAATTTTTAATTTTTTTTTTAATCCCAAAAGTTTGGATTTTAAAAACCTCCAACTATTAAGTCAATTGACTTATTGAGAGGTACCCTTTCGATACAGAATAAAATCTATAAAAGGGCATCTCACCTTATTAATTTGGTATGAATTGAATGCATATCTTATGGCTCTGATTTTATATTCAACCTAGTGGTAAAAGGATAAATCTAATGAGAAGCTTGGATATCTTTGAAGAACAACGAATTTAGTTTGCATCAGGGTTTTGTTTTCTTGTCTTTGCAGATGGAAAAGCGCGGTCTTTTGGATTGATGAATCAAGCCCTATATTTTGAACAATGTGAAGATCTATCTACATACATTTGCGATCTTCCATTCTAAACTAGGATTTGTTGGCAGTTACAATTATTTTGAACATCTAGGCTATGAAATCCGTGGCTTTCGTAGAGGACATATTTGCGGATTTCCTAAAATCTCTGTAGCCAGTAAAAATTAGACTCGATTTTTCGAAATATTTTTTCTTTTTGGCACAATATTACTTTGGGATAGGGCCTCACTTGGTTTTATTTTGCAGGAGTTTCATTGATCCTATCTTGAGGAAGCAATCCTGTATATCAACTTAAGGAGGACTAATAATTCTCTAAAGATTCAGACCTATTATTGGTTCTAAACCCTGCGGTCATCACTGTTTCAAGATCTATTATAATTTTCGGTCCATTCTGAAGTCAGTGGTTGAAGGTGTGCGTCCCATATCAAAGATAAAATTTCTACTTTTAGACCTCTGGACATTAGACTGTTGCAAAATTTCTGAATGTTTAGTGCTAGGGCTTAGTCTTGAGATACTGAAATAAGGTATTGCAAACACATATAGGTATGCATAAAGTATTCACCATGCTCAATAAAGAAGTGGCCTAGTTACAATCGTTACCTTGGATTACATATTTATATACTTTGTACTCACCGTTGAGCCATCCTTTGAGCATCATGGACTAAGGCATACCATTTTAAGACCAAAATTCAAATCAAATTAATGAAGCATCTATGTAGGAGCACATTTGGCAGGTATATTGAAGCCTATTGCATGACATGTAATTTGGTTTCATACAGACACGTGCTAACCTGAAGGTGGAGGTGGTTGAATTTGAGGATGATATGGGTATATAATAGTTGTTGGATCCTTGACTCGATAGACTCTTGGCTAACTATACAATTGCTAGAACACATAGCAAAGCAAGAAATTCATTGGACACATGACAAGTATAATTCAACAATAGTGCAGAGGATCAATGCTAAAGATGACCCACATTTCCCTGTTGTTTAGTTTGATCGAATTATAAAGTGGTCATGAGTACGCCTTTTGAATAATTAAGGTTCATGTGTACCGATTCTATTATATTTTATGCACTGCCATTTTGTTGCACATTTTGAAACATCTGACTGAAATTATGTAGTAGTAGCTCAACAATGGAACAATTTGTAGAACATCACCTAGATGTGATAATTTGTTAAATGCTAAATGTATTATATATGTTTTATATGGTTAATTGTGGTTTATGGATTCATATTTGATCCAATTTGAAAACTGAAGGAAGCACTGCACCCAGAGATAGACTGGAGTAATTTTGTTTGAAGTAACAAATGATGCAGTAATATCTGATCTTGGAGACGTAACAAGATTTACTTGATAGTGACAACGTTCTAGGAAAATCAAAAGAATCCTTGATATAAAGAAGCTAGGGCTTAGTCTTGAGATACTGAAATAAGGTATTGCAAACACATATAGGTCTACATAAAGTATTCACCATGCTCAATAAATAAGCGGCCTAGTTACAATAGTTACCTTGGATTACATATTCATATACATTTTACTCACCGTTGAGCCATCTTTGAGCATCATGGACTAAGGCATACCATTTTAAGACCAAAATTCAAATCAAATTAATGAAGCATCTATGTAGGAGCACATTTGGCAGATATATTGAAGCTTATTGCATGACATGTAATTTGGTTTCATACAAACACGTGCTAACCTGAAGGTGGATGTGGTTGAATTTGAGGATGATATGTGTATATAATAGTTGTTGGATCCTTGACTCAACGGACTCCTGGCTAACTATACAATTGTTAGAACACGTAGCAAAGCAAGAAATTCATTGGACACATGACAAGTATAATTCAACAATAGTGCAGAGGATCAATGCTAAACATGACCCACATTTCCTTTTTGTTTAATTTGATTGAATTATAAAGTGGTTAGGAGTACACCTTTTGAATAATTAAGGTTCATGTGTACCTATTCTATTATATTTTATGCACTACCATTTTGTTTCACATTTTGAAACATCTGACTGGAATTATGTAGTAGTAGCTCAACAATGGAACAATTTGTAGAACATCACCCAGATGTGATAATTTGTAAAATGCTAAATGTATTATATAAGTTTTATATGGTTAATTGTGGTTTATGGATTCATATTTGATCCAATTTGAAAACTGAAGGAAGCACTGGACCCAAAGATAGACCTGGAGTAATTTTGTTTGAAATAACAACTGATGCAGTAATCTATGATCTTGGAGACGTAACAAGATTTACTTGATAGAGACAATGTTCTAGGAAAATAACAAGAATCCTTGATATAAAGAAGCTAGGGCTTAGTCTTGATACACTTAAACAAGGTATTGCAAACACATATAGGTTTGCATAAAGTATTCACCATGCTTAATAAAGAAGCGGCCTAGTTACAATAGTTACCTTGGATTACATATTCATATACTTTGTACTCACCGTTGAGCCATCCTTTGAGCATCATGGACTAAGGCATACCATTTTAAGACCAAAATTCAAATCAAATTATTGAAGCATCTATGTAGGAGCACATTTGGCAGATATATTGAAGCATATTGCATGACATGTAATTTGGTTTCATACAGACGCGCTAACCTGAAGGTGGAGGTGGTTGAATTTGAGGATGATATGGGTATATAATAGTTGTTGGATCCTTGACTCAATAGACTCTTGGCTAACTATACAATTGCTAGAACACATTGCAAAGCAAGAAATTCATTGGACATATGACAAGTATAATTCAACAATAGTGCAGAGGATCAATGCTAAAGATGATCCACATTTCCCTTTTGTTTAATTTGATCGAATTATAAAGTGGTCAAGAGTACGCCTTTTGAATAATTAAGGTTCATGTGTCCCTATTCTATTATATTTTATGCACTGCCATTTTGTTGCACATTTTGAAACATCTGACTGAAATTATGTAGTAGTGGCTCAACAATGGAACAATTTGTAGAACATCACCCAGATGTGATAATTTGTAAAATGCTAAATGTATTATATATGTTTTATATGGTTAATTGTGGTTTATGGATTCATATTTGATCCAATTTGAAAACTGAAGGAATCACTGGACCCAGAGATAGACCTGGAGTAATTTTGTTTGAAGTAACAAATGGTGCAGTAATCTCTGATCTTGGAGATGTAACAAGATTTACTTGATAGTGACAAAGTTCTAGGAAAATAACAAGAATCCTTGATATAAAGAAGCTAGGGCTTAGTCTTGAGATATTGAAATAAGGTATTGAAAACACATATAGGTCTACATAAAGTATTCACCATGCTCAATAAATAAGCGGCCTAGTTACAATAGTTACCTTGGATTACATATTCATATACTTTTTACTCACCGTTGAGCCATCTTTGAGCATCATGGACTAAGGCATACCATTTTAAGACCAAAATTCAAATCAAATTAATGAAGCATGTATGTAGGAGCACATTTGGCATATATTTTGAAGCCTATTGCATGACATATAATTTGGTTTCATACAGACATGCGCTAACCTGAAGGTGGAGGTGGTTGAATTTGAGGATGATATGGGTATATATTAGTTGTTGGATCCTTGACTCGACAGACTCCTGGCTAAATATACAATTGTTAGAACACGTAGCAAAGCAAGAAATTCATTGGAACATGACAAGTATAATTCAACAATAGTGCAGAGGCTCAATGCTAAACATGACCCACATTTCCCTTTAATTTGATCGAACTATAAAGTGGTCATGAGTACGCCTTTTGAATAATTAAGGTTCATGTGTACCTATTCTATTATATTTTATGCACTACCATTTTGTTGCACATTTTGCAACATCTGACAGGAATTATGTAGTAGTAGCTCAACAATGGAACAATTTGTAGAACATCACCCAGATGTGATAATTTGTAAAATGCTAAATGTATTATATATGTTTTATATGGTTAATTGTGGTTTATGGATTCATATTTGATCCAATTTGAAAACTGAAGGAAGCACTAGACCCAGAGATAACCCTGGAGTAATTTTGTTTGAAGTAACAAATGATGCAGTAATATCTGATCTTGGAGACGTAACAAGATTTACTTGATAGTGACAATGTTCTAGGAAAATAACAAGAATCCTTGATATAAAGAATCCTTGTATGGAAGTAAACCTTTGGAAGCACCTATAACTCAACAATGATATTAGTGATGATTGTGATTTGACAACCACGATGATAGAGATATTGTGGCAATGTATCTTTGAAAATAATAATGACAACGTGACAACTAGAATTTGGCAACATAATTTGAGTAGAAATCAAGTTATGTTTTGGTAGTTGTGGAATGGTTTGATTGGTCACTATGTTTGAGCAGAACTAGATTTTGTGACACATTGAGTAAGATCATTGTATGCATGGAAAATTGATGAAGCAAGAGTTTACATGCTAGGTTTTGATGTGCAGATTGTGCAACAGTTAGATTGAGAAGAGTTGACCAGTGAGGATTCTGGGATTTGATAGTGATATACATACTAAACAGAAACAACAACATTTGTTTTGCATTTATTTTGTATTGATTTAGAGCATAGGAGGATATAGTCTGAAAATTGTGAAACGTGGTCCGCCCACTGATCAAGGTGGCAGGATGGTGCAAGGCAGGAGAGTGGAGTCTCCTTCAAGTCGGATCCTGAGAGCACTTCAGGGTGATAGGGTGGTGCTAGGGTAGGTTGTAGCATGCATAGGGCGTTGTGATGTTTGTCCAGTAGCAACTGGTAAACAAGGTGTTGGAGCATCGATCAGGTTGGAGCTCGAGAATTAGGGTGGAGTGTCCTTCCGGTTGCAATTGATAAATAGGGTGTAGGAGCGCCCTAGAGGTTGGAGCTAAAAACTTGATGTAAATTTTTAAAACAAAAATATTAAGAAGCATTCAATGGTTTTTGTCTCGGAGGGGTTTCCACATAAACATTTGTTTTCTACCATCTTGATGGTTGTGCTTTGTTGAATGGTGTTAATTATTGTTTATATGATATTGATTTGTGTTGATGAAATCATAAGGATAATTAATGCTCTATGAAGTTAAAAATAATAATTGATAAGAAATACTGATTCACCCCCTCTTAATATTTCCAACAATAATTTTCACATATGACTTCAATAGGATGAAGAGAAGTCAACAATTTCCTATTTCTCCTACATAACTCCATTCTCTCTCTTTCTCCTTTCTCTCTGTGTGTGTGTGTGTGTGCACGCGTGCATCAAAGGTATTCCAAAGACATGTTGTTGATAGAGAGGCCATAGATCAAAATTTCAAATTCCGCTGAGTCCCTCGAATTTAAGGTGGCTGTTATGGCTAGCGACTGGTTTTCCTTTCCTTCAAGAAGTGGGGTTCCCATAAGGTTTTCCTTGGAAAAAAAATAGTCTACACAAATGTGATTGATTGGTAATTTTGGTATTGAAATTCCTATATGAATATTTAAATCTCCGAAGTGATGCTCATGTAAGTTGGTTGATTATTGTTACAACTAGGTGCAAGTCATGGGATATTTTGATGGAGTAAATATATTTTGATCATTACCTTTTTTCCAAATGATTGGTTTCTTGAGTCAAATTACTAATATTGATTGAAAGCATCTATCAAATGAAAAACATGTATAAATAACCTAAATTATTTTTTATTAAGTCCTATAATATTAATTAGTAAAGTAAATATTCAATATCTATTGATAATGTTCATGAATAAATCAAAGCTTATATTCTAATAACACAAATAAGTGTTTCAAAATATATTTCTCATCCCATTTGGTCACTTGAAAGTAATGCTCATAGTTCCACAAAAACTACCCATGTGTAATCATAAAACAAATAATAATCAATAAATTTGAATTTTTTTCCTTATAGCCAAGGATAAAAAACCCTGGAGGCTTCATTACTATTGGTGGTCGGTACTTAGGATAAATTGCTAGTGCCTAATTTCTAAACACTAAAACACTTAGGGATAAAAAAATTTGAACTCATGATCTCCCCAACATCCTGTGAGAGATTGCACATCTAACTCATGACTGCTAGAGGTAATCCTCAAGGCTATTATAACATTTTTACTTACAACTTAATAACATGCCATATTTACTTGAAGAGTATGTGTGTATCTTTCTTATTGTCCATCTCTCTCTCTCTCTCTCTCTCATATATATATATATATATATATATATATATATATATATATATATATATATATATATATATATATATATATATATATATATATATATATATGGGAAATCATAATTTCGTTATATATAAAACACTGTTAGATTATATCGTATAACCATTTTCAATCTCTCTAAAATAGACAAATACAATGGTATGGAAGCTGATATTGAATAGCTTATTTGAGTTCACCTTGTTATTCATCCTTCATTATGTTATCATTATTCCTCACATTATCCTATTTATTTTGATATGTTATTAGAGTAATCCAACTGTCGTTTGAACTTTAGGGCATGAGACAATTTGTAGATTGTTGTTGTAACAAATTTGTTCTAGTCTTGAGAAGAGGATCCACCATTATGATTTTTGAGATGGAGTATTAAATCTTTGTTGGAGTAGATAACATATTAGTTGAGGATCCAACTATCAATTTGAAAGTGTTGCCATATTAATTGAGAGTTAGAGGGAGTCTTTGTTACATTTCAAGTCATCATCGATTATTAGTAGTCATATCACCACGAAGCAGTTCAATAGAAACCATTATTTGGAAGTGACCATTGTAATACATATTGTGTCATCTAATGAAATAAGATACAACAACTAGATTTAAATACCGAGTGGCTATCTCCATGATTCAAATTGTGAGCAATGGGTTATCAAATTTCATAGATACTAGATTTTTAAAGAACTTTCCACTCATATGATTGATGCATGTTAACATCATATATTCGACTATATTGTGATTAAAGGACACACACACACACATGGGTTTGGAATGACCATATTAAATCCAATAATTTGTGTATGAACCTGTCCACATTGAATTTTTTAGAGACACTGTTGTTTATGTAAGGTCCCATATGACCTTAAGACTCTAAATTAAGTGCACAAACCAAAATTACATCAAATTAAATAAAAATTACAACAATTTCATTAAAAAATACATATAAAATAATGAATTCGAGTTTGCTTCCTTTTACTATTATTAAATTATTTCCTATTTTTTCACCAATTTCACACAAAGATTCTTGTAGAGATTTAACTAATTTGAGAAATGCATATGCTAAAAGATTTATGGAACCTAAATATGAAATAACAATGTACTAAATCATGTATACTTTATGATTGAAACAACTTATTTGAATCCACATGCAAGTTAATGCAATACATAAGTAAGATTACCAAAATATTGATTTACACATTTTTACAAACACTTTCATAGTAGATTTATTAAATTCATTTTCACATTTATACAAAAAATTTCCAGGCATAAGAAGTTATAGTCATTAAGACATTTACTCTAACACTCTACATGGATAAAAACTACAACCATTGAGGCTTTTATTGAAATACTTTGCATGTAAACTCATTTAACTCATTAAGGAATTAAGGCAAACACATTTTAGACTATTAGCCTATAACCATCAAATCAAATCACACACAAGTAAGGGTCTAGAATAAGTTTATGTTGTATTACACAATAAGTTCTTAGAACATAACCTACATGGTCGTTGAGTAATTCTAAAAAGCTGCTAGATTACAAAATTGAGTTTTGAAAACTTATTTTTTTTGGAATCAAAATGGGGATTCTAGGTCCACATGGCATGGATACCCTATGAAGTTGTGTTGGTTCATAGTTGAACCGTCCAAAAAAATCATATTTCTAAATCACATCAAAGATTTAACTTCTAAAATATGTATGTACATTTCGTCAAATATATGGCATGCAAAGAAGCCATTGAAACCTCAATTAGAGAATACCAACAGAAATGAACAAATTATCTATCTAGACTTTTCTAATATTACAAATATTTCAAAGTAAATGGAATACATAAAATTCCCATAATAATAAGAAACTAGATCAAAGAATATCAATTAAAATAAACATTATTGCATGCCCCCTTTGAAATATTTTACTTCTCCTCATGAGTAATCTGTACGAGCCATGGTATTAAAAGAGGGAGATATTATGTTGTTTTAAAAAAACTTTTACAAAGTTTGTCTTCTTTTTCCCTTGCATAACATTTATACCTTCACAGATGCCATACAAACTGCCTGGTTACTTGAAATGTTAGATGAGAAAAAATATACCATATGCTTAATAATTAACCATGAAATTTGAATAATTTTAGAGGAAATGTTCAAAGCATTTCTCAAGTTTATAAAAATTATCTAAAAAATTAGACAACACAATATAAAAAGGAAATTAAATGGAGCTGAAAAATATGCTTGGATCTTAGTTGATTTTCTTCCTTCAACAACTCCATTGGAACTTAGTTGAATTTCTCCCT
Organism: Pinus tabuliformis; assembly: GCA_031772625.1. NCBI lineage: Eukaryota > Viridiplantae > Streptophyta > Pinopsida > Pinales > Pinaceae > Pinus > Pinus tabuliformis. Next base: position 1,420,881,268 of record CM062816.1, read on the forward strand.
CCAACAACTTCGCTTGCCAACCCAAGAGACTATTCATTTTTTCCACCCAACCATATCCAATTGAAACCATTTTTCCCTGGAACCCCCAAGTTGTATGAGCTCACAAATAGTACCAACTTCAACAATAGTGAGAAATGTTAGGAAAATTAAGGAAAATACCTTATCTTCCTCTCGACACTACTCAATCTCCATCAACTAGGCAAATCTACTTGGAGTTTTAGTTCAAGAATTTGGAAATCATTTCGGCAACATCCGTCTACTCTCCAGGTCTCCCCTACCATGGGAAAAATCCTTCATTATTTATAGGAACTGAGTGGGGTGACACCTCACAATTCTGATGCAAAATTAATTTATTTTTAATTTACCATAATTCATATTATTCACCACCACCTAAGATGACACTTCCCTAATTTTCATCTTTATTTGATAACCTAAATTATGTAATATTCATCACCTATTGTGTCCACTTTAGGAATTTTATTATTATTTATTTTTCACAGATGGATAATAAATAATTTTCATTAAAATAATATTTATTTTAAAAGACCCTCTAAAGTGTGTAAATTTGGAGTTAATTTAATTTAAAGTTTAACTTAGATTAGTTTACCTGGTTGATTCATGCCCTTGAGTGGTGTTTTTTTATTGGAGAATAGGAATTCCGCACCCCTATTGTGCACTTATACCGACTTATTAGGACTCCACACCCTTTCCATGTACCTAGCACTCCACATCTTAGTAGAATAAAGATGCCACCCTTGATCTATTCCAAAGATCCAAGACTCCACACCTTGATCTTCCAAAAAGTTAGGACTCCACGCCCTAATATTTTTCATAGATTCAAGACTCCATGTTTTGATCTTCCATGGGTTCAATAATCCATGCCCTAACCGCCATGGATTCTTGTTTATTCTTCTTTGAAGCTCCAAGATTCACCTCAAGGTACTCGTTATGAGCTCATACCAATTTGATGGTATGTTTACAAGGTCTTATTTCCCTAGACCTGCACACATCATAACCTTATAGATTAAAATAATCAATTAAAATTCATAATGAATTAATTCAATCACTTTTTACCCAAATGTGTACATGACCTCCATAATCATTTATAATTGAGCATCCTTCTCAGCAAGTAACTAAGTTCTAAGCCAAATCCTACTCAATACAAGGTTAATAATACATAATCATTCATTATCACAAGATCATAATCATTTATCTTTTATGCACAACAATGATCATATATATGTCACAATCATATGTCATATACCATGTCATTCACTAAATATAGAAAATAACATACATATAACATGTTCTTAATCATTGTTGATCTGATACACATAACCAGTGTCATATAACCACACATGAGAAGGAATACAACTATGTAATATATACGACAACGTTCCCCACTGAAATAACTGATCTAAGTCCATAACATATATGTGTGCCATACATAATCCATAAAAAATCACCTTCATTAGGTGTCACAACATTGTACTAGGAATCAATGGGACACTACATACTCCTCCTAGAGAAAAATTGGCCTGAAGTTTAATTAAAAAAATCGAAACTCAAGACACATAGTAGATCTACATCCAACAAGTAAATAGAAGCAACAAAAATATAATTGATCAGAACTTTTGACAAGACATCGATGAACCCCCCTTTTTTATAACAAAACTTGACAAAAGGCGGAAAACATTTATGTGCTATCAAAGTTTTATTTGATTCAATAGGAATTGGTTAATCTCATGATTCTAACACATATTTTCCTTCAAGATAATCTTTTACAATTTAGCATATACACATATGATATTTTTAGCAGTACCAAAAACCAACATCCAATTTGTTCTTGCACTTTTCCTTTACTAAGGACAAAATTTACGTATGTTGTTGTTTAAGTTTGTCACCAAGTCACTTCAGGGCAAGAAATTTGTAATTGGGGTAAATAAAATATCATCAAAGCCAAATCAATATATGTTAGTTTAGCTAAATAATTGATTCTCAATAATAGCAACTAGCAAAAAACCATATTCTGTCACAATACGAGCCTTTGGAGGAAGAAGTGCTAGGCTTGGAATAACCATGGCCAACAAAACACTTGCAATGATGAACTTGCAAACATATATAAGTTCCATACCAACTAACCAAATATTGAGATCCCAATAGATGTGGACAACAAACCGAACAATTGGACAACATGCTAAGACAACAAATATGAAATCATGATAGGTTCTTCTTGACGAAAAATTGATATATATATATATATATATATAATACCCAAAATAATTAGTTCAGGAAAGAAATTTAGTGGCATGCCGATGACAATCTCCCTGATTGAAGCCACCAAAATCAACAAGCCAATAAATGCAACAGAATCGAAAGCATCACTAACTCGGTTAATCCCATAACCTCCTACTACCAAATTAACTTCTAGCGTGGTAATTGTCACCAACACATAACTTTGGGGATGTGAAACATGCTAACATCACCCAAAGGAGTAAAAAGGAAACCTTGATTTCCAAACATATGATCATGTCAACCACTAATGCAATTGCACCATCGACGACATGAAACTGCTGAAGCAAAGTAGGATCCTTCAAAATGCACCATAATTTTCCAAAATACGACACATATAATTGAAAAAAAGAAGCACAAAAACAATAAGGAAGAGGTAATTGATACCATAAGTAAGATCCTAAAACAAATCATGCAAAAGCACGAGCAAAAAGTATTAAGACTCGAAATTAAGATCTTTGCTAAAATTGCTTCATAAAAAAATTCTACTATCACAAACATCAATGACTAATGTAACATATAACTCTAATATTGTTCATTCAAGCTGAGAAGAGATTCCACCATAATTTCACAAGGGAAAAGATATATTATAGTTACAATACAAAAACAATATTATAATAAGAACCACATCATTTTTGCAGAATCTATTTTGCAGTACCATTTCCTAACATAGACATTTCCAAAATTTCACTTTTTTTTACAAGAACGAGTATGGGTTTATATTAGACTTTGCCCAAAATGCCTTTCATCGGTTACATTTGATCGGGCATAGCCCTTAAACTTTCTTCCACTAATTGATCAAAGGCCCCAAATCCTGGGAACCCGCAAGATTTACTCGAGACTATCGAGTCTATCTCCGTTATTTTCCCTATCTTAAATAGACAAACAAACTGATTAAGAAAAATGCAGAAAAACATGACAATCTTTATGGAATGGAGTCCCAACTCTTAATTCCATCTGCCAAGAGACAACCAGCGGGAAGAGGAACTGCCCTGTTGGCTTCCAAATCAACAGCTTTATTGTTTTCCCTCAAAACGTGGAGGAAGGTTGTAGTCCGGAAAGATTTCATCAAGGTTCTGATTCTTGAAATGACTCTTGCCAGTCTAATGTCTACAGGAGAGGAATCCTCTACTAAGACTTTGATAATGGCTTGAGAATCTCCTATAATGCTGACTTCTGAGAGACCAATAGCCTTTGCTTGCTTAAGACCTTGCAGAAGTGCCAAGGCTTCAGCTTGCATGCTGGTAGACTGCCCTAATCCCCAAGCGAACTTTGCCACAGTTATGCCCTCTTTATTTTTTATAATTCCTCCTGCCCCAGCCAATCCAGGATTGCCTTTCGCTGCTCCGTCGAAGAACAAAGAGAATCTGGATTGCCTGAGGAGCAAATCCGATAGATCATTCTCCTTCCCTCTGAATTGCCACTCTTTTATGGCCTTGTGATGCCTTATTTCGCCAGAGAAATGGAGGTCCATCGAGGCACCCCATTCTAAGTCATGCTGGCTCAGATTCAAATCCGACAGATATTCCCCTAGACTTTCTTTCCAAAGGCATTTTGTTTTGGTGATGATGAACTGTGAATTTAGACTTTCATCTCTGAAAACTCTTCTATTACGCTCGAGCCAGATCTGCCAGCAAGCGAATTTCGGCAAGGAGAGCCATGCAACTATGAATCTTTCATTTTTTGGGAGCGTTTCTGGGTAGTAATTCCGCCAGTTTGCAAAAAGATCTGATATAGACATGGGTAAAATGAATTCAGATTTCCAGTAACTCAAAAGGCCTTGCCAGATTTCTCTTGAAAATTTACAGTCCAGAATGATATGCTGAGCGTTCTCCTCACTGTCACAGCATAAGTGGCATCGAGAGGGACCATGAAATCCTTTCTTCTGCAATCTGTCTGCTGTTAAAATCCCTCTGTGGCATAACAGCCAGCAAAAAGAATCGACCTTAGGCATGGATTTGAAGTTCCAGATCCCGTTCCAAACAGCAGGATTAGGGGGGACATAAGGACGATCATGAAGGCATTTGTAACCTTGCGCAATCGTGTAAAGCCCTGGGGCGGCTCCCTAACCACGGGCATCCTTCTTACCCACGCGCAAAGGCGCCATACCGTTTAACAAGGAAAGAAGAAGATCGCGAGCTTGAGACAGCTCAAGAGGGACGGGAGGGAGTCTCCAGCGCAGCCAGTTTCTGCCTTCCCATTGCGAAATGTCCCAAAGAGTGTTGCAACCTGCGTTGTCCAACCACAAACGCAGCGCATGAAGAGAGCAGTGAGACGATAAAGGGGGGTGCATCATAATGTTGTCTTCCCATATCTTACATTCTTTGCCGTTTCCTGGAATCCAATACGCTCTGTCTCTGATTAAAGGGGCTGCTTTGTGGCAGAGTTTGATCAGCTGTGAGCCTGTGGTGGGTAGAAGGGCGTCCAAACATCTCTTCCTCTTTCCCATGAAATATTTCCTCCAAAGAGCTCTTTGCGCCCAACCTGGATGTGGTCCAATGATTCTCCAGAAGATCTTGGCTCCCATGGCTATGTTTTGGAGGCTGAGATCTTTAAAGTTAAGGCCTCCTTCGCTCTGGGGCTTGCAGATTTTCTCCCAACTTACCAAAGGGATTTTCCTGTCATTGTGATTGCCCCCTTTCCAGAAGAACTTGTGAATGAAGGCTTCCATTTTTTTTATGATGCCTGAAGGGGCTAGAATTACAGAGAATTGAAAAATGGGGAGGCTACTGAGAACGGATTTGATGAGGACAGTTTTGCCAGCAAGATTTAGCCATGAGAACCCCCAAGCTTGGATTTTGGCCTTAAATTTGTCCAACAGAGGAACCCAATCTCTGCTGTAAGCCAATTTGCGGAAGATGGGGAGGCCCAAATATGTAAAGGAGGACCAGTTGAGGGAAGCAGTAAAGCCCAGAATTCTTGAAATGGCAGAAAGGGTGGAAGCCGAGATATTCCAACAAAAGATTTTACACTTACCATTGTTTAAACTACTGCCTGTAGCTTCACTGTAGTCGTCCAGGACCTCCTTGAATCTTGAAGCAGATCTGGCGGAGGCAGCCCCTAACAAGAGGGTATCATCTGCGAACAGGGTGTGATTAACATTTTTAACCCCTCTGGCTATATTGAGCCCCAAGATCTCTTGGTCAACCAGTTTCTGATCCAGGTAGAAACTCAGGATAGAAACATGAAGGACGAAGAGGAGTTGAGAAAGGGGGCAACCCTGCCTAAGCCCTCTTGAAGCTTTAAAAAAACCAGATGCTCTCCCATTCACCAGAGGGGCGATCCAAGGATCAACAATACAAGCACGGATCCATTTTAAAAAGCCCATTCCAAAGCCAAATTTTTTCAGGACTTCCCAAAGAAAGCTAAGTCTGACCCGATCAAAAGCATTAGCTAAATCTAATTTAATTACCATACCTTTCTCTTTGTGAAGCTGGCTCGAGTGAATCGCCTCTTGCACGAGGATGAAGTTGTCAGCAAGCTGTCTCCCCTGAACAAATCCGCCTTGGTTCTCCGGGATGATGGCTGGAAGAATACCTTTTAGTCTGTTGGCAATAACCTTTGTGATTAATTTGTATCCAATATTACAAAGAGAGATGGGGCGGAACCAATTGAATTCTTTAGCACCCTTTTCCTTGGGGATGAGGGCAAGGAAAGCTGAATTGGTGCTGCCCCAAAATTTCTGGCAAGTTTGGGATTTCAAAATCATTTTGTAGAGGTCTTTCTCCACAATCTGCCAGCAGGTTTGAAGAAATCTTGCAGTGAAGCCATCTGGGCCCAGGGCTTTGTCAAGCTCCATGTCGGAGAGAGCATCTTTTATTTCCTGTATAGAGATCTTCGCTTCAAGTTGTTGATTCATTGAAGGTGAGATCCTAAGGGGAACTGCCTCCAAAAATTTGGAGTTTGGGTCCGTCACGCCCTCTTCTATATACAGGTTTTTAAAGTGGTTGAAAGCTACTCATTTTGCTATCAAAGTCTTTGTGTTTCGAGTTGCCATCTTTGATTTCTGCGAAAGAATTGAAGCTCTTTCTGGCTTGAGCTTGTTTATGGAAGAAGGCAGAATTTCTGTCTCCTGCTTTAAGCCATAAACTCCTAGACTTCTGTCTCCAATGCTCTTCCTCCAAAAGGCAAGCTTTATGGAAGATTTGCTGGAGCTCAGCTTCCTTGTCTAGAACTTCTTTAGTGATTTCTGCATCTTCACTTTGAGCATGGTGCTGGGCGAGATTGTCTTGGGCCTGCTTTCTCTCTTTTGCAGGGGAGGGAAGGGATTTGGCCCAAGTTTTAAGAACCGCTTTCAGTCTTCTAAGTTTTTCTTCCCAAATGAAGAAAGAAGAACCTTTCACTGGCAAATTCCAACAGTCTTGAACCAAATTCAGAAACTCTGGTTCCTTGACCCAAAGAGGGTTGAATCTGAAGGGGATGGGTCCAAGATCTTTGTGGCCCAACATCTCAAGCAAAATGGGCTTATGATCTGAAACACTGCATGGGAGGATATGCAATCTGGATTCTAAGCCCAGCAGAAGGAAGGAACTCTGCACCAAACATCTATCAAGTCTAGCAGCAATGTGACCAAGACCTATTCTTTTGTTAGACCAGGTGTACTTACCATTTTATTGGGGGATGTCAAGCAGATCCCAGTCCTGCATGAGGTCTTCCACCCATTCCCTTGCAGGGTCCCTTATGATTGTGCCTCCTCGCTTTTCCTCCATGCGCATGGTAAGGTTTAAATCCCCTGCCACAATGATGTTTTCCAAATATTCTGACTCCGACAGTTGTCTGATGGAGTCCCAACACTCCCTTTTCTCCCCTATATTTTTTGGAACATAGACATTGAAAAGGCTGACTGCCTCCCTCAAGTCCAAAGGCTGGAGCTTCAAAAACAGCCAGTGGGTGTTGTGCAACTCGGTGACCAGCCTATACTTGAGAGGATTCCAGAGGGAGCCTAGACCCCTAGAGGCTCCCTGTTCTGAAACTGCATGTCCGCTGCTTCCTTTCCAAATTTTTTTACTGATTTGGAGAAACTCCTTGTCCTCAATTTTGGTCTCCTGAATCAGAAGAATGTCTGGGGCTTCTCTTCTTATAAGGCTTCTTGTTGCTTCTTCTTTCACTTTGCTCCCCATTCCTCTGCAGTTCCAGGAGACAATCTTCATCATTTATTTTTATGATGATGGGCTCCCTTGGAGCCTTGCACTTGGTTTTTGGTCATCTTCGGATTTTTGCCAAGGAGTTTCTCCAGAGTGGGCTGACTACCTTGAAGCTTGTCTTTGTAAGTTTCCTGATCTCTCTTTTCTCTAGCAGATTTGCGGCCTCTTGCAGATCTTCTGACCGATGTCTACATGTCTCCTATTTCTCCATCCTCCTCAGACTCCTCCGAGTCATGTTCCTCCTCAGATGCTTCTGTTTGCTTTTCCTTGTTTCTTACCGTGGCACTTTCTTCAGGTCTTGCATCTGCTGAAGTCGTTTTTTCTGGAGGTTTATCTTGCTTATCTTCTTCCTGAGGAGTCTCTTCAGCAAAGCTTAAGACCTCATACCTGTTTTCTTGGCTTTTTGGCGGAGGAGCATTCTGGGTGGAGGCAGGTTGGGGGCCATGTACCCCAGATTTCTTGTGGGATGTCTTTGACCTCTTGACCTGGTTCCAGCCCTCTTCCTTACCTTTCTTTGCTTCCCCTTTGTTCAGGCACCCTCTTGCAAAATGGCCATAGATATGACATTTACGACATTTGAAAGGGAGTTGCTCATAGTCCAGCACTTGCACATGCGTCCAACTGCCAACCTTTAATTTGATGGCCTCCGGAAGCCCCACCTCTAAGTCCACCTCGACACAGATTTGGGCACAATCGTACTAATCATTGTTGTTTGCTCTATCAATGAATTTTCCCAAAGTATTTCCTATGTGCTTGAGGGACTCCCAGTTCCAACAATGCACTGGAAGATTAGGGAGCCGAACCCAGACAGGGACCGCCGTTGGGACATCCATGGTCGGATCGAAGTCAGGGGTCCATTTGTTGAGGTAGAGACCCTGAGGTCCCATGAAATAGGGCCCATTCCTGAAGATCAGGTCTTTGTCCTCCTTTGTGTTGAACTCGAACAGGAAGAAGCCTCTACCCAGAAAATAAGAGGTGACATTGTTTTCGATCAGCGAAACCCAGTTCTTGATGACCCAGTTTTTCGTCGATTTTGGCGAGGGCCAAAGGCCCGTGAATTGACCCACCAGGGCACGATCTGCCAGGGACAAAGTGACCTGGATCGGGCCCTCAGGAGGGAGGTTTACCTCCGGAACATCATCGAGCCTTTTGACGAATTTAGCGACTTCGGACTTCTTCTTTTTAGGCAGCGAAGCAAGGAGAGAGGAGAAGGCTGCTTCAGCTTCTGGGGATGGAGCTTGCGAGGGACCGATAGGCGAGCCTTGGGCCTCCATGGCAAAGCACAAATCAGCAAAACCGATCTGCACCAAGCAAATACAGGAAGCGAGGCATCTCAAGACCGGAATGAAGGAAAAGGGATCCGATCAGACCCTGCAGGAGCCGAGGGCGCCGATCCAAGCAGATCTGACAAGAGCAGGAGGCTCAGCGAGATCTTGAAGAAGAGCAGGAGGGAGGGACCTAGCAGATCCGAGCGACCCAGAGGTCAGGAGGACCAGGGTCAGGGGCGGAGTCGGCCGAGAGGGCAGAGCCCAGTCTCAGTTTGCGTAGAGCAGATCGCAGCGGGAGGCAGCAGAGCTCGAACTGCAAAATTTCACTTATTAGAACTAGTGTAAGAATTTTATTTTTTTAATAATGGAATTTTTTATCTTTGAGTGGTACCAATCTATATTAATCCATGACATTCCTAGCCATTCCTATAAGACATGCAAGAAGCATCCACTACTATAGAAGTATGCCCCTCAAAGGATCTATTTTGATTTTTGCATGTAAATGCATCATTATTGATAGTAGACAAGTGAATGTCATTATTTAATTCTTTGGGATGGGTAGTTTTAGGCAATGCTTGAATACTATTGTGATTCCTCCAAATTTTCCATAGCCAAAATTTTCTAGCATGTGGAATTGGTCAATAGTCTCACCTGGAAACAGTTGAAACTTGAATTTCTCATTTTGAAGTGAAAGCCACTTTTCTCATGGTCATAATAACGAACATAATGCAACTTATTTTTTTGATAAGAACTCTTGACTGAACCATAATTCTAACTTATCATTAATTAGATAGAGAACCTGGATTCTTCTATCCAAGATCTTGAAGGCATCTATCTCACTGAAATAAGAACTCTCAATGATGATAAATTTATCTCTTCAAAATTGGAGAATCAACTTCTCCGTCCAATTTTGCAAGAACCTAATGAGTGACATGGCATCTATGTTGCATTATCTTTGGTGGAAACATAGAAAGAGGATAACAATGAAATTTGCAAAATGTGAAGTCTTGAGGCCTTTTCAGGAACAATGGATATATACAAAAGGTCATGTTTCATGAGTTTTTTTTTTTTTTTTTATTCACATACAATGAATGTTGTCTAAATTTTTAATGTTTGTTTACATATATTTTGTAAGGCTCATTTAAGTCTATATTTTGTTTCCATTACTCCTCCATCTTGGAAGATTCATTGATGATATTTATAAAAGTAAATATTTGTTGAGAGAAAGGGGGATATTTTGAGTTAAGTCATTGATAGGATATTCAGGAATTTCACGGAAACTTGGAGGTGTTTAGAGGGAGAGAATAAAGCAAATCCAAAGTGGCTTATCATATTTCCAAGAATTAGAGGTGGCTAAACATCAATGCATATTTTTGTTGAAGATTCCCAAATCTATGAGAAAAATATGTAATATCATTTTGTTTTGCTAATATATTAACATCTACCAGAAGTTGGCTCTAGCTTAGAATTAATCAAAACCTAAACTCCAATTGAATTAAATAAAGTTGGTTAGTGGTCAATCTAGAACAAGTAAGCCAGAAATCATAAACTGCAGAGTATAAAAGCATAATACTCTTTAACCCATGTTCATTGGAATGATTATCGTCATCCTAATTAAAAGGAAATATGTTTCTAAAACCATTCTCTTTTGATGTTTTAGCTACCAAAAGTTTAATAGAGGCTTGACATTTCAACTACATAATGAGACACCCAAATTTGGATGTCTAACATGATATTGGGTGAACATGGTTTCAATGTTGTTAATTCACCCCCTTGAAAAATGAAACATGCTTCAAGTGCCTATGAAATTAGCAGTCTAAAATACAAATCCGATAGACTCACTTTGTACCTTTTGGTGCCAAAATGTGGCTTTTCTTGTTATTTCAAGCTTAATTTTCAAAAGAATTCATATGAGTCAATGCCTTTTGAAAATCATCATATTCAAATCTCACCTTTTCATGGTATGATTTAAGATCTTATCATTTGAATGGTCAAAATTTTGACTTGAGTATTAGTTTATTGTTTTTAACCACTATCATTTAGGCTAGACATGTCGTTCCCTATGTTCCAGTGACCAATAAATTCAACTGCTTACAAATGGCACTAGATTCTTCAATTTACAAGAAATGGGCTTGTTGTACCTGTAATAGTCATCTTTATAATGAAGATGAGTGATGAGAAATTGAAGTAACTGATAGTTAACAATGACAATTCCATTGAGTTGGCCCCACTTGAATTTCGAGTGAGTTTACAAATACACAACATCGATAATGTTCTAACAAGTTTCTGTTGTGTTGGAATGCATGAATGTGCTTGAGGATACGTGGAGGGGTTATGAAACAAGATGGGTACAAAATTATAGATTGAAAAATCATGTTGATGTGTTTATTCTGAAAAGGAGTTTATTCTGAAAAGGAATAATTGATGAAACAAACTTATTAATGTAGTGTGTAACTTTTAAATCAATTTTCCATAAAACTGAAACCACACTACAATAAAAATAAAATAGGAAGTGAAATTGAATCCCCACGGATGCGTGTCACATACCATATGCTCCAGAGCGATGACTTATTTTTCTGCAGTAACAATGTTTAATTTTCTTGCTTGGAGCAAACAACATACACATATATTTCTAAAAGAAGGTAGAGTATAAACATGGTTACTCATATATTAGAGGAAACACAAAGTATAATTCTTTACATGAAGACACCGTATATATTTAAATTCCAACATTACAATCTACAAACATAATTTCTAGTGACTAAAAGTAAAACATTTAAATGTTAATTCTCCTCTAATCCATCTTCTCTATCTTATTTGAGTTTTGGGTGAAAGGATTATTTAACAGACCACTGTCCATGTGCATGTATCATTTTCTTCTCTTGCAAAACTAAACATTAATTTTAACTGAAACCATAGTGAACATAAACTCGAAACCAAAAGGGAGGTGGTGTTATATGTAATTTATGACTACGGACAGAAGTATCTTCCCTAGACCTAGTGGACTGGTCTAGAACAACAAAAAACAAAGAATATAAAGTTTCCCTTAGAGAAATTGAAGAATGGAAAGAGGCTTACTTGGAATCCGTTGCAATATTTTCTCTCCTCTCGGCTTGTAAGCTCCAATTGTAGCTCCGATTGCTATAATTAGAACCTGCACATACAATCAACATAAGACAAAGATCTACGACATCTATGTAGCATTATCCAATTACTCTATTCAATGGATCAACAAGGCATTGAAATATATGAATGTAAACATAACATAACACATATAGGAAAACAATGTACTCTTTGTATTAATATGAATAGGAGAGAATTTACAACCAATAATAGTAGTTGATCTTGTAAATATCTCCCCAAGTTGACTTTACCTTCCTTGTCACAAAGCACACCTCAATGTCACCATAATGCATGAAGATGGTGACTCTCTTATATTCAAGGAAACAATATGAGGGTATGATTAATCTCCAAAATCCAACCCTAATGTTGTAGATGGAAGTAAATTTATAGGAGAGGGATGGTAGTTTAGGAATTCTTATCCATTTACCAATCTAGGCTTGAGATCCACTTCACATGGGAGGATGAACTCAAGTGATAAGAGGTGAAGCTTCCAAGTAAGGATTAGATAAGACTTGAGCTTCTTATCCAAGGTAAATGGTTAAAACAACCCTTGGAAGCTTATGGAAGAGGAAGCTTCGGAATCCTTCCTAATTTTCTTGAATTTCTAGAATCAATGCACCCCCATCAAGGGACAACCTGATGCTGATCAGCACTGGTGCAGAACTAAGTAACTGCTACTGAACGTAGGTCCCTAAAAGGGCAAGGTACGCTGGGCCTTAAAAGCATTGAAATGAAGCAATCAAACCCATAAACTCAGGGATTTGGAAGAGTCATGCTTAGGGATTTGTGTATGGATGATGAAAACATGTTCATGAATGGTGATTGATCCAGTTTGTAGGCCTATTAACCATATGTGACGAAATTTCCTATAAAAGATTGCCCCCTAAAGCGCAATGTCAGAAATGATGGTTGATGACTGAAGTGCTTTACCTTGTGACAAGTTCGTATTAAGAACAATCGGTCGAGACCATCGTATGTTACAACACATTTAAAACATGTTATCTTTGCTGAGGGAGGCATGGCCATGCTCAACATATAATCTAACATTACATGTACAATGATTAAGAAGTCGCGTCCACTGTAAGTCGTTAAAAAACGTGAGAGAAACCACCGACGATGTTAATGGCTCTCAAGGTACTGTAATACAATCCATAAGATGTGAATGAATGACTTTAAGTTGAACACCACACATAATATTATGGTTTAAGGCCAATGATGAAAACCTATCACTGAGAGTAAGGAAACTTTCCATTGAGGTATGCAAGTCCCAAGGTACTGAAGGAAGAGTTTCTAAGTCAACTTCCTGGATAATGAGATGATGTCAATAGGAAGCAACCCATCACAGGAGGGCCTTGATGTATACCCCATCAATGACACGAAACAGGTATCATGATTTGAGACAGAATGATACTGTCCAGGAAAGACAGACATGGATGAAGGCTTGAGAGTATCATAATAGAGATCAATCGAATGACTTCTCTTGAACATATTGACGACAGTAAATGGAGTTGAAAACATTGACATAAAACCAAAAGCGGAGGCTTCGATATGGTGTGATGAACCAAAAAACAAGAAGATTTCCCAACCCAACAACCAAGGAGATGAAGTGGAAGAATGTCATGTTCAAGAGAGACTCATTGCCATTAATAGGTAGAGTACCTTGTTTTCCCAATTTCCCCAACCATTTCTTGTAAGTACCTCTTTATTTTTCAACAAGCTTGAGGACGATAATGTATGCTTGATCTGTAAGTTCATCCTTCGGATGAATACCTCTAAGTATCTTTAACAAACCCTCAGAAAGAGTGGTTCGGTCCCATCATGTTTGATGATTCCATCTCTGTTCGATGCTTTTATGAGTTCAACGAAAGTCTAACTCGACTCCTTTTTCATGTTTAGAGAGTTTGAAAAAGAGGCGAAAAAGAAAACTCAAAAGGTTCCTTTTCGTAAATATTCTCTTGAGTCCAAAAAGGCAGAAAACAATACTCAGGAGAACCTCTTAGCCATGTTCGACTATGGTATTCCTTTTTCGTAAATAGTCTCTCCCAGTCTGGAAAAGGGTTAAACTTATACTAAGTATACGTCTTTTCATTTACTTTAATGAGTTCGAGAAGACAAGTGCTAGACAATATTATCATATTTAGGGCGTCTGAAAAGAGCTAAAAGAGGACTCCTCCTAGAGGAATGGGTGGTATAAAGAGTAGCAACTGGTTCCCGTCAAAATGGAACTGATCAAAACATGCAAAGGTCAAGATGCTGGTTAATAAGACAACTCATCACAATAATTCCTCGGGAAAGGGTAAAACAACCAAGTGAAACTGTATAATCGACCAAGAAGATGGTGAACAAGGCTCATCTGGAAGAAATAGGCTGATAAAAATGGAAATCATGAGAGGTAGGATGAAAATGTTTTCATTTTTACACAAGCTTGAAACATGTGAAAACTATGCTTGAGAATATTTGAATATGGTTTCATTTTTTCACAAGCTTGAAATATGAGAAAAACTATGCTTGAGAGTGGTTTCATTTTTACACAGGATTGAAACAAAGAAAAAATATGCTTGAAATAAGTTTGCATCCCCCAACATAATGACTCATTTCTAGGCACATTCCCCCCAAGATTCATTTCATTCACCTAAATAGACTACTAGTTACTAACAGATGGATGGAATGAAGTTTCATTTACGAGATCAAGTGAAAGACTCGACTGGGAATTTACGAGATATAATCAAAGACTCAAATTGGAATGGGATTTGTTTCACTTTTTAATGAGCTTGACACAGGAAAAGAACTATTCTCATGAAACCTTGTTTCATTTTTTAACCATCTTGACACAAGAAAAGGAACTTTTCTCTAAGAACCTTGTTTCATTTCTTAACGAATTTGACACAAGACAAGGAAATCTACTCTGGGTACCTTGATCATGACCTCCAGGAGGACATGGCTTCCAATAGGTTATAATTAGATGGAAGAACAATTCTATGGAAGGTTTCAAAGGATCCAATGGAAAGATAAGACTCTACCCCTAGTAAATGATACACACCATCACCGACTAGATCATCAGTTGACGCAGGCATGGAACAAGTGGCAACATAATCAATTTGTGGTGGGGAAGATACCACTTTCATATAAGGACCATTTAGGGAAGCTAGTTGATTGGGATTCAAATTAGGACTAACGAATGAAAGCTGGTTAATGGTCACGATTCTTCCTTCATGCGGGAAACACATCACACGAAAGAGTGAAGAGACAAGAGCTCCCATGTCACAAACATAGTTATGCCCAAAGAGAAAATTAAAATCAAAATGGTAACTAAGGAATGTTCCCTAATTATTGACTGGTTCCTCTGTTAAAATCCAACATATTCTGGGTAACGGGTGCAAGCTATGGAGAACCTAAAGCTTTCCAAGCAGTTGAGGACAAAATACTAATAGATGCGCCTTCGTCTATGACTGTGCTAGGTATGGGAAAATTATAAGCCTGTACTATGATTTTGAAGGGCACATAAGGAGGAAGATGATATCCTACCAGTCGAGTCTAATCAAAGGAAGTGACCATACTACTTGGAGGGGGTGTCATGGGAACCAGAGAACTGCCCCCTTGCACTATGGAAATAGGGTAAACTCTCTCTTGTGTTGTGGGAATGGGAGGATTACCCCCCTGTTCTGTGGGAACGAGAGGATTTCCCCATGCGCCGTTGGAATGAGAGGATTTCCACCCATTTCATTGGAATATGAAGAAATGAGAAGAACCTGTGGGGTATGAAGTTCACTCTCTATGGAAAAGGTATGATCAACTGAAGGTGGAGCCCAGTCAACCATTTTCTCAACCAATGATTGGTTGGGAATAGATTCATGGGATTCACGTTCAGAGAGAGTGGGATTGAATAGAGATAGATTCCAATCAATCACTTCATCAACTAGTGCAGGATTAGGGGAAAGCTTCCAGTAGCCAGTCAGAAGTTGTGATTGAGAAACAATAAGATTTCCCAAAAATTTGGATGCTTCATCCATATAAGAGCAAAGGTGAATTGGATGATTCCCTTCACATAACTTATAGGGAAACTTAACTTTACCCTTATTTCCATGAACCTTATGATCACTAGTTGATGGTTTATCACCAACATGATCTCCATAGGTTGATGACAAAGGCTGATGTGAGATTGTGGGCCACACTTGTAGTACCTTGGGAATACCAGGACAATCTATAAGAAGGTGGTCACCCTTACATAACTTGAAAGGGAATTTAACTTTGTGGGGCTGATTGGAAGGTTTCTCCATACTAGTTGCATTGGTAGCAATGGTTGCTTGGTTCCCCCCTTTCTTATTTTGCTTCTTCTTCTTCTTAGCCTCTTGGTTACTATAATCAAGACTTTTACCAGGTGAGGAGGAAGAAAGGGATGAATAAACAATAGGTGAAGAAGGCAAGGGGTTAAATTTAGGATCAAATTGAGGTTGATGTTGTTTAGATGGAGGAGAATTTGGTTGAGGAGCAGTTTGGACATTCAGAACCATAGGGGTCGAGAATAACCAAATTGGTAAACCAATGGTAAATTTGGGAAGGGACAACATTTCCATATAAGGAGCACCAATATTTCCAAAAGAAGGAAAATGACTAAGATTCCTGTCAAAGGGGTTTCCTTTATTGGTAGACTCACAAAATGTTTCCATTAGTCTCAACCTAAGATCCACTAAGGAGTTATTCCATAGTGAGGACATTGTTCCACAATCAATTAATTGATTTTATAAATTAACAACACAAAATAAAACAAAACAAGGGTAACTAGGCAAAATGGCTTACCAAGTAACTATGAATTTCAATATACCACCTTGAAGAACCAAGGATTTATGTACGAGCAGGAAATATCCCTGAATGCCATGTTCGGTGTATCACAGTGTACAAGGTGGCTGACTTGGTTACCTATAGCAGGATAACAACCTAGTGGGGACTTCCAAAATATACTTGAAGGTACGCGGAAGCACAATCCGTAGTAGTATTGTCTAATGCGTAACTGTACGATGAGAAAATTCCCATATACTTATCATGTGTGGAGCGCCATCCTATATACCCTAAGGTACATGGAGAATGATCCTATACACTTACGTACGTGGAATGGGATATCACTCCCAGAATGAAACGTTGGAAAAAAATGATAGCTCCTACATATAAAGACGCTGGAACACGTCTCTAGCCTATACCTCTAGATGTGTCATTGAGTTTAAAATGCTCCTTAGGTTGATTCAATAAATTTTAAAGTTTATCTTGAATTATGTTTCAATTTCAAGGCTCAAAACTCGATGTCACTTGAACACACCTATGATGCAACTAATATGACAAAAAAAACTCTTTTCATTTCAATGAAAATATATGTACGAGAGGGAAGAGAAAAAAGAGAAATGCATCATACAATATGCAACAAACAAGATTTCTTAAACCAATTCCCCTAATGCAAATGTTCCAATTCCAATTTCACATACAAAACCCTAAATGCAATGCAAAATGCATAAGATTTTTCTTTTAAATCCCACTTAATTTTTAGATGAAAACTAAGATGCTTGTCTAATCACTGATAAAATAAAATATTCAGAACGATGATTGAAATGCCAATTCTTTCAAGCAATAAACAATCAAGCAATCATTTTGCTAATGACCTATTTGACAAGAAGAAAGCAAAATCTAAACAAATTCTTATCGAAGGCAACCAAAACCAAAAGAAAACAAGATGAAGGCTTTTGAGAGAACAAGACACACTCAGGGACTCAAGGAGAACTAGAAGGAATAAATCTAATCAAAGAGAAAATGACAAAAATGCAATTTTTTTCATCAAACGAGGGTCATCGCAAGTGCTGAAAGGGAACCATTTCTTTGCAATGTAGGTGCAGAGAAGGATGGTGAGTGCTGAAATGATCTGTCTCTAGACCAGGGGAGCCCTAGGGTAAATTCAGAACTGAGTGAGGCAATGAAGGTCTGTTTAAGAGGTGAAACAAGTACTAGGGATAAGGAAACCACTAAGGGAATGAAACGATCCCTAGTGGAGTCGCCAATTTGTTATATAAAATTTACGACTGCGGACAAAAGTATCTTCCCTAGACCTAGTGGACTGGTCTAGAACAACAAAAAACAAAGAATAAAAATTTTCCCTTAGAGAAATTGAAGAATGGAAAGAGGCTTACTTGGAATCTGTCGCAATATTTTCTCTCCTCTTGGCTTGTAAGCTCCAATTGTAGCTCTGATTGCTATAATTAGAACCTGCACATACAATCAACACAAGCCAAAGATCTACAATATCTATGTAACATTATCCAATTACTCTATTCAATGGATCAACAAGGAATTGAAATATATGAATGTAAACATAACATAACACATATAGGAAAATGATGTACTCTTTGTATTAATATGCATAGGAGAGAGTTTATAACCAATAATAATAGTTGATCTTGCGGAGATCTCCCCAACTTGCCTTTTCCTTCCTTGTCACAAAGCACACCTCGATGTTACCCTAATGCATGAAGATGATGAATCTCTTGTATTCAACGGTAGAAACATGGGTATGATCAGTCTCCAAATTCCAACCTTGATTTTGTAGATGGTGATAAATTTATAGGAGAGGGATGGTAGTTTAGGAATTCTTATCCATTTACCAATCTAGGATTGAGATCCACTTAGTATGGGAGGATGAACTCAAGGGATAAGAGGTGAAGTCTCCAAGGTAGGATTAGATAGGAATCGAGATTCTTATCCAAGGTAAATGGTTAAAACAACCCTTGGAAGCTTCAAGAAGAGAAAGCTTCAGGATCATTTTTAATTTTCCTAAATTTCTAGAATTAGCACACCCCCAACAAGGAACAACCTACTATTGATCAACACTGGTAAAAAACTAAGCAACCTACTACTGAACACAGGTACCTAAAGGGGCAGGGTGCGCTGGGCCTTAAACACATTGAAATGAAGCAGTCATACGATAAACTCAGGGATTTGGAAGAGTCATGCTTAGGTATTTATGTATGGATGATGACAACATGTTCACAAATGGTGATTGATCTGGTTTGTAGGCCTATTGACCAGATGAGACAAAATGGCCTATAACAAGTTGCATGATGTGATATGCCATATTGAGGGTTAACATTTGAAATGTTTGGGGTATACAATTTTTCACATGCAACTCATTTATAGTATTGTGATCATTTACTACTAGTTACTCATAACTTAATATCATAGAGTGTAATGGGTTTCTTGTTCTCAAACACAATTCATATCTATAATTAAATACGAATAACAAATAGAAACTATCATTAGAATTCCAATTGTAAGTTTGAAAATAGAAAATACACCAACAAGGAGAGAGATATGTGTTGCATAAAGACACTTAGTAATGACATACATAGCAACAAGTCATTACCCACAAATAGATCTAATTCAAACCCACCTCTAACGATATCATCATGAATTTGTCTTCCCTCTTACAAAGATGACAACTCTACACATGCTCTCAATATGAAGAGGAAGGTAAATTTGTCTAATTATATACCAACTCATTGCATAAGGTAATAAAATGCAAGGGATTCTTCATAAGGTCTATTTTTGCCATTTCCTCCAATCAAATCATTCCATAGGAAAACAATTTATTTAGGAATTTTACCAAACACTTGTTAGCACAAATTCGATATTTATGCACATAAAATACATGTTCAAAAGCTTGGTAACCATAGGTATTTTTGGTTCATCGTAGCCTTAATCATTTGGACATGGACTTAGTTGAATGCCTTCTAACACATTTTTGAATGCACCGTTCTGAACACTTTATGCCTAAGGTTACAAATTGTGGAGTAGAAGTTGCATAAAATATCACTGAAATATAAATACACAGGCTAATCCTCTAAAGTTATTCAACATTACAAAACAAACACTCAAAAAAGTTCTAGATCTGTACACCTTCAATACTTTGTTGAATGTGTGTTTTTTGATAAAACTTAAAAAATATTCTGCCTTCTACGATCAACTAAAATTAAAATACAAAGATCCCACTTATATGACAGATAAATCAACTATAGGCATACAGAACCCAATTCTTGATACAACAAGATACATGTTTAAAATATGTGAATACATTAAGTGTTGAATGATGCAGAGGATAACCGACATACCAAGCTGCAAAATTTCCAATGACCCACATGCGAAAATGAAAAATTTCCAAACACCGACAAAGATATGAAGGAAAAGGACTCATTGAGAACATATTCATCATCAACGTTATAAACATGATACCCACCTAGAAAACAACAACAGGAAACACCATCCCGAAGCGCTCTGTGAAAACAGGTGAATCTTTTCATCAAATATGAAATTGGGTGAAGCAAATGCTTAGAATATGTAGCTTGTAACTCTATAAGGAGAGACAAAGATGATAATGAGGCCGATGAACATTTTTCCTTGCATGAATCTATAGAAGAATAGGAAACCATATATGGTTGAGATGTTTTCTAAAACAATTTTCAAGCATACTTAACAATTTTCACTTCTGTGCTATATCCTTAGTCACAACTTACATATGTAAGGTCCCATATTACCTTAAGACTCTAAATTAAGTGCATAAACTAAACTTACTTAAATTAAATAAAAACTTAAACAATTTCATAAGATTTACATTAAAAAAATAGATATAAAATAATGAATTCAAGTTTGCTTCCTTTTGCTATTATTTATTAAATTATTTCCTATTTCTATCACTTATCTCACATAAATATTCTTGTAGAGATTTAACTAATTTGATAAATGCACATACTTAAAGATTTATGGAATCTAAATGTGAAATAACAAAGTAATAAATCATGTATAATTTATGATTGAATATACCTATATGAATCCACATGCAAGTTAATGCAATACAATAGTAATATCACCAAACTATCGATTAACACATTTTTACAAACACTTTGATGGCAATTTATTAAATTCATTTTCACATTTATACAAAAACTTTGCAGACATAGGAAGCTACATCCATGGAATCATATATTCAATTTTTTTTTTTGTGCATTAAAACTACAGTCATTAAGACATTTACTTTAACACTCTACATGCATAAAATCTATAAATATTGAGGCTTTTATTCAAACACTTTGCATGTAAACCCGTTTAATTCATTAAGGAATTAAGCAAAACACTTTGTAGAGTGTTAGCCTACAACCATAAAATCAAATCACAGGCAAGTAAGGGCCTAGAATAAATTTATGTTAAATTACACAATCAATTCTCAGAAAATAACCTACAAGGTCATTGAGTAATTTTAGAAAATTTATAGACTACAAAATCGAGTTATGAATACTTGTTTTTTTTGTAATCAAAATAGGGATTCGAGGTCCATATGGCACAAATACCCTATGAAGTTGCATTTGTTGATAATCGAACCACCGCCAAAACTCATATTTCTAAAACACATAAAAAATGTAACTCCTAAAACATGTATGTACATTTTGTCAAATATATGGCATGCAAAGAAGCCATTGCAACCTCAATTAGAGAATAACATTAGAAATTTATAAATTATCTATCTAGAATTTTCTAATATTACCAATAATGCAATGTAAATACCATACATAGAATTCCCATAATAATCAGAAACTAAAAAAAAGAATGTCAATTAAAATAAACCTTCTTGCATGCCATCTTTGTAATATTTTACTTCTTCTCATTAGTATTCTATACAATGAGACATGGTATTAAAATAAGGGAGATATTATGTTGTTTCTAAAAAAATTCTACAATAGTTTGTCTTCTTTTTCCCTTGCATAGCATTTATATATTCATAGATGCCATACAAACTGCCTGGTTATCTAAAATGTTATCTGAGATATAATATACCACATGCTTAATAATTAACCACAAAATTTGAATACTTTTAGAGGAAATTCTCCTAGTATTTCTCACATTTATAAAAATTATCTAAAAAATTAGGCAACACATTCTAATTACGAAATTAAATGAAGCTGAAAAATATACCTAGAACTTATTTGATTTTCTTCCTTCAACAAATCCATTGGAACCTAGTTGAATCACTCCTACCAACAACACTTCGTGCCAACCCAACCATATCCAAGGGAAACCTTTTCCCCTGGAACCCCTGCGCTGTATGCGCTCACAAATAGTACCGACTTCAACAATAGTGAGAAATGTCAGGAAAATTAAGGAGAATGCTTTAGATTCCTCTCAACACCACTCAATCTCCATCAACCAAGCAAATGTACTTGGATTTTTAGATAAAAATTTTGGAAATCATTTTGGCAGCATCTAGCTACTCTCCAAGTCGCCCCTAGCATTGGAAAAATCCTTCAGTGTTTAGAGGTACTGATTGGGTTGACATCTCAACCCTCTCATGCAAAATTAATTTATTTTTAATTTACCATAATTCATATTATTCACCACCCCCCAAGATGGCACTTCCCCAATTTTCTTCTTTATTTAATTACCTAAATTATGTTATATTCATCACCCCATGTGTCCACTTTAGGAATTTTCTTATTATTTATTTGTCATATATAGATAGTTAATATTTTGTATTAAAACAATATTTATTTTAAATGACCCTCTAAATTTGGTAAATTTGGAGTTAATTTAATTCAAATTTTAACTTAGATTAGTTTACCTAGTTTATTTATGCCTTTGAGGGGTGTTTTTTTGTTGGAGAATAGGGATTCCACACACCAATTGTACACTTCTCCTGACTTATTAGGAATCCACACCTTTTCCCTGTACCTAGGACTCCATGTCCTAGTAGAATCAAGACTCCCATGCCTTGATCTTCCAAAAAGTTAGGACTTAGCACCCTAATGTTTTTCATAGATTCAAGACTCCACATCTTGATATTCCATGGATTCAAAAATCCATGCCATAACCTCCATGGATTCTCATGTTTTCTTCTTTCAAGCTCCATGCTTCGCCCCAAGGTAATGGTTGCGAGCTCATATCCATTTGATGGTTTGTTAGCAAGGTATTATTTCACCAGACCCGCACACATCATAACCCCACAGATTAAAAACATCAATTAAAATTCATAATGAATTAATTCAATCACATTTTACTTAAATGTGTAAATGACCTTCATATTCATTTATCATTTGAGCAACCTTCTCAGCAAGTAAGTAAGTTCTCAACCAAATCCCTCACAATATAACGTTAATCATACATAGTCATGTAATCATGCATCATCGACAAGAACATAATCTGATAATGACTCATTTGATCCTGATGATGAACCACAGTGGTTGGTTCGAAAAGTCGATTCCAAGAAAACATGAATGCGATGGCTTCGGAAAATATTACCATACAAAATACAGATCGCAGAATTCTCAAATCTATAAAGAACATAATCATTTATTTGTTCTACACAACAATGATCATATACATGTCACAATTACATTTCATATTCCATGTCATTCACTGAATATATAAAATAACATACATATAACATGTTCTTAATCATTGTTGACATGATACGCATAATTAGTCATATAACCACACATAAGAAGGCATACGACTATGTAATATATTCAATAGTGTTCCCCAATCAAATGACTTATCAAAGTCCATAACATATAAGTCTGCCATACATAATCCATAAAAAAACATCCACATTAGGTGTCACAACATTGTACTAGGTAAAAATGGGACATTACATACTCCCCCTCTTGGAGTAAACTTGGCCCGAAGTTTTATTTAAAAAATGGAAACTCAAGACACATAGTAGATCTACAACCAACGACGAAACATAAGAAAAAAAAAAGATAAATGATCAAAACTTTTGACAATGATGAAGATAAATGATCAACCCACTTTTCAATGCACCATCCTGCACAATTTATGCCGAAGGTTACAAATTGTGGAGTAGAATATTCGTAAAATGTCACCGAAATATAAATACACAGAATATTCCTCTAAATTTATTCAACACTACAAAACACACACTCAAAAGAGTTTTAGATTTATACACTTGCGGTACTTTATCAGATTCCTGTTCGTTGATAAAATTTTTAAAATATTCTGCCTTTTATCATCAACTAAAATTAAAATACAAATATCCCATTTGCATGACAAAGAAATCAACTATAGGAATATGAAATAACAATGTACTAAATCATGCTTACTTTATGATAAATGCAACATATTTGAATCCACATGCAAGTTAATGCAATACATAATTAAGATTACCAAATTATTGATTGACATATTTTTACAAACACTTTGATAGAAATTTTATTAATTTTTTTTCACATTTATACAAAAACTTTGCAGACATAGGAAGCTACATCCATTGAATCATCTATCCAAAAATTTCAGGTGCATAAAAGCTACAATCATTAAGACATTTACTCTAACACTATACATGCATAAAAGCTACAACCATTGAGGATTTTATTCAAACACTTTTCATGTAAACCCATTTAACTCATTAAGGAATTTAGACAAACACTTTTTAGACTGTTAGCCTATTGTCATCAAATCAAATCATAGGCAAGTAAGGGCCTAGAATAAATTTAAGTTGAATTACACATTCAGTTCTCAGAACATAACCTACAGGGTTATTGATTAATTTTAAAAAAATAAGTAATTACAAAATCGAGTTTTCAAAACTTGTTTTTTTTTCTTGGAATCAAAATGATGATTCCAAGTCCATATGGCACAGATACCCCCCTGTAGTTGCATTGGTTCATAATAGAACCATCCCAAAAACATATATTTCTAAAACACATCAAAGGTTTAACTTATAAAATATATATGTACATTTTTTCAAATATATGACATGAAAAGAAGCCATTGCAACCTCAATTAGAGAATACCATCAGAAATTTACAAATTACCTATGTATACTTTTCTAATATTACCAAAAATGCGTCCACTTGGGTAGCTCAATTGGAAATGGCCGTGGAAATGAAGTCTCACCGAACTAGAAGTCTTGGGTTCAAAATGTTGTGCAATCACGCCCGATCGAGGTGAGAAGTTGGACATGATGAAGATGTAGTCCTACCAAGCCTACAAAAAAATTATTACCAAAATTGGAAAGTAAATTCCATACATAGAATTCCCATAATAATCAAGATCTAAAATAACAAATATTATTTAAAATAAACATTCCATACATAGAATTCCCATAATAATCAAGATCTAAAATAACAAATATTAATTAAAATAAACATTCTTGCATGCCCTCTTCGAAATATTTTACTTCTTATCAGTAATATGTACAATGAGGCATGGTATTAAAATAAGGGAGATATTATGTTGTTTCTAAAAAAACTTCTATAACACTTTGTCGTCTTTTGCCCTTGCATAATATTTCTACCTTCACAGATGCCATACAAACTACCGGGTTATCTGAAATGTTAGTTGAGATAGAATATACTAGATGCTTAATAATTAACCACGAAATTTGAATAATTTTAGAGGAAACACTTAAAGTATTTCTCAATTTTATGATGTTATGTATCCAGATAAAAATAACACAGAAACATCAGACAAGATCGATCAACGACTAGATTGTAAGACACTTTGAGGTGGAAACCTCCCTTTATATCACATGAAATTTTTTTAGATGATTCAAATGAAAAAAACTCCTTGTTATATATAGGAGTCTAAAGGGTCAAAACGTAATTAGGGCCTACATAAAAATAATAATGTAAGGGAATAACAATAACAATAGTGGGCTTCTATGGGGCACAACAATAACAATATGGGGGATAAACTAGTATTATAGGGACCTAAGATGCCCATCTACTTCAAAAACGTATTGTCCTCAACGCTTGCATAGTTATGGATGCTTTCGGATAAAATACTCATCCTCCCCTGTGGAATCTTGAATAGGTAAGTTCTTCCACCTAATGAGATATTTTGAAATTGATCGATTCTTTAGCTTCCAAATTCTAGTTTCTGTGCTTGCTTTAGGACCTAATATGATTTTTCCTTCCTCACCAAGTTATGGAAATATGGTTTGAACTAGAATATTGTCACCGATAACCTTATTTAAGCATGAAACATGGAAAACTGGGTGTACTCGTGAAGATGCAGGAAAATCCAATTTGTATGCCATAGTACCAATTTGTTGCAACACCTTATAAGGGCGATATTACTCGGGTGATAACTTATAATCCTTCTTAGATTGATTGAGGGACATTTTTTTTTTCCAAGGATAAAGGCACAATTTTCATTAATATATTAAGAAAATTACATGTTGTATCTTCAACATGTATGAGATGCATTCACTTGTGAACAGAACAATCAATGTTCATTACATATATACAAATAACAACATAAGTTTCAGAGAGTGAAACTAGTAGTAATAACATAATCCAAAAGGAGTCCAAAAAACTGAGTGATGACAAAAAGCAAAAAACCAAAGAATGATCGAGGAGATCATTCCGAGTAAATCCCATTCATCTCGATGATTGATTGAGGGAAATTTGTTTGCATGGTTGTAGCCGTAAAAATACCCAATCATTCTTTCATTGTGATGCTAATATGCCTATTTCTTCATTCAATTTTGCTAACAAAACCAAAGATTCTCCCACAAAATTTTGAATATCCGATTTAAGACAATACCAAAAAATTTATTTCTTGACCCTGTGGTAAGTTTTTATAAATCTTAAGTTCCCTCCTGTAAGAGAGGTGTGCAATTCCAAAAGAACCTTTTGTGTGAGTTGGGAGTTCTTACATAGATATAAGCGATCTTTGTACAATAGCGAATCATTTTTTGAGATAAATGTATTAGATACACTTGGATCTTGCTATAAATTTTGGTTGAATGTCCACACTTCTTTTTCATTATTCCATTCCTCCCTTGCTTCAGTTATCCAATCAGGTTGGATAATAGAAATGACACAGAGAAATGCCTCCACATGCTCATCCCTTCTTGAGGGTGCATTTGCAACAAATTTTTTCTTCCCTTTCTTGTAGATTATTTCAAAGTAATAACCCAAAATATTTGTGACCCTTTTTTTCTACGCTTCTGAAGATAATATTTGTTCTAAGAAGTATTTAAGACTATCATGATCTATTTTTACCATGAAATGTCTTTCCATTAGGTAAGGGCGCCATTACTTTAGGGAATGTAGTATTTCCAACATTTCCTTCTCATAAATATATTTGTCTCAATACTTTCCCTTCATTGGATGACTTTAAAAATCAATGGGTCTTAATTCTTGCATTAAAACAACACCACTGCCATTTCTTAGGGAATCACATTCTACAATAAAGGTTTTTATGAATTCTGGTGTAGTTAATATTGGAGTTCAACACATTGCTTATTTAAGATGTTCAAATGCCTTAGTTGCTTCTGGAGTAAAAAAAATGCATATTTTTTCAATAATGTTGTTAGAGCTACTACTATTTTCCCATAATTATTAATGAACTTACGATAATAGCGTGTCAACCTGAGAAATACTTGAAGATTCTTGAGGGTTGTTGGAATTTTCCATTCCTTTATGGCTTTAATTTTTTTAGGGTCTACCTTAACACCATCATGAGACACAGTATGACCCGAATATTCCACTTCATGTACCCTAAAGAAAAATTTGGAGGGTTTTGCACACAATTGTTTCCCCTCCAATAGTTTGAGCACCCTGTCAAAATGTTGAACTTGATCTTTCCAAGACTTGTTGTAGATTAATATATCATCAAAAAATACTAACACAATTTTTATAAGGAAGGGTTTTAAAGTGGAATTCATCAAACCTTGAAATGTGGAAGGTGCATTAGTAGGTCCAAGAGGCATGACAAAAAATTTAGAATGGCCTTCATGAATTGTGAATGTTGTTTTCAAAATGTCTTCTTTCTTTATTCTAATTTGATGATATTCTGAATGAAGATCCAACTTGGTGAAGTACATTTCTCAATGTAGTTCATCCAACAATTCATCAATGACAAGAGTGGGAAATTTATCTTTAATAGTGAGCTTGTTGAGCTCTCTATAATCCAAACACATATTCCATGATCCATCCTTATTATGCACCAATACTATTGGAGAAGAAAAAGAACTTTTGCTAGGTTGAATTATACTTTCCTCTAGCATTTCTGCAACCATACGTTCAATTTCACTCTTTTGGGCATATGGATATATGTAAGGTTTGAAAATTGGAGGAACACTTCCTGGAATCAAGTGAATAGCATGACCATGATCCTAAATAGGTTTCCCTTTGGGATTCTCAAATACCTTGGAATGATTGTCAAGGACTCTTTGGAGATATTGAGAAATGGATAACTTAGACGTTAGAATATCTAGTGAGCATAATTATGCAATTAACCCTAATTGTTCCTTATTAAAACACTTTTTCATGCAATTATAATTGATTATCTTCCCAAATTTCCTTGCGATACCCTTAATTCAATTTCTTTTCCTTCCCAAAAAAATTCAAGAAAAGTTCTTGAAAATTAAAAGCTATCGTCCCCATAGATTGTAACCATTGGACACCTAATACAACATCAACACCACCCATTGAAATGAAAATCATTGGACTATTCAATACATATTCCACCATGATTATATTGATGTTATGGAACTTCCCTGAGAAATTTATAGTTCCTCCATTTGCAACCATAACTTGACACTCTAGTTATGGATATAGAAGTGTTGATGGTGCTGTAAATATGCCAACATATAGGGGGTCTCCCCAATGTGAATTTCGAGTTAGACCTCACACTGTTTGGAGTTTGAGCCCCATCCAAAGTATTGAATTGGCCACCATAACTTAATATTCCCCTCAACAACAAGGCATAACATAAGAGATTAACACATAACCTTTGAAATCAACAAGCAAGTTGAAACTGTGAAACATCAATTACAATGTGTAAATGGAGGCCTTCACGAGTGGGAAATAAAGAGTGAGCCCCTAGAAGTAAAGTAATATTAATATCCTAAGAGATGCACACAAGAGAGAGGAGATATTGATTAGTTATCTAGCAAAATAGTTCACATAGACACAACGATCATTAAAGCAACTACGACACACATTCAACAAGATGAGTGCCAAAGCTAATGGAATAGTTCAATTTATTTAGTACATATGAACATTACATATACCACAAACATCCAAATAATAGTCCTATAATATTCATGCTACATGCATGAAAATGTGTTGGCTTAATGAGATTCAATTATTAAGTGGAAGATCCAAGTATACATTTACAATGGTGAGCCACTAGCTCCAATAGTGTAACATTAAGTCACTTCTTGCTTCTCCAAAGAATAGTATTCTCTCCTATGCCAAGTTAGAGAAGTCAAGGCTAGCTCTCCAAATCCTAAGCCTCCAAAAGCATTTTTATTGAGTTATGAGGTTTGTTTTTTAAAATGAGGAATGACCTTTCATATCCTATATGACTCTTGAGCTACCCTCATGACTCTTGGACTCCTAAATGACTTTTCAACTTCTATAAGACTCTTTTGTCCACATGTGACTTTACATATTCCACATATGACTCTTGGACTTCCACCTCTTTTACATCTTGTCATTTTTTGAGAATACAATAATTACATCCACAAATGATGTGGCAATACACATTGACACATATGACATTATGATAACACTTTTACAAGACATAACATTGATGACATGGAACTCCATGATGATGTCACAATGCCAAGCTCTTCTCTTTACTACTATGTCTTGTATTATTGGTGAGAGATCTGCTTGTTCTCTATCTTCACCCTATAAAGGGGAAGATCAACATTGGGACCTTCTGAGTTATGATGCAATGTCTTTATTTTGTCTTGGTCCATGATCTATCCATGTCTCCGTGATGGTTCTTCTTTGTGCTTATTCTCTGCAAGTGATTATTTGTTCTTACTTTTTGAAATATTCCTTGAGCATCACCTTTCCATGTTTAGATGGTACACTTGCCAATGAATATCACTCATGACAATGAAAAATCAGTCTTGAAATCATCTATCCTATCTCTACCTTGCTCATGAAAGAATCTACTTGTGATAAGCCTGTGTGAGGATTGAAAGAGGAAGGCTTGATGATGATGGAGTAGTTGAGCTCAACAACGGCTGAGGAAGGCACCACTGTTCACTAAAACTATTCCATGCACTATAAGGAGTGGATCCTCAGGGTCCAGTGCAGTGGGAAAGTGCAAGAGACAGTGTGATGATATTGCTGACTAAAATTCTGCCATACGCGAGGCTCAAGGGAGTAGAATACAATGATAGCGCAATTGAGATTGAAAGAGCAAGGGATGAACCCATTTCTCACTAGAACTGCGCCATGCACTAAGGAGGCAAGGAAAGACAAGTGTTGGTTCAGCGAGGAAGGTTATTGGAAAAGTGTTGACGGATTGCTGACTAAAACTGCACCATACACTATGAATGGAGGCAAGCTTAAGGGAAGGCACAATTTTCTTCAATAATGATCTACACGAAGCTCCACTATCCACTATGACTATGCCATGGACTAGGTGGAGGAGGAGGCTTAAGGATAGTGCAATTTTCGTCCAAGTGTCTAGCTGTTCACTAAAAGTGTGCCCTGTGCCCTATGTTAGTGCAATTTGCTTCCATAGTGGTTGAATGTTGTTATGAATATAATTTATATAAAAATAAAACAAATATAATAAATATAAATAATAAATAATCATGATAATGATTAATTAAATAGTCATTAGTTAGATGGAAAGGCATGTCTAAAGGACATGACCATTCTTGAAGGGGCACCTACCTAGGTATATAAGCGGGCCCTCATTGTAACATTCAAAAATCCTATTATTTTATCATCTTATCAATATATATATATATTATTTACAATACATTAATGTATTTTATATTTAAAGTACAACAAGCTACAATGTTTTTTTTTTCTACAGTGGTATCATAGCTATTTGAACCTTTGGTTATTCAACCGCTGCACCAAAGTGACGTGAGGGTTACCATTAAGCTTAGGTCTTCAAATCATGGATACATATTTCGAGGAATTAAGTGAATCTCATAAATCTAAATTTGAACTGTTGAGTGAAATTTGAGAATCATTGTAGCAAATAAAAAGATCAATTACAAGATCCCTAAAGGATTTTAAAACACTAGGTTTAGTAACTACAATAGAAACTAACATTAGTGTCAAGGAGGATGAGTTCTAGCCAGGTATTTTAGTAGAGAACTACATGACAAAAAAGGATGATCAAATTCATGAAATTAGTGTACTAGAACGTGGTATGAAGAAATACCAATTCCAATTCCACACAATAAGAATACAATACCTAAGGCAAAATGGATTTATGGACAAGCATTTGGCCTATTAGCTATGAGGATGGAATTTCACCACATAGTGAAACTAGACAAATAAGAAGTTGTGAAGGAAATTTCCAATGTGTTACAAATGTGTCATGATCAGAAATTAGAAGTTCCATTTATTTCTATGTATCTAAATGAAAAGTGCCTTAACTTGCTTTGAGGTGAAGAACATAATTTATTAAACAATAGAGAAAAAGATGAAAAACCTAAATTGAAAATGTACAAGGCATTGTGGACAATACAACTATGGGATAGGAATTGGTTTTTTCTTCAAAGGAGAAATAATGCTCTTAAAGCATCTTAGGAGATGCGTGAAGCAAAATAATCGTGGAGATATGAAAGTAAGTTGAATTCACTAGAATTAGTTTTACAGTCCCTTTTTAATGCAAAGTTTGAATGCACTGTCGATGACATTGAATTATTGGTTAAATTGCATTTTCCACTTGATGAAGTTGATATTTTTTCCATGGAAAACCCCAAAAATAATGTTGTTCTAAATTAGATAATGAGTGAGCAAAGGACTCCTACGAAAACTAAAAAGAAGCAGGTCATGAAGCCCACAAAAGGGCTCACTGAGACCCCATTTATTGAAATACTCACAAAAGATGCAATAAGTTTATCTGAGCAGATTTCTGTGAAACATGTATCAAGCCAAACAACTCTTTTTGTAAAAATAGAAAAAAATTCCTAAGAAGACCAACAAAGTGATTAGAGAGGAACTACCTAGACAGATACATTGCTGCTAGCAGTAGTAGGAGGTCAAAAGAAACCAACCTAATCTTACCCATCTAGCATTAGAGTCCCACTTTGAATTGGAATCACTAGATGAGAAAGCAACGGTTCTTGGTGATGAAAATGACACCATGAGCATAGAGGCAACTTATATTAATGATAAAAAACCCAATTAAGTAAGGAAATATCTTGGTTATGGTTTGTTTGTTCCAAAGCAAAGGAAGAAGCAAAAGAAAAATTTCTAACACAGAGAGAAGATTGATCTGATCAGCCAAGCAATCGACTCTCAGGAATCAAGAAAGCCATGGAATAGGATGACACAATAGAAGCAATAATAGTTATAGATATGTGTACCAATCCACCCCCACCTCCACTCGATGACTACAATACCTATGTAGGTCCTTTGTTAGAGGAACTTCCTGTTCTATATCCTGACTACCAAAACCAGGAAAACACTCAAGAACACTATCCATCTGACGAAAGAACCCAAGGGTATTACTAGGAAATGAACCAACCCTATACTCAGTATCAGGAAGCTGTTCATGGGTATGACAATACCAAAGCCAAGAAACCCTACAAGGGTTTGCACGATACCAGTCCCAATAAAATGCTCATGGATATGGCTAGTAAT
Source organism: Pinus tabuliformis (assembly GCA_031772625.1). Lineage (NCBI taxonomy): Eukaryota > Viridiplantae > Streptophyta > Pinopsida > Pinales > Pinaceae > Pinus > Pinus tabuliformis. Next base: position 1,420,913,722 of record CM062816.1, read on the forward strand.
GAAACCAAGAAAACACGTAAGGGTATATGACCAGTAACAGAACCAAGAAAACATGCAAGGGTATGAAAAATAAACAGACCATGAAGCCACTCAAAGATACAATGCATACCAGAGCCAAAAAGAGTTTAATCAATACCAAACCTAGGGAACTGCTCAAGGGTATGGACAATATAAAAAACAAGTAACTGTGCAATTGTATGAACAATATTAAAACTAGAAATTTGGATCCCAATCGATATGGATGAGCAAGGGATAGAAATTGAAGGTTTGCATGAAGCTAATGAGATAAAGAGAAAAAATTGAATTGTTACGTGTGTTTATGTCTAAATCAACAAGAGCGCTATCGAGTGTTGTACAAACAATAAAATCTAATGGATTCCATTGTACGAATGCAATCATACGAATCAAATCTATGTCTATTGCACACACACACACACACACACACTAAATTTAACAAATTATATATAAGTCATGTTATAAAACATTATAAAGTAACTTTTAAAAAGTTACATTATAATAATTATTATAAAGTTACTTAAAAATTAATTTACACACACACACACACAATAAATTTAACAAATTATATATAAGTCACTTTATAAAACATTATAAAGTAACTTTTAAAAAGTTAAATTATAATAATTATTATAAAGTTACTTAAAAATTAATATATATATAAGAAAATAGATAAATCCCAATTCCAAGGTAGTATTACCGACGAATTACATATGCAGAAATGACGAACGCAAAGAGAAGAAAATTGTCAACAATAAAGCTTTGAGGACAAAGCTTTTTAAAGAGAGGGGCAATGTTATGAATATGATTTATATAAAAATAAATAAATATAAATAAAAAATAATCATGTTAATGATTAATTAAATAGTCATTAGCTAAATGGAAATGCATGTCTTAAAGACATGGCCATTCATGAAGGGGAACTAGCTTAGGTATATAGGCGTGCCCTCATTGTAACATTTAAACATCCTATTATTTTATCTGTAGGTTTTAACCCCATACAGAAATTACCTACATACGAACTCTAAAACATAGAAAATAAAAAATGCGAGAGCATAACACATAAAACACATATACACAGAGATTTTCCCCTGGATCCCAAAACTGAGACTACCAGCTTGATTTTTCATTATGTTCCTTTCAATGCTATAATACATATTTATACATGCCAAAGCATCCAATACCATGGAGCGAAAACCATTGCGTCCAAAAAACATGTGCGAAAATCATGCACAAAACCATAGGTGGGTCCGCCCATCCTAACATAGGGTCCAAAACCAAAATTTTCTGGGGCGCTGCCCTGGACCCCATAAAGTGGGGTTACGGGTATGCCTCAAACCCCCTGTGACCCCCCCCCCCCCCCCCCCCCCCCGGCTACACAATTGGCGCAATGAAGGGGGGCTCCGCCCCCCCTCTAACCCCCCGGTTAACTACGTGGGCTAGTCGTGGAAATAATATAACACAACCCAACATTCTCCCACTTGTTGTTTTATTTCCACAGGGGGCCAGAAGAGAGCTTAGTCATTTTTCCAGCCCTGAAATGCCCATTGTCTCTCTACACCAAGAGAACTTCTCAGAGCTCACATATTTTGTCAATGCATCTGCAATATTCTTCAAAGTGTCCACCTTTACCAGCAACACCTTTTTGTCTTCTATCATATCCCTCACAAAGTGATACTGAACATCAATGTGCTTTGTCTTTGAATGATATGCGGGGTTCTTTGCCAAGAAAATTGCACTTTGGCTGTCACAGTCTATCCTTATAGCTCCCTGTACTAACCCCATACTTGAACACAATCTCTGCAACCAAACTGCTTCCTTGCTTGCATGGGTGGCTACCATGTATTTTGCCTCTGTAGTGGATAGTTCCACTACAGATTGTTTCTTACTCATCCGACTGACTACACCTCTAAATAGGTTAAACACATACCCACTTGTAGATCTTCTCTGATCCAGATCTCCAGCCCAATCTGTATCAACAAAGCCACGAATATCCAACATTTTGTCCAATCCTGATCTTCCTTGGTAGCACAAACCATAATTACTAGTGCCATGCAAATACTTGAAAACCCGCTTCACTGCTGTCCAGTGCTCCTTCCCTGGTTCTGACATAAACCTGCTCAATACTCCCACTGCATGTGCAATGTCTGGTATAGTACAGACCATTGCATACATCAGGCTACCGACTGCACTTGCATATGGAACATGGGACATGTCCTCTTCCTCTTCTTGTGTCTTGGGACACTGTTCAACAGATAACCTCACACCTACAGGAATAGGAACCTTCACCGGTTTACTATCCTGCATATTAAACCTCTGTAGTATTGTCTTGACATACTTCCTCTGGTTTAACCAAAACTTCCTCTTTGCTCAGTCTCTTTTAATTTCCATGCCCAAAATATAGTTTGCAGCACCAAGATCTTTCATGTCGAATTTGGAGGACAATTGGCTCTTCAAATCCTGGATAATTTCTTTGTCATTTCCAACCAGCAACATATCATCCACATACAAGACCAGATAAATAACACAGTCCCCAATTAATTTAAAATACACACAGCGATCTGCTTTGCTTCTGGTGAAGCCATGTCCCCATATAAATGTATCAAATTTCTGATACCACATCCTTGGTGACTGTTTTAACCCATACAGAGACTTCTTTAACTTGCATACTAGTTCTTTGTTACCCTTCACCACAAAGCCTTCAGGTTGCTTCATGTATATTTCCTCTTCCAGATCCCCGTGAAGAAATGTTGTCTTCACATCCATCTGTCTACCTCAAAATCAAAAGCAGCAGCAACAGATAAAAGTAATCTAATAGAAGTTACCTTGGCAACAGGAGAAAAAATATCACCAAAATCAATTCCCGGCACGTGGGAATAACCTTTTGCTACCAACCGAGCTTTGTATTTCTCCACCTTTCCTTCTGCATTTGTCTTCTTCTTGAACACCCATTTGCTGCCAATGGGTTTCCTTCCACCCGGCAACTCCACCAGATCCCAAGCCTCATTTTTGTGCAAAGATGCCATTTCATCAACCATGGCCTCTTTCTAGAGTTTGCCATCATCTGAATCTACTACTTCCTTCACAATTCTGGGATCATCGTCAGTAATAGATAAAGCAAAATTTGAACAGAAAGCGGATGGACTATACCTTTCTGGTTGCCTTCTTTCTCGAACTGATCTTCTCACACCCGAAGTTTGTGGCTCTTCATCTTCTGGTTCCTCCTCTATTGTAGAGTCTGATTCTTCCTCCTTAAGCTCAAACTCTATCTTCTCAGGTTCCTTTGGTTGGAATTCATGTTTAATAGCATCTTTTACCTCTCTAAACACCACATCTCGGCTGTACACAACCTTCCATGTGACTGGGTTCCAAAGCTTATAACCCTTTAAACCATCCTTATACCCAATAAAGATGAACTTTTCAGATTTACTATCCAACTTGGTTCGTTTCTCCTTTGGAACATGTACATATGTATCACATCCAAATACCCTTAGATGTGAAAGAGAGGGTTTCTTACCAGTCCATACCTCTTGTGGAGTCTTATCCTCCAACGCTGATGAAGGTGACCTGTTAACCAGGTAACATGCAGTATCCACCGCCTTTGCCCAGAATTCCTATCCTAACCCGGCACCACTGAGCATGCCTCTTGCCCTTTCCATCAACGTCTTATTCATTCTTTCTGCAACTCCATTTTGATGAGGTGTATATGGAGTAGTCTTCTATCGTGCTATACCACACTTCTTACAGAATTCTTCAAATTCCTTGCTGCAAAACTCTCCACCATTATCTGTCCTCAGCACCTTTATCTTCTTCTCTGTTTGGTTTTCCATGAGAGCCTTAAATTCTTTAAACCTGTCAAAGGCTTCAGATTTCTTCTTAAGGAAATATATCCATGTATTCCTTGAGAAGTCATCTATAAATGATACATATTACACAGACTTACCTAGTGATGGAACCTTCACAGGTCCAAACACATCACTATGCACAAGTTCTAATATCTGTTCCGCCCTCTTACTACCAGAGGGGAAACTCACTCGATTCTGCTTCCTATATACACAATTTTCACATAAATCAAAATCCAGAGAGCTATTACTCATACCTTCTACCATACCTTTACCATGAAGTATTCGAAGGCCTTTCTCTCCAATATGTCCAAGCCTTTGATGCCACAACATGGTCTTCTCTCCAGAGACCACTAGATTTTCTACTCCACTTTTAGGAACCACAAAACTGTTGCACCTATCAATAACAATGCTACCTCACAGCTTGTACAAAGTTCCAATTCGAACTCCCCGCATCAATACCAGTGCTCCCTGAACCATTTTGCAGGTATCCTTCTCAAAAACTATTTTTACACCTGCATCATCTAGCTTGCTTACAGAAATCAGATTTCTGGCCAATGCAGGAATATGCAGAACACCTGGAAGTGTTCTAACTCTTCCACCTTGCAATTTCAACTTTACTTCTTCGCGACTAATGATTCTAGCCTTCCTATCATCCCCTAAGAAGACATCACCACCATCTTATTTCTCATACTCGCAGAACCACTCTTTGTGGGGAGTGAAGTGAAAGGATGCACCTGAGTCAATCAACCTTGCCTCATGATCTACATGTGTACTTGAAGAAGCCAAGTACACATCCCCACATTCATCTGAGGTGGTTTTTGCCTCTGCAAAAGTAGCATCATCAGATCCCTTTCCTTTGTCAGGAGCTTTAGATTTATAGTCCCTTTTGAAGTGCCCTTCCTTTCCGCATTTCTAGCACACCACCTTTACAGGTTTTCCTGGAGATTTAGATCTCCCACTCGATGACTTATTTTTGTTTCTATTCTAGGACCATCCTCGTACAGACAAGGCATCACCATTCTGGCTCTCCATATTTTTCCATCTCATCTCCTCCATCAGCAAGGCTGAGACTATTTCATCAAACTGCAAGGCAGTTGCATTGCTACCTATTGCAATAACCAGACTATCCCACAAATCTGGTAGAGAACACAACAAACTGATGCACTTATCTTCATCTGAAATTTTAATATCAACAGATGCTAACTGACTTACCACAGTATTAAATGTTTTTAGATGCTCTATCACCGAGTCTCCATCTTTCATCCTCAGGTTATACAAATTTTTTCGCGGGAACAATTTATTCACCAGAGACTTAGATTGGTACAAAGTCCCTAACTTGTCCCACAAAGCCTTCGTCGTAGCTTCCCTTGAAACATTTAGCAATACTGAATCTGAGACACACAATCGTATTGTGCTCTTTGCCTTCCAATCCAAATTCTTCCATTCTTCATCGGACACTCCCATTGGTTTAGTACCCAGATCTACCGTGATCCACTGATCTTTATCCACCAACAGATCCTCCAACTTGAGTTTCCACAGCTCAAAACTCTGACCATTAAATTTATCGATCTCTATCTTTCCACTTCTCGCCATCTTCTTTCACCACTGGAATCGATCTCGCAGATCTCCGACTGAACAGGGTCTAGCACAGGCCCGAGCGAAACCCCTTAGCAACAAAGGTGTCCCATTGAAGCCAAAACTACTCTGATACCAAATTTAGGTTTTAACCCCATACAAAAATTACCTGCATACGAATTCTAAAACACAGAAAATAAACAATGCGAGAGCATAACACATAAAAAACATATACACAGAAATTTTCCCCTGGATCCCAAAACCGGGACTACGAGCTTGATTTTTCATTATGTTCCTTTCAATGTTATAATACATATTTATACATGCCGAAGCATCCAATACCATGGACCGAAAAGCATCGCATCCAATACCATGGACCGAAAACCATTGCGTCCAAAAAACATGTGCAAAAATCTTGCACAAAACCATAGGTGGGTCCGCCCATCCTAACATAGGGTCCAAAACCAAAATTTTATAAAGTGGGGTTACAGGATCCCTTGTGACCCCCCCGCTACATAATCGGCGCAACAAAGGGGGGCTCCGTCCCCCCCTCTAACCCCCCGGTTAACTACGTGGGCTAGTCATGGAAAGAATATAACACAACCCAACATTATCATCTTATTAATAGATATATTATTTACACTACATTTGTGTATTTTATATTTAAATTACAACAAGATACAATGTTTTGTTGCTACAACTATTCACTAAAACTGTGCCCTGTGCTTAGGAAGGCTCACTGGAAGAGGAAATTATGTTGTTGGACAAGGAAAGAAGATGAAGTCAGGTAAATTTATCGAGGGAGAGGATTAATGCATTATGAGAGGGGATATACCTTATATGGAACATTTTTATTTTATATAGGTCCACTAGAATTTTCTCCATCTGCTCTACAAGGAAAAATTTCTCAAAGCTTAGTGCAGTGAGTCAGTACAAGTAAGAAGGGTTAGGTGACTATACATTGAAGGAGATGACCTTGAAGAGGAATTAATGAAAAAGTCTAGGAGGAAAATATTTCATCAATAACACTCATTGTTGCAAGTGAGATCACCTTAGGGTCTTGGGTTGAAAACCCCAACAAAGCAGAGGGAAAACAACAACAAGAAATGCTCAGGCAAACAACCTAAATGCTTATTCTACTGAACTATGCAGGAGTGTCCTTACCTGGAGGTCCTACGTTTGGGTAGATCTCGCAGGGTGCAAACCCTCAGCTTCTCCTGATGTCTTTGAAACCTGTAAATTATTCAAATGAAACATATACAACAGTAGAAACATAAAGCATGTTCATGATATTCACTTTAGATCATATAAATGAATGAACAATTACGCATCAATATAAGATTCATAAAAAAATTACAATATAAATCAATGCATAAACATGTTTAATATCAGGAACAGAACAACATTTCTTTATTGAAGTAAGCTACAAGAAAAGTGGAGAAATACGACCTGAGTCTTTCTCCGGCTCCAAGCGGAACCGTCCTCCAGATCCGTCCTTTCCTGGCCTCAACAATCTTCCTCCATCATCATACACAAGGATATCTCAAGAAAGATGAAGGATATCTCCAACAAGGAAACAAGGGTTTCCTGAAGCTTTGGGGAGTGTAAGAGGCACAGGGATTTCATTAGACTCGATTAGGGATAATCTCACTATAGTATCAATATCTCATATCTTCTCCCCATAAGGCCTTCCCATGGAGGTTTATTTATACTTCTCCAAATTAGTTTTTTCAGTTGGGAAATAGTTGGGCAACGAGCTATAGGAGGTGAGTAACAGGTAAAACCCATGAACTCCACCTGAAATTAAGGAAATTTATTATTTTTAAGTGTTTTAGCACATGTACACAGGTTGGGTATATGTTGACCTACGTGTACACACTTTTATCACAGGGAAAAGTAGCGTATAGGAAATAAAACACTGCTTTTTAGATCTTGGACCAAGTCTGGAAGGAAGGGTTTCCCTAGGCCATAATCAGAGCATTGGATCTACCAAAAGCGATAAATGGTGCCATAACAGATGCCCATTAATATATGAGGTTAGAAGGGGTACATGATGGCTAAAGTGTATTAAGTGTATAGAAGGAATCATGCTGAGATCGAGGAGGAGTTCACCAGAATTCAGCCTGCCAAGCCAACAAAAGAGATCAGAAAGAAACTACTGTCTGAGGTGGGCATACCCATGCTCAGAAATAGCAAAGCATGTCTGCATGTCAAGTACAAAAGTGGATCCAATATGTATACAAGTATAAAGGAACTGAAAATACATAATGGATCATCTGATCATAAACAAGAAAGTACATGTCTGAATATCACATATAAAGAGCTGATCAATGATGCTAAAGTATGACGCTGATCATTGAAGTCAAGAAACTGATCCAAATAGTACCAAGTCAACATGGTGGAATAAATGGCACTACACTTCAACTCGGGTGCCAAAATATAGGATGTCACTATAAGGAACTGCAACATATAATGTGGATGGTGTCAACTAGCAGAAACGAGAGCAACTGACAAGTGAACCAAGACATGCTGATGCAAACCCGAGGTCTTCACTGATCGTCGTAGTACATTTCTACACAATGGGAACAAATGATCTGAAGTCGACCATGTGAGAAATCGTTTGATTACCGATCATTGATGTATACCGTTAACAAACGTGAGACTACTCACCGATAATGATGATGAAAGTCAAGGTACCTAGTACAATATAAATAGTGCGAATAAATGAGCTGTAGTTGAACACTTGGAAGAATCTATCAATCAGGAGACAATGATGTTTTCCCATTGTCGAAAGTGAAGGAATCTGCCATTGATGATTGCAAACCCTAAGGTACTACCAAATGGACTCTAGATATCTTTCCCAGAGCAATGAGATGAAGTCGATGGGAAAAGATTCGCAAGAAGGAAGGCATTAAGGAATCCTTCATCAATCTAGCGCGAGTGTAACCCGTAGGCCAATAATGTGGAAGGAATTGGACGAATAAAGATGTAGTAACCCAAATGAAGCACGTTTCCAGCGTACACAAGATGTAGCTAGTGCATGATGGAAACCATCTGAACCAACCAATAAATAAAGCTGACACAGAGGCGAGGAATCCACCAATAGGGTCAAATGGAAACCAAGGCACTGCACAAATCCCAATGTGTGGTAATGGAAGCTGCTGTCGAACACAAGGGAAACCACTCAATCAAAGACCCATGATACTGATCAATGTTGAGCAGAAGGTGACCTATCAATAGGGCCAGGGTGTGGCTCTAGATCTACCCTCAGAGAAATTTGTCATAGTCGATAAGAGCAAGACTCGCCAGCAAGAAGTTAATGGAGACCTTCTCAAATCGGCACGAGCAAAGGACTAACATAGCTGATGTGATAACGAATAAGATGCTGACAACTAGGGATGGCCGACTGAAAAATAGGTCAAGAGACACTGTAGAGAGGCCAAATCAGGTTTACTTCCCTTGAACAAAAGCACGAATCAATTGTGACTACATGGCAACATATGATAACTTTGTATAAGTTTGTCATGTAGGAGGCATAAGAAAACTCTCCATATGATTGGAAGAGATAACCAATCGGAGGAGTACTGACTCAATAAAAAGGTTAAGGCTCTCCTAAGTCAAACTAAAGCCCATCCCAATGGAGGAAAGACTTATTTTTTGAGTGCTTTGTTCAAGGGCGACACAACTGACTCTAGTTTCCATCAATTTGATCTTTTTTGGGATATATAATTTTTTTGTCTTTTTCATTTATATGAAGCCTGAAAAAGAATAAAATAATGCTATAGTACAGTGGAAAGAACGAGTGTCGAAAATCATATGCTCTAGTTCATGGGAGGGGAACATTCCTATGCTTAATGCAAGGTTGCAAAACTTGTCAATGACACTCAAAGGAATGTTCTTTCCACAGTAAAGGGGTGTGTCAAGTTGCAGAGGCTAAGTGATTGCAAGGTTGATTTTGTAGAAGACATGGTCGAAAAGTGGCTTAAACACGAGTCTAAGTGAAGCTAGCTTAAGGCCAAAAGGTGCAAATGGTCAATATGCAATGCAACAATACAAATCAACACAAAGGAGCCTCTAGGGTATAAAGCCAGAAAATAGTGAAGAAGAACGAGAATGAGTCTCCAACGCACAAGTCAAGGCAAGACTATAGAGGACTCCCGAGCCTACTCAATATAGCAGCATGGGAAACAAATGTCAGCGAGGATCTAACTACGACACCCATGAAAAGGTTGGATCTACCATCATGTCATGAATTTAAAAGTCGGCGAGTGAAAATGGTTTGTGAATCAAGACATGATCGGGTCAACCCTATGGAAAAAAATATCATAGTATGGAGGCTAGTATGCAAAATGCAACAGAAAGTGATATTCCCTAACCTATATGCCAGTAAAAAAAATGATACCTGCCATGACGGGTCTGCAGTCATGGGACCTAAGCAATTTCTCAAAGAAGTCTCCAAAATATCCCGTAAAGACAGCCCATTCCCGACACTCCAAGCCAAAAGGTCAAAAAATCCATAAGATAAAAATCAACTTTTGAAAAAATAATTTTCAATTTTCAACCTATATAAGGACTTTTGGACTTGCATTTTTGTCATTTGTGTTTTGAGGAAGGAGTTGTGGAGAAAAACTCAAACAAACTTCCTCTGTCAAATTCAACCGTTCAAATCGCTCCAAAACTTCTAGGTAACCCTTTAATAATGATTTTAATATTTTTTTTATACTTTTTAGATGCTTTTTCATAATTTTGATCGTAGGAAAATATGCTAAAATTTTCAACTTTGCATACACGTGGGTTGGATACAGGTAACCCACGTATACGAGGGCCCTACACGCGACTGTGTAAAAAGGGAACCCGCATGTGCATGAGTACAAATTTTTAAACATTAATTTAATGATTTGAAATATCTTTTTTGAGCAGGATGACAATTACCTGGTGTGAAAGGGAGCACAGTGCTATTGATAGCCAAGTGATGGAGGATCCAAAATGCCTTAGATGCTTTGAGAGGTTGTGGTTTGTTGAAATTCTTTAAAATGCCAAACATGAAGGCGAATACTCGATTTCTTGCGTTGCTGATTCATTACTGGAGTGCATAAGATGATGCATTCATGATTGATCAGATGCCCCTGAGGATCGAGATAGAAGACATATATTTCATTATAGGTCTTTCTCAAAGGGGAGAGAGAGTGCAGTATACTAAAAGGATGAGAGGTAGTCTTAGTGTAGAAGACTATGTTTGCATATACTGTCCTGGCCATCCTGAAAAGGTTGGAAGTCAGATTCTAATCAAGCACATAAAGAGTTTATCATTGAAAATCCTATTATTTACCATTGCCAGGTTAAACGGTTCTGCTACTTTACATAAGGCTTCGCGTGTGTCCATGAGCCTAGCAGTGGATTGCATCATTACTATGTTTGATTTGTGCACACCTTTACTGATCAACAAAAGAACAAATTCACTTCCATTCAGAAGGGTCAGACAAAGAATTTCAGATACAACACTATCTTATGCTCATTCTTTTTTGAGAAAGTACCTGGGCTTCGTCCCAAGGTATTATCTACCATCAGTAGCCCGAGAGATCTGCGGATGGGCAGATGGGCTGACTTGATGAAATGCCTAGGGGGTGGTGAGGTCCCTAGGATGAATTTTGATGACGATTTTTTCCTTTGGTGGGATCAACAGGTCATTGTAGTTGACGACTACCCCTACGCCGGAATGGATTTTCGGGGAGATCCGAATCTAGTATTACCACCAGATGTAGCATGGGGTGCCATAGGTATAAATGATTTTTTAATTTTTGGAATTTTAAGAATTTTTTTTTGGATTTTCAATATAAATGAATTAAAAATATTTTTGATGAGACAAGACACTTACAAAATATATTGATCATGCTTCAGATGTGGGACCAATGAGACCTGATGGATTTCCTCGACATAGGCGTCGTGGAAGAGATGCCGAGGGGGATGCAACTGAGACTAAGAGAGTTCTCCCTGTAGTCCAGAGGAACTTGGTGAGACTAACTTACCAAGTACCCATGACAGCCATAGAGGACTTACCAGAGGAGATGCGGCGACGCATGGTAAGAGTACCATAGGACTGGGTGCGACTATTTCGGCGTGTGGCCAATGCTGTCATTTACTTTATAACTGGTCATCCTGAGTGGGATCGTTAGATAAATGATCAGATCTTTTTTGTGATTTAGACATGATGATGCGCATAAGCCCAAATTTTGTCCTGATTTTTGTATAATATTTTGGACACAAACACTCTATCTATATATAGACGATTTTATGATGATCATATATCCAGATGATTTTATGATTAGTTTTGATGTTTTTAATTTGATGAATGATTTATATGCCAGTCCAATGCTTGATTAGCAATAAAATCTGCTAAGGAATTTTCTGATCATGGAATGTGAATAAATGTGATGTAAACAAATGATCGTTGCAACAATCGTACTCTAAAAAATTGACGATACAAATAGGGATCTCGTACTCAATAGATGTTATTCAGTTGAGATACCACCAGTTGTGAATCTAAATAAACCACTAACAAATCAACATCAAGAGATATCACTTCAGATAGTAGATTGATAACAACAGTATATTTAGAAATATTATTCGAGGCAGGACCGATACACACTCCTCTCAAAACCATCAACTGGCCAGATGGATAATAAATCACCCAAGCCGTGGAAGCAAGGTTCCAGGTATGCCTACTCATACCATCAACGATCCCTAGATATATCAAATTTTCCATCAATACCTGCCAAAGTAGATCAAAAATATCGACATCACTAAAACCGATAGATAGATATGTACAAACATACAATATATACAAACAAGTAAGTGCTCGACCAGAGCCTAAGCAAAGTACTTCTTAAGGTAGAGCCCATTTCTGGGCTCCACCAACTTGTTTCCTTCAAAGTCAATCAATTCATAAGATCCCTTTTTTAAAACTTGCTTGACAATAAAGGGACCGTACCACATAGACTTAAACTTGCCTGCCCCCAAGGCATCTTTGGCTTGATCTTAGACCAAGACAAGGTCAGCTTTAGAAAAATTTCTAGGACGGACAACTTTATGATATTGAGATTTTACCCTCTTTTTGTTGAAAAGTGTGCAACAAGAAATGCTTGTTGAGAATGCAACAAGATGATGGAGCTTAGTGGAAAGGAGTCGCCTTCACTAAGTCGTCCCGCAGGCAAGTTTTGGCGCAAAGTCTATTTTTAGACTATGTCTATTTTTAGACATATGGATCATGGTCTATGAGTTGCAGGATGCTGTTTATGGATGATTGGTCATGTTGGGAAAAATATATGGACTTCTATTTTTGGATCATAGTAGGAGTGATCAGAGTCTATTTTTAGACTGCTAGTCAAAAATAGAAAAGTCAAATATTATTGTCTCATAATAATATTTAGACTATAAACTTTATCTTATTCTCTTGGAGCACTTCAGTTTGAGCTACAGATGTGGCACATGCAACTGTTAGAAGGAAATACGCTTTCTTTGTGGGTCAGTTGAGCTATTTCATGCAGGACATCAGTTAGAACTCATGTGGTTGAGTTCTGTGGAGTTAGATGAGCAGTTAATGGAGTTGTGTTCAATTTGACTTAGTTGAACTAGTTGTATTTAGTCTAACTGGACAATAGACTAAGTGATGAGTTGTGTGAATTACTTATTAATTAATTCACTAATTATTAACTCATAATGCAACTGAAGAATACATCAGTTAACTCAGTGCATGTACAGTTCAGTGGAGACAGGTGTTAGAGGTTGAGATTGCTATCAGTTGTGACTATAGTTGTGCATGAGATCTTGCACAAGCAATGTATTGAGTATGCCCATGATAATTGCCCAGTATATGCCCAGTAGAATAGCCTGTGCTCACGTGATTTCTAGTGTGAGTGATTTTCACAAGGTAAATAGGAGTTTGGATCAGCCATTCATCATTCATTCTCTTGCAGGGTTGTGCAGTGGAGGCAGGCAAACATTGGAGGAGATTTGAGGCATCAGATCTAAGCTAGTTTGTGTGTAACAGGTGGAGATAGTGCTGGATACTTGTGAGGAGTATTGTACTATGTAATGTTACATGTTCTCAATCATTAATATATAGATAGTGTGGGGTTTTCAGCTGTAAGCTTTCCTCGGGTTACATACTATGTTAATGTGTGCATGCGATTGATGTTTTATTTTGATGCTGCTAAATTGATGATCAACGTAGAGGAGGTTATGTATTATGCATGTATTCTACAATAGTGTATAATCGGGATAATCTCTATGAATAAGTGTCATATTATTCAAAATTTCTACACTCTTTATGGGCTTCGTTTATTGTGGTAGCATCTCGACGCTGCTCATCAAGATGCTCCAAATGAACGAGGCGCTCTTCGAGACTAGAAGTCTCTGGAAGAAGTTCAACAACTAGTTTAAGGGAAGGAATTTCACACTCAACACGAAAAATAGATTCCAACCCGTAAACCAGTTGAAAAGGAGTAAAACTAGTGGCAGTCTTAACTGACGTTCGGTATGCCCAAAGTGCCGGATACAACATGATGTGCCAATTGGATCTAGCTTTGTCAATCGTCCTTTGCAGGATGATTTTAAGGGATTTGTTCACGGCTTCAACTTGCCCATTGGCCTGAGGATAATACGAAGATGAATGCTCCTGCCGGAAACCCAACTTGAGAGCCAATTCAAACATCAGTTGATTTTGGAAATGACTGCCATGGTCAGTGACAATCTCTTTAGGGATACCAAACTGGGAAATAACTTGATTGAAGAGAAACAAGGCTGCTATTTCACTGTCATTTTTAAAAGTAGGCATGGCCTCAGCCCACTTCATAAAGTAGTCTACGACCATAATGATATACTTGTGATTTCCTGCTGAAGGTGGATTACAAGTAGTAAAATCAATGCCCCACTTCGTGAAAGGGCTGACAGTGATAACAGGGAAAAGCGGAGCTAGATGTGCGCGCATGTTCCGAGTATAGACCTAACAAGGACGATATATTTTGACTGCGTCAATACAATATTTGAAGATTGAAGGCCAAAAGTAGCGTGCTCGCAATTTTTTTTTGGCTGTAGTAAGCCCAAATAGATGACCGCCACAAGCTCCACTATGGCAATCATGAAGCACTGACTCAACCTCTTCCGAGGTTAAACAACGCCTAAGGATTGAATCAACCCCTCGATGATATAATGTATCACCTATAATAACATAATTCTTAGTGAGGTGACACAAATTTCTACGCTCGTCCTTGGAAAAAACGGGGGGAAACTTCGAAGTCTAGAGATATATAATGATATCCCCATACCAAGGATCTTGTGAGGAAATAAGAAATAGATGTTCATTAGGAAAATTTTCCTCGTGAATAATTTCTTCTTGACAAAACAGTTCTAATATCAACTTTGAAAATACCAAATATTTCTTAGATTTAATCGACATTAATTCGAGCTTGGATTCTTGCAAGATGACAATCCATCTATTATATTTGCCCACAATCACTTGCCTACTGAGAAAAAACTGAAATGGATTGATGACTGCTAAGATGAACATTTTTCGAAGTAGAATGTAATGCCAACGCCATTGGATAGCGTGGACAATTGCCAAAGCTAATTTCTCGATGGGGCAATAACGCAGTTCAGGACCTACCAAGCCTCGGCTTAGAAAGTAGATTACATGCTCACATAAGGCATCATCTTCCTAAACCAGAACCATACCAATGGGTGATTCTGCTGTAGTGAGATACAAGAGGAAATCTATGCTATAATAAGGTGGACTCAACAATGGAGTAGAGGTTAATGCTTTTTTCAAAGCATCAAAATATCATTGCGAAAAATCATCCCATACAAATGGGACCCCTTTCTTAAGCAAACGTATAAATCCTTTTGTGGTATCGACATAATTGGGTATAAATCTCCTCAAGAAATATGATTTTCGTTGGAGAATTTGAATTTGACGTATGGAAGACGGAAGAGGAAACTAAAGTATTGCCTAAACCTTGAAGGGATCTATACGAATCCCATCCGTTGACACGATGAATCCTAACAGCTGACTGGATGTGACCTCGAAAATGCACTTATTCAGATTCAACCGAATTTTATAAAAACGACACCACTAAAAAATAAATCAAAGATGCTTAGGATGATCCATTCTATTTTGAGAACAAGGAGCGAAATCATCCAAATATGCTTCGATAACATGCTTGATGTCGTGAAAATCATAAGGCATGGCCCCCTGAAAAGTGGTTCCAACATTTTTGAGGCCAAAAGGCATCTTTTTGTATGCAAACGTATCCCAGGGACAAATAAAGGCTGTCTTGTGCTGATCTTCTAGACAAATAGTAATTTGATTATAACCAGAGAATCCATCCATGAATGAAAAAATTTCAATACCCGCACATTTATCAATAATTTGATCAATAAAGGGTGTGGGGTGGTTGTCTTTTGGACAAGCCTTATTTAGGTCCCTAAATCAATGCATACTCAAATCTTTCCTTGCTTTTTTCCTACGGGGACTAGATTAGAGGCCCACTCAGTTAAAGGAACATGGTATATGAAACCCGCCTTCAACAACTTCTCGACTTCAGATTTGATAGCTGCTACTTTTCTGGAATTAACTGGTCGAAGTTTTTGACGAATAGGTTTAGCATTTTCGTATGTCTTGATCTCATGATGGACTATAGATGGATCTGTTCCAAGCATTTCCTCATAATACCAAGCGAACACATCACAAAACTCTTTGAAGAGATCGATATAAGTTTGAATTTCTTCAGGGGAACAATCAGCTCCAATGAAGAAATTTTCAATAATGTTAGGATTCCTAGAGATGTTCACCGTTACAGTTTGTGAGATAACAGACATGTTATGTTTGACAGAAAATTGTGCTGGGGCTAAAGGGTTTAAAAATGTATGAACATCACTAGTAGAAGGAATGGACAAACTTGACTCAAATTCTTGCAAATGAGGCAGGAAATACAAATGATGATGCAAATCATCCCATGGTCTATCAACATCCATCATTGCTTCTAGAATTTCTTCTTCAGATGGCAAGACAGTATCTAAAAAATCCTGAGCCAAAGTTGAATCGAGGGTCCAGGCCGGAGCCACATCTCCATCCAACTCCTCTGGTGAGAAAGGAGTAGGATTGGAGTCTGCAAAGTTAACAATAGACTGATAAGCAATTTCTATTGTAGACATAGGACATGTCATTCCACCTACCTACCCTTCATCTAATGTGGTGGTAGATGAGGGTAAAGGCTAAGGGTTTGAAAAATAATGAGTTTGAAAGAACTCTCTTCGAGAAGGTCCCTTGGAGGATGAAATAACATTAATTCTAGCTATAGGAGCAGGAAGATCAAAAGTACCCATTAAGGAAGAGTACATTCCAACTCCTAAATTCTCTATAGGTTGCCTGGGATTGTCCACTAATGGAACAATAGACTCAGAAGATGCGTGGGAGTCACTTGGAGAATAATCCATCTGATCAACTTTTACCATTCTCTTTTCATGAGGAAAACAAAGGATGTGAAATAATGATGATATTATGGCATCCATCTCATAAATCCAATTCCTGCCTAAAAGGAGGTTGTAATCTAGATTTGCGTCGACTATTTCTACCTCAATATTTACCACTTTTCCCCGAACATAGATGGGAAAGGCTGGAATAATCCTGTGCGGCCTATGAGAATGTCCATCAAATGCCGTCAATAGAGTAGGTGAAGGAACACCTTGAGGCGATCCAATGGCCTTCCAACATGACATGGACATCACACATGTGGAGGCTCCCTCATCGATAACAATTCGAAAGATGTTGGTCTTTCGATATGTAGACTTTATCTAGAAATCCATATGATGTGGGAGTCTCTTTTTGACGTTTGACATATCAAATGTAAGCATAAGATAATTTTTTGGATCAACTGATCCGATTGCAGAGAGTAATGCATTCCTCTGAACGACACACAACTGGAGTACTTATAACGCTGACATAGCACAAGGACTCTGAGACAGATCTTATACAATCGAGTAGTTATGGGCTTCTCTAGCATTAGGGTTAATGGTCGAGCATTTTACGGAGCCTTTCAACATCCGAGTTATAGACTCAATAGAGGGCCTCTCAATATGGAGTGGCTCTGAAGCATCATAAGAAGACTTAGCCTTAGATGACTCTGATTCATTGTAGTCACGAGATCGCGTAGCAACATCGATATGTGAACTCATCATGTGGACATTTGATGTATTATCCCTTTCCTGGTTGCCCCCTGTGGGGGTACCAGTACTAGAGTTCGCGCCAGAAAGTAATTGCTGCCCTTGGGGAAAAGGGTTAGTGAGGGTAGCCTGGGAGCTAGCGGACCCCTGCTGAACTAATAAGCATTGAGCATCCTGGATCTTAGGGCAGATATGAGTCAAGTGATCTCCATTGCATAACTCGCATGGAAATTTTACTTTTTTCTTGGACTCCTTTCTACCCCCACCGACATCATTTCCAGGCTTGTTTTCATTGCCCTTCCCGTCCTGGTTATTTTTCTTGCCTCATCCTTTCTTCTTCCCATCATATTGTTGGTTTCCTTTGGGGTTAGAAGTTTGGATGAAATTTATAGACGTAGGTTGAGAAGGTGTAGTGACAGATGGAGATGCCCGCATAGAAGAAGAAGTTTGTAAAGACGACTATTGTAATTGAGTTAACAGGTTAGCTGTTTTAACATCAATCAATCTGACTAGTCCATCGGCATGGGGGCCTGGCTTTGTCTTGGCTATATCAACCTTGGACCTAGGAGCACCAGGTAGAATTTTTTGAAGAACCCCAGATTGAGAATATATAAGTTCTAACTATTGGGCCCTGAAAATAGCTTGCTCTTCGGTGAAAACACCGGAGAGGGACACGTCCTTAGAGATCTCATGTTTCAATGATTTAAGAAACCATTCAAGAAGGAATTATTGTGGAATATCAGCTTTAATGAGCCTCTTCATTATCCTCTATTCCTTGATATGATTCAAAATGTGGGTTGCCTGATCCTGGTGAAAATTAGCCAAAAGCTTAGTTCTAGCATCATAACGGACATACAACTAAAAATGGTTCAAAAATATAGTAGCCAAATCGTTGAAAGAAGCGAAGATGCCCCCTAGAAGTTCTATGTACCACTTAGCCACATTTCTAGTTAGGGTACGTTGAAATAATCTCAACCTGATTGAATCGTCTATTAGGGAGTTCGATGAACACCATAAGTGGAAAGTGGTTACACTCGGATCGTCACCAGTCTTCCCTTCAAATTTAGGTATATCTGAGGGAAGTTTGGTTGGGACCGAAGGCCAAACCGGGTTATACCTAATCAGATCATTAGTCAATTTAGAAAGATCTGGCAAGTTTAACGTTGCTAGGAAAGGTAGTCACGGAGGACCTTAAGGATTCCACCTGGTGTGGGCGGAACTCCCAATGTTTTGAAAAGAATGGCTTGGATTTGTGAAGGCACCAGGTTGCCTAAAGTAACTCGTAGACCCAACTGAACCATAAGGAGCTCCTTGTGGTCCAGAAAAAAATATATTTTGACCAACTCCTGCCAAAAAATTTCCGTAGCCAGCAAAATTACCCCTTAGAGAGGTGTTAAAAGGAGAAGAGAGCCCTTGGTAGGGGTTCCATGCATTAGCATAGGGAGAAAAGTTCTAGAATGAACTGATAGAAGGATACGGCATATTCCCTTTTTAGCCGAAATAAGATTGATTCCCGACTCCTAACCCACTAATCGCAGGGTTTGTCTAACCTTGAAGTGGATTATAACTTTGACCTGTAGAGGAGAAAGGTATTGATCCCAAAGATGGGGTTGGAATGTGGTATATGACCACCCACAAATGGGAAACCCTGAAAAGAAGCTGATCCACTTGCCATGGAAGCCATAGACATGGAGGTAGCTGATGGAATACTTAACAGAACTGAAGGAATCACGATGGTTGACATTCCAAAAGGGAAAAAGCCAATGCCAGAGGCAACAACTTGAGAACTTCCGCTCGAAGATGGAATGGAAGTATAATCAATTATAATAGTGCTAGGAGTAACAAAAGGTATAGAAATTTTTCCTCCTCCTCGTATGGATACAAGAGTTTTCATACTCATAGCACTTATTATGGATGCCATGCTTCCAATAGTGGTCATCGAAGGAAAAAGTTGATATAAACCTTGGCTCAAAGGCCTGCTGGTCAGAGTCTCGACGTATAATAAAACGTCTAGATGATCGGAGGAGAGGGGAATTAGGAGTCAAAAGAGACTCATGAAGATATTTGACTTCAATAATGTCTTCCGACTGGAAGAGGACTCAAGAAATAACTGGAGTGTTTCTCTCCAACTCTCTACTTGTACCAGGTCTATCTTATGAATCAATAACTCCAACCGGGGATTAATCTCCGATGCGCCTGCTGCCACTGATTGAAAACCACTGGCAGAATTGCTCCTACACCTTCGAGGAGAAGGCTCAGGACTTGTAGATGAAAGACCACGAAGTCTCCTAGACTGACAAATCGGTCGATTAGTCACTTTGAATTATTTTTAGGAAATCTACCTAAAGACTCAAAAAAATTGTAAAGCTAGGCAACTAGGAGCAAAGAGCACTTGCTAAAAGTCCCTAAAGATACAAACAATCAAACTACTTTCAAGTATTTCCACTCCGGGTGATTAGGACCGGACACCAAAATACAAGAAAGCCAAAATCAAGGGCCTTCCAAAAATATTCTGGGGTAATTATGCCCCAGGCCTACTAGCAAAGGTATCAAACGAAGTTACGCTAACCTCCAAACAATAGACTTTGCTGGTGCAAGCACCCAAGCTTCACAAGGGTACCCTCTAGAAGTACTGCTGAACGTGATGTAATGTTAGCCTCAGGTGCCATGGGATTCCCCTTCGCAACCACCTATGAGATCCCTAGGAAAGGCAACTATGGATACCAACTCGTATCAAAAGCCAGGCGGAACAGTCGTGAGGCGGGATCTAATAATTAGGAGAGGGGGTATCTCTCTTCCTTTTCTTCACTCTCCCTCGTGCTTAACTCCTAGTCACAGAGCTTTCCCGATCTTTCTAATGATATTGGATTTCACTCGTTATTCAACTTCTACTTTTGATAATTTGAGCAGCCTTGGAGAATTAACTCTCCACCCACCTATTCCAAGCTCCTAATGAACCTAAACTTGTTGGTATTTGTTAATGACAAAAATAAAAAATTCTAGTTCATTTTATTAAATCACTTGATTTTATAGAGCTGTTCTTTAAGTCAGGGGGAATTATGAGAGTGAAATTGTTGATGTTTTATGACGCAAAAGAAACCAATAGAAACCTAACTATATGCATGCAGTTATTTTCTTCGATGAAGAGTGATTTCTACTTGGGTTCTACGAAAACTTATATAAGAAAAATATTTTCCTTTTCTTTTCCGAAACACTCCACACACACTCAAAATCTAAAAAGACTAAGAATTCTCAAGATGTAGATTAACCTAATGCAACTTTGAATGATGATGCAAGATCCTAAAAAACACTCATACTATAAGCAAAATGTGGTTCTTTATAGAGTCAATAAGCCAACTTGATAATGAAGAGGGCAAAAATTAAAAGAAAATCTCCCTCCAAAGCAAGCGAAACAAATTGCAAAAGATCCCAATTGCTTAACCAAAAAAAAAAACAAAAAAAACAAAAAAAAAAAACCGAAAAAGTTTGGAAAAGGAAAAGCAAAGTTTTTGTGTTTTTCTTTTAAGGAAATGAAAGCAACTTTTGAGGTCACAAAAAGAACTACTAAATTTGAAAGATCAAGAAATAAGCACAAGGAGTCTTTAAATATTGCAAGTTATAAAAATCATTAATAAATGAAACTTGAAACAAGAAAGACTACAAACTTGCACAAACTAATCCGAACAACAATAAAATATTTAAGCAAACCGACAAAATGTCAAGAAAGAAATACTTTCAAAATTGCCAAAAAGACTCTCAAAAAGGCATGAAAAGCAACAAGGCCAATCAAACAAAGAAAATAAAACCAAAGCAACTTGAAATCTGGGCTACAAATGAAATCGAAATTAGTTTCTTGTTCTGGAAAACCACAACATCCAAGAACTTCAAACAGAAGCCTTGAACCCAAGAAACAAACCACAAACTTTCTTAAGAAGAAATCCTAGGCCAACTAGGATTTTCAGTGAGAAGGAGATTTGAAAAAGAAAGCTTGCAGGAAAACTGAGTCCTTCAGACAATAGATGACCATAAAACCACAAAAATGACCAGGGAGTAGACCTAACTGGGCAAAAAGATTTGAAAAAACAATTTAAAAAGTGTTATACGTGACTGTGTAAAGATACTGAAGTGTGCACACGCGTTTCTAACACAAGAAACTCACGTATATGCGAGTCTGCTTGAGGAAACCTACGTGTATACACGACTGTAACCCAAGAAAACAACGTATACAAAGTTCAATTAGGAAACTATTTGGATATGTTGGCTCTTCAGCTATAAGTGCATGTGTCTAATGTCCGAAATTAGCCTAAGGACGAGCAAGCAAGATTGTATATGTCCGCGTACCTGCTTGATGCAATCTGTGCCCAACAACAGTTTCCTGGCATGGGTTGGACATGGACACCATCAGAGGACGCTATGAATATTTATTGCAAGTTTCTCTATGAGTGTAGCTACCAAGGAGTCATGGCGAGGCTATCTGACCATTTCATCACCCCAGTTTACAAGATGATCTTTGAGCAAGATCCACCTTGCATGTCCCAAGAAGTGATGTAGAAATTGCTTAACATTGCAGATTGGTAAGCATACCCGGTGGCACCTTCATCAGGATGTTTGGTAGATAGAAGCCTCTGCATGTGCTACCAAGTTTTTCCATAGATAAGTTGTTCATGCAAGAGGTTTAATATCACGTCTCCACAAGGTTATCAGTAGGACAGCATAGGAGGAAGAAGGAACCATGGCTTTCTCTTCCTTTATAGATTAGATTGTATGAGATCCAAAGCTTAAAGAATGTGGATGCTGAGGCTCAGGACTTGAAGACTATTGAGTTCGACACCAAGATTTTCAATCTGTATGATCCCCACTACATATGAAAGAACCACTACACGAAGGCATATTATCCATGGATCCATAGGGCATGTCAATGGCCAAAGGAAGAACCTTGGAGGTATTGCTACAACTCCTCTAGGCTTAATGAATCAATCATCATAGCTATAGAATGGAAAGCAGCTCTATAGGAAGCAACACCACATGAAGCATCAACAATAGCAACAATGAGCAACAAACTGATGTAGGACAAAGGCAAGAGGAATATTACCGAGAATGCAGAGGCTAAGAAAAGCTACAAGTTCAGAGAGGATTCTCTTGTTGAGAAAGTAGCTTTGGAGATATCGGTGAAGAGGCGACATCGCGAAAGGAGAGTAGAACGGAGGAAGAGAGAGGAGAGTTTCAATCTGTATGATCCCCACTACATATGAAAGAACCAATATGCAAAGGCATATTATCCATGGATCCACGGGGCATGTCATTGGCCAGAGGAAGACCCTTGGAGGTATTGCTACAACTCCTCTAGGCTTAATGAATTGGTCATCATGGCTATAGAATGGAAAGAAACTCTATAGGAAGAAATACCATAGGAAGCATCAACAATAGCAACAGTGAGAAAGATTGCCAAGAGCGCAGAGGCTGAGCAAAGCTAAAAGTTCAGAGAAGATCCTCCTGTTGAGAAAGTAGCTTTGGAGATACAGGTGAAGAGTAGACATCGCGAAAGGAGAGTAGAATGAAGGAAGAGAGAGAAACAAAGGTTGGAAGATGCAGAGAGGAAGTTGCAGGAAACATAAAGAAGTTGAAAGAAGAGAAGGAGCCGAGGAGGAGAGAAAGGGAAGAGAAGTAGAAACATGAACAGAAGGAAGGGGAAGGCGCAATGACAAAGCAAACTACACCTATACAAGTTGAGGAGTTAGAGCACCAACATATAAAGAAGAGGGTGAGAAGCTGCATGTTTAGGAATAATTGCAGTTTTTCTTCCTTCTAGCAGAGGAATAATTGCATTTAGATATTTTGGGCAATTGCTGCGCTGTTTGGGAGCTCTCTCATGCTCAAGCTGCTCCATAATGTTTGTTGGTGTGGTGGTTGCATTGTCTGTGCTGTTGATGCTCCCTGATCTTATTTGATTCGAGTTGTAGCGTGTTGTGGCTCTTCTCTTTCCCTTTTTAGGCTCTTGTTTCCCCGTAATATGTCTCCTGGGCTCTATTATATGGTGGAATGGGTCTTCGGCTTGTATATCCCTTTAAATGGCCCCTTTCTGTTAATACAAGATTTTTTTTTTGTTTAAAACAGAAAACGTAGTGATACTGAGACATCTCGCCACTCTGTGTCCTTTTCGGACTTCAAAATCCTTAGATTATAGCTGATTCTCCTCTTGGGTCCACCCTTGCAGTAATAACCCATCTCCACCATTGATCTGGGAATCCTAGATCCAATGGTGATTGATTCATTTCGGGCGCCTCTTTTGTATTGGAGTTAACCGCCCGATGAGGGTGGTTTTCTCTCTCCTCGCCTTGGAAACGTGGCAGCAACTGTATGGCATTGGGAAAAACTCAGCCTAAACCACTTACAGCCCATGGCCCGCCCGAAATCCTCCCTGTTTTGGATTTTCCTTTATATTGGAAATATGTCGAATCGTTGAAATTTTATGAGAAAATGGCCTTGGCAGACTTCAAAAATCATATATTCCACTTATCGGAAACCCATCGGGTTCGGGTTCCATCGCTACCACACTACCTCAAGCTTCCTTAGTATTTCATTATAACAACGAAAATATACAAAAATCAATGAAAAATGGCTTTCCCCGGACCTGAAATATTATATAATATCATTCCCAAACTCATCAGGTCCGAGGTTTTATTCCTATCGGCATTGTCATGTGTTCCCTTGTATTTCATTTAAACAAAAAAATACGTTAAAATACATTGAAAAATGCTTAGGCGCGGATTTGAAATATTATAATATATCATTCATAATGTCGTTGGGTCCGGCATTATCGCATCGCCCTTATATATATGCGAAGGTCCCGCCCTTTGGTTTTTGCCGATAGCGATATAGCAATGTGATGTGGGCAGTCTATTTGTGTGCATGATCGATGGTCCACATTGCATCGCTGATCACAATCACAATGCCTCTTCTGTCTGCGCTGATACTGCTGATTCACCTTCGCCGATTGCGACTCGCCGATCCGATTATCGGCGATCATTGATCGGCGGTGTCCAGCACCGATTGCCACTGCTTGCCTGTGCCAATTAGATCTGCCGATTACATCCGGGTCATTGATCGGCCAAATGTAATGGTTGTTGTGCCTTCTCAGTTTTAAGCCTGCGATAATGGTTTTTTGACTGATTTTGAAGTGTTTCGGCCTCCCGATAGTGCATTTTTTTCCCTTCCAAGGGCTCTCCTCCCTTGCTTGTTTCGATTGATGGATGATCTTAAGCGCTTTTGAAGACTTTAGGGAGTGCTTTGGATCATATTTGGATCCAATTTTGGGCTTTTTGTCAGCGAAGCTAACATTGGCCCCTTTTAGGGATGAAATCCTCCCTGTGAGGTTTCAAGGATCTCAGATCAATGCCTTTCTTGTAAAACAAAAATTAAATCTTCCTTCTAGTGTTCCATTGGGCATGGATTCTTTTTAGCATAAAAATAAAAATTGAAAGAAAAACATATTTACAATACCAAGGCTTTAAGGCCTTAAATGAAATAGAGTTTCAAGAATCGCCCATTTACTGGGTCACTAAAATTATCTCCTCCTTCCAGATTGTGCAGGATAAATGTATTGTTGTGCTGAACTTGAGTGATGACAAAAGGGCCTGTCCAAAAGGAGTCAAACTTGCCATGATTACCTCTCTTTTCCTTAAATGCATCCCATTTAAGCACCCAATCACCAACTTGGAACTTGTCCACTTTTGCTTTCCTGTCAAAAGTTTCTTTGATTGCCTTCTGATGAGCCTTTGATTTCTCAACCAGATTCTCTCTTATCTGATGTAGTTCAATCAGGTTATTCATTCTTCTTATCATATCATTCTCTTCATCTTGTTCTTCTTGCAAGAACTTAGCCACATGGATAATGAGTTGGATGGGGAAAACGACATCAACACTATAAACCAGTTTGAATGGAGAATTCCCTATGGACTTTTTGATGGTAACTCTGTTAGCCCATAGTGAAAATTTCAACTTGGAATCCCAGCTCTTTTTGTTGTCCTCTAATAGCTTTTTGATTACCCTTACCAGACTTTTGTTAGATGATTCTACTAGGCCATTGCCTTGAGGATAATATGAGGTAGAATGCACCACTTGAATGCCCATGGATTCAGTCAAATCTATCAATTCTTTTGCCTTGAAAGCTGTGACATTATCAGTGACTAGTATGGTTGGGCAACCAAATCTAGTGAACATTTTCTCATTCAGGAATTTTATGACAACCTGATGATTAGCATTCTTAGTGGGTATAGCCTCAATCCACTTGGTGAAATAATTGGTGGCTACTAAAAGCCATTTGTGTTTGCCACTAGAATGTGGGTTGATTTCACCTATAAAGTCTAAGCCCCACTACTGGAAGGGACCATTGATATGTACTGGCTTCAGGGGTAGAGATTTTAGCTGCTGTCTTCCTACAAACCTCTGACACTTTTCACAAGCTTTCACAAAAGAAAACGCATCAAAGAACATAGTAGGCCAATAATATCCAGCCCTCAAGATTTTGTGAGTTGTAGCTTTCCAACAATGATGTCCTCCACAGATGCTAGAATGGAATTGGTGTATGACCTCTACAGATTGTTCTTTATCTAGACACCTCAAGAGGATTCCTGATGGGTCTTTCCAATAAAGTGGATTTTTATTAATGCAAAATTTTTCTGATCTGAGTTTAATGGCACGAGCTTGACTTGAGCTAAGCCCTGGAGGGACTTCTAGCTTTTGCAAAAAATGAACCATGTTGTAATACCATTCACATGTCGCTAGATTTTAAGCCAAAGACTGACTCTACTTTTGCTCTTCTGTTGTTCCCTCTGTTTGTTCATTATCTGAATTTAGACCTATGCAATTTATATCTAACAAGCTGCAATTTTCTTCAGCCATAAGCTTAGCCAAGCCCTGGCCTTTGACAAGCTTAGTGGGCTTCACCTCTATGTCAAATTCTATGAATTTTGTGATCTATTTTTCCCTCTTTCCATCAATATCTGGTTGAGTTAAGATATCTTTTACTGAGGCTGAAGGTACATATGCAATTACTTTGGAATGCAGAATATAAATTATGAATGCTTTCAAATATTTAATGAGAGCATAAGCTTGTTTTTCAATAAGGTCATACCTTAATTCAACATCCCTTAGAGTTTTGCTGAAAAAGGCCACGGGGTGCTCTATGCCTTCATCATTTTTCTACAATAGAACTACTACAAGCGTATCATAAGAGGCAAAAGAGAAGATGAAAAACCCCTTAGTGTAATTTGGGCTGACTAGGGTGGGAGCTTCCATGATAGCTTGCTTGATGGCTTCAAAAGAGCTTCTTGAAGCAGCTGTCCATTTTATTTCTGATCCTTTCTTCAACATGGAAGTGATATTATTTAGTAGCTTTGGAAAGTTCGGAATGAACCTCCTTACAAAGTTAATCTTACCCAGGAAGGATTGGATGTCCTTTTTCGACCTTGGGATGGACAATGTCTGAATGCCTTGGACCCTTGTTGGATCAATCTTCACACCTTTAGTAGAAACAATATGTCCCAAAAGTTTGCCTTCTTCTAGAGCAAACTGTGACTTCTTTGGGTTCACTTAGATTCCAAACTATCTACACTTTAGGAAGACCTTCTTTAAATGTTGTAAATGGTCTTTGTGGCTGCTGGAAAAGACTGTTATTTCATTAAGATAAATAAGGACAAACTTGTCCTTCTCTCTCACAAAGGCTATGTCCATGGCCCTCTGAAAAGTAGCCCCAACATTCATCAATCCGAAAGGCATGTTTGAGTACATGAAAGTGCCCCAAGGAGTAGTGAAGGCGGTCTTTTCCTGATCTTCAAGGTGTACAACTATCTGATTGTAACCTAAAAATCCATCTAAGAAAGACATGACTCTAGCCCCTGAAACTCTTTGTAGCAAGTGTTCCATCTTGGGTAGGGGATAGTTATCTTTTTTAGAGCACTTGTTCAGATTTATGAAGTCGACACAAAGCCTGATTTCTCCATTTTTCTTTCTTACCACCAGAAGGTTGGCTATCCACTTTGAATACCTTAGGGGAACTATGATTTTGGCATCCAACAGTGTCTTGATTTCTTTCTCAATCAAAGGCAATAAGAGAGGGCTGATAGGTCTTAATTTTTGCCTAAAAGGGATGGAGTTCTTTTCTAGTGGGATCTTATGCTGAATGATGTCTGTGTCATAGTTTTTAAGGTCGTTGTATTCCCAGGAAAAAATGTCAGCGAATTGCTTCATGAGGGCGCAATACTCGGAATTCTGGGCAGAGGACAAATGCGTGGACAGATTGATGTTTTTGGGATGGGCTAGGCTACCTATATTATGTTTACAGACAGCAGACTCATTCTCAATTTTAGCCACATTATAGGGCACGTCATTATGCTTGAAGAGCCTCTCTAGAGGCACCAATCCCTTTGGTATGTGATTATTGGGTAGCTGGACAATGCTTTCTCAATCAATATCACTTTTTAGCTTGGGCTGGCCGCATTCTCCCATGGATTCGTTTTCCTGATCGATGTACGTTTAAGAG